>OZ024741.1:325578761-325716261 GCA_964016885.1 Eledone cirrhosa | reverse complement strand
CAGATAGACAGACAGATAGATAGTTAGATAAACATCATCTCGTCAACCCATCAACACCACCATCATCACTACTACCAAGAAAAGCATCGCTATCACCACCACCTTCATCAACGACAACAACACTTCCACGACCACCACAACCACAAACACCATCACCACTACCCCAACCACAAACTCCATCACACCACCACCAGTCCGGTCTGAAAACTTGTATGACTTAGATCGATATTGACCATCTGGTTTTCGAGAGAGAAAACTCTTCAATCTACATTACATTAATGTATATGTCTTTTATTGTTGTTGTTCTTGCTGCTGTTGTTGTTGTTGCTTTTGTCTTTGCTTTGTTTTTGTTTTTGTTGTTGTTACTGTTGTTGATGATGTTGCAATTGTTGTTGTTACGTTTGCCTTTGTTTTGATTTTCTGAGTCTTTGTTGTTGCTGCTGTTGATGTTGTTTTTCCTCAGCAGCAGCCGCAATGTCGGAGATCAGCTTCTCTGCCGGTATTTTAAAACATTTTGGACCTGAGGCTAAACGAGTTACAGTGATGGCCGCTTTTTTTACGAACTTTGTACATCAGTTTAATGTACCTAAACTTTTCCTGAGAAACTTGTGAGAAGTAGGAAGGTGTGAGGAGTTGTGTGGAGTACTGTGGTGTGGTTTGGTGGCGGGAGGGGCGTGCGGTGTCATGTACTGTAGTAATGATGTTGTTTTGTACGGTGGTTTGGCATTGTGATGTGGTGTGGTGTTGTGTGGTGTGGTGTGGTATGGTGTGGTGTGATGTGATGTGATGTATGTTGTTGTGTGGTGTGGTGCCTGTAGTGCTGTGTAGTGTTGAATGAGGATGTTGGTGCGTTGTGGCGTGTTGTAGTGTGGTGTTGTGTGGTGTGGTGTAGTGTGGTGTAGTGTGGTGTGGTGCCTGTAGTGTTGTGTAGCGTTGAATGAGGATGGTGGTGTGTTGTGGTGTGTTGTAGTGTGGTGTTGTGTGGTGTGGTGTGGTGTAGTGTGGTGTAGTGTGGTATAATGATGTGATATGATGTTAAGTGGTATAGTAATGATGTGTTGTACTATGGTTTAGTATTGTGATGTGGTAGGCGCTGTGCTGTAGTGATTGTGGTGGTAGTAGGGCTGATGTTTATGGTAGTGGTGGTTGTTGTTGTGATGATAGTAGTAGTGGTGTTGTTGGTGGTGGTGGTGGTGGTGGTGGTGGTGGTGGTGGTGGTAGCGGTGGTAGTGGTCATGGTAGTAGTGGTGGTTGCTGCTCTTATTGTTATGGTTGTGGTAGTGGCGATGGTAGTGGTCGTGGTGGTGATAGTGCTAATTACTGTTGTTGCTGTTGTTGTTGTTATTGTTGTTGTTATTGTTGTTGTGGTGGAGGTTGTGATGGTGGGGGTTGATGTTTATGTGTGTGGAAGTCGTTGAGCTGATAGATAGCTAGCTAGATAGATAGATACATAGATAGATATATTTCTTTATTAGCCACAGGGGAACAAAAGAAGGGGACAAATACAAAGGGGGAAGTTTACATACAATAAAAACGTGTAAAATGTTATCACAAATGGAATTTAAAAAGTTAGTCGATTTTCCCCAATAGAGGGAGACAGTTTATATGGGTAACACATACCCCCGAAAAAAAATGTGAAACCCTCATCTCCAGGAGTACGAAGAGTTTGTACTCCCTTCCTCTCCTCCTTCTTTTCCTCAACCTACAGGCTGATATAGAGAGAAGGCCCATTCACTCGGGCCATTCTCGCCACTTTCACCCACCTTTCATAAAACTTGCTGGGGTACAGCACCTCTCTCTCCATCCTGATTCTTCTTCCAAAGTGGTATTTGAAAAAAAGAATCAGTTGTTGGCCGGAGAGAAAGGTGTCTGACCTCAGCCCTTTCAACCTTGTCCACCATACAACCTCTTTCGCCATAGCTATCACACAAAGGAAAACCGCCACTCCTTCGTTTTTGAAGGAGGGTGGCGGTTTGATCATGACAATGGACTCGGTGGTCAACTGGATTGGTCCCACCCGCGACAATAGTCGTTCTACATAGCCCCACAGGTCAGTGACGCCCGGGCAGTGTATGAATGCGGGCGCGACGGTTTCTTCGTCTCGCACGCACCTCGGACAGATCTTTTTTGCAGGGTCCCTTCCCGGGCGCCCATGTCTGTAGAGCTTGTCTCGAACTGGTAGAGCTCCTCGGTAGCACTGCCAGGCCAGGGACTTTTGGAAGTTGTCCATCGGTCCCGGGCGGAAGGTCCTACCGAACAGACTAGCCAGTTCATCTTCCTCTACGCCTAGAGTTTCACCGAGCGCGTCGTCGCACTTGCTGCGGACCAACCCTCTATAGAATGACGAAGTGGAGTCTCCACTGATCGCCGGGTCCGCCTGCCAGAGGGCTGTGAGCGCCTGAGCACATTCGATGAGCCAGTCGCCCATTTTCCTCGGTCTTTGCTTGACCCAGGACTGCAGCTCGCCTCACGAACGGGGCCCACACCGGTTGTCCGGTGAGGAATACGTAGAGATGCCGCAGCCTGAGCGCGTGTTTGCGCATCGTCAGGCACGGCTTCCCCAGCCCTCCGCTAGAAGGGTGTTGGCAGCAGATGGATCTTCTCACCAAAGAAGCCCGCCTCTTCCAAAGGAATCGGAAGAGCGCGCGCTCCATTTTGGCGAGCGTTTTGGCTGGACAAGGCACGACGGTCAAGCGGTAGTAGATGGCGGACGCTATAAAAGTGTTCGCCACCTCCGCTCGACCTTTCAAGGATAGTTTGCACTCGGCCCAATTCTGGGTGAGTGCAAACACCTTGGCCGTCACTTCGTTCCAGTTCTTCTCCACCTGGAGGTCCGGACTAAACCAGACCCCGAGCAGCTTTACCGGTCCTTCCGTCCAGCGTCCGACGACGCCATCGGAAGGCATCGGTCTGCCTCTCCACGATCCAAGTTGCAAACCGATGGACTTGTCCCGGTTCAGCTTCGCTCCTGTGACACTTTCGTATTCCTTCAGTAAGGTGCCGACTTCCTCGATTTGCGAGGCGCTCGACACCATTACTGTCACGTCGTCGGCGTAGGCCGACGCCGCTTTCCACAGTCCCGGTTCCAGAGGGATGCCCTGCAATAGCTCCAGCTTCCGCAGTAGTGGCTCGAGAGTCAGTACGTACAGAAGGGAGGAGAGAGGGCATCCCTGTCGAATGGATCGCGTAATATGGAACGGCTCCGAGAGGTAGCAGTTCACCTTGACCCTTGAGCAGATGTTGCTGTTGTACATTGCAGCAATCCAGCCCCTGAACACGGGTCCGAAGCCTGCCGCCTCGAGCACCGCATCCAGGTAACGATGGTCAACCCTATCGAAGGCCTTAGACTGATCCAAGTTGATCAGGGCCCCACCGAAGCCGGGTTTACACCCTACCCTCTCTATGATGTATCGCATGAGGTGGAGGTTATCGTGTATGGACCTGGTCGGGATTGCGCATGTCTGCGCTTCTCCCACCAGGTTCTCGACGACAAGCGCCAGCCTCTTTGACAACACCTTGGCCAAAATCTGTAACTCTGTGTTTAGCAGAGTTATGGGCCGGAAGTTGCCTATGGCATCCCCCTTATTCTCGTCCTTCCTGATTAGTGTGACCACGCTCCCGGTTACAGAACTGAGAATTCTCCCGTTCTGTTGCCAGTTGCAGTAGACCGCTTCCAGGAGACCGGAGAATAAGTCCGGCATTGCTACGTAAAATTCGTAGGGTAGACCGTCGAGACCTGGAGATTTGCGTTTGCCGCATTGGCTCAGCGCGTCCCCTATCTCAGTGGCTGAAATCGGCTTTTCGCAGAACTTTGCCTCGCTGTCCGAGAGTCGCGGTAGGCCGTCGAGGTATGGACCGAAATCCATAGCCTCTCCCGGGGTGTCGCTCCCCCCGAACAGCCGAGCAAAATGCCGCTGAAAAGCCGCACACATCTGCTTCGGCTCACGTATCATGCGTCCGTTTTGGTCCTTCAAAGACCGAATCGTGGACTTGTTGCCACTTTTTGCCTCCGTCACTCGGGCCCAGCTAACAGCTTTGGCTCCCTCGTTTCCCAGAGCACGTATTTTGCTTCTGACAACGCAGCCCTCGTGCTTTGCGTCGAAGAACTGGTCCAAGGCCGTTCTCGTTGCTAGCACACTGGCTACGTTGCCACTTCTAATTGCCTCTTCTACTTTATCTACCAGTTCCTTCTCGGTTCTATTTCTATCTAACGCTAATTCTTTACTAAAAACTATCGAGTCTAATCTAACTGCCCTCTTGAGAGAGTACCACCATCTGTTGTTGACAATGGCCCCTGTCAAGTGCTGTTTAACTAAAGTGCTAATCCGTCTACTGTAGGCTTTGCTTGTCGGTAACGACAAGTTCAGCTTCCAGTAGCCGGGTCCTTGTCTATGGGTTCTATCAAGGTTGGCCATGCAGGTCACTAGTTTGTGATCTGAATAGGCAACCATGAACATTTGTGGACAGCTTAACATGTCCCTATCCTTATTTCTAACTAGAACCCTATCTAGGTACGATCTAGATGTTCCGCTACGATTACTCCACGTCCACAGTGGCGCAGTCGGAAAATCTAGTCGATATCTATCGGCCAGGTCAAATCGGTCGATTAACTGTTTGAGGCTGTTACACCCCCCTTTTTCGGGACATGCTCCCACATTGTCCCAACGTGCATCTAGGATTCCATTCTAGTCCCCCACTAAAAGCAAGGAGCGGGACGTTCCCAGAAAAGTCTCTAGACGTTTGAAGAAGTCTGGCCGCGGTGTCCCGGATGGGACATATGCGGCCACCAGCCTGAAGGCTCCACCTTCACTACCGTCAACGTCTAGGACCACCAGTCGACCCTCCGGGTCCAGATGTACTGTCTGTGTTACGAGGCCCAGGTGTTTCCGCAGCAAAACGGCAACTCCGCCCCCACCCCCCGGTTGACAGAGAGATGCGTAGATCTCAAAGTCATCGAAGATGGGGGCCAGCTGTCGCTCGCCGTGGATCCTAGACTCGCAAATGGCTACCACATCCATACTGTGCCACCTGAGGTCGTTTAAGAGTTTGCCCTGTTTCCAGGGCATCCCCAGGCCGCGTACGTTCACACATCCATCTCTTATATTGGCCATGTTGGTGCTGAAAAGTTAAAAGAGGAAAAGAGATCACTCACCCTTCGCCTCCTGGGGACCAGGCCGCACGATTTCCATGGGGGTGTTGGAGTGGTTGTCTGGATGGGTGGTGGTTTCCGGCGGGGTGGGGATGCAGATGTTTGGTGGGGTGGGGTCTGGTGGGATGGGGGTGTCTGGGGTGGGGAGGCATTTGAGAAGGACGCGGTTGAGTAGTTTCGCGCAGGAATTACCCACATCCTTCTCAAATGTTTCTTTTAGGGACCTATAAGTTTGTATAGGGACCCTAATCAGTTTTAGGTTCAGTTTTTTACTATTTTTAATAGAGTGGGCGAAAGTTTTCCCTTCGGTGAAAACCGAAGGGTCGTTCGTGATGGTCTCCATTAGTGTTTTGTTTTCAGTGTTTATGTAAGTGTAAGTGTAATTTTCTTGTGTTGTGTTTGTTTTTGTCTGTAGTTCTTGTGTGTGCTTTCGTTTTGTTGTAGGTATTTTGTTTTCAGCAGGTGGGGGTTTTGTTTGTGATATTTTTGTTGTTTGTGTTGGTGGTTGTATGTTTGTGGTAGTGTTTGCTGGTTTTTTGCTTTTGTGATGTCTTTTCTTTCTTTTCGAGCGATGGGGTTCTCCCTCGTCTTCACTGGGTGATGGCGAGATAGCCTCATCTGTTGTATCGTCTGTGTGATTGGGGAGGGGTATGTCTTGGGGAGCTGTTGTGTCTGTATGTGATTTTGCAGTGGTTTTAGGTGGAGTGGGGTTGGGTGGGACTGTGTTTGTTGTGGTTATTTTTGTGTGTTGGTGTTGTTGTTGTTGTGGTGGTGTTGGTGGTTGTGTTGTTTTGATGGGTGTCGGCAGAAGAGCCTTTTTTTGGTTCATTAGTTTAGGACAGGAAGCCCTCAGGTGACCCCTGCTAAAGCAATGGTAACATGCAGGCCGCCTACCCTCAACCGAAAGGTTTATGTAGGTGAGTCCGTCCAGGAGTACACGCTGTGGGATCATAGCTATTCGCTCTGGGCTCATTTGCACCAGAACTTCAATGCTAGTCCCATTGAGTACATCTCTGGGGGTCTTTCCTACTGACAGTATTCTGTCTTCATCAAAATTGATGAAGCCGCACAGTATCCACCATATGTTCACCTTTGGTGTGACACTTGTGATTCTGATCTTTTGTGTCCTTTTTCCCATGTATGTAGGGAAAAAGGTGTACAGGTTGGATACAATTGGCGACACAGAGTAATTTTGGGCCGTCAATTGATCCTTCATGAGTACCGAAATACTCCCAAAAAGTTTGCTTCTTTGAATGAATGCAATATCATTCATTGAATTTTTGAAAACCAGTTCAATTTCTTTCTGTGACAATTGGACTGGTTTTCGGGTAGAATTGGAAACTGTCCTAAAAACTATCGTTTTGAGAGCAGTTTCCTTGCGAATTTCTACCGGAGAATTGATGCTGAAAGCACCATTTTTTTCGAAGGTGACATATCTCTTAGCGTCCTTTAAAAGTTGTTCAGCATTTGTTATGTCGAGATATATCAATTCTTCTTTCTTTTGAACTTTCTCTGCAAAGGAGATTTTTGGTTTCTTTGTGGAATCCGTATTGGTGGTGTTGTCATTATTGTTGTTATTCTTGTTGTTATTCTTGTTGTCACCGATGTTGGTATCATCCGTATTTTCCTTGGTGTTGTTGTTGTCTTTGATGCTGGTGTTATTGGCGTTGTCTTTATTTTTTTCTTTGTTGTTGTTATCATTGTTGCTTTTATCATCATTATTGGTTTTGCTGTTATTTTTGTTGTCATTGAACTGTTTGGTGTCATTTGTGTTGTTTGGATATGAATTCGTTTTTCTATTTTCATTTTGTCTTTCCATCTCTATAGTATCTAGTGAAGAAGACGTTGTTGACTGCGAGCTTTGTAGTCTTACCGCCTCTCCACCACCATTATCGTTGGACGCAGCGTTCATAACGTAATCAAAATTTTACAATATTTTTTCCAAGATTCGATGGAGAAAAATTTTTTAAATGGATATTCCGCCCCTATAGGGGGCGAAAATGAGTTGACCCACCACCTGAAGGTCCAGACGGGTGGTCAAGTTACACAATGATATAAAATTTAACTAAAAACTCACGTTTTTTTTCTTACATAAATTAACGGAAACTTCTCCGCGAAGTGACACACGTCTGATAGAGAGATAGATAGATAGATAGATAGATAGATAGATAGATAGATAGATAGATAGATAGATAGATAGATAGATAGATAGATAGATTTCTTTATTAGCCACAGGGGCACAAAAGAAGGGGACAAATACAAAGGGGGAAGTTTACATACAATAAAAACGTGTAAAATGTTATCACAGATGGAATTTAAAAGTTAGTCGATTTTCCCCAATAGAGGGAGACAGTTTATATGGGTAACACATACCCCCGAAAAAAAATGTGCAACCCTCATCTCCAGGAGTACGAAGAGCTTGTACTCCTTTCCTCTCCTCCTCCTTTTCCTCAATCTACAGGCTGATATAGAGAGAAGGCCCATTCACTCGGGCCATTCTCGCCACTTTCACCCACCTTTCATAAAACTTGCTGGGGTACAGCACCTCTCTCTCCATCCTGATTCTTCTTCCAAAGTGGTATTTGAAAAAAAGAATCAGTTGTTGGCCGGAGAGAAAGGTGTCTGACCTCAGCCCTTTCAACCTTGTCCACCATACAACCTCTTTCGCCATAGCTATCACACAAAGGAAAACCGCCTCTCCTTCGTTTTTGAAGGAGGGTGGCGGTTTGATCATGACAATGGACTCGGTGGTCAACTGGATTGGTCCCACCCGCGACAATAGTCGTTCTACATATCCCCACAGGTCAGTGACGCCCGGGCAGTGTATGAATGCGTGCGCGACGGTTTCTTCGTCTCGCACGCACCTCGGACAGATCTTTTTTGCAGGGTCCCTGCCCGGGCGCCCATGTCTGTAGAGCTTGTCTCGAACTGGTAGAGCTCCTCGGTAGCACTGCCAGGCCAGGGACCTCTGGAAGTTGTCCATAGGTCCCGGGCGGAAAGTCCTACCAAACATACTGGTGAGCTCATCGTCTTCGACGCCCAGAGTCTCTCCGAGCACGTCGTCGCCCTTGTAACGTACAATCCCTCTATAGAATGTCGAAGTGGAGTCTCCACTGATTGCTGCGCCCGCTTGCCAGAGGACTGTGAGCGCCTGAGCGCATTCAATGTGCCAGGCGCCCATCGTTTTCGGTCTTTTCTTCACCCAGGACTGCAGCTCCGTTAGCGAGACGAGCTGTGGGAAAGCCTGTCTCACAAACGGTGCCCACACCGGTTGGGGGTCGGTGAGGAATACCTGGAGATGCCGCAGCCTCAGCGCATGTTTGCGCATCATCAGCCACGGCATTCCCAGCCCTCCGTTGGAAGGGTGCTGACAGCAGACGGATCTCCTCACCAGCGGAGCCTGCTTCTTCCACAGAAACTGGAAGAACATGCGTTCCATCTTGGCGAGGTGTTCACGGGGACAAGGCACGACAGTCAAGCGGTAGTAGATGACGGACGCTATGAAAGTGTTCGCCACCTCCGCTCGACATTTCAAGGACAGTTTGCACTCTGCCCACTTCTGAGTGAGTGCAAACACCTTGGCCGTGACCTCGTTCCAGTTTTTCTCCACCTGGAGGTCTGGACCGAACCAGACCCCGAGCAATTTCACCGGTCCGTCCGTCCAGCGTCCAACGACGCTGTCGGATGTCATCGGTTTGCCTCTCCACGTACCGAGTTGCAAACCGACAGACTTGTCTGGGTTTAGTTTTGCTCCCGTCAGCGTTTCGTATTCTTTCAGTATGTTGCCGATCACCCCGATTTCCGAGGTGCTCGACACCATTACCGTTACGTCGTCGGCATAAGCGCATCTTGGACACTTCTCCGCGAAGTTACACACGTCTGATAGATAGATAGATAGATAGATAGATAGATAGATAGATAGATAGATAGATAGATAGATAGATATATTTCTTTATTAGCCACAGGGGCACAAAAGAAGGGGACAAATACAAAGGGGGAAGTTTACATACAATAAAAACGTGTAAAATGTTATCACAGATGGAATTTAAAAGTTAGTCGATTTTCCCCAATAGAGGGAGACAGTTTATATGGGTAACACAGACCCCCGAAAAAAATGTGCAACCCTCATCTCCAGGAGTACGAAGAGCTTGTACTCCTTTCCTCTCCTCCTCCTTTTCCTCAACCTACAGGCTGATATAGAGAGAAGGCCCATTCACTCGGGCCATTCTCGCCACTTTCACCCACCTTTCATAAAACTTGCTGGGGTACAGCACCTCTCTCTCCATCCTGATTCTTCTTCCAAAGTGGTATTTGAAAAAAAGAATCAGTTGTTGGCCGGAGAGAAAGGTGTCTGACCTCAGCCCTTTCAACCTAGATAGATAGATAGATAGATAGATAGATAGATAGATAGATAGATAGATAGATATGTTTCTTTTATTTGCCACTAGGGCATCAAAAGTGGGACAAGTACAAAGGGGGGAGTTTACACAAAAAGGCGTCCTCAATAAGGAGGAGGCAATAACAAAATATAAAAATAAAATAAGATATAACAAAAAATAAAATTTATAACAAAATCCTCAATAGAGAGGAGGCGCCTTGGGGGGTCGCACACACCCCCGAAAAAAGTGTGCAACCCTTCTCCTCAGGAGCACAGAGAAGGGGTGCTCCCTTGGTCTTTCATCTTCCTCACCTATAGTCTGATGTAGAGTGAAGGCCCATTCACACGGGCCATTCTCGCCACTTTCACCCATCTTTCATAGAAACGGCTGGGGTGCTGCACCTCTCTCTCCATCCTGATCCTTCTTCCGAAATGATATCGGAAGAAACGGACCAGTTGTTGGCCAGAGAGAAAGGTGCCTGACCTCAGTCCTTTCAGACGCGTCCACCATACAACCTCTTTCGCCATGGCTATTACGCACAGAAACACCGCCTCTGCTTCATCTTTGAAGGGGGGAGGCGGCTTGATCATTACAATAGACTCGGTGGTCAACCGGAAGATAGATAGATAGATAGATATCTTTCTTTATCTGCCACAGGGGCGTACAAAATTGCACATTACAAGACGTGACGGCGGGGGTTTTACATAAAAATAACTTTAACAATAATAAATAACAATAAACTATATATAATAAAATAACAATTGAAATCCCCAATAGGGGGAACGTTACTGCAGGGTTGTTTTACACCCCGTAGATAGAGCAACCCTCAACACCAGGAACACGTTTTGTACGTGTTCCTGTCTTCCCTCTGTTTATCTTCCTCACCCTACAGGTTTCTATACAGAGCAGGCCCATTCACTCAGGCCATTTTTGCCACATTCACCCACCTTTCAGCGAATTTACTGGGGTGTAGCAGCTCTCTCTCCACTCTCACCTTCCTTCTAAAGTGATACTTAAAGAAGGGGATAAGTTGTTGTCCGGAGAGAAAGGTGTTTGCCCTCAGTCCTTTTAATCTCGTCCACCATATTACCTCTTTCGCCAAAGCCACCAGACAGGAAAACCGCCTCTCCTTCGTTCTTAAATGAAGGCAGCGGGGTGATCCTCACGATGGACTCGGCTGACAACTGGATGCGTCCCACACGTGAGAGCAGCTGTTCGACATAATTCCACAGGTCGGTCACCCCTGGGCACTGAACAATTGCGTGCAGAACGGTTTCGATGTCCTGCTCGCATCTTGGACAGGTCCTTTTGGCAGGATCTCTGCCAGGGCGTCCGTGCCTGTAGATTTTGTCTCGAACTGGTAGAGCTCCTCGGTAGCACTGCCAGGCGAGAGACCTCTGGAAGTTGTCCATAGGCCCTGGACGGAAAGTCCTCCCGAACAGACTGGTCAGTTCGTCCTCCTCGATGCCTAGAGTTTCCCCGAGAACGTCGTCACACTTATCCTCCACTAATCCCCTATAGAATGTTGAAGTAGATTGCGGTTTCTGCTTGGTAGAGGGCTGTGAGCGCCTGTAGGCATTCGAAGTGCCAGGCACCCATTTTCGGTCTTCGCTTGACCGAGGACTGCAGCTCTGTTAGTGAGACGAGTTGTGGAAGAGCTTGTCTCACAAACGACAGCCACACCGGTTCACTGGTCAGGAATACCTGGAGATGGCGTAGCCTCAGCGCATGTTTGCGCATCATCAGCCACGGCATACCCAGTCCTCCGTTATAAGGGTGTTGACAGCAGATGGATCTCCTCACCAATGGAGCCTGTTTTCTCCAGAGGAACTTGAAGAGTATGCGTTCCATTTTGGTAAGGTATTCGCGGGGGCAAGGCACGACTGTCAAGCGGTAGTAGATGACGGACGTTATGTAAGTGTTTGGCACCTCCGCTCAACCTTTCAAGAAGAGTTTGCACTCAACCCACTTCTGGGTGAGTGCACACACCTTTGCCGTGACTTCGTTCCAGTTCTTGTCCACCTGGAGGTCTGGACCGAACTAGACCCAGAGCAATTTCACCGGTCCTTCCGTCCAGCGTCCAACGAGACTGTCGGAAGGCATGGGTTTGCCTCTCCATGTGCCGAGTTGCAAACCGACAGACTTGTTTGGGTTTAGTCTTGCTCCTGTCAACGTTTCGTATTCCTGTAATAGGTTGCCGATTACCCTGATTTCCGAGGTTTTCGACACCATTACGGTTATGTTCTCGGCATATACTGACGCTGCTTTCCGCAGTTCTGGTTCGATCGGGATGCCCTGCAACAGCCCCAATTTACGCAGTAACGGCTCTAGAGTCAGTACATACAGAATGGAGAAGAGAGGGCATCCCTGACGGATGGAACGCATGATTTGGAATGGCTCTGATAGGTAGCCATTCACCTTGACTGCCGAACAGATGCTGGTGTGCATGGCAGCGCTCCAGCTTCTGAAGACGGGACCGAAGCCGGCCGCCTTGAGAACTGCTTCCAAGTATTGATGGTCGACTCTATCAAATGCCTTAGACTGATCTAAATTGATCAGAGCCCCCACCAAAGCCAGGTTTACACCGTACCATCTCTATGATGTATCGCATGAGGTGGAGGTTGTAGTGTATGGACCTGGTCGGGATTGCATACGTTTGGGCTTCCCCTACCAGGTTCTCGACGACAAGCGCCACCTTGCTGCTAACACCTTGGCCAAAATCTTTAACTCAGTGTTGAGCAGAGTTATGGGCCTGAAATTACTTATCTCACCCCCCCCCCCCCTCTTGTTCTCATCTTTCCTGATCAGCATTACTACGCCTCTGCCTACAGTACTGGGAATCCTCCCGTTCTGCTGCCAGTTGCAGTAGACGGCTTTGAGGACGACAGAGTACAAGTCTGGCATGCCTATGTAAAACTCATAGGGTAGACCATCTAAACCGGGTGATTTGCGTTTCCCGCAGCGGCCTAGGGCATCTTCTATTTCGCCCGCTGTGATCGGCCTTTCGCAGCTCTCTGCACCCGTGCTCGAGAGTCGCGGTACGCCGTCGAATTAGGAGCTGAAGTCCATCACCTCGCTCGATGTATCGCTTTGCCCGAACAGTTGTGCAAAATGCTGCTGGTAGGCTGCGCACATCTGCTTGGATTCAAGTATAATGCGTCCATCTTTGTCTTGCAAAGACTGAATTGTGGATTTGTTGCCATTTTTCGCCTCTGCCACTCGGGCCCAGCTAACATCTTTGGCTCCCTCGTTTCTTAAAGCACCTGTTCTACTTCTGACAATACAAGCTTCGTGTTTCACGTTGAAGAACTGGTCTAGTGCCGTTCTCGCCGCTAGCACGTCAGCTGTACTGCCATTCCTAAGTGCCTCTTCTATTTTAGCTACCAGTTCCTTTTCAGTTTTGTTTTTTTCTAAAGCTACTTCCTTGCTAAATACTATCGATTCTATTCTAATTGCTCTCTTGACAGAGCTCCACCACCTGTTGTTGACGATCGCCCCCGTCAACTGGAACTTAATTAAGGTGCTAATCCGTTTACTGTAGGCCTTACACGCCGGGAGTGACATGTTTAGCTTCCAGTATCCGGGTCCCTGTCTATGTGTTCTATCAAGGTTGACTTACACAGGTGACTAATTTGTGGTCTGAATAGGCAACCATGTGCATTTGTGGACAGCTTAATGTTTCCTTATCATTCTGTCTAATTAAAAATCTATCTAAATACGATCTAGAAGACGCAGTGCGGTTGCTCCACGTCCACAGTGGTGCACTTGGGAAGTCTAGTCGATACCTATCAGCCAGTTGGAATTGGCTGATGAAATTTTTGAGGCTATTACACCCCTCTATTATCACAAGCTCCTACATAGTCCCAACGTGCGTCTAAGATGCCATTCCAGTCCCCGCTAACACTAAAGAGTGAGACGTTCCCAGGAATGGCTCTAGACGCTTGAAGAACTCTGGTCGCGATGTCCCAGTCGGGGCATACACGGCAACCAGTCTGAAAGCTCCACCTTCACTACCATTCACGTCTAGGACCACCAGGCTGTTCTCCGGGTTCAAGTGAATCGTCTGTATTTTGAGATCCAAGCTTTTTCGAAACAGAACAGCAACTCCCCCTCCACCTCCTGGCTGACAGAGAGATGCGTAGATCTCAAAATCATGGGACATGTTGCTTGTATAGTCGCCATGTTGGTGAAGAAGAGTTAAAGAGAGAAAAGGCAGGAACACTTACCTTTTCGTTTCCTGGAGGTCGGGTTCTTCGATCTCCATGTCCAGATTGGTGGTGTTTGGGGAGGGAGGGAATCCTTTTAGCAGGACACAGTTAAGAGGCTTTTGGCAAGGGGGTCCCACATCATGTAGGAAATTCTCTTTTAAAGTTTCATACTGTAGGGTTGTTACCCTGATAAGTTTGAGGTTTAGGGGTGGATCGTTGGTGGGGAAGGTTTTCCCTTCTGTTTGTATTGTGGGGTCCTTTCGGACAGTTTCCACCAGTTCTTTGTTTTTTGTTTTTATGTATGTGTAGTGTGTTTTGTTTTTTATGTGTACTGTTTCTGTTTGTAGTTTTCTTTTTGTGGTTGGGTTTGTGATTATGGTGGTGTGGGTGTTTGTTTTGTTGGTGAAGTGTTTGGTTGTGTTGGTGGTGATTGTGTTGTTGGTGTGTTTGTTGTTTGAGGCGGTGTGTTTATGGTGGGGTTGGGTGTGTGCGTGTTTTCTGTAGATGTTTTTGTGTCTTTTTTGTGTCTTTTTCGTTTTTTGGATTTTGGGGGTTCCTCTTCATTCTCACTTGGAGATGTAGAGGTTCCCGTATCTGAGACTTCTGAATCAGGGGTAGATGAGAGGGGTATGTTGTGTGGTGGAGTGTTTGCGCAGGTGTTTATGGAAGTATTTGACAGAGGGGGAAGAGGCAATGGAGGGTTTTTCAGTGCGATTTTGTGTGTGTGGTTGTCTCTGGTCTGTGGTCTGTGGTGATGTGGAAGTGGATGTTGCAGGTGTTTGTGTTGTGTTTGGTTTGGAGTGTTGATGATGGGGTTTTGGTGTTGGTAATAACACCTTGTTTGTCCTCGGTTTGTTTAAGAGAGGGCAAAAGGCCTTTAAGTGTGTGGTTTTCCCACACTTATAGCACTGAGGTCTTTTCCCCTCCACTAAAATGGAGATGACATCTTCCTCAAGGCTGATCCTGTCCGGTATTTTCTCAACTCTCTCTGGCCTCATTTGTACCAGAACCTCGATGCAGGTTCCAAACCAGTTATGCCGGTCTGTCCTGTCTACAGATTGGAGGGTGTCCTCATCCTTCTTCAGGATACAACGTAGGATCCACCATATGTTGACCTCTGCTGGGATCCTGGTTATTTTTATTTTGTAGGATCGTCTTCCCATGTATGCGGGGAAGAAGATGTGTTGATCCGTTTTTATTGGGTGAACTGAGTGTTTTTGTGCCAGAGTTTCGCTCTTAAAGAGCACTGACACACTTCCATACTGTTTACCTCTTTGGGGGTATGCCACGTCTGGCTTGATGTCTTTTAGTGCAGCTTCAATAGTGCTTGTTGGGAGCGTTATGGGTTTTTTGGCAATGATGTCAACTGTTTTATAAATTAGTTTCTTTTTGTGTATCATTTCTCTTACTTGTGGGGTATGTGTATGTGCGGGGTGTCTCCCTCAAACGTCACATAGTTGGAAGCTTCTTCCAAATATTGGGACTTTTGGGAAATGTCCATGGAGTAGTATTTAAAAACCTGCTACTTAGCAACTGTTGCTGCAAATGAAATGTTGTTATTGTTGTTGTTGGTGGTGATGATGGTCTCATTCGTTGTGTTGCCGTTGATTCCTTTTGTTGTATTGTTGTTGTTCTCATTTATTGTGTTGTTGTTGTTGGTTGTGGTAGTGTTAGTATTTGCTACATATACTTCTTCTGTGTGTGGATACATATGACGTTTGTGACGTCAGGCGTGTTCAGTTGCTTACAAGCAGCTGAAGATTGTTCCTCTTCTAAATGTTGAGGCGATAATGTTGGCATTCCTTTGTCCATGTCTGCAACTACCTGCTGGTCAAGTAGGCATGGCTTTCCCTTCCCATCTTCTTGTTTTGACAAAAAAGTAAGTGCCTTGCTTCAGCCATTTTTTAAAAATTGAAGTGTTTTGCAAAATTTTTTTTTCGAAATTATTTTGGATGTTTTTGTCCTGCGGGGCACGATATTTTGGGAGACTGACCAGATCAAAATTTGACCTGTCAGTCCCTCTACAAATAGTATAAAAATAAAAGTTTACAATGACGAATTTCTAAAAAAATTTAAACAAAACTTACCGAGCAAGTTTAACACATGTGTCCATCCCAGAGATAGATAGATAGATAGATAGATAGATAGATAGATAGATAGATATATAGATAGATAGATAGATAGATAGATAGATAGATAGATAGATAGATAGATAGATAGATAGATAGATAGATAGATATGTTTCTTTTATTTGCCACAAGGGCATCAAAAGTGGGACAAGTACAATGGGGGGGAGTTTACAAAACAAGGCGTCCTCAATAGGGAGGAGGCAATAACAATATATAAAAATAAAATAAAATATAACAAAAAATAAAATTTATAACAAAATCCTCAATAGAGAGGAGGCGCCTTGGGGGGTCGCACACACCCCCGAAAAAGGTGTGCAACCCTTTTCCTCAGGAGCACAGAGAGGGGTGCTCCCTCGTTCCTTCCTCTTTTCCACCTACAGGCTCATGTAAACAGAAGGCCTATTCACACGGGCCATTCTCGCCACTTTCACCCACCTTTCATAAAAACGACTGGGGTGCAGCACCTCTCTCTCCATCCTGATCCTTCTTCCGAAATGATATCGGAAGAAACGGACCAGTTGTTGGCCAGAGAGAAAGGTGCCTGACCTCAGTCCTTTCAGACGCGTCCACCATACAACCTCTTTCGCCATGGCTATTACGCACAGAAACACCGCCTCTGCTTCATCTTTGAAGGGGGGAGGCGGCTTGATCATTACAATAGACTCGATGGTCAACCAGATCGGTCCCACCCTTGACAGCAGTTGTTCGACATAGCCCCACAGATCGGCTACGCCCGAGCAGTGTACCAATGCGTGTGCAACGGTTTCCTCGTCGCACACGCATCTGGGACAGATCTTTTTGGCGGGGTCCCTACCCGGGCGCCCGTGTCTGTAGAGCCTTTCTCGAACGGGTAAAGCTCCTCGGTAGCACTGCCAGGCCAGGGACTTCTGGTAGTTGTCCATAGGTCCCGGGCTGAATGTCCTACCGAACAGGCTGGCCAGTTCGTCCTCCTCCATGTCTAGGGCTTCTCCGAGGGCGTCGTCGCACCTGCTGCGTACCAGCCCTCTATAGAATGTTGCGGTGGAGTCTCCACTGATAACCGGATCCGCCTTCCAGAGGGCGGTGAGCGCCTGGGCACACTCAGTGTGCCAGGCGCCCAGTTTTCTCGGTCTTTGCTTGACCCAGGATTGCAGCTCGGTGAGTGAGACGAGTCTGGGAAAGGTTCGTCTCACAAACGAGGCCCACACCGGTTGTCCGGTGAGGAATACGTAGAGGTGCCGTAGCCTTAATGCGTGTTTACGCATCATTAGCCACGGCATCCCCAGCCCTTTTTTCGAAGGGTGTTGACAGCAGATGGATCTCCTCACCATAGGAGCCCGTCTCTTCCAAAGGAATTGGAAGAGCGCGCGCTCCATCTTGGTGAGGGTTTCCCTTGGGCAGGGCACTACGGTCAGGCGGTAGTAGATGACGGACGCTATGTAGGTGTTCGCCACCTCCGCCCGACCTTTCAGGGATAGTTTGCAACTGGCCCACTTCTGGGTCAGTGCAAACACCCTGTTCGTAACCTCCGCCCAGTTTTTCTCCACCTGGAGGTCCGGTCCGAACCAGACCCCGAGCAACTTCACTGGGCCCTCCGTCCAGCGTCCGACGACGCCATCGGAGGGCATCGGTCTGCCCCTCCACGTGCCGAGTTGCAAACCGATCGACTTGTCCCGGTTCAGCTTAGCCCCTGTGAACTTTTCGTACTCCTCCAGTAAGGTGCCGACCGCCTCGATTTCGGAGGCCGTCGACACCATTACTGTCACGTCATCGGCGTAGGCCGACACCGCTTTCCGCAATCCCGGTTCCAAAGGGATGCCCTGCAACAACTCCAACTTCCGCAGTAGTGGCTCGAGAGTCAACACATACAGAAGGGAGGAGAGAGGGCACCCTTGTCGGATGGACCGCGCGATTTTGAACGGCTCCGAGAGGTAGCCGTTCACCTTGACCCTAGAGCAGATGCGGCTGCTGTGCATAGCAGTGATCCAGCCCCTGAAAACGGGTCCGAAGCCTGCCGCCGCTAGCAACGCATTCAGGTAACCATGGTCGACCCTATCGAACGCCTTAGATTGATCCAAGTTGATCAGAGCCCCACCAAAGCCGGGTTCGTTCCCAACCCTCTCTATGATGTATCGCATGAGGTGGAGGTTGTCATGGATGGACCTAGACGGGATGGCGCATGTCTGCGCATCTCCCACCAGGTTGCCCACGACAAGCGCCAACCTCTTTGCTAGCACCTTGGCCAAAATCTGTAACTCTGTATTTAGCAGAGTTATGGGCCTGAAGTTACTTATTTCGTCCCCCTTGTTCTCGTCCTTCCTCACTAGCTTGACTACGCCCTTGGTCACAGTACAGGGAATTCTCCCGTTATGTTGCCAGTTGCAGTAGACCGCCTCGAGGAGATCGAGGAACAAGTCCGGCATAGCTAGATATAATTCGTAAGGAAGACCATCGAGACCCGGGGATTTGCGTTTGCCGCATTGGCTCAGCACGTCCTCTATCTCAGCGGCCGAAATCGGCTCCTCGCAGGACTTCGCCTCCCTGTCCGAGAGGCGCGGCAGGCCGTCGAGGTATGGACCGAAGTCCATGTTCCCAACCGGCTCCCCGCCCCTCCCGAACAGTCGGGCAAAGTGCCTTTGAAAGGCCTCACACATCTGCTTAGGCTCAAGAATCGCCCGTCCATCCAGGTCTCGCAAAGACCGGATGGTGGATTTAGTTCCACTGTTGGCCTCTGTCACGCGGGCCCAGCTAACAGCTTTGGTCCCCTCGTTCCCTAGAGCACGTATTTTACTTCGGACAACGCAGCCTTCGTGCTTCGCGTCGAAAAACTGGCTCAAAGCCGTTCTCGACGCTAGCACTCTGGCCACGTCGCCGCTTCTAATTGCCTCTTCTACTCTATCTATTAGCTCCCTTTCCTTCCTATTCCTATCCGCAGCTAGAACCTTACTAAATTCTATCGAGACTACTCTAATCTCTCTCTTTAGAGATACCCACCACCTGCTGTTGACGATCGCTCCAGTCAACCGTTCCTTAACTAACGTACTAATTCGATTCCTGTAGGCTCTACTTGCCGGCAAGGACAAGTTGAGCTTCCAGTAACCGGGGCCCTGTCTATGCGTTCTATCAAGGTTGACCATGCAGGTCACCAACTTGTGGTCTGAATAGCCAACCATGAGCATTTCTGGACAACTTAAAAAGTCCCTGTCCTTATTTCTAACTAAAAATCTATCTAGGTACGATCTAGATGATCCGCTGCGATTTGACCAAGACCAGGTTGGCACCGTCGGAAAATCTAGTCGAAATCTATCGGCCAGGTCAAATCGGCCGAGTAACCCCTTGAGGCTGTTGCACCCCTCTCTATCGGGACATGCCCCTGCATAGTCCCAACGTGCATCCAGGATACCATTCCAATCCCCCACTAAAAGCAGGGAACGGGACGTCCCTAGAAAAGACTCCAGACGCTGGAAAAAGTCGGGCCGCTCTGTCCCAAAAGGGGCATATGCGGCTATCAGCCTAAAGGCTATACCTTCACCACTGCCAAGGTCCAGCACCACCAGTCGACCCCCTGGGTCCAAGTGAACTATCTGTGTTGCAAGGCCCATATGTTTTTGCAGCAGAACGACAACCCCACCCCCACCTCCGGGCTGACAGAGAGATGCGTGCATCTCAAAGTCGTCAAAGGTGGGGGCTAGCTGATCCGGGCCTCGCAGATAACCATCACATTTATAGATTGTGACCTGAGGTCATTTAGAAGCATTGCTTGCTTCCAAGACGAGCCCAGGCCACGCGCATTTAGACATCCTACTCTTAGCACAGCCATGTTGGTGGTAAAGAGAAAAGGCACTTACCTCTCTGCGTCCCGGGAAACGGGCCGCTCAATTTCCATGCTGGTTGGGGATGGGTTGTTGGGTGGGGTGGTGGTTTGTGGAAGAGAAGGGGCATCGGTGTGTTGTGGGGTTGGGGTGTTTGTGGTTGAGTGGGTGTCTGGGTGGGGTGGGGGGGGGTGAAATTTTTTAGGAGGACGCGGTTGATTGGTGTGGCGCCGGGGGGGCCCACGTCCTCCGTGAAATTTATTTTCAGTGTTTTGTACAAGTGCATTGGGACTTTTATCATTTTCAAATGAGGTAGTCCCACAGCAGTTATAAAGTTTGGCCCTTCAGTTTGGACCGACGGGTTTGCTGAAATTGTTTTCCGTAATTCTTTGTCTGTGTTCATGTATGTGTATTGTAAGGTCTTTTTTTGTGTAGCAGTTAGTGTTGTGTGACAGGGAGGGGTGGTTTGTGTGTAGTTTGTGTTCTCTTGGGGGGGGGGGGTTAAAGTTAACATGTGTGTCTGTGGTGCGTCTCCTCTTCTTTCTTTTTACTTGTTGGAAGGGATCTTTTTCGTCTTGCGACGAAAGAGGTTCGTCTTCCTTGTTGGGTGGGAGGGGTATGTTTTCTGGTAGTGTTTGCGGTGTGCGTGTTTTTGTATTTGTTTTGGGTGGGGAGGGATTGGGTGAGACAGTATTCTGTGTTATTTTTTCACGTGTTTGTTGTTGTTGTTGTGGTGGTGGTGGTGGGGTTGTTGGTTTTTGTTGTTGTTGTGGTTGTTTTTGTTGTTGTAGTTGGGGTGGTGTTGGTGTTGGTAGCAGTGTTTTTTTCTGTGTGAGCTGGGGACAGGCAGCCCTCAGGTGACCTCTATTGCCACAGAGGTAACAGGAGGGACGCCTACCCTCCACAATAATGTTGAGGTGGGTACGGTCATCCAGCATGACGCGCTCAGGGATTTGGGCGATGCGTTCTGGCCTTATTTGGGTCAGAACTTCGATGCTCGTTCCACTGAACGCGTCGCCGGATGCCTTCCCTATTGAAATGAGGTTGTCCTCGTCTAAATTGAGGAAACCGGTTAGTAACCACCAGTAGTTTATGTTTGGGGTGATGGTGGTTATCCATATCCTCTGGGTTTTTTTACCCATGTAGGTGGGGAAGAAGGTGTAGTGTGTGGACCGAATTGGCGACACAGAGTATTTTTTTGCCGCCAATTCGTCTTTCATCAATATGGATAAACTCCCATAGAGTTTATCCTTTTGTATAAAAGTGATATCTCTCATCGCGTCTTTCAAGACTAACTGAATTTCCGCTTGAGATGGTTGCGCTGGTTTCTTTGTTTTATTTAAAATTGTTCGGAATACGACAGTTCGTAATTCCGTCTGTCTTTTTAGCTCCGGAGGTGAATGTATAGAAAACGAACCGTTTTCGCCAAAAGACACATATTTCTTGGCTTTTTCCAGCATTTCTTTTGCTTTTGAAATATCTTCCAGCACATAAGCGACTGAGAATTTAGCCGTTTGTGCAAAAGATATTTTGTTTTCGTTTTGGATTTTAGTATTGTTTTGTTTCTCGTCGTTTGAGTTGTTTTCATCTTTGTTGTTGTTGTTGTCTTTTTCGTTTGGTGTGTGGATACTTGTGACGTTTGTGTTGTTGTTGTTTTTGTTGTCTTTATTGTTGCTGTTGTTGTCGTTGTTGTTGTTGTTGTTGTTTTCAAATTCTTGTGTAGTTGTGGCTACATCTAGTGGTCGGTCAACAGGTGAAGACAATTCTTGCTCTCTCTGACCTCTGTCTTTGGCATCTGCTGCTGTGACAGTGGCAGGGGGAAGCTGTGAGTATGACTTCCCCTTTCCTTCTTTGATTGATGGTGAAGATGCTTCAGCCATTTTTCTCAAAATAGGGTTTTTCGAAGTTTTTCGAAAGATAAAATGTTCACAATACTATTTCGCCCAAAGGCGCAGAATATTTTGAGAGACCGACCAGATCAAAATTTGACCTGGCAGTCCCTCTACAAAATGGTACAACAATTAAAGTTAACAGACAAGAATTTCTATAGAAATTTAAACAGAACTTACTCAGCAAGTTATACGCGTGTGTCCATCCCAGCATATAGATAGATAGATAGATAGATAGATAGATAGATAGATAGATAGATAGATAGATAGATAGATAGATAGATAGATAGATAGATATATTTCTTTATTAGCCACAGGGGCACAAAAGAAGGGGACAAATACAAAGGGGGAAGTTTACATACAATAAAAACGTGTAAAATGTTATCACAGATGGAATTTAAAAGTTAGTCGATTTTCCCCAATAGAGGGAGACAGTTTATATGGGTACCCCCGAAAAAAATGTGCAACCCTCATCTCCAGGAGTACGAAGAGCTTGTACTCCTTTCCTCTCCTCCTCCTTTTCCTCAATCTACAGGCTGATATAGAGAGAAGGCCCATTCACTCGGGCCATTCTCGCCACTTTCACCCACCTTTCATAAAACTTGCTGGGGTACAGCACCTCTCTCTCCATCCTGATTCTTCTTCCAAAGTGGTATTTGAAAAAAAGAATCAGTTGTTGGCCGGAGAGAAAGGTGTCTGACCTCAGCCCTTTCAACCTTGTCCACCATACAACCTCTTTCGCCATAGCTATCACACAAAGGAAAACCGCCTCTCCTTCGTTTTTGAAGGAGGGTGGCGGTTTGATCATGACAATGGACTCGGTGGTCATGAAAATAATCGAAAATAACCTCAAAAGGGAGGGGACGTGATGGGGGTTGCACACACCCCCGAAAAACTGTGCAATCCTTTGCCCGGGGAGCACATGGAGAAGGTGCTCCCCTCTCCTTTACTTCTTTACCTACAGGATGGTATACAGAGAAGGCCCATTTACACGAGCCATTCTCGCCACTATCACCCACCTTTCATAAAACTGCCTGTGGCCAAGCACCTCTCTCTCCATTCTTATCCTTCTTCCGAAGTGATATCGGAAGAAGTAGACCAGACTATGGCCAGAGAGGAAGTTGCCTGACCTCAGACCTTTCAATCGTGTCCACCAAACAACCTCTTTCAACATGGCTATTACGCACAGAAAAACCGCCTTTGCTTCCTTTGTGAAGAGGGGAGGCGGTTTGATTGTCATCACGGACTCGGCGGTCAATTGAATCGGCGCCACCCGCGACAGCAGTCGTTCAGCGTAGCCCCACAGATCAGCCACGCCCGGACATTGCACCAATGCGTGCGCAACGGTTTCTTCGTGACGCACGCATCTAGGGCAAATCTTTTTTGAGGGATCCCTGCCCGGGCGCCCGTGTCTGTAGAGCCTCTCTCGAACGGGTAGAGCCCCCGGTAGCACTGCCAGGCTAGTGACTTCTGGAAGTTGTCCATTGGTCCCGGGCCGAAAGTCCTACCGAACAGGCTGGCCAGTTCGTCCTCTTCCATGTCCAGCTATTCTCCAAGGGTGTCATCGCCCCTGCTAGCCACCAGCCCTCTATAGAATGATGAGGTGGATTCTCCACCGATGGCCTGGCCCGCTTGCCAGAGAGCGCTGAGCGCCTGAGCACACTCAGTGTGCCAGTCTCCCAGTTTTCCGGATCTTTGCTTGACCCAGGACTGTAGCTCGGTGAGCGAGACGAGTCTCGGAAAGGCTCGTTTCACGAACGGAGCCCACACCGGTTGACCAGTGAGGAATACCTGTAGGTGCCGTAGCCTTAATGCGTGCCTACGCATCATCAACCACGGCATCCCCAGCCCTCCTTTCGAAGGTTGTTGGCAGCAGATGGATCTTCTCACCATAGGAAGGCGCTTCTTCCAAAGAAATTGGAAGAGCATGCGTTCCATGGTGGTGAATGTTTCCTTAGGGCAAGGCACGACAGTCAGGCGGTAGTAAGTGACGGACGCTATGTAAATGTTCGCCACCTCCATCCGGCCTTTTAGGGACAGCTTACACTTGGCCCATTTCTGGGTTAGTGCAAACACCTTGTTCGTAAGCTCGTCCCAGTTCTTTTTCACCTGGAGGTCCGGTCCAAACCAGACCCCAAGCAACTTTACCGGGCCCTCCGTCCAGTGTCCGACGACACCGTCGGGAGGCATCGATCTGCCTCTCCACGTTCCGAGTTGCAGCCCGATGGATTTTTCCCAGTTCAGTTTCGCTCCTGACAACCTTTCGTAATCCTCCAGTAAGGTATCGATCGCCTCGATCTCCGAGTCGGTCGATACCATTACTGTTACGTCATCGGCGTAGGCCGACACCGCTTTGCTCAATCCTGGTTCCAGGCGGATACCCTGCAACAACTCCAACTTCCTCAGTAAAGGCTCGAGAATCAATACATACAGAAGGGAGGAGAGAGGGCACCCCTGTCGAATGGATCGTGTGATTTCGAACGGCTTCGAAAGGTAGCCGTTCACCTTGATCCTAGAACAGATGTGGTTGCTATGTAAGGCAGTGATCCAGCCTCTGAAAACAGGACCGAACCCAGCCGCCGCTAGCACCGCATCCAGGTAACCATGGTCGACCCTATCGAAGGCCTTAGACAGATCCAAGTTGATCAGGGCCCCACCGAAGCCGGGTTTGTTGCCAACCCTCTCTATGATGTATCGCATGAGGTGGAGGTTATCGTGAATGGACTTGGATGGGATAGCACATGTCTGCGCATCTCCCACCAGGCTACCCACGACAAGCGCCAACCTCTTTGCTAACACCTTGGCCAAAATCTTTAACTCTGTGTTTAGCAGGGTTATGGGCCGAAAATTATTTATACTATCCCCCTTGTTCTCGTCCTTCCTCACCAGCGAGACTACGCCCTTGGCTACAGAACAAGGAATTCTCCCGTTCTGTTGCCAGTTGCAGTAGACCGCTTCGAGGAGTTCGGAGAAGAAGACCGGCATTGCTAAATAAAGTTCGTAAGGTATACCATCGAGACATGGAGATTTGCGTCTGCTGCATTGGCTCAGCGCATCCCCGATCTCATCAGCCGAGATTGGTCCCTCGCAGGACTCTGCCTCTTCGCTCGAGAGACGCGGCAAGCCGTCGAGGTATGGACCGAAATCCACGTCCCCGCCCGGGCCCTCGCTTCCCCCGAATAATCGGGCAAAGTGCCTTTGAAAGGCCTCGCACATCTGCTTAGTCTCCCGGATCACCCGTCCATCCTCGTCTTGCAACGACCAGATGGTGGATCGATTTCCACTCTTAGCTTCTGTCACGCGGGCCCAGCCAACGGCTTTGGCCCCCTCATTACCTAGAGCACGTATTTTACTTCGAATGACGCAGCCTTCGTGCTTTGCATCGAAAAACTGGTTCAAGGCCGTCCTCGATGCCAGCAGTCTGGCCACATCTTCGCTCTTGATTGCCTCTTCTAATTTACCTGTTAATTCTTTCTCGTTTCTATTCCTATCGGCAGCTAACATCTTGCTATAATTTATTGATTCTGTTCTAATCTCTCTTCTGAGAGATGCCCACCATCGGTTGTTGACGATTGCACCCGTCAACCTCTCATTAACTAATCTGCTAATCCGGTTTCTGTAAGTCTCTTTTGCCGGTAAAGACAAATTAAGTTTCCAGTAACCGGGACCCTGTTTATGTGTTTTCTCGAGATTGACTACGCAGGTCACTAATTTGTGATCCATATAGCCAACCGTGAGCATTTCTGGACAGCTTAATATGTCCCTATCCTTACTTCTAACTAAGAATCTATCTAAGTACGATCTAGATTGACCACTGTGGTTCGTCCAAGTCCAGGTAGGCACAGTTGGAAAATCTAGTCGATATCTATCGACCAAGTTAAAGCGGTCGAGTAACCCCTTGAGGCTGTTACACCCCCCTCTATTAGGACATGCTCCTGCATAGTCCCAACGTGCATCTAGGATGTCATTCCAATCCCCCGCTAGAAGCAGGGAACGCGACGTTCCCAGAAAAGTCTCCAAACGCTGGAAGAAGTCGGGCTGTTCAGCTCCGAAAGGGGAGTAGACGGCGACCAGTCTCAAGGCCGCACCTTCACTACTGCCAACGTCTAGCACCAACAAACGACCCTCCGGGTCCGAGTGAACAACCTGTACGGCAAGACCCAGGTGTTTTTGCAGCAGTACGACAACCCCACCCCCACCTCCAGGTTGACAGAGAGATGCATGCACCTCAAATTCATCGAAGGTAGGGGTCAGCTGCCGCACGACGCTGATCCGAGTCTCACAGATAACCATTACATTTATACCACATGACCTGAGGTCATTTAGAAGCTTTGCTTGCTTCCAAGTAGAGCCCAGGCCACGTGCATTCAAACATCCTACTCTTAACACATCCATGTGGGCGGCAAAGCCAAAGGAGAGTGTAGAGACCTACCTTTCTGCTTCCCGGGGTTCGGGTCGCACGACTTCCATGGGGTAGGTGGTGTTGGGTGAAGGGGTGTCTTGTGGTGGTGTGGGGTCGTCAGTGTGTGGTGGGGTTGGGGTGTTTGGAGTTGTGTTGGGGAGGAGAAAGGGAGGGGGAAAGCTTTTTAGTAGGACGCGGTTTATGGGTTTGACAGAGGGTGGACTTACGTCCACCTTAAAATCCTTTTTTAGTTTTTGGTAGAGGTTCATTGGGATCTTTATTAATTTTAAATGTGGGTAGTTTTCTGAAGAAACAAAGTTTACACCTTCGGTTTGTACCGAAGGATTATTGTTTATGAGTTCATTTAATTTATTATTGTTTCTGTTGATGTAAGTATAGTGTAATGTCTTTTTTTCGGATGGTGTGAGTGTTTCGAAGAGGGGAGGGGTAGGTTTGGTTTTGTTTGTTGCTGGAGGGGTGTTTTGTGTTTTGTTGGATTGTGTTGACATTTGGGTGGGGGTTGTTTGGCCTTGTGTGTTTTGCACATGTTTTCTTTTTTTCCTTTTAATCTGTCTGAAGGACTCCGTTTCTTCCTCCGAATTCGTTGGGTTATCTTCAGTGTTGGAGGGAAGAGGTATGTTTGCTGGTAATGTTTCCGTGTTGGTTTTCTTTGTGGGGGAGATGGATGTCACTATGTTAGACTGTGTTGTGTGTTGTGGCTGCGGTGGTTGTGTTGTTTTATTGAGTGAGGGGTTGGGTGGGCCTGTATTTTGTTTTGGGGTAATGTGTTGTGACTGTTTGTGTTGTGGTGGTGGTGTAGTTTTACTGAGGGACGGGTTGGGTGGGACTGAGTTTTGTTGTTTGTTTATCTGTTGTGGTGGTGGTGGTGGTGGTGGAGCTGATGTTGGTAGCAGGGTTTTCTTTTTGTTGAGTTGGGGACAAGCCGCCTGCAGGTGCCCTCTTCCTGCACAGATATGACAGGACGGCCTTCTCCCCTCCACGCTAATGTTTATATACCCGTGGCCCGCTAATAGGATTCTGTCGGGTATTTGGGCGATGCGTTCAGGCTTCATTTGCACTACAAGTTCTATACCTGTTCCACTGAACGCATTGCCTGTGGTTTTCCCAATGGAAATCACGTTGTCATTCGCTGGATCGATGAAGCCAGCTATGAGCCAGCAGTAGTCCACATCTGGCATCATTGCATCCAGCCATATGCGTTGAGTTCTTTTACCCATATAAGATGGATAAAAGGTAAAATTTTTCGAACGAATCGGTGACAAAGCACATTTTTTTGCCGCCGATTCGTTCTTCATAATAATCGCTAGGCTTCCATACAGTCTGTCTTTTCTTATGAAAGTGGTTTCATTAAGTACTTCTGTAAGTACTGTTTAGATTTCTGTTTGAGTTGGCTGTTCAGGTATTTTTGAAATGTTGTTGATGGTGCGGATAACGACCGTTCGACTTTCAATGTCTTTGGTGAGTTCTTGAGGCATTTTTACCGATAAAATACCATTTTCTCCTTCAGTTATATATTTTTTGGCGTCTGCAATTCTTTGTGCCACATCTGAAATATTTTCAGGTATATATGTTAAAGATTTCTTTGTTGTTTGTGCAAATGAAATATTATTGGTATTGACTTTGTCGTCTGCTTTGCTTTCTGTTATGATGTTGTTTTCAAATGTTATTTTTGTGTTTGTTGTGTCTTTGTTTGTGGTATTAATATTGTCATGCAATTTTTCAAATTTTTTTTTTTCGTTGTTGGAATCCATGTCCAGATTTGTGTTTTCGTCATTTTTCTCCGCAGATTCGTCTGTTTTTATTTTATTTTTTCCTTCCTTCTCTATGACGTTAGTTGGGAAGGAAGGGGGGACTAAAGCGTGCGAGCTTACAACTCTTACCGCTGTCCTCCACTACTATTTTCGTTCGCTTCGTTTAACATTTCTGTCAGACGATTGAAATTTTTTTTGCCACAAAATTTTTAAAAACAGGTTTTTCACCCCTAGGAGGGGTAAAGATGAGCTGACCCACCGCCTGACAGTTCAGACGGGGTTCAAGCTACACAATAGTATCAAAATTAAAATTGAACTTACAAAATTTCCGCAATAAATTTGAACAAAACTTCTGCGCGAAGTGAATTACATCTACGCTGTAGAACAGACGACAGCTAGATTAATAGATAGATAGATAGATAGATAGATAGATAGATAGATAGATAGATAGATAGATAGATAGATAGATAGATAGATAGATAGATAGATAGAAATGTTTCTTTTATTTGCCACCAGGGCATCAAAAGTGGGACAAGTACAAAGGGGGGAGTTTACAAAACAAGGCATCCTCAATAAGGAGGAGGCAATAACAAAATATAAAAATAAAATAAAATATAACAGAATAAAATATATAACAAAATCCTCAATAGAGAGGAGGCGCCTTGGGGGGGTCGCAAACACCCCCGAAAGAAGTGTGCAACCCTTTTCCTCAGGAGCACAGAGAAGGGGTGCTCCCTTGGTCTTTCATCTTCCTCACCTATAGTCTGATGTAGAGTGAAGGCCCATTCACACGAGCCATTCTCGCCACTTTCACCCATCTTTCATAAAAACGGCTGGGGTGCAGCACCTCTCTCTCCATCCTGATCCTTCTTCCGAAATGATATCGGAAGAAACGGACCAGTTGTTGGCCAGAGAGAAAGGTGTCTGACCTCAGTCCTTTCAGACGCGTCCACCATACAACCTCTTCCGCCATGGCTATTACGCACAGAAACACCGCCTCTTCTTCGTTTTTGAAGAAGGGAGGCGGCTTGATCGTTACAATAGACTCGGTGGTCAACCAGATCGGTCCCACCCTTGACAGCAGCTGTTCGACATAGCCCCACAGATCGGCAATGCCCGAGCAGTGTACCAATGCGTGTGCAACGGTTTCCTCGTCGCACACGCGTCTGGGACAGATCTTTTTCGAGGGGTCCCTACCCGGGCGCCCATGTCTGTAGAGCCTTTCGCGAATGGGCAGAGCCCTTCTGTAGCATTGCCAGGCCAGGGACCTCTGGAAGTTATCCATGGGTCCCGGGCTGAATGTCCTACCGAACAGGTTGGCCAGTTCGTCTTCCTCCATGCCTAGGGCTTCTCCGAGGGCGTCGTCGCACCTGCTAACCACCAGCCCTCTATAGAATGACGAGGGCGATTCTCCACTGACAGCCGAGTCCGCTTGCCAGAGAGCCGTGAGCGCCTGGGCACACTCGGTGTGCCAGGCGCCCAGTTTTCTCGGTCTTTGCTTGACCCAGGATTGCAGCTCGGTGAGTGAGACGAGTCTGGGAAAGGCTCGCCTCACAAACGGGGCCCACACCGGTTGACCGGAGAGGAATACCTGAAGGTGCTGTAGCCTTAATGCGTGTTTACGTATCATTAGCCACGGCATCCCCAGCCCTCCTTTCGAAGGGTGTTGACAGCAGATGGATCTCCTCACCATAGGAGCCCGCTTCTTCCAAAGGAATTGGAAGAGTGCGCGCTCCATTTTGGCGAGCGTTTCCCTCGGGCAAGGCACAACGGTCAGGCGGTAGTAGATGACGGACGCTATATAAGTGTTCGCCACCTCCGCCCGACCTTTCAGGGACAGTTTGCACTCGGCCCACTTCTGGGTCAGTGCAAACACCCTCTTCGTTACTTCACCCCAGTTCTTCTCCACCTGGAGGTCTGGTCCGAACCAGACCCCGAGCAACTTCACCGGGCCCTCCGTCCAGCGCCCGACGACGTCATCGGAGGGCATCGTTCTGCCCCTCCACGTGCCGAGTTGCAGACCGATCGACTTGTCCCGGTTCAGCTTAGCCCCTGTAAACCTTTCGTACTCCTCCAGTAAGGTGCCGAACGCCCCGATTTCCGAGGCCGTCGACACCATTACTGTTATGTCATCGGCGTAGGCTGACACCGCTTTCCGCAATCCCGGTTCAAACGGGATGCCCTGCAACAACTCCAACTTCCGCAGCAGTGGCTCTAGAGTCATTACATACAGAAGGGGGGAGAGAGGGAACCCCTGTCGGATGGACCGCGCGATTTCGAACGGCTCCGAGAGGTAGCCGTTCACCTTGACCCTAGAGCAGATGCGGCTGCTGTGCATGGCATTGATCCAGCCCCTGAAAACGGGTCGACCCTATCATGGTCGACCCTATCGAATGCCTTAGATTGATCCAAGTTGATCAGGGCCCCACCAAAGCCGGGTTCGTTCCCAACCCTCTCTATGATGTATCGCATGAGGTGGAGGTTGTCGTGGATGGACCTGGACGGGATAGCACATGTCTGCGCATCTCCCACCAGGTTATCCACGACAAGCGCCAACCTCTTTGCTAGCACCTTGGCCAAAATCTGTAACTCTGTATTTAGCAGAGATATGGGCCTGAAATTATTTATTTCGTCCCCCTTGTTCTCGTCCTTCCTCACTAGCGTGACTACGCCCTTGGTCACAGCACAGGGAATTCTCCCGTTCTGTTGCCAGTTGCAGTAGACCGCCTCGAGGAGATCGCGGAACAAGTCCGGCATAGCTAGATATAGTTCGTATGGAAGACCATCGAGACCCGGGGATTTGCGTTTGCCGCATTGGCTCAGCACGTCCTCTATCTCAGCGGCTGAAATCGGCTCCTCGCAGGATTTCTCCTCCCTGTCCGAGAGCCGCGGCAGGCCGTCGAGGTATGGACTGAAGTCCACATCCCCAACCGGCTCCCCGCCCCATCCGAACAATCCGGCAAAGTGCTTTTGAAAAGCCTCGCACATCTGCTTAGGTTCAAGGATCACCCGTCCATCCTGGTCTCGCAAAGACCGGATAGTGGATCTGCTCCCTCTTTTGGCTTCTGTCACGCGGGCCCAGCTAACAGCTTTGGTCCCCTCGTTTCCCAGAGCACGTATTTTGCTTCGGACTATGCAGCCTTCGTGTTTCGCGTCGAAGAACTGGCCCAGGGCCGTTCTCGACGCTAGCACTCTGGCCACGTCGCCGCTTCTAATTGCCTCTTCTACACTATCTACCAACTCCCTTTCCTTCCTATTTCTATTTGAGGCTAACTCCTTACTAAATTCTATAGAGACTACTCTAATCTCTCTTTTGAGAGATCCCCACCACCTGCTGTTGACGATGGCGCCCGTCAACCGCTCCTTAACTAAAGTGCTAATCCGGTCCCTGTAAGCCTTACTTGCCGGTAAGGACAAGTTGAGCTTCCAGTAACCGGGTCCCTGTCTATGAGTTCTGTCAAGGTTGACCATGCAGGTCACTAACTTGTGGTCTGAATAACCAACCATGCGCATTTTTGGACAACTTAAAAGTCCTTATCCTTAATTCTAACTAAGAACCTATCTAGGTACGACCTAGATGATCCGCTACGATTTGCCCAAGTCCAGGTTGGCGCAGTCGGAAAATCTAGTCGATATCTATCGGCCAGGTCAAATCGACCGATTAACCCTTTGAGGCTATTACACCCCTCTCTATCGGGACAGGCCCCTACGTAGTCCCAGCGTGCATCTAGGATACCATTCCAGTCCCCCACTAATAGCAAGGAGCGGGACGTCCCTAGAAAATTCTCCAGACGATGGAAGAAGTCCGGCCGCATTGACCCGAAAGGGCCGTAGGCGGCTACCAACCTAAACGCTCCGCCTTTACCACTGCCAAGGTCCAGAACCACTAGTCGACCCTTCGGGTCCAAATGCACCATCTGTGTTGCGAGACCCAGATGTTTTTGCAGCAGAACGACAACTCCACCCCCACCTCCGGGCTGACAGAGAGATGCGTGCATCTCAAAGTCATCAAAGGTGGGGGCCAGCTGTCGCACGTTGCTGATCCGGGCCTCGCAAATAACCATCACATCTATACGTTGTGACCTGAGGTCATTTAGAAGCATTGCTTGCTTCCAAGTTGAGCCCAGGCCACGCGCATTTAAACAGCCTACTCTTAGCATGGCTATGTTGGTGGTGAAGAGAAAAGGCACTTACCTCTCTGCGTCCCGGGTATCGGGCTGCACAATTTCCATTAGGGTGGGGGATGGGTTGTTGGGTGGGGTGGTGGTTTGTGGAAGTGTAGGGGCATCAGTGTGTTGTGTGGTTGGGGAGTTTGGCGTTGTGTGGGTGTTTGGGGAGGGGGTGGGGTAGTTTTTTAGGAGGACGCGGTTAATGGGCCCGACACAGGGGGGACCCACGTCCTCTTTAAAGTTGTTTTTTTAAGTTTTTTAGGTGTCCTGTGGGGCCTTAATCATTTTGAGGTGGGGGAAATCCCCTGCCTGGGTGAAGTTAGGCGCTTGGGCTTTTATTAGATTGTTGTAGTACACAATGTTTAACAGTTTTTTGTTTCTTGTGTTTATGTATGTGTATGCATGTTTTTGTTTTTGCGTGGTGTTTTTTGTTTGCTGTTGTTGTAAGCTCTTTTGTGTTGGTGTCAGTGTTATGTTTTGGGGAGGGGTTGTTTTCATTTGTGTGTCTGAGGTGTGTTTTCTTTTTTTTTTCTTTTGATTGTGTGGAAGTGCTCCTCCTCGTCTGACGACGAACTAGGGTCATCTTCCGCGTTGGAGGGGAGGGTATATTTTCGGGTTGTGTTTGCGGTGCGGGTGTTTTGGAAATTGTTTTTTTTTTGAGTGGGGGTGATGGGTTGGACATTGTTTTGTTTTGGTTTGAGCTGTGGTGGTTGTTTTTGTAGTGGTAGTTGTGGTGATTGTGTTGGTTGTGCAGTTGTTGGTGATGTAGGCAGGATTGGCGTTTTCTTATTAAGTTGGGGACAGACAACCCTCAGGTGACCTCTGGTTCCGCAGAGGTAACACGAGGGCCTCCTACCCTCAACGGTAATGTTGATGAAAGTTTGATCATCCAGTATGACGCGTTCAGGGATCTGGACGATCCTTTCGGGCCTCATATGAACTACAAGTTCGAGGCTCGTTCCACTGAACGCGTCACCCGATGCCTTTCCCATGGACACCAGCATGTCATCCTCCAGGTCCAGGAAACCTGTCAAAACCCACCATATGTCCATAATCGGGAGGATGGTGTGGATTTTTATTGTTTGTGTTCTTCTACCCATGTACGTAGGGTAGAAGGTGTATGCGGTGGATGTGATTGGTTTGATGGACAGTTTCACTGCTGTGTCCCTGTCCTTCATGAGAATGGATAGACTCCCGTAGAGTCTATCCTTCTGAATGAAGGTGATGTCCTTCATGACGTCTTTTAAAACCAGCTCTATCTCACTCTGTGATGGTTGAGCTGGTTTTTTGCTTTTATTCGAGATTGTCCTAAACATGACAGTGTTTAGGAGTCTCTGGCTTTTTAGTACGGGGGGGGGGGGGAATGGATCGTGAATGAACCATTTTCCCCGTACACTATATATTTTTTGGCATCTGCCAGTAGCTCCTTCGCTTTGGTTATATCTACTGGCAGATAGTCGAGGGTTTTCCTTGCCGTCTCGGCGAAGGAGAAATTTTTTTTGTTTGTGTTGCTGTTGTAGTTGGTGGTGTTGTTGTTATCATTGTTGTTGTTATCACAGTTATTGGTCTTGTTGTTGTTATTGTTATTGGTGTTGTTTTCGTCCGTCGCATTGTTGTTGTTGTTGCTGTTGCTGGTGCCGCTGGTTCTTTGGTTTGTTGCCATGGCAACGTCAAGTTGTCGGTCAACAGGTGGAGAAAATCCTTCCTCTGGCTGACCTTTCTTTTTGACCTCGGCTACTGTGACAGTGGAAGGGGGAAGCTGTAAGCTTATCTTCCCCTTTCCTCCTTCGAATTTTGGTGAAGATGCTTCAGCCATTTTTATCAATATAGGATTTTTCGAAATTTTTCGAAAGATTAAATTTTTACAACACTATTTCGCCTAAAGGCGTAGAATATTTCGAGAGACTGACCAGATCAAAGTTTGACCTGGCAGTCTCTCTACAAAATGGTACAAAAATGAAAGTTTACAGTTCACAATTTCCAGAAAAATTTAAACGAAACTTACCGAGCGAGCTCAGCACATGTGTCTATCCCAGATAGATAGATAAATAGATAGATAGATAGATAGATAGATAGATAGATAGATAGATAGATAGATAGATAGATAGATAGATAGATAGATAGATAGATAAATTTCTTTATTAGCCACAAGGGCACAAAAGAAAGGGACAAATACAAATGAGGAGTTTACATACAGGTATATGAAAATAAAACTATTAATACAATAACAAATAACAATTGAAATCCCCACGAAATGTACAACCCTCATCTCCAAGAGTACCAAGAGTGAGTACTCCCTTCTTCTCTTCCTCTTTTTCCTCAACCTACAGGCTTATATAGAGAGAAGGCCCAGCCACTCGGGCCATCTCTGCCACATTCACACACCTTTTAAAAATTGGCTGGGGTACAGCACTTCTCTCTCCATCCTGATTCTTCTTCCAAAATGATATTTGAAAAAACGAATCAGTTGCTTGCCGGAGAGAAAGGTGTTTGACCTCAGCCCTTTCAACCTCTTCCACCATATAACCTCTTTCACCATAGCCATAACACATAGGAAAACCACCTCTCCCTCATTTTTGAAGGAGGGTGGCGGTTTGATCATGTCAATGAATTCGGTGGTCAACTGGATTGCTCCCACCAACGACAATAGTCGTTCTACATAGCCACACAGGTCGGTAACGCACGGGCAGTGTACGATTGCGTGTGCAACGGTTTCCGCGTTGCGCAAGCATCTCGGACAGATTCTTTTCGAAGGGTCCCTACCCGTGTCTATAGAGCTTGTCTCGAACTGGTAGAGCTCCTCGGTAACACTGCCAGGCCAGGAACTTTTGGTAGTTGTCCATTGGTCCCGGGCGGAAAGTCCTACCGAACAGACTGGCCAGTTCATCCTCCTCTACGCCTAGAGTTTCTCCGAGCGTGTCGTCGCACTTGCTGCGGACCAACCCTCTATAGAATGTCGAAGTGGAGTCTCCACTGATCGCCGGGTCCGTTTGCGAGAGGACTGTGAGCTCCTGAGCACATTCGATGTGCCAGTCACCCATTTTCCTCGTCTTTCGGTCTTTGCTTGACCCAGGACTGCAGCTCGGTCAGCGAGACGAGTCGTGGGAAGGCTCGCCTCATGAATGGGGCCTACACCGGTTGTCTGGTGAGGAATACGTGGAGGTGCCGCAGCCTGAGCGCGTGTTTGCGCATCGTCAGCCACGGCATCGCCAGCCCTCTGTTTGAAGGGTGTTTACAGCAGATGGATCTTCTCACCAAAGGAGCCCCTTTCTTCCAAAGGAATTGGAAGAGCGCGCGTTCCATTTTGGTGAGCGTTTTGGCTGGACAAGGCACGACGGTCAACCGGTAGTAGATGACGGACGCTATAAAAGTGTTCTCCACCTCCGCTCGACCTTTCAAGGATAGTTTGCACTCGGCCCACTTCTGGGTGAGCGCAAACACCTCGTTCCAGTTCCTCTCCATCTGGAGGTCCGGACCAAACCAGACCCCGAGCAGCTTTACCGGTCCTTCCGTCCAGCGTCCGACGACGTCATCGGAAGACATCGGTTTGCCTCTCCACGTTCCGAGTTGCAAACCGACGGATTTGTCCCGGTTCAGCTTCGCTCCTGTGAACCTTTCGTATTCCTCCAGTAAGGTGCCGATCTTCCCGATTTGCGAGGTGCTCGACACCATTACTGTCACGTCGTCGGAGTAGGCCGACGCCGCTTTCCGCAGTCCCGGTTCCAAAGGGATGCCCTGCAATAGCTCCAACTTCCGCAGTAGTGGCTCGTGAGTAAGTACGTACAGAAGGGAGGAGAGAGGGCATCCCTGTCGGATGGATCGCGTGATATGGAACGGCTCCGAGAGGTAGCCGTTCACCTTGACCCTTCAGCAGACGTTGTTACTGTGCATTGCAGCAATCCAGCCCCTGAACACGGGTCCGAAGCCTGCCGCCTCGAGCATCGCATCCAGGTAACGATGGTCAACCCTATCGAAAGCCTTAGACTGATCTAAGTTGATCAGGGCCACACCGAAGCCTGTTTTACACCCTACCCTCTCTATTATGTATCGCATGAGGTGGAGGTTGTCGTGTATGGACCTGGTCGGGATTGCGCATTACTGCGCTTCTCCCACCAGGTTTTCGACGACAAGCGCCAGCCTCTTTGCCAACACCTTGGCCAAAATCTGTAACTCTGTGTTGAGAAGAGTTATGGGCCGGAAGTTGCCTATGTCATCCCCATTGTTCTCGTCCTTCCTGACTAACGTGATTACCCCCTTGGTCATAAAACTGGGAATTCTCCCGTTCTGCTGACAGTTGCAGTAGACCGCTTCCAGGAGACCGGAGAACAAGTCCGGCATTGTTACGTAAAATTCGTAGGGTAGACTGTCGAGACCTGGAGATTTGCATTTGCCGCACTGGCTCAGCGCGTCCCCTATCTCAGCGGCCGAAATCGGCCTTTCGCAGAACTTTGCTTCGCTCTCAGAGAGTCGCGGTAGGCCGTCGAGGTATGAACCGAAATCCATAGCCCCTCCCGACGCGCCGCCCTGCCCGAACAGTTGAGCAAAGTGCCGCTGAAAGTCCCCACACATTTGCTTCGGTTCACGTATCATGCGTCCGTCTTGGTCTTTCAAAGACCGAATCGTGGACTTGTTGCCACTTTTCGCCTCCGTCACTCGGGCCCAGCTAACAGCTTTGGCTCCCTCGTTTCCCAAAGCACGTATTTTGCTTCTGACAACGCAGCCTTCATGCTTTGCGTCGAAGAACTGGTCCAAGGCCGTTCTCGTCGCTAGCACGCTGGCTACGTTGCCACTCCTAAGTGCCTCTTCTACTTTATCTACCAGTTCCTTTTCGGTCTTATTTCTATCTAACACTAATTATTTACTAAAACCTATAGAGTCTAATCTAACTGCCCTCTTGAGAGAGTACCACCATCTGTTGTTGACAATGGCCCCCCTCAAGTGCTACTTAACTAATGTGCTAATCCGTCTACTGTAGGCTTTGCATGTTGGTAAGGACAAGTTCAGCTTCCAGTAGCCGGATCCCTGTCTATGGGTTTTGTCAAGGTTGACTAAGCAGGTCACTAATTTGTGATCTGAATAGGCAACCATGAACATTTGTGGACAGCCTAACATGTCCCTTTCTAACTAGAACCCTATCTAGGTACGATTTAGATGTTCCGCTAAGATTAGTCCACGTCCACAGTGACACAGTCGGAAAATCTAGTCGATATCTATCGGCCAGGTCAAATCGGCCGATTAACTGTTTGAGGTTGTTACATCCTCCTCTATCGGGACATGCTCCCACATAGTCCCAACGTGCATCTAGGCTTTCATTCCTGTCCCCCACTAACAGCAGGGAGCGGGACGTTCCCAGAAAAGTCTCTAGACGTTTGAAGAAGTCTGGCCGCGGTGTCCCGGATGGGGCATATGCGCCCACCAGCCTGAAGGCTCCACCTTCACTACCGTCAACGTCTAGGACCACCAGTCGACCCTCTGGGTCCAGGTGTACCGTCTGTGTTACGAGGTCCAGATGTTTCCGCAGCAAACCGGCAACCCCACCCCCACTTCCCGGCCGACAGAGAGATGCGTAGATCTCAGTCGTCGAAGATGGGGGTCAGTTGTCGCTCGCAGTGGATCCTGGACTCGCAAACGGTTACTACATCCATACTGTGCGACCTGGGGTCGTTTAAGAGTTTGCCCTGTTTCCAGGGCATTCCCAGGCCGCGTACATTGTCACATCCAACTCTTATGTTGGCCATGTTGGTGCTGAAAAGTTAAAAGAAGAGGAAAAGAAATCACTCACCTCTTCGTCTCCTGGGGACCAGGCTGCACAATTTCAATGGGGGTGTTGAAGGGTATGTTTGGGGTGGTGGTTTCTGGCGGGGTGGGGACGGAGGTGTTTGGTGGGGTGGGAGTGTATGGTGGGATGGGGATGACTTGGGTGGGGTTGCCTGTGGTGGGGAGGTCTTTGAAGAGGATGCGGTTGATTGGTTTCACGCAGGAATTCCCCACGTCCTCTACAAATGTTTCTTTTAGGGATCTATAAGTTCCTATAGGGATCCTGATCAGTTTTAGGTTTTTTTTGTTTTTGTTAGAGCTATCCAAAGTTTTCCCTACTGTTTTGACCAAAGGGTTGTTTCTGATGGTCTCCATCAGTGTTCTATTTTCTTCGTTTATGTAGGTGTATGTGTACTTTTCCTGTGTTGTGTTTGTTTTTGTCTGTGGTTCCTGCGTGTGTTTTCTCTTTGTTGTGGGTGTTTCGTTTTCGGGCGGGGGGTACTTTTGTTTGTGCTGTTTGTGCTGGTGTTTGTGTGTTTGTTTCGTTTTTGTTCATGCGGTGCTTTCTTTTTTTTCTTTTCACGGGTTGGAAGGGTTCCTCCTCATCGCCTCTGGGTGCCGTCGATAGGGGTTCCTCATCCGTGTTGATGGGTAGGCGTATGTTTGGGGGTTCTTTAGTGTCTGTGTGTGTTTTCGTATTTGTTTTGGGTTGGGAGGTGTTGGGTGGGATAGTGCTCTCTGTTTTTTACTTGTTGTCGTGGTGGTGGTAGTGGTGGTTGTGTTGTTATTTGTGGTGTTGGTAAAAGTGGTTTTCTTTTTGTCAATTGAGGACAGGCAGCCCTTATGTGACCTCTGCTTGCGCAGTTGTAACATGCGGGCCGCCTACCCTCAACCGAAATGTTTATGTAGGTCTCTCCATCCAGAGGTACTCTTTCTGGGATTTTCATTATACGTTCTGGGCTCATCTGCACCAGAATTTCGACGTTAGTCCCACTAAATATATCTCTGCAGGATTTTCCTACTGAGATCAAAATGTCTTGTTCAAAGTCAATTAGGCCATAAAGTATCCACCAAATATCTACTTTGAGTCTTATGCATGTAATTTTTAATATTTGCGTTCTTTTTCCCATGTATGTAGGGAAAAATGTAAAATGGGTCGACACAATGGGCACGATGGAATATTTTTGTGCTGTTATGTTGTCTTTCATCAGCACCGAGATGCTGCCGAAAAGTTTGGCTTTCTGAATGAATAAAATGTTATCCATGTAGTTCCTTAAAACTAGCTCAATCTCACTCTGAGATAGTTGAGCTGGGTTTTTTTTATGCATTTGAGATTGTCCTGAAAACCACCGTGTTCAGGGCATTCTCTCTTCTTAGTTCTTGTGGTGAATTTATGCTAAATGACCCATTGGGTCCAAAAGTCACATATTGTTTAGCTTCTTCCAACTTTTGTTTCGCGTTGGTTAAATCCAAAAGTTGAAATATTTCCGTTTTTTTTACGGTATCAGCAAAATAAATGTTGCTGTTGTTGTCTCTCTTGTTGTTGGTGTCACTGTTGTTTGTATTTTCTTTGGTGTTTGTGTTGACATTTTTTTTCTTTTGATTGGTATTGTTGGATGTGTTTTCAATTTTTTCATTTTCTGTATTTTTTGGTGTCTGTTGTGGGCTGTTATTTTCATTTTTTGTTGTGTGAATTTCTATTTCTTTATGAAAAGAAGTATTTGCTACATATATTTCTTTCTGTGTGTGGATACATGTGACATTTGTGACGTCAGGCGTGTTCAGTTGCTTACAAGCAGCTGAAGCTTGTTCCTCTTCTAAATGTTGAGGCGGTGATGTTGGCCTTCCTTTGTCCATGTCTGCTACTACCTGCTGGTCAAGTAGGCATGGCTTTCCCTTCCCATCTTCTTGTTTTGACATAGAAGTAGGTGCTTCGGCCTTTTTTTTTTAAAATGAAAGTTTTTCAAAAATATTTTCGAAGATATTTTGGATGTTTTTTGCCCTGAGGGGCACGATATTTTGGGGGGCTGACCAGATCAAAATTTGACCTGTCAATCTCTCTACAAATTGGTATAAAATTAAAAGTTCACAATGACGAATTTCTAAGGAATTTTAAACAAAATTTACCGAGCAAGTTTAACACGTGTCCATCCCAGCAGAGATAGATATGTTTCTTTTATTTGCCACCAGGGCATCAAAAGTGGGACAAGTACAATGGAGGGAGTTTACAAAACAAGGCGTCCTCAATAAGGAGGAGGCAATAACAATATATAAAAATAAAATAAAATATAACAAAAATTAAAATTTATAACAAAGTCCTCAATAGAGAGGAGGCGCCTTGCGGGGTCGCACACACCCCCGAAATAAGTGTGCAACCCTTCTCCTCAGGAGCACAGAGAAGGGGTGCTCCCTTGGTCTTTCATCTTCCTCACCCATAGTTTGATGTAGAGTGAAGGCCCATTCACACGGGCCATTCTCGCCACTTTCACCCATCTTTCATAGAAACGGCTGGGGTGCAGCACCTCTCTCTCCATCCTGATCCTTCTTCCGAAATGATATCGGAAGAAACGGACCAGTTGTTGGCCAGAGAGAAAGGTGTCTGACCTCAGTCCTTTCAGACGCGTCCACCATACAACCTCTTTCGCCATGGCTATTACGCACAGAAGCACCGCCTCTCCTTCGTTTTTGAAGAGGGGAGGCGGCTTGATCGTTACAATAGACTCGGTGGTCAACCGGATCGGTCCCACCCTTGACAGCAGTTGTTCGACATAGCCCCACAGATCGGCAATGCCCGAGCAGTGTACCAATGCGTGTGCAACGGTTTCCTCGTCGCACACGCATCTGGTACAGATCTTTTTCGAGGGGTCCCTACCCGGGCGCCCGTGTCTGTAGAGCCTTTCTCGAACGGGCAGAGCCTTTCTGTAGCATTGCCAGGCCAGGGACCTCTGGAAGTTATCCATGGGTCCCGGGCTGAATGTCCTACCGAACAGGTTGGCCAGTTCGTCTTCCTCCATGCCTAGAGCTTCTCCGAGGGCGTCGTCGCACTTGCTAACCACCAGCCCTCTATAGAATGACGAGGTGGATTCTCCACTGACAGCCGGGTCCGCCTGCCAGAGAGCCGTGAGCGCCTGGGCACACTCGGTGTGCCAGGCGCCCAGTTTTCTCGGTCTTTGCTTGACCCAGGATTGCAGCTCGGTGAGTGAGACGAGTCTGGGAAAGGCTCGCCTCACAAACGGGGCCCACACCGGTTGACCGGAGAGGAATACCTGAAGGTGCCGTAGCCTTAATGCGTGTTTACGTATCATTAGCCACGGCATCCCCAGCCCTCCTTTCGAAGGGTGTTGACAGCAGATGGATCTCCTCACCATAGGAGCCCGCTTCTTCCAAAGGAATTGGAAGAGTGCGCGCTCCATTTTGGCGAGCGTTTCCCTTGGGCAAGGCACAACGGTCAGGCGGTAGTAGATGACGGACGCTATATAAGTGTTCGCCACCTCCGCCCCACCTTTCAGGGACAGTTTGCACTCGGCCCACTTCTGGGTCAGTGCAAACACCCTGTTCGTCACCTCACCCCAGTTCTTCTCCACCTGGAGGTCTGGTCCGAACCAGACCCCGAGCAACTTCACCGGGCCCTCCGTCCAGCGCCCGACGACGCCATCGGAGGGCATCGATCTACCCCTCCACGTGCCGAGTTGCAGACCGATCGACTTGTCCCGGTTCAGCTTAGCCCCTGTAAACCTTTCGTACTCCTCCAGTAAGGTGCCGATCGCCCCGATTTCCGAGGCCGTCGACACCATTACTGTTACGTCATCAGCGTAGACTGATACCGCTTTCCGCAATCCTGGTTCCAACGGGATGCCCTGCAACAACTCCAACTTCCGCAGCAGTGGCTCTAGAGTCATTACATACAGAAGGGAGGAGAGAGGGCACCCCTGTCGGATGGACCGCGCGATTTCGAACAGCTCCGAGAGGTAGCCGTTCACCTTGACCCTAGAGCAGATGCGGCTGCTGTGCATGGCATTGATCCAGCCCCTGAAAACGGGTCCGAAGCCTGCCGCCGCTAGCACCACATCCAGGTAACCATGGTCGACCCTATCGAATGCCTTAGATTGATCCAAGTTGATCAGGGCCCCACCAAAGCCGGGTTCGTTCCCAACTTTCTCTATGATGTATCGCATGAGGTGGAGGTTATCGTGGATGGACCTGGACGGGATAGCACATGTCTGCGCATCTCCCACCAGGTTGCCCACGACAAGCGCCAACCTCTTTGCTAGCACCATGGCCAAAATCTGTAACTCTGTATTTAGCAGAGTTATGGGCCTGAAATTATTTATATCGTCCCCCTTGTTCTCGCTTCCTCACTAGCGTAACTACGCCCTTGGTCACAGCACAGGGAATTCTCGCGTTCTGTTGCCAGTTGCAGTAGACCGCCTCGAGGAGATCGGGGAACAAGTCCGGCATAGCTAGATATAGTTCGTATGGAAGACCATCGAGACCCGGGGATTTGCGTTTGCCGCATTGGCTCAGCACGTCCTCTATCTCAGCGGCTGAAATCGGCTCCTCGCAGGACTTCGCCTCCCTGTTCGAGAGATGCGGCAGGCCGTCGAGGTATGGACCGAAGTCCACGTCCCCAACCGGCCCCCCGCCCCTTCCGAACAAACCGGCAAAGTGCTTTTGAAAAGCCTCGCACATCTGCTTAGGTTCAATAGATAGATAGATAGATAGATAGATAGATAGATAGATAGATAGATAGATAGATAGATAGATAAATAGATAGATAGATAGATAGATAGATAGATAGATAGATAGATAGATAGATAGATAGATAGATACAGTGTTACCCTAGTTAAGTTAGAACTTCCAAGAATTCTTTCTCGGTCAGTTTGCTTATTGTGTTAGCTATCTTGTTTACGTCCGTTTTTTTCCATTCTTTACACGGCTTGGAGGAAACCCAGATTTTGTTTCAGTCCCATCTGCGTTAAGTGACTGATAATACAATCAGTCCATTAGACCAGAGTCCAGTTCGTCACACAGGTAACCCCCCTTCCATCAGTCGCCAGTGCTTATTTCCAGCAGAGTTAAATGGAGCAACGTAAAATGAAGTGCCTTGCTTAAAGAGACAACTCACCACCCACTCTAGAGATCGAACCTACAACCTTATGATTGTGAGCTCAACACATTAACCACTTGACTATGTGCGAAGGTTTGGAGATTAAAATTCTCATAATTAGAAGGTAATATACACGCTAAACGTTAGATAACAATCAATTCATTTTCTGTGAGCATTTTCCTGGAATTACCCTAATATGCAGTCTCTTCCTATAAGAAGTTTTCCTAGTTGACATATTGGGGCGGTGGATTGGCAGTATCGGTAGAGCGTCGAACGCAGCATAGAGTTGTGGCCCTTTATGTTCTGAGTTCAAATCCCGCCAAGGTTAACTTTGCCTTTCATCCCTACGCGGTCGATAAAATAAACCACCAGTATTTCACTGGGATAATTGCTGGCCTTGTGCCAAATGTAGAAACAATTATTATTATTCGATAGCACGTCAGACAACATGCTTTACAGCAAATAGTTACGGCCCTTTACGTTCTGAGTTCAAATTCCGCTTACGGGGTCGGTAGAATAAAGTACTTGTAACGCACCGGGTCGATTTAATCAACTTTCCCCCTTCCGAAAATTGTTGGTCTTGTGTCTAAATCAGAAGCCATTATTACTATGAGTTTTAATGACAGTTTGTGGTGTAAGGGAGATTTGGCTTCTATTTCTAGCGAGCAGGTCAAGTGACCACATACAGGATCCCTCATTCTTTCAGCATGTTTATATTATTGCCGCTCTTTTCGGGTGTGAAATACTTTAATATATAATCTATGTTATTGCTTTTTGTAGTAAGTGTTGTTGTCGTTGTTGTTGTTGCTGTTTTTGCTGATTTTTGTTTTTATTCGGAGGAGGGGGGGGGTGATGATGATGATCATGGTGTCATCGTTGTTGTAATAGCAAGAACAACTACACGAAGACCTGTGGCTGAAACAAGGAACATCAACAAAGCTAAACACAGCCACAGCAGGCGTATTACAGCATCTATTCATTTGTGTTTAATCTAATATTTAAACATGATCTATTTGAAAGGAGGACCACGTAATTAGCACTTCTATCGTGTACCATGTCCATTACTGTAGAGGTGAGATTCGAACCCAATACTACTAAGCTAACGAAAATCTTTTTCAAAACACAGCAATTTTAAATTACTACAACTACTACAACATGACTGAATAGTTCTACCGTGTGTGATACACTGTTTTCTTTTCTGCGAGGTGACACTAATCTAGAAAGCGTATGAGAAACAACAGTCTGGTGTCAGAGTTTGTGAAGTAAAATTGCTTGGTTGATTAATTAGTTGGCTGTGTATGGACTGGAAATAAATTTAAATGTAGAATGTATGTCCTGAGGAAAATATTGCGGGATGATTTAATTCCTCAAATTATGGTATTAAACAAAGATTATTTTCCTTGTTTTCGTCTTCATATTTCTTATATATGTTTAACCTGATATGTCCATATTTAGTAAAATATTGAAAGAGCATCTTGCTCTGTGAAGAATAAACTTATAAAATTTCACCAGTGAGCTGGAAGCTCAACTCGATTATGTTTTCTAATATAACATGAAACATTTTGATAATTTATATACACACACACACATATATATATATATATATATATATATATATATATATATATATATATATATATATATATATATTGAAAAGGGAAGTAAGATTCTATACAAAACAGTGGTTATAGAGAAAAGGTGAAGCTGGAAATAGCACGGAAAATATATTTTTGGGTCTGTTTTTCTGTTTTCCTTTCTTTGTTTCGTCAAAGTGACATTATTGAAAAAATGAGAGAGTGACAATTCTTTTAAAAAAGAGTTTTATAGTGTATATAAAGTATATAAAGTATTACCGGTTTCGATGTGTTATTAAAATTCATTAAATTAAATATCTAAAATTTTGGGGTGTTTTTTTTTCATCTTCTCAGCAAGGAAGATGACAAAAACTTACCTCAACACTTAATTTCGAATCTTTAATTTTTAGTTTTTAATTCTTTTGATAAGATGAATTTTAATAATGCATCGAAACCGGTAATACTTTATATACTGTATATACACTACAAAACTCTTTTTTAAAAGACTTGTCCCTCTCATTTTTTCAATAATGCCATTTTGACGAAACAAAGAAAGGAGAAAAAAGAAAAACAGACCCTAAAATATATTTTCCGTGCTATTTCCAACTTCACCTTTCTTCTCTCTCTATATATATATATATACAAACACACACGCACACACACAACACACACACACACACACACACACACACACACACACACACACACACACACACACACATGCACACACTCACACACACATGCACACACACACATGCACACACACAAACACACATATATATATAACTGAAAAGGCACGTTTTGTTTTTTTAAATGGGTTTTTTAATTCTATCGCCTGGTGAAAGACTCGTGTCCAAATCGTTAAGAGTTCCAACTATATAACTATATCAAGCGTTAAACTAATATAATGTTATCCTTATGTATGTGCATTTAAGTATGTATGTATATAATGCCTTGGTGTATCTCAAACAACATGTTTGCATGGCATAGAAGGTTGCGTATATCGTTTTTAAACACGCTTTATCTCGTTTATTGTATTATATTTTATTTTATTCGAACTTCTTCCTTTAGGTTATTTATAGCTCATCCTTCTTACCTTGCCCTGAACTGCACGCACTAAAAAGAACTACACAACTATCTATATATATGCGCGCGCGCGCGCGTGTGTGTGTGTATTGAACGCTCTGGGCGATAGATATCTTGTCTTTAAAGCGTGGAAATATCCGAGATCCCCAGTTGACAACTGATGAGGACCCCTCCCCGCCCCACGTTCTTGCTTTCGTCTTATTCTCACTCCATTTTAAGCTACCTTAACTAGCAACTACACATCAATCCTATTCTCTCTCTCTCTCTCTCTCTCTCTATATATATATATATATATATATATATATATATGTATGTGTGTGTGTGTGTGTATGTGTGTGTGTGTGTGTGTGTACGTATACATAATATACGTGGACGCAGAAATGTCTGTGTAGTTAAGTTCGATTAGGGTGTTATTTTTTGCGTTATACACAGGAATATTTTCAACATGCGAATTATTTTTCAATATTTCTCAATTCGGTAAGTTATCAAGCACTGTTATTGATACGGACCTCGACACATATATATATTTGTGTGTGTGTGTGTGGAAACTCCAATGATATCAGTAACACAATAGCACATAAAATGAAATATTATGATGTCAAGATATCACTTGAAAACTAATGTCTACAGAAAAATATTTAACGAAAATTGCAGACACAATTCAAAACTTCGCAGGAAAAGCCCACAACATTTCAAGTCCAACGTCTTAACCACTCAGCTACCACGGCTGCGCATCCTATACATATTGCTCAACACGTTTTTTATTCAGACATTCTCGCACATAATAATTCGAATTCAATTTGAATGAAACAATATCGTAGATTGTTAAATATTAATTGAAGTACCATTTAGTTTCCCTCTGAAAAATAATAAGTGTGAGATTTCAAAGTTGCAGATGATTTGAGCTATTTTCATGTGAAGTTGTCCACGATGTGTAGAGGTTTTTCAATGAGAAATAGAACATTCGGGAAATAATACATATATATATCTTATTAATAAATATTACAAAATAATTACGTTATATCAGCTACATTAACGTACTGTTGAAGACGTTGATTTATATATCAGTTCAAGGATCATAGAAATATTACCCTTTATATACCCACAAGTGTTATTTTTATTTAATTCACCATTATATTTAAAGCTTATATAACACATGAGTGCTTTTTATCTTGAGTTTTTCACGATTTTTAAAATATTATAAATACCACATTTTATAAAATACCACATTGTCAAAACCTATGACTTGCTAGAAACGTTATTTTTATTTAATTCACAAATTAATAACGTTTTAACGGTGTAGGTAGAAAAAGAATTTTTTTTTTTTCTGTGAAATAAGTTATCTTGTTTTTTAAAATATTATAAATCGTGCATTTTATAAAAATACTAGATTGGCAAAGACAAAACCGAGGTTATCAGGTTGCCTTGGTGGCCGTGTAGGTAAGTCATTGGACTCGAAATCAAATGGAATATTCGCATATAGCATCGAATTCTGTTCGCAGCGCTTTCTCAATTGAATTTTTTACATTAGATAAACACAAATACTTTCATTATTTCATATTAGATGGTTCCATATAGAATCATTCGTATTAGCATAATATCTTTGATATATACAGTGTTCCCTATCTCTCAATGTAGATCATTGAGATACGTGTCCTATTGCGATATGTGTCCTATTACACCAACAATATTAATTCCCAACAAACTCTCCCCTAAACATAGACATATCTCAATTTAGCATGTGGGAAAAAGAGAATATATACATTAAGTAAAAGGATCTCCGTCTATATCAGTAAGAAAACAGAAATTATAATATACAATTATTATGTTTGGTAGTATGGTGACAATGTAAAGTCGCCGAAAATGTAGCAACAAAAATATTCATGATGTTACGAAAGTAAAAATATCACATGAAAAATTATATCTACTGGAAAACCTTTAACGAAGGCAACTAACAGAATTCGAACCTGCACCAGAATATCACATTGAAAATTAATTCCAACGTCTTAACCACTCGTCCACCACAGCTGTACGGCAAAAATCTTCTTCAACACTTTCATTTATTCACCCATTTTCGTCCATATAGAGAAGGAAAATATATCGTAAGTTGTTTAAGATTAACTGGAATAACACTTAACTTTTCTCTGAAAAATAATAAATGAGAGATTTCCAAGTTGAACATGAGTTCGAGATATTTTACCGTGAGCTAGTCAATGGTATATATAGATGCTTAGGACGTATATACAAGGTGAATAGTATTCACATAAACGCTTTTACTGGTGAGGTTTCCACGATAGTTAAAATATTTTAACTACCATGTTCTATAAAAATACAATGTTGTCAAATACACTAACGCTACCTTATATATTTCAGGAGAGGGCTTCTTAGTCACGAATTCTATCGCTTCCAAGCTTGAAAACCTGCCAACAGGTCATTCTGACCGCATCATCTCTATCCACCTCCCATTGAATAATCAATAATATGCCACACTCTTCAGTGTACACTCCCCTACACTTCAAGCAGATCATGCGGAAAAGAACAAGTTTTACTCTAATCTTCAGTCTCCGCCAAGACATCCGTGTGGACAACAAGGTCATAATCCTTGACGATTTCAATGCTAGAGTAGGCCGAGATTCTGTAACCTGGGCAGCGGAGTGCTTGGTAACTGCAATGACAAAGGATGCTTACAGTTGGAGATCTACGCTGAACTTCAATTCGTCATCACGGGCTCTACCGTCCTGCAGACGGACAGTTTGATAACAACATGAATGCATCCTCGTTCCAAACATTGACACCTCATTGATTATATCCTAGTGCATCGGTGTGACCGGAAAGACGTTTTGCATACTAGAGTGATGCCCAGTGCGGAATGTCACACAACATCGTCTCTTACGCAAACTGAAGATCCATTTAAAACTCAAATCAAAATAAGGAGCCCCCAGGAAAACTTTCAAGTTTAGCAGTTTCCAATCAGCTGAAGTGAAAGTTGACTTCCAGGCAGCCCTTCAGTTGAGGCTTGAAGATGCGAGCATTCCCACATATCTCTCTTCAGAAACACTTTATGAACATCTGAAAAGTGTCATTCTGCAGAGATCTGAGAAGTCCTTTAAATTAAGGAAATGGGAACTCCGTCTATATCACCAACACAAGAGCATATAAAATCAAATATTATTATGTATGGCATTGTAAGAAATAGAAGAACATTCGGGAAACAATACATATATATCTTATTAATAAATATTTATTACAAAATAATCACGTTGTATCAGCTATATTGACGCTGTGTTCAAGACGTTGGTTTATATATCAGTACATTAAATATCACACAGATGTTTTCATTTGTATACCCATAAGTGTTTACTTATATTTAATTCACCCTTAATAACCCAGTGTTTACAGCATATATAACAGGTGAGTAATATTCATATAAGTGTTTTTTCTGCTTAAATCTTTTTCCCGATTGTTAAAATATTTTAAATACTACATTTCATAAGAATAAAATATTGTCAAAAACGACGGCATTATCATGTAACTGAGATGACCAACTGGTTAATGTGCTGTCCTTGAAATCCAATGGGTTTTTCCCCGCATATGTTCAAATCCTGTCGGCAGCGCTTAATTACGCGTTCTCAATTTTACATTTTAGTTACTCTTTTACTCTTTTACCTGTTTCAGCCATCCGGTTATCTAGAATATTTTGATTATTTCATATTACATGGTTCAATATTGTAACTATATATCTTTAAGAGCGTGTTTACTTTTGTTAATGATATAGACAGTGTTCTCTTTCTCTCAATGTAGATTATTGCGATATGTGTCCTATTGTGACTTCTTCACCAACAATATTAATATTAATGTGACAACAATATTAATACCCAACAAACTCTCCCCAAAACATAAACATATCATTCAATTTAATATGTGGGGAAAAGAGACACATATCTATGTGAAATACATTCAGAAAAAAGAAACAGTGTCACTATCAACTATCTCCGTAACACAAGAGCTCTTAAAATCAAATATTATTATCCCGCCGATGAGGCCGGTGATTTGGCAGTATCGGTAGAGGGTCGGACGCCATGCTTTGACGCATAGAGTTACGGCCCTTGTCATTCTGAGTTCAAATCCCGCCGAGGTTAACTTTGCCTTTCATCTTTACGGGTCGATAAAATAAAGTACCAGTAAGGTACTGAGTAATTGCTGGCCTTGTGCTTAAAGTAGAAACAATTATTATCCCGCCGATGTTAACTTTGCCATTCATCCTTACGGGCCGATAAAATGAAGTACCAGTAATACACTGATTTAATTGCTACCAAAAGTAGAAACAATTATTATTGGTGATGGAACAATATAAAGTCACAAAAAATATTCATGATTGTAAAAATACCAGTTGAAAAATAATCTCTAAAGAAAAACAATTAACGAACGCTGCGGACAGGATTCGAATCTGTGAGCGAATATACCACTGTATTTGAAGTCCAACATCTTAACCACTAAGCCACCACAACTGTTGGTCTATGCTATCTTGATCAATACTTTTATTTATTCATCCATTCTCGTACTTTTAGAGAACGGTGTAATCATTTTCATTTGATTTTGATAAAAACAAATATCGTAGATTGTTTAACATCAACTTGAGTATCCTTTAGCTTCATTCTGAGAGGGGAATAAGAGCAAGATTTCAAAGTTGTGGATGACTTAGATTTGTTTCTGTCAATTTATCCATGGTGTATAAAGATTTTTCAACGGGAAATAAAAAATCTAGCGAGAAACAATACCTATATATCTTCTTAATGAATATTTATTTCAAAATAATTGTTTCTACTATTGGCACAAGGCCAGCAATTACCCAGTACATTACTGGTACTTTATTTTATCGACCCCGTAGTACTTTATTTTATCGACCCCGTATGACGTTCTATCAGTTTCAATGACAATGTTTAAGAGGTTGGCTTATATATCTTTTTATTAAATGTCACACAAATATAAACGTTTATATACATATAGGGGCCATGTATTGGCAGTGTCAGTATATTCTGGACAACATGCTATGCAGCATATAGTTACGTCCCTTCACGTTCTGAGTTCTAATGTCACCGAGGTTAACTTTGCCTTTCATCTTAACTGGCTTGTTAAAATAAAGTACAAGTAATGAACTGGTGTCGATATAATAGATTTCCCCTCTTTACCTTCACTCCTTATTACACAACAGTATTAATACCAAACAAACTCTCCCCTAAACATAAACATATCTCTCAATTTAACATGGGGAGAAACGAGAATAAAATACACATGTTTATGTGATATACATTAGGAAAAGGAACTCCGTCTATAACAGTAAGATAACAGATACTATAATCAAATATTGTTGTGTGTGGTATTATGGTGACAATGTTAAGTCACTGAAAATGTAGCAACAAAAATATTCATGATGTTACGAAAGGAAAAATATCACATGAAAAATAATATCTACTGGAAAACCTTTAACGAAGGCAACTGACAGAATTCGAACCTGCACCAGAATATCACATTGAATATTAATTCCAACGTCGTAACCACAGCTGTACGGCAAAAATCGGCTTCTTCTACACTTTTGTTTATTCACCCATTTTCGTCTATATAGAGAATGAAAATATATCGTAAGTTGTTTAAGATTAACTGGAGTAACACTTAACTTTCTCTCTGAAAAATAATAAATGAGAGATTTCCAAGTTGAACATGAGTTCGAGATATTTTACCGTGAGCTAGTCAATGATATATAAAAATGTTTCAACGAGAAATGAAAGAGCAATTGAAAAGCCATACATATACATAGTATTGATATTTATTACAAAATACGTTCTATTCACCCTTAATAATCTAATGTTTAGGACGTACATTGCAGGTAATACTGACATAAATGCTTTATCTGGTGAGCGTTTATTGCACAATATTTATAATAGTATAGTATTTATATAAGTACAGGGTGAGCCAAAAGTCACTTCTTACCTATTTTTATTAATAAAACATTACAAATTAACTCAAAACTAACATTTTTTATCTTTAAATTAAATTTCATAATTCAATATTGTTTTAATTCAACATTAGTCTGAAAGTCAAAAATATATATCTTTCATAATAAAAACAATTAAGAATTTTTTTTAATAGGTAGTGACCTTTGATCCAGCTTATACCACGTTCTATAAAAATATAATTTGACAAAAACTTAACTTTTTTTCATATAGCTGTAATGGCCGAGTGGTTAAGGCGTTGGACTCGAAATCCAATGGGATATTCCCGCACAGGTTCGAATCCTGTTTACAGCGTTTAAATACCTGTTTACTCAGTTGGGTTTTTTACGTTAGATAAGCACGAATATTTTGCTTATTTCATGTTAGATGGTTCACTATATTATAGAATACTTTGAATTCACCAACAATATTAATACCCAACATAAACATATCACTCAATGTAGCAAGTGGGGGAAAAAGAGAATAACAGACACATATTTATGTGATATACATTAGTAAAAACGAGAAATCCATATGGCGATACGAAATATTGTTAATTGAACAATCTAATGGGACCAGAAACTTAACAAATAAAACAAATGTAAATTAAAAATAACTGAAAAAGAATACCCCAAATTAAGCGCTGCGATCAGGTTTCGAACATAGCACAAATATTCCATTGGATTTTGAGTCCAACTTCCTTAAACATTATTATGGTGATACAAAATATTTTAAATCGAACAATATAAAGTCACAAAAAATGTAACAATAATGATTTTCAAAAGTAAAAATGTCAGTTGAAAGCTAATCTCTAAAGAAAAACCATTAACGAACGCTGCGGACAGGATTCGAATCTGTGAGCGAATATACCACTGTATTTGAAGTCCAACACCTTAACCACTAAGCCACCACAACTGTTGGTCTATGCTATCTTGATCAATACTTTTATTTATTCATCCATTCTCGTACTTTTAGAGAACGGTGTAATCATTTTCATTTGATTTTGATAAAAACAAATATCGTAGATTGTTTAACATCAACTTGAGTATCCTTTAGCTTCATTCTGAGAGGGGAATAAGAGCAAGATTTCAAAGTTGTGGATGACTTAGATTTGTTTCTGTCAATTTATCCATGGTGTATAAAGATTTTTCAACGGGAAATAGAAAATCAAGCGAGAAACAATACCTATATATCTTCTTAATGAATATTTATTTCAAAATAATTGTTTCTACTATTGGCACAAGGCCAGCAATTACCCAGTACATTACTGGTACTTTATTTTATCGACCCCGTATGACGTTCTATCAGTTTCAATGACAATGTTTAAGAGGTTGGTTTATATATCTTTTTATTAAATGTCACACAAATATAAACGTTTATATACATATAGGGGCGATGTATTGGCAGTGTCAGTATATTCTGGACAACATGCTATGCAGCATATAGCTACGTCCCTTCACGTTCTGAGTTCTAATGTCACCGAGGTTAACTTTGCCTTTCATCTTAACTGGCTTGTTAAAATAAAGTACAAGTAATGAACTGGTGTCGATATAATAGATTTCCCCCTCTTTACCTTCACTCCTTATTACACAACAGTATTAATACCAAACAAACTCTCCCCTAAACATAGACATATCTCTCAATTTAACATGTGGAGAAAAGAGAATAAAATACACATGTTTATGTGATATACATTAGGAAAAGGAACTCCGTCTATAACAGTAAGATAACAGATACTATAATCAAATATTGTTGTGTGTGGTATTATGGTGACAATGTTAAGTCACTGAAAATGTAGCAACAAAAATATTCATGATGTTACGAAAGGAAAAATATCACATGAAAAATAATATCTACTGGAAAACCTTTAACGAAGGCAACTGACAGAATTCGAACCTGCACCAGAATATCACATTGAATATTAATTCCAACGTCGTAACCACAGCTGTACGGCAAAAATCGGCTTCTTCTACACTTTTGTTTATTCACCCATTTTCGTCTATATAGAGAATGAAAATATATCGTAAGTTGTTTAAGATTAACTGGAGTAACACTTAACTTTCTCTCTGAAAAATAATAAATGAGAGATTTCCAAGTTGAACATGAGTTCGAGATATTTTACCGTGAGCTAGTCAATGATATATAAAAATGTTTCAACGAGAAATGAAAGAGCAATTGAAAAGCCATACATATACATAGTATTGATATTTATTACAAAATACGTTCTATTCACCCTTAATAATCTAATGTTTAGGACGTACATTGCAGGTAATACTGACATAAATGCTTTATCTGGTGAGCGTTTATTGCACAATATTTATAATAGTATAGTATTTATATAAGTACAGGGTGAGCCAAAAGTCACTTCTTACCTATTTTTATTAATAAAACATTACAAATTAACTCAAAACTAACATTTTTTTATCTTTAAATTAAATTTCATAATTCAATATTGTTTTAATTCAACATTAGTCTGAAAGTCAAAAATATATATCTTTCATAATAAAAACAATTAAGAATTTTTTTTAATAGGTAGTGACCTTTGATCCAGCCTATACCACGTTCTATAAAAATATAATTTGACAAAAACTTAACTTTTTTTCATATAGCTGTAATGGCCGAGTGGTTAAGGCGTTGGACTCGAAATCCAATGGGATATTCCCGCACAGGTTCGAATCCTGTTTACAGCGTTTAAATACCTGTTTACTCAGTTGGGTTTTTTACGTTAGATAAGCACGAATATTTTGCTTATTTCATGTTAGATGGTTCACTATATTATAGAATACTTTGAATTCACCAACAATATTAATACCCAACATAAACATATCACTCAATGTAGCAAGTGGGGGAAAAAGAGAATAACAGACACATATTTATGTGATATACATTAGTAAAAACGAGAAATCCATATGGCGATACGAAATATTGTTAATTGAACAATCTAATGGGACCAGAAACTTAACAAATAAAACAAATGTAAATTAAAAATAACTGAAAAAGAATACCCCAAATTAAGCGCTGCGATCAGGTTTCGAACATAGCACAAATATTCCATTGGATTTTGAGTCCAACTTCCTTAAACATTATTATGGTGATACAAAATATTTTAAATCGAACAATATAAAGTCACAAAAAATGTAACAATAATGATTTTCAAAAGTAAAAGTGTCAGTTGAAAGCTAATCTCTAAAGAAAAACCATTAACGAACGCTGCGGACAGGATTCGAATCTGTGAGCGAATATACCACTGTATTTGAAGTCCAACACCTTAACCACTAAGCCACCACAACTGTTGGTCTATGCTATCTTGATCAATACTTTTATTTATTCATCCATTCTCGTACTTTTAGAGAACGGTGTAATCATTTTCATTTGATTTTGATAAAAACAAATATCGTAGATTGTTTAACATCAACTTGAGTATCCTTTAGCTTCATTCTGAGAGGGGAATAAGAGCAAGATTTCAAAGTTGTGGATGACTTAGATTTGTTTCTGTCAATTTATCCATGGTGTATAAAGATTTTTCAACGGGAAATAGAAAATCAAGCGAGAAACAATACCTATATATCTTCTTAATGAATATTTATTTCAAAATAATTGTTTCTACTATTGGCACAAGGCCAGCAATTACCCAGTACATTACTGGTACTTTATTTTATCGACCCCGTATGACGTTCTATCAGTTTCAATGACAATGTTTAAGAGGTTGGTTTATATATCTTTTTATTAAATGTCACACAAATATAAACGTTTATATACATATAGGGGCGATGTATTGGCAGTGTCAGTATATTCTGGACAACATGCTATGCAGCATATAGCTACGTCCCTTCACGTTCTGAGTTCTAATGTCACCGAGGTTAACTTTGCCTTTCATCTTAACTGGCTTGTTAAAATAAAGTACAAGTAATGAACTGGTGTCGATATAATAGATTTCCCCCTCTTTACCTTCACTCCTTATTACACAACAGTATTAATACCAAACAAACTCTCCCCTAAACATAGACATATCTCTCAATTTAACATGTGGAGAAAAGAGAATAAAATACACATGTTTATGTGATATACATTAGGAAAAGGAACTCCGTCTATAACAGTAAGATAACAGATACTATAATCAAATATTGTTGTGTGTGGTATTATGGTGACAATGTTAAGTCACTGAAAATGTAGCAACAAAAATATTCATGATGTTACGAAAGGAAAAATATCACATGAAAAATAATATCTACTGGAAAACCTTTAACGAAGGCAACTGACAGAATTCGAACCTGCACCAGAATATCACATTGAATATTAATTCCAACGTCGTAACCACAGCTGTACGGCAAAAATCGGCTTCTTCTACACTTTTGTTTATTCACCCATTTTCGTCTATATAGAGAATGAAAATATATCGTAAGTTGTTTAAGATTAACTGGAGTAACACTTAACTTTCTCTCTGAAAAATAATAAATGAGAGATTTCCAAGTTGAACATGAGTTCGAGATATTTTACCGTGAGCTAGTCAATGATATATAAAAATGTTTCAACGAGAAATGAAAGAGCAATTGAAAAGCCATACATATACATAGTATTGATATTTATTACAAAATACGTTCTATTCACCCTTAATAATCTAATGTTTAGGACGTACATTGCAGGTAATACTGACATAAATGCTTTATCTGGTGAGCGTTTATTGCACAATATTTATAATAGTATAGTATTTATATAAGTACAGGGTGAGCCAAAAGTCACTTCTTACCTATTTTTATTAATAAAACATTACAAATTAACTCAAAACTAACATTTTTTTATCTTTAAATTAAATTTCATAATTCAATATTGTTTTAATTCAACATTAGTCTGAAAGTCAAAAATATATATCTTTCATAATAAAAACAATTAAGAATTTTTTTTAATAGGTAGTGACCTTTGATCCAGCCTATACCACGTTCTATAAAAATATAATTTGACAAAAACTTAACTTTTTTTCATATAGCTGTAATGGCCGAGTGGTTAAGGCGTTGGACTCGAAATCCAATGGGATATTCCCGCACAGGTTCGAATCCTGTTTACAGCGTTTAAATACCTGTTTACTCAGTTGGGTTTTTTACGTTAGATAAGCACGAATATTTTGCTTATTTCATGTTAGATGGTTCACTATATTATAGAATACTTTGAATTCACCAACAATATTAATACCCAACATAAACATATCACTCAATGTAGCAAGTGGGGGAAAAAGAGAATAACAGACACATATTTATGTGATATACATTAGTAAAAACGAGAAATCCATATGGCGATACGAAATATTGTTAATTGAACAATCTAATGGGACCAGAAACTTAACAAATAAAACAAATGTAAATTAAAAATAACTGAAAAAGAATACCCCAAATTAAGCGCTGCGATCAGGTTTCGAACATAGCACAAATATTCCATTGGATTTTGAGTCCAACTTCCTTAAACATTATTATGGTGATACAAAATATTTTAAATCGAACAATATAAAGTCACAAAAAATGTAACAATAATGATTTTCAAAAGTAAAAATGTCAGTTGAAAGCTAATCTCTAAAGAAAAACCATTAACGAACGCTGCGGACAGGATTCGAATCTGTGAGCGAATATACCACTGTATTTGAAGTCCAACACCTTAACCACTAAGCCACCACAACTGTTGGTCTATGCTATCTTGATCAATACTTTTATTTATTCATCCATTCTCGTACTTTTAGAGAACGGTGTAATCATTTTCATTTGATTTTGATAAAAACAAATATCGTAGATTGTTTAACATCAACTTGAGTATCCTTTAGCTTCATTCTGAGAGGGGAATAAGAGCAAGATTTCAAAGTTGTGGATGACTTAGATTTGTTTCTGTCAATTTATCCATGGTGTATAAAGATTTTTCAACGGGAAATAGAAAATCAAGCGAGAAACAATACCTATATATCTTCTTAATGAATATTTATTTCAAAATAATTGTTTCTACTATTGGCACAAGGCCAGCAATTACCCAGTACATTACTGGTACTTTATTTTATCGACCCCGTATGACGTTCTATCAGTTTCAATGACAATGTTTAAGAGGTTGGTTTATATATCTTTTTATTAAATGTCACACAAATATAAACGTTTATATACATATAGGGGCGATGTATTGGCAGTGTCAGTATATTCTGGACAACATGCTATGCAGCATATAGCTACGTCCCTTCACGTTCTGAGTTCTAATGTCACCGAGGTTAACTTTGCCTTTCATCTTAACTGGCTTGTTAAAATAAAGTACAAGTAATGAACTGGTGTCGATATAATAGATTTCCCCCTCTTTACCTTCACTCCTTATTACACAACAGTATTAATACCAAACAAACTCTCCCCTAAACATAGACATATCTCTCAATTTAACATGTGGAGAAAAGAGAATAAAATACACATGTTTATGTGATATACATTAGGAAAAGGAACTCCGTCTATAACAGTAAGATAACAGATACTATAATCAAATATTGTTGTGTGTGGTATTATGGTGACAATGTTAAGTCACTGAAAATGTAGCAACAAAAATATTCATGATGTTACGAAAGGAAAAATATCACATGAAAAATAATATCTACTGGAAAACCTTTAACGAAGGCAACTGACAGAATTCGAACCTGCACCAGAATATCACATTGAATATTAATTCCAACGTCGTAACCACAGCTGTACGGCAAAAATCGGCTTCTTCTACACTTTTGTTTATTCACCCATTTTCGTCTATATAGAGAATGAAAATATATCGTAAGTTGTTTAAGATTAACTGGAGTAACACTTAACTTTCTCTCTGAAAAATAATAAATGAGAGATTTCCAAGTTGAACATGAGTTCGAGATATTTTACCGTGAGCTAGTCAATGATATATAAAAATGTTTCAACGAGAAATGAAAGAGCAATTGAAAAGCCATACATATACATAGTATTGATATTTATTACAAAATACGTTCTATTCACCCTTAATAATCTAATGTTTAGGACGTACATTGCAGGTAATACTGACATAAATGCTTTATCTGGTGAGCGTTTATTGCACAATATTTATAATAGTATAGTATTTATATAAGTACAGGGTGAGCCAAAAGTCACTTCTTACCTATTTTTATTAATAAAACATTACAAATTAACTCAAAACTAACATTTTTTTATCTTTAAATTAAATTTCATAATTCAATATTGTTTTAATTCAACATTAGTCTGAAAGTCAAAAATATATATCTTTCATAATAAAAACAATTAAGAATTTTTTTTAATAGGTAGTGACCTTTGATCCAGCCTATACCACGTTCTATAAAAATATAATTTGACAAAAACTTAACTTTTTTTCATATAGCTGTAATGGCCGAGTGGTTAAGGCGTTGGACTCGAAATCCAATGGGATATTCCCGCACAGGTTCGAATCCTGTTTACAGCGTTTAAATACCTGTTTACTCAGTTGGGTTTTTTACGTTAGATAAGCACGAATATTTTGCTTATTTCATGTTAGATGGTTCACTATATTATAGAATACTTTGAATTCACCAACAATATTAATACCCAACATAAACATATCACTCAATGTAGCAAGTGGGGGAAAAAGAGAATAACAGACACATATTTATGTGATATACATTAGTAAAAACGAGAAATCCATATGGCGATACGAAATATTGTTAATTGAACAATCTAATGGGACCAGAAACTTAACAAATAAAACAAATGTAAATTAAAAATAACTGAAAAAGAATACCCCAAATTAAGCGCTGCGATCAGGTTTCGAACATAGCACAAATATTCCATTGGATTTTGAGTCCAACTTCCTTAAACATTATTATGGTGATACAAAATATTTTAAATCGAACAATATAAAGTCACAAAAAATGTAACAATAATGATTTTCAAAAGTAAAAATGTCAGTTGAAAGCTAATCTCTAAAGAAAAACCATTAACGAACGCTGCGGACAGGATTCGAATCTGTGAGCGAATATACCACTGTATTTGAAGTCCAACACCTTAACCACTAAGCCACCACAACTGTTGGTCTATGCTATCTTGATCAATACTTTTATTTATTCATCCATTCTCGTACTTTTAGAGAACGGTGTAATCATTTTCATTTGATTTTGATAAAAACAAATATCGTAGATTGTTTAACATCAACTTGAGTATCCTTTAGCTTCATTCTGAGAGGGGAATAAGAGCAAGATTTCAAAGTTGTGGATGACTTAGATTTGTTTCTGTCAATTTATCCATGGTGTATAAAGATTTTTCAACGGGAAATAGAAAATCAAGCGAGAAACAATACCTATATATCTTCTTAATGAATATTTATTTCAAAATAATTGTTTCTACTATTGGCACAAGGCCAGCAATTACCCAGTACATTACTGGTACTTTATTTTATCGACCCCGTATGACGTTCTATCAGTTTCAATGACAATGTTTAAGAGGTTGGTTTATATATCTTTTTATTAAATGTCACACAAATATAAACGTTTATATACATATAGGGGCGATGTATTGGCAGTGTCAGTATATTCTGGACAACATGCTATGCAGCATATAGCTACGTCCCTTCACGTTCTGAGTTCTAATGTCACCGAGGTTAACTTTGCCTTTCATCTTAACTGGCTTGTTAAAATAAAGTACAAGTAATGAACTGGTGTCGATATAATAGATTTCCCCCTCTTTACCTTCACTCCTTATTACACAACAGTATTAATACCAAACAAACTCTCCCCTAAACATAGACATATCTCTCAATTTAACATGTGGAGAAAAGAGAATAAAATACACATGTTTATGTGATATACATTAGGAAAAGGAACTCCGTCTATAACAGTAAGATAACAGATACTATAATCAAATATTGTTGTGTGTGGTATTATGGTGACAATGTTAAGTCACTGAAAATGTAGCAACAAAAATATTCATGATGTTACGAAAGGAAAAATATCACATGAAAAATAATATCTACTGGAAAACCTTTAACGAAGGCAACTGACAGAATTCGAACCTGCACCAGAATATCACATTGAATATTAATTCCAACGTCGTAACCACAGCTGTACGGCAAAAATCGGCTTCTTCTACACTTTTGTTTATTCACCCATTTTCGTCTATATAGAGAATGAAAATATATCGTAAGTTGTTTAAGATTAACTGGAGTAACACTTAACTTTCTCTCTGAAAAATAATAAATGAGAGATTTCCAAGTTGAACATGAGTTCGAGATATTTTACCGTGAGCTAGTCAATGATATATAAAAATGTTTCAACGAGAAATGAAAGAGCAATTGAAAAGCCATACATATACATAGTATTGATATTTATTACAAAATACGTTCTATTCACCCTTAATAATCTAATGTTTAGGACGTACATTGCAGGTAATACTGACATAAATGCTTTATCTGGTGAGCGTTTATTGCACAATATTTATAATAGTATAGTATTTATATAAGTACAGGGTGAGCCAAAAGTCACTTCTTACCTATTTTTATTAATAAAACATTACAAATTAACTCAAAACTAACATTTTTTTATCTTTAAATTAAATTTCATAATTCAATATTGTTTTAATTCAACATTAGTCTGAAAGTCAAAAATATATATCTTTCATAATAAAAACAATTAAGAATTTTTTTTAATAGGTAGTGACCTTTGATCCAGCCTATACCACGTTCTATAAAAATATAATTTGACAAAAACTTAACTTTTTTTCATATAGCTGTAATGGCCGAGTGGTTAAGGCGTTGGACTCGAAATCCAATGGGATATTCCCGCACAGGTTCGAATCCTGTTTACAGCGTTTAAATACCTGTTTACTCAGTTGGGTTTTTTACGTTAGATAAGCACGAATATTTTGCTTATTTCATGTTAGATGGTTCACTATATTATAGAATACTTTGAATTCACCAACAATATTAATACCCAACATAAACATATCACTCAATGTAGCAAGTGGGGGAAAAAGAGAATAACAGACACATATTTATGTGATATACATTAGTAAAAACGAGAAATCCATATGGCGATACGAAATATTGTTAATTGAACAATCTAATGGGACCAGAAACTTAACAAATAAAACAAATGTAAATTAAAAATAACTGAAAAAGAATACCCCAAATTAAGCGCTGCGATCAGGTTTCGAACATAGCACAAATATTCCATTGGATTTTGAGTCCAACTTCCTTAAACATTATTATGGTGATACAAAATATTTTAAATCGAACAATATAAAGTCACAAAAAATGTAACAATAATGATTTTCAAAAGTAAAAATGTCAGTTGAAAGCTAATCTCTAAAGAAAAACCATTAACGAACGCTGCGGACAGGATTCGAATCTGTGAGCGAATATACCACTGTATTTGAAGTCCAACACCTTAACCACTAAGCCACCACAACTGTTGGTCTATGCTATCTTGATCAATACTTTTATTTATTCATCCATTCTCGTACTTTTAGAGAACGGTGTAATCATTTTCATTTGATTTTGATAAAAACAAATATCGTAGATTGTTTAACATCAACTTGAGTATCCTTTAGCTTCATTCTGAGAGGGGAATAAGAGCAAGATTTCAAAGTTGTGGATGACTTAGATTTGTTTCTGTCAATTTATCCATGGTGTATAAAGATTTTTCAACGGGAAATAGAAAATCAAGCGAGAAACAATACCTATATATCTTCTTAATGAATATTTATTTCAAAATAATTGTTTCTACTATTGGCACAAGGCCAGCAATTACCCAGTACATTACTGGTACTTTATTTTATCGACCCCGTATGACGTTCTATCAGTTTCAATGACAATGTTTAAGAGGTTGGCTTATATATCTTTTTATTAAATGTCACACAAATATAAACGTTTATATACATATAGGGGCGATGTATTGGCAGTGTCAGTATATTCTGGACAACATGCTATGCAGCATATAGTTACGTCCCTTCACGTTCTGAGTTCTAATGTCACCGAGGTTAACTTTGCCTTTCATCTTAACTGGCTTGTTAAAATAAAGTACAAGTAATGAACTGGTGTCGATATAATAGATTTCCCCTCTTTACCTTCACTCCTTATTACACAACAGTATTAATACCAAACAAACTCTCCCCTAAACATAAACATATCTCTCAATTTAACATGTGGAGAAAAGAGAATAAAATACACATGTTTATGTGATATACATTAGGAAAAGCAACTCCGTCTATAACAGTAAGATAACAGAAACTATAATCAAATATTGTTGTGTGTGGTATTATGGTGACAATGTAAAGTCACTGAAAATGTAGCAACAAAAATATTTATGATGTTACGAAAGTATAAATATCACATGAAAAATAATATTTACTGGAAAACCTTTAACGAACGGGACTGACAGAATTCGAACCTGCACCAGAATAGCACACAGAATATTAATTCCAACGTCTTAACCACTCATCCACCACAGCTTTACAGTCAGAATCGGCTTCTACATTCTCATTTATTCACCGATTTTCGTCCATATAGAGAATGAACATATATCGTAAGTTGTTTGAGATTAACTGGAATAACAGTTAACTTCTCTCTGAAAAATAATAAATGAGATATTTCCAAGTTGAACATGAGTTTTCCGCGAGCTAGTCAATGATATATGAAAATGTTTCAACGAGAATTGAAAGAACAATTGAAAAGTAATACATATATATAGTATTAATATTTGTTATAAAATACGTTCTATCAGCTGCATTAACGCAGTGTTCAAGACGTGGGTTTATATATCTTTTTATTAATGTCACATCAAATGTTTGTTTATTTTTTAATTCACCCTTAATAATCTAATGTTTAGGACATACATTGCAGGTAATACTGACATAAATGCTTTATCTTGTGAGCGTTTATAGCACAATATTTATAATAGTATAGTATTTATATAAGTACAGATTGAGCCAAAAGTCACTTCTTACCTATTTTTATTAATAAAACATTACAAATTAACTCAAAACTAACATTTTTTATCTTTAAATTAAATTTCATAATTCGATATCGTTTTAATTCAACATTAGTCTGAAAGAAAAAAATATGTATCTTTCATAATAAAAAAAATTAAGAAATCTTTTTAATAGGAAGTGACTTTTGGTCCAGCCTATACCATGTTCTATAAACATATAATTGTTTCTACTTTTGACACAAGGCCAGCAATTATCCCAGTGTATTACTGGTACTTTATTGTATCGACCCTGTAAGGATGAAAGGCAAAGTTAACCTCGGCGGGATTTGAACTCAGATCATAAAGGGAGGTAACTCTATGCTTCAAAGCATGGCGTCCGACCCTCTACCGATACTGCCAATCCACAAAAATATAATATCGCCAAATACGCAAGTCTTTTCATATAGCTGTAATGGCCGAGTGGTTAAGGCGTTGGACTCGAAATCCAATGGGATATTCCCGCACAGGTTCGAATCCTGTTTACAGCGTTTAAATGCCTGTTTACTCAGTTGCGTGTTTTACATTAGATAAACACGAATATTTTGCTTATTTCATATTAGATGGTTCACTATATTATAGAATACTTTCCATTACCATAATTCTATATATATTTGAGATCATGTATTCTTTTGTTAATGATATAAAATGTGTTCCCTATCTCTCAATGTAGATTATTGAAATATGTGTCCTATTGTGACTTCTTCACATATGCTATGTTATTACACCAACAATATTAATACCCTACAAACAAGTTACGTCTCTTCACGTTCTGAGTTCAAATCCCGCCGAGGATAGCTTTGCCTTTCATCTTAACTGGCTTGTTAAAACAAAGTACCAGTAAGGCACTGGTGTCGATATAATATATTTTCCCCTCCCCAAGAATTGCTGGCTTTCTGCTTAAATCAGGAACCAAAATCATAAACCATTTATAAACTTCTATTATTATTTAATTACCAAATTTTTAACCTAGGGTTTACCACATTTATAACAGGTGACTAATAATCACGTGAAATTCTTTTTCCTGTGAAGTTTATTTTTTCATATTTTTAATATATTTCCTGTACTACATTTAATAAATGTTCAATATTGTCAAATGCGACAACGATTCCATGTAGTTCCGATGGCCGATTGGTTAAGACGTTGGACTTGAGTTACAATGTAATATGCCCGTTCAAGTTCGAATCCTGTCCACAGCGCTTATTTACGTTCTACTAAATTGAATTTTTTACATTAGATAATCACGAATATTTTGATTATTTCACATTAGATGGTTGAATATAGAATACTTGTATTACCATAATTCTAGATATCTTTCATATCATGTGTTCTTTTGTTACTGATATAAACAGTGTTCTATATCTCTCAATGTAAATCATTGAAATATGTGTCCTATTGTGACTTCTTCACACATGCTATATTATTACATCAACAATATTAATACCCAACAAATTCTCCCCAAAACATAAAATATCATTCAATTTAGTATGTGAGGAAAAGAGAATAAAAGACACATATCTATGTGATATACATTAAGGAAAAAGGGAACAACGTCTATATCAAGAGCTCATAAAATCAAATACTATCATCCCGCCGAGGTTAACTTTGCCATTCATCCTTACGGGGTCGATAAAATAGAGTACCAGTAATGCACTGGGATAATTGCTGGCCTTGTACTAAAAATAGAAACAATTATTATGTATTATTATGGTGTTAAAAAATATTTAAAATGTAACAACTAAAATATTCATGATTTTCAAATGTAAAGATATCAGTTGAAAAACTTAACGAACGCTGCGGACAGGATTCGAACCTGTGAGGGAACATCTCATTAGATTTCAAGTCTAATGCCTTAACCACTCGGCCACTACAGCTGTTAGTTGCTGATTTCTTGATCAACACTTTTATTTATTCATCCATTCTGGTACTTATAGAGAACGGTGTAATAATTTTCATTTAATTTTAAGAAAAACAACTTGAGTATCATTTAGCTTCACTCTGAGAGGGGAATAAGAGTAAGAATTCAAGGTTGAGGATGACTTTGAGATTTTTTATGTCAAGTTGTTCATGATGTATACAGATTTTTCAGCCAGATATAGAAAAACAAACGAGAAACTGATATCGTATTAATAAATATTTATTTCAAAATAATTGCGTTCTATCAGTTTCAATGACAAAATGTTTAAGGCGTTGGTTTATATATCTTTTTATTAAATGTCACACAAATGATTGGCTTTATATACCTATGAGGCCGATGGATTGGCAGTGTCAGTATGCGTCGGACAATACGCTAAGCGGTATATAATAGATTTTCCCCTCCCCAAAAATTGTTGGTTTTCTGCTTAAATCAGAAACCATTAATAAACCCATGACGTTTATTGTTATTTAATTCTCAAATTAATAACCTAGTATCTAGCTTGTATATAACAGGTGAATAATAATCACCCGAAATTATTTTTCCTGTGAATTTTTTTTTTTTTATCGTGACTCGAACTCCAATGGGTTATTACCATCCATGATCGACTCCTGTTCACAGCATTTATTTACGCTTTTTTTTTTCAATTGAATTTTTTACATTAGATAATCAGGAATATTTTGATCATTTCATATTACATGGTTCAATATAGAATACTTCGTTTTACAACGATTGGATTGGCATTGCCAGTATACGTCGGACAAATTGCTCTGCAGCATATAGTTACGTCTCTGCACGTTCCGAGTACAAATCCCGCCGACGTTAGCTTTGTCTTTCATCTTAACTGGCTTGTTAAAATCAAATACCAGTAATGCACTGGTGTCGATATGATAGATTTTTCCCTCCCCCAAAATTGTTGGATTTCTGCTTAAACCAGAAACCTAATACATTTATATATAATTTTTATTGTTATTTAATTCACAAATTTATAACCTCGTATTTACTTCGTATATAACAGTTGACTAATAATCACATGAAGGTTTTTTTTCTTTCATGACTTCTAATATATTTCCTGTACCACATTTTATAAATGTTCAATATTGTCAAATACGACAACGGTCCTATGTAGTTACGATAACCGAGTGGTTAAGACATTGGACTCAAATCCAATGTAATATTCCCGTTCATGTTCGAATCCTGTCCACAGCGCTTACTTACGTTTTTCTCAATTGAATTTTTTACATTAGATAATCACGAATATTTTGATTATTTCACATTAGATGGTTGAATATCGAATACTTCGTATTACCATAATTCTAGATATCTTTGATATCATGTATTCTTTTGTTACTGATATAAACAGTGTTCCCTATCTCTTAATGTAAAACATTGAAATATGTGTCCTATTGTGACTTCTTCACACATGCTATATTATTACATCAACAATATCAACAAACTCTCCCCAAAACATAAACATATCACTCAATTTAGCATGTCGGAAAAAAAGAATAAAAGTCATTAATGTGATATACATTAAGGAAAAGAGAAAAACGTCCATATCCGTAACACAAGAGCTCATAAAATCAAATATTATTAAGTATGGTGTTATTGTGATACAAAATATTTTAAATTAAACAATATAAAGTCACGAACATTGTAACAATTAAAGAATTCATGATTTTCAAATGTAAAAATATCATGTTGTAAAAGAAAAGCATTTAAAGAACGCAGCGGAAAGGATTCAAACCTGTGAGGAAATATCCCATTGCATTTCAAGTCCAACGCCTTAACCACTCGGCAACCACAGCTGTTAGTCACTGCTATCTTGATCAATACTTTTATTTATTCATCCATTCTCGTACTTTTAGAGAGCGGTGTAATAATTTACATTTGATTTTAATAAAAACAAATATCGTAGATTGTTTAACATCAACTTGAGTATTGTTTAGCTTCATTCTGAGAGGGGAATAAGAGCAAGATTTCAAAGTTGTGGATGACTTACATTTTTTTCTATCAATTTGTCTATGGTGTATAAAGATTTTTCAACGATAAATAGAAAATCAAGCGAGAAACAATCCCTATATATCTTATTAATGAATATTTATTTGAAAATAATTACATTCTATCAGTTTCAATGACAGTGTTTAAGGGGTTGGTTTATATATCTTTTTTATTAAATGTCTCACAAATGTTAGCCTTTATATACATATAGGGGCGATGGATTGGCAGTGTCAGTATATGTCGGACAACATGCTATGCAGCATATAGTTACGTCCCTTCACTTTCTAAGTTCAAATGTCACCAAGGTTAACTTTGCCTTTCATCTTAACTGGCTTGTTAAAATAAAGTACAAGTAATGAACTGGTGTCGATATAATAGATTTCCCCCTCCCTAACTTCACTCCTTATTACACAACAATATTAATATCCAACAAACTCTCCCCTAAACAGACATATCTCTCAAGTTAACATGTGGGGAAAAAGAGAATAAAAGACACATGTTTATGTGATATACATTAGGAAAAGGAACTCCGTGTATATCAGTAAGAAAGCAGAAACTATAATCAAATATTATGTTTTGTATTATGGTGACAATGTAAAGTCACTGAAAATGTAGCAACAAAAATATTCATGATGTTACGAAAGGAAAAATATCACATGAAACATATCTACTGGAAACCCTTTAACGAAGGCAACTGACAGAATTCGAACCAGCATCAGAATATCACATTGAATATTAATTCCAACGTCTTAACCACTCGTCCACCACAGCTAAAATCGGCTTCTACATTTTCATTTATTCCCCTATTTTCGTCCATATAGAGAATGAACATATATCGTAAGTTGTTTAGGATTAACTGGGATAACACTTAACTTCTCTCTGAAAAATAATAAATGAGAGATTTCCAAGTTGAACATGAGTTCGAGATATTTTGCGTGGGCTAGTCAATGATATATAAAAATGTTTCCATATTTGTATTAATAAAACATTACAAATTAACTCAAAACTAACTTTTTTATCTTTAAATCAAATTTCATAATTCTATATTGTTTTAATTCAACATTAGTGTGAAAGAAAAAAATATATAACTTTCATAATAAAAAGAATTATTAAATTTTTTTAATAGGAAGTGACTTTTGGTCCAGCGTATACCACGTTCTATAAAAATATAATTGTTTCTACTTTAGGCACAAAAAAAAATATAATATCGGCAAATACGCAAGTCTTTTTATAGAGCTGTAATGGCCGAGTGGTTAAGGCGTTGGACTCGAAATCCAATGGGATATTCCCGCACAGGTTCGAATCCTGTTTACAGCGTTTAAATGCCTGTTTACTCAGTTGCGTGTTTTACATTAGATAAACACGAATATTTTGCTTATTTCATATTAGATGGTTCACTATATTATAGAATACTTTGCATTATCTTAATTCTATATATATTTGAGATCATGTATTCTTTTGTTAATGATATAAAATGTGTTCCCTATCTCTCAATGTAGATTATTGAAACATGCGCCCTATTGTGACTTCTTCACACAACTCGTTATCACGCTGAACTCGTCATCACGAGCACCATCGTTCTGCAGACGGACAGTTTGAAAACAACCTGAATGCATCCTCGTTCCAAACAATGGCACATCATTGATTATATCCTATTACATTAATTAATCAGGAATATTTTGATTCTTGTATATTACATGGTTCAATGTAGACTACTTCATATTACCATAATTCTAGATATCTTTCATATCATGTGTTCTTTTGTTACTGATATAAACAGTGTTCCCTTTCTCTCAATGTAGATCATTGAAATATGTGTCCTATTGTGACTTCTTCACACATGCTATATTATTACATCAACAATATTAATACCCACCAAACACACCCCAAAACATAAACATAAGTATAAGGAGAATAGAAAACATAAGGAGAATAGAAAACCCATATTTATGTGAAATACATTAAGGAAATATAAAATAAAGTACCAGTAATGCACTGGGTAATTGCTGGCCTTGTGCCTAAAGTAGAAACAATTATTAAGTATGGTATTATGGTAACACAAAATATTTTAAATGGAACAATATAAAGGGACCAAAAATGTAACAACAAAAATATTCATGAGTTTCGTATGTGGAAATATCTGATGAAAACATTTAACGAACGCTGAGGAAAGGACTCGAAGCTATGAGGGAATATCCCATTGGATTTTCAAGTCCAAAGCCTTAACCACTCGGCCACCACAGCTGTTAGTCACTGCTATCTTGATCAACACTTTTATTTATTCCTCCATTCTCGTACTTATAGAGAGCGGTTTAATAATTTTCGTTTGATTTGTAAATTGTTTAAGATCAACTTGAGTATCGTTTAGCTTCACTCTGAGAAATATAGTCAAGATTTCAAAGTTGTGGATGACTGAGATTTTTTCTTGTCAATTTGTCTATGACGTATAAAGGTTTTTTCAACGAGAACTAGAACATTTGAGAAATAATATCTTATTAATAAATATTTATTTCAAAATAATTACGTTCTATGAGTTTCAATGACACAGTGTTTAATGCGTTGGTTTATATATATCTTTTTATTAAATGTCACACAAATATATGCCTTTATATACACATAGAGCCAATGGACTCAGTATATGTCGGACAACAAGCTCCGCAGCATATAGTTACGTCCTTTCACGTTCTGATTTCAAATCCCACCGAAGTTAGCTTTGCCTTTCATCTTAACTGGCTCGTTAGAATAAAGTACCAGTAATGAACTGGTGTCGATATAATAGATTTACCCCTCTCCAAAAACTCATTGCTTTCTGCTTAAATCAGGAACCAAAATTAGAAACCATTTATTAACCCATAACTTCGATTGTTATTTAATTCTCAAATTTATAACCTAGTGTTTTCCTCGTATATAACACGTGACTAATAATCACATGAAATTCTTTTTCTTGTGAAGTTTATTTTTTTTCCTATTTCTAATATATTTCCTGTACCACATTTTATAAATGTTCAACATTGTCAAATACAACAACCGCTGCATGTAGTTACGATGGCTGAGTAGTTAAGACGTTGGACTCGAATTACAATGGTATATTACCGCCCAAGGTCGAATCCTGTTCACAGCGCATATCTACGCTTTTTTTTTTCTCAATTTAACTTTTTAACATAAGATAATCACGAATATTTTGATTATTTCATATTACATGGTTCAATATAGAATACTTCGTTTTGTCATAATACTATATATCTTTGATATTATGTTTTGTTTTGTTATTGATATAAACAATGTTCCTTATCTCTCAATGTCGATCATTGTGTCCTATTGTCACTTCTTCACACATTCTATATTATTACACCAACAATATAAATACCCAACAAATTCTCCCCAAAATATAAACATATCATTGAATTAAATATGTGGGGAAAAGAGAATAAAAGACGTATTTATGCGATAGACGTTTAGAGGGAAAGAACTCCGTCTATATCAGTAAGAACACAGAAACTATAATCAAATATTACTGTGTGTGTTGTTATGGTGATACGACATATTTTGAATAGAACAATATAAAGTGATAAAAATATAACAACTAAAAGATTCATGATTTTCAAATGTAAAAATATCAGTTGAAATATATCTAAAGAAAAAAATGTTGTGTATCGGTGCGAACAGGACAAATGTGCGCCATTATTTATTCATAAATAATGGCGCACATTTGTGTGATATCTAATAAACTGACACACAAACCAACATTTTGAACACTGCGTCGATGTAGCTGATACAACGTACAGTATTTCCCGGCGTCTAAGACGCTACTTTTTTACTAAAATAAGTCTCAACAATCTAGCATGTGTCTGGAGGCCGAAGGTTGTTTATTATTTTTTTTCAAATTTTTGGTAGTCAAAATTAGGGTGCGTCCTCGAGAACGAAGCGTCTTCGGCGCCGGGAAATACGGTAATTATTTTGTAAAAAATATTTATTAATAAGATAACTATTTATTGTTTCACGAATGCTCTTGTATTTCTCGTTGAAAAATCGTTATATATAATGGACGACTTCACGTGAAAATATCTCAAAGTCAACTTCAACTTCGAAATCTCACACTTATTTTTCAGAGTGAAACTAAGTGATACTTCAATTAATATTAAACAATCTACGATATTTCTCATTCAAATTGAATTTAAAATATTTCTACGAGAATTGACGACTCAATAAAATTGTTGATCAAGATTATTTTAAGGTACAGCTGTGGTGGCTGAGTGTTATGGCGATTGGTTAATACTTTTTATTATCATATCATATATAATATTTTATTTTATGTGCTCTTGTGTTACTGTTATAGACGGAGTTCCAACCTTTTCAATGTATATCATATAAAAACGTGTCCCTTATTCTCCTCTTCACACATGTTGCATTAAAAGATATATTTATGATTTAGGGAGGATTTTAGGAGATTTAATATTGATCTATATTGAGAGACAGGGAACACTGTCAATATCGATAACTAAAGAAAACATAAAATCATAGGTCCCGTAACTCCTGATGAGGTCGTATGGGCGCCGTATTGACAGAGGACAATTTAAAACATGGCGGATCCCATTGCTCTCCAGGTCTCATTCAGAGAAGGATAGAAAATGAGAGAATGGAAGTGAGAAAGAGATAGAGAGAAATAATCGATCCCAGTACTAGGTATGCACTTTTTTTATCGACCTCGAATAGATAAAAGGCAAAGTTGAACTTGTCAGGATTTGAACGCAGAGAACAGAAAGTTGAAGTGAACACCACAAAGTATGTTATTCAACGTTCTAAAGATTCTGCCAATTCGCGGACTTCAAACATATAGTATTATGGTAATACGAAGTCTTCTATATTGAACATTCTAATACGAAATATTCGTAAATTACCAATGTAAAAATTTAAATTGAGTAAAATAAAACCAATCGCTGTGAACAGGATTCGAACCTGTGCGGGATTATCCCATTGGATTTCGAGTCCAACGCCTTAACCACTCGGCCATCACAGCTACACGACAATGGTACAGTTTTTAACTATATTGTATTTTTATAAAACGTGCTGCATAAAATATTTTAGAAATCTCAAAAAACTAAGCTTCACAAGGAAAAGAAATGTGTATGATTGTTAGACACCTGTTATATATGCTGCAAATACTAGATTATTAATTTATGAATTAAATGAAAATGTACATTTATGAATAAATCATTGTATCTACATTTGGCACAGGCCAGTAATTACCCAGTGCATTACTTTATTTTATCGACCCCGTAAGGATGAAAGGCAAAGTTAACTTCGGCGGGATTTGAACTCAGAATGGAAAGGGCGTAACTCTATGCGTCAAAGCATGGCGTCTGACCCTCTACCGATGCTGCCAATCCACCGCCCTTTTTATGAATAAATAATGGCAAACGTTTGGGTGACATTTAATAAAACAATATATAAACCATTGTCTTGTACACTGTGGCAATATAAATGTTATAACGTAATTATTTTTTAATAAATACCTATTGTTTATCATATATTCTTCCATTTCTCGTTGAAAAATCTTTATATATCATGGACAACTTCAGGTGACAATATCTCTAAGTTGTCTTCAGCTTTGAAAGCTTACACTAATTATTTTTCAGAGAGAAGTTAAGTGATACTCCAGTTAATATTAAACAATCTACTATATTTTATTTTATTCAAATTGAATTAAAATTACTACCACTCTCTCTATATGTACGAGAATGGGTGAATAAATAAAAGTGTTCAGTAAAATGGTTGTGGTGTGTATCTGTGGTGGCTGAGTGGTTAGGGCGTTGGACTTAAAATCCAATGGGTTATTCCCGCACAGGTTCGAATCCTGTCCGCAGCCTTCAGTAAATGATATTTTTACATTTGAAAATAGTGAATGTTTTAGTGGTTACATTTTCAGTCTAATTAGATTTTTCAATTTAAGATTCTTCTTATGACCATAATACCATAATACCATACATAATTGTTTCTACTTTTGGCACAAGGCCAGCAATTACCCAGTGTATTACTGGTACTTTATTTTATCGACCCCGTAAGGATGAAAGGCAAAGTTAACCTCGGCTGGATTTGAACTCAGAATGGCAAGGGGCGTAACTCTATGCGTCAAAGCATGACGTCCGACCCTCTGCCGATACTGCCAATCCCCCGCCCTAATACCATACATATAATACCTCCATAATACTATACATAATAATATGTGATTTAATGTGCTCTTGTGTTATTGATATAGACGGAAAACTTCCCTTTCAATGTATATCACATAAATATATGTCGGATAGAATGCTTCGCGGTTTTCGTTTCGTTTCAAATCTCGTTCAGGCCAACTTTGCATGTCATCTATTCCAGTTTGATAAAATAGTACCAGTCAAGAATTTGGGTTGATTCTTCTTATCGCTTTATCACATCCATTTTTTCACTCTTTCTATCCCTCTGTCGAATAAATCTGCTACATTCAAACCTGAAGACAGATGGGCGTCACCAAATTTAAAATACCCTAGAAAGGCTGAATGTAAATGCACAGCGCCCCTACGACTCCCTCAGGTGTTACGGGTCCATACATCCATACAATATATACAATAAACCAACTGCTTGTGTAAATAGGACAATGTGTGCATGAGTAAAATTATGTAACACGCTGTACAACTGTTTATAACAGAGTGTTTTAGCTTTACACTAAAACAATTTGGGGCCTATAATTTCGATACTATATTGACTGGTATGAGACAGTCAGACCCAGAAAACGTGTATGTTGCTAACATCTACGAAGACCCAACGAGATAAAAGTAGAAATCGTTCGACTGTAAGGGCAGGATCTTTTCTCTAGAGCAGTTTCTCTTAAAATTGCTTACGAGAAACCCGAGAATTTCTTCTCGGGTTTTGCGAGGTAAGATTTATTTTTTTAATTTAATATTTTATGCTTCTTTTTTGTGAATAAATTCTCTCTCTCCCCCCCCCTCTCTCTCTCTCTCTCTCTCTCTCTCTCTCTCTCTCTCTCTCTCTCTTAGTTAATTTTGGTTCCATTTAATGTCTTATTAATATTAAGGTAGTGTGAATGTACCTAAAATATTCGTACGGGTTCTGTGATTTTTGGAAAATCGTATAAGAATTCCGTGACTGAATAAGTTTTAGAATCATTACTCTAAAGCAGAATTTTTCAAATTATAGTTCAGGGAGAAACTGACGCATTCTGAGCCATGATTTGAGTTATTGTGTGAAAATATGTAATGACATTCATTGTATGAAAATAAGCAATCACAACCATTTTGTGAAAATAAGCAATCACTCCTATTTCATTGAAAGATGAAATGTTTTTGTTGTATATTTTTTCAATATTTACTTGTTTCTATACTTAGTTTCTGTCAAGCTACCACACTGGACCATTTCTACAGAATATTAGTACCAATTGTCTTTACAGAAAAAGGGAAGGATCGAAAAATATTATTTGATGCAAAGGATATAACCGAAACGATATTTTGAGCAAGGCTGGCTGGAACTATGTTCTCATATTGAATGGAATCATTTATTTTCTAACTACATAATATATATTTCTGGAAATTAGGTTTACAGTATATTTATAAATACAGAACAAATTCCTTAGATAAATATACATTATGTGAAGGAACATATTTGACAGGAAATATATTCGATATAGTGATATTTATTTTTTTGAGAAGTGAAATTTATTCTTTGTTGCACAGGTAACGTGTTTCGTGCACATATTTTACGATAAAAACTATCCAGCTTTGCTCAGCAGTCAGTCACACTGTCGATTGTCGGTTGTCGATTCTGTCCTAACTGTATCGCTTGACAGATTATGAAGTGAATGGAAAAACAATACATAAAAAAGGTAGGAGAGAAAGGAACAAATTGAACTAGTAATTGAATTTCAGATTTCCATTTCCATCAATTTATCCATCAGCCCCTTCCAATACATTCAATCATTTATTTCTCATCTGATTGCCACAAAACAACTGGGAGAGGAGATGTTTTCTTTTTCCATTAAGGATTAGAATTACGTTGGCGGCCATTTTTCACAAATATTTGTCTAACCTTTTTTGTTATACGTTCTCTTGTTTTTTTTTTCATTTCTCTATTTTTCTTCTGTTATTTCTTCAAGGATTGTAGTACATGACACCGAGGGAATTCCCAAAATTGCTGTTTGTCTTCTTTTCTTCATTTATTTCCTTTTTCTCAAATTATTGATTTATCGTGTTTGTTTTTTTTCCTTTCTAGTGCATTCCCTCTCTTTATCTCTTCCTCATTCTCCTTTCTCTATCACTTACTCTCTCTTTATCTCTTCCTCATTCTCCCTTCTCTATCACTTACTATCTTTCTCTCTCTCCCTCTCTCTCTCTCTCTCTCTCTCTCTCTCTCTCTCTCTCTCTCTCTTTCTCTCTCTCTCTCCCTCTCTCTCTCTCTCTCTCTCTCTCTCTCTCTACCTTTCATATTTCAGACAATACACAACTAAACTTTGTTTTTAGATTAAAGTAATTTTTATTTTAATATTAAACAAAAATGGAAAAATAACCACATCCCATACAAAATTTAAAAAACATCCACAATAAAGACTATATAATAAAATGCGTAGAATTTTTCTTCGAATTTTATTAATGTTATTTTTTTTTCATTTAAGAGTAATAATAATATAAAATCAATTTTAGAGAATTTCTAAAAGTGTTGTATTTTCAACTCAGAAAATTGTTAAGAGACTTGATTTTCTAAAACCAAAGCTTAATTAATACACCAGGTTTTGTTTTCAAAGAAGAGACCTCATCGGTTACGACGATGAATGTTCTGGTTGTTCGATTAATGGAACGCCCTGCTCATAGATATTACTTGAAAGCGACTCAACATTCCAGAGACACGCCGTATATGATCTTCGAGAAAACAAAAACAGAAATATATCACAGGTAATACAAAGGCAAAGTTATAAATGCATTTATAATGGTTTCTGATTTAGGAACAAGGCTAAAAATTTGTGGGGATGGGGAAGTCGATTAAATCGACCCTAGTGCCTTACTGGTACTTTATTTTATTGACCCCGTAAGAATGAAAGACAAAACTAACATGGTGGGATTTGAACTCAGAACATAAAGGAACATAACTCGATGCCACAAAACGTTGTCCGTCGCTTTACCGATTCTGTTAATCCGCCGCATTTGTAAATATTGGAACTAAGCTCAGTATTTTTAGGCAAGCGAAAATTAATCCAGTACTTTTAACTGAAGAAAATGGGTTGTACCTATTCAAAGAACCAGACTTGACATACACCTTGTGTCACCGGGAATCTCGCTGAGAACTACGTTAATAGTACATGCGTATATAGGACACTTAACTGTGTGCACGTTAATCTCACAAGCAGGCTATTCAGTTTATCAAACTTCGGGAACACTCGTCGTCGGAGCCGACGAAGATTCACCACCCATACACACACACACATTACACACACATACACACACATCTTCACACGTTAAAGTGTGTTTACAATATATTTCTCGCTTTCAAGTTCATTCCACTCAATCCCTTCCTTCTCAAAATAATTTTTTTACTTTCTACATGTACAAGTGAGGCGTAAGTTAACAAAAAATAGAGCCATACGGACATTTCAGCAATGATATATTGACTAATCGATACCAGTTATGTTCAACCATTAAAAGTTAAGAGCCAAAACACTGGCTTGAGTGGGGTTTCTTCCCTGAAAACCTTCTAACTCCACATTGGTAGATTGGCAGTTTCGGTAGAGGGTCCGACACCATGCTTTACAGTATAGAGTTACGGCCCTTTACAGTCTGATTTTAAATTCTGCTGAGGTTAACTTTGCCTTTTATCCTTACGGGGTCGATCAAATAAAGTACCAGTAATGCACTGGGATGATTGCTGGCCTTGTGCTAAAAGTAGAAACAATTATTAGCCTCGAAAGGCGGTGGATTGGCAAAATCGGTGGAGCGTCAGACACCAAGCTTTGCAGCATAGAATTATGGCCCTTTACTTCTGAGTTCAAATCCCGCCGAGGTACTTTGCCTTTCATCCTTACGGGGTCGAGAAAATAAAGCACCAGTAATACACTAGGATAATTGCTGGCCTTGTGCCAAAAGTAGAAATAATTATGAGTCTATAAAATAGATCCTTTTCACTGATCGTAATTAAACACAAAACCTCGTTTGTGTGTGTGTGTGTGTGTGTGTGTGTTCATTGTTCAACCTGTATATCGAACTCTGTATTTCTTTAGAATACTCAACAAAATCTAATACGATGCCATTTTGCCACAAAAACAAAAACGTTTTTCACCTTGTTTCGTTAGGATATTTGTATCCGTACTACCATAAATGCTCTCGAGTCTCAAATAATTGTCACACACACATCCCACACCGCTTATTAATTTTTCAGATTGTTTCCAATCCCCATCCACTTTTATTCCACCACACAACCCCGCTTATTAAATTGTGTTAATCTATCTCCGGGGAAATTTTATTTTAAGTGGTAGCATTCCTACGACAATAAATTTTCTTTATACATTAAAAAGCATTATACATGACAAAAAAAAGTACATTACTAGAAATCCCATACATTATAAAATAAACGGGATGGGTTGCGATCTTAATATGTAAACCAAACGACTAGTTCTAGTTTTTAAAAGAATCAAGGGAGATAACCGTTAAAAATTACCGATTTTCCAAACCTCCCTCCTGCTTATTCAATCCCAACCTCACCGCTTATTCCAACATGACCCCATGTTTTGGGGGCCCAGAATTTAGGTAAATATCAGTGAGTATATATATATAGATATATATTAATAAAGAATAGTTGTCGGAAGTAATTATTAAACAATGTTTATAATTATAAACAATGGGTTATTAATATATTTTGAGCAACATGATAGATAATGTTGTATTACTTCTAAACAGAAATTATCCTTTTATACATTAATCTGTACACTAACGAAAAAATATTATATACGTGTGTGTGGGGGGGCGTGCGTGTGCGTGCGTGTGTGTGTGTGTGTGTGTGTGTGTGTGTGTGTGTGTGTATGTGTGTGTGTGTGTGTGTGTGTGTGTGTGTGTGTGTTTCACTGGATGAAACTACTCCTCCACTGCCATACATACATACATACATGCATGCATACATACATACATACATACATACATACATACATACATACATACATACATACATACATACATACATTTGATTGATACAGTCAACGCGATCAGTCGCATATTTTGGGGTAGGAGACTATTTATTAAATTTAAGATGAATACTATCCCCGACAGTAATGCCACAACTACAGTCATGTTGAATAACTTCTAACTATATCTTCTGAAGACACCTTTTATTCGAATTCGTAGAGATATCCGACTAAATACATAATTCATTTTACAAGGATTTGCTACAAACAGCATGGCTGAACACAACATCAACAACAAAATTAAGGAAGTATCGAAGACAACCAACAAGAAAGGTAAACAAACTTTATTCAGTTGTAGCTACAGAAGAAACCGAAATTATAAATCGCATTTCTCTTGGAGTTGCGAACTTAATGATTTATTTAATTGTTATGAAATGGCAAAAAACAATCCCTCCATTGGCTATATGAACAAAATTAAGCTACACTGGGACAAAATGCACCCAGAGCTAAATTATTTCACAGCGTAACAATTACGCCAACAAGCGACGTTTGTTGAACGTAAAAATAAGATAAATATTATTAATTGTAAGTCCCCCACAACAAACATGGGATCAACAACACGTGTTACAGGTCGCCATGCTACTAGACTTCCTAGCAACCAGGTCGAACAGCGCCTTGAAACAGCTATGCTTGTAAGAAACTTGACACCACCTGTACCATGTAAGTCTACCTCGAATGCTGGGGAAAACACTATCGATAACAATAATAATCGAAGAAATAATAATAATAATCGAAGAAATTTGACACCACGTGTACCATCCTAGTCTACCTCGACTGTTGTGGAAAATACTATCGATAATGATAATAATCAAAAGTATAAACAATTGAAAATTTCCCTTAACGAAGTCTTCCAGAGAGAAATTAATTCATGTATAAATATCTCTCTTGCTGACCGTGTTAAAACGACAATATTTAATAAAAAAACAAATAATGAAATAATACGTGTTATTGACGAAATAGGGGATGAATATTTACGACGGATAAAAACCCCAACATTTTGGCAAATCAACGCCTGTTTATATGACCTAGCAACGACAGTGAAGCATTATCTTGGTGATAGCAGAGATATTAACAAGAACAAAACACCACCAAAAATACCATCATATATAACTAAAATAGAAAAAAGATTGCTGACCTACGAAGAACCATAGGATATGTGACAATGCTCCTTACATGCAAACAAACACAAAAAAACCTCACTCCTCACCAACAAAGAGTGAAAAATAAAATAGAGACGATGTTTGGTAAGAGTAGAACCAGAACTCTTCAATATAAGCTGATCACCCTCAAACAAGAATTGAGAGCTGTTAGCGAAAAACGCCGATACCTGAAGAAGATAGATGAAAGAAAAGTGTTTAATAACAGATTCAGACGAAACCAAACATCAGTCTATAGAGATATGAAGGGCAAAATAATAAGTGTTCCTGAGGCCCCATCCCAGAAAGACATAGATTCCTTTTTGAGAAAAATATGGGGTGAAAAGAAGAAGAATTTCAACCAAGATGCAGTGTGGCTAAAAGAAATCCGAAAGAAATATTACTCCTACACTACAACAAAAACATACGAAATAAGTGAGGGTACCCTTGAGACTGTGATAGGAAAACTCCAAGATAAGAAAACACCAGGAAGAGACATGATTGTCGACTACTGGTACAAAAAACTGATATTCTATCGGAGGTATTTTACTGACCTCTACCAACAAGTTCTTAAGGGAGATACACTTATACCAGAATGGTTGACATTAGCACAAACATTACTGGTCCCCAAGGACAAAGACACCCACTTGGCAAAAACTACCGACCCATTGCATGCCAGAACCTGATGTATAATAACCTGCCTGAACCTATTTCTCCAAGATCACTGTGAAAATAATAACATCATCACAGATGAACAAGCAGCTGGAAAGAAAGGGGTTTGGGGATGCGCTGAACAACTCCTAATCAACAAAACTGCGATGTCGGAGGTGCGACAACTTAGGAGGAATATGGCTACAGTCTGGCTGGACTACAGGAAAGCTTTCGATTATGTTCCCCACTCTTGGATGATAGAGGCCCTCCATCTTGCTAAAGTCCCAGACATTATTGTCAGAGCCATAGATAGCTACTATCCTAAGGTTAAAGACAGAGAGGGAGGACTCTATTTTCACTGATAAAATAAAATATTTCAGGTGTATATTTCAGGACAGTCTCTCTGTGATATTATTCATCTTGTCATTAAACCCCTTGTCCTTTCTGCTCAAGAAATGTGAGGGATACATCATTGGCTCACAAGAAGACAGAAATACGAACCTAACCCATAATTTCTTTGTGGACGATCTGAAACTCTATGCCAAGAACATGGATGGGATGAAGAAAAATCTTGACCTGGTTACAACGTTCTCAAAAGATATAGGAATGGAGTTTGGCCAAGATAAATGCTCATACATGACTGTAAAGCGTGGAAAAACAACGACCCAATCCAGCAACATTGTCATCAATGGCCTAACTGTTTTACCGATATCTGATGAGGACTGTTACAGATACCTGGGCATAGATGAGGACATATCCTATAATGGTATCTGTAATAAGGAACGCGTAACCAGGGAATACTACACCCGATTAAGAAAGATCTGGTCATCGGAACCCTCTGCGTAAAACACAACAGTGGCTCACAATGTGTTTGCTGTGCCTGTCCTAACACCAACGTTTGGAATATTCAATTGGACGATAGACGAAATCCGAGCAGTTGATGTTGGAACTCGAAAAAATACTAAACAACATCGGAAACTTCCACATCAACAGTGACATAGACCGCCTTTACTTGAAACGTAAGCAGGGAGGCAGAGGCCTAACATCAGTCCAGACATTTGATTGTCGCATCATATCTCTCCGACAACATCTACGAACCTCGAAGCGTAGGAACCCGTTTCTCGAGCAAGTCTATCTGCATGAAACAGATAAGATCATGAGAGTTGGGAAGGAACTCCTTGAGAGATATTCCCTGTGTGATAATCAAAAACTCACACTCAGGGAAGTCGCTCAGCAGTATCGCAGTGAGTCCATGGATGAAAAACTGCATACTTATCAGCAAAAAATCATGCATGGATATGTTGCCAGGAAGCTCCAGAGTGAGAGTAATATAGATAAGGAAAGTAGTCTATCTTGGATCAACAACCGCTATATTGGCTCCCAATTTGAAGGATGCGCTTTTGCAATCCAAGAACAGGAGATTAACACTAAATACCTGATTCACAAAAGAGATAGGGATGCAGGCAAAACACCTAGATGTGATAACAAGAGCAGACTCTGTAGAATTGAAATCGAGAATATCACTCATGTCATCAGCAGCTGTCCAAAGATGTCATCGCGGTACTATCTACCTATGAGGCATGATATAGTGGCTAAAACACTGTACAATGCACTGCGTGAAAAAGATAGCCCCGATTATAAACACATTCAAAGCTACAGCTATGCGGAAGACATCAATGTATATAATATGAAAGAGTAATGGTGGAATGTTCCTGTAAAAATCCCAATAAAATGCAGGCATAACAGACCAGATGTTATGATATGGGACAGGGAAAAGAAGGCATGCACAGTAGTGGAGATTAGCTGCCCAGCAGATGCCAATATAATATCAAAGATTAGCGAAAAGGAGAATATTTATGCAGAATGTGATGAGAAATCTGCAGATACTCCACCCTGATTACACCTTCAGGTTTATGCCTGTCATTATTGAGACACTGGGCTATGTTAGTAACTGCCTCAATACAAATCTTGAGAAGCTGGGCTTCACAGGAACAGAAAAAGAACACAACTAGTTAGGAAATTACAAGTACAATCCATTAATGGAACAGTAAAAATATGTAAAACATTCCAAACATTTTGCATCTAAAAACTGCATATACACATGTACAGATACAAAGCATATACACATGCACACATACAACTCAAAACATCCACATCCACACATACAATAACATCCATATCTACACATGCGTGCATGCATACATAATCTACCTAGTTGATGTGTAAATTCCAATGAGAGAGTCTTGTGTCTATGTTAGAAACCGACTCTATCTCTATTGGGAAAAAATGTGTGAAATTATAAAACCAGAAGAACATACATACATACATGCACACATACAACTCAAAACATACACATTCACACATACAATAACATCCATACCTGCCCATACATGCATGCAGACATTCAAACATAACTACCTAGTTGATGTGTAAATTTCAATGAGAGTGTTTTGTGTCTATGTTAGAAACCGACTCTCTCTCTCTCTATTGGCAAAAATTTGTGAAATTATAAAGCCAGAAGAACATACATACATACATACATACATACATACATACATACATACATACATACATACATACATACATACATACATACATACATACATATATAATGGGAATGCGTATATTTTAGAGTTTAAGATATGGAAAGCAAGAAAAGAAAAGGAATATTTTTTACGCGTTAAATATGTTTATAACTCAGATTTAAAGACTATGATTGAATAAAAAAGAAACAATACATAAATATTATATCTTCATTTTTTCTTTATAAGGCAGGTGATGGACACCAAAATTTCGTTTTCAAAAAGTGTCATAAATCATGAAAAGACATTTTGCTTTAGAGTAAGAATGTTTATAATGTAAGAAGACATTTGGAGATTGTTACAGGTGTTCCCAAGATATATTAGTAATGTCGTTTCATAAAAGATACAATGCACGGTTTTGCTGATTTAGTTAGTAGATACATATCATATACTTATATACATACGCATGCACGGACTAACAATCCACATATGCATGCATATATATATATATATTAATTTATTAAAAAAAGAGATTTAAGTTTAAGCAAAGAATCGCTGTTTCACCCTTTACGGGATCTTCTGAAACTAAAAAAAATCAATCTGTGAAAAAACGTGAAATATTTCGAAAAAATGATGCAACCGAAGGAAGACAGGAAGACGATACTTTGGTTCGTGGAAACGTTTCCTGGCAAAGAACGGAAAAAAACGAAGATAATACGTCATTATTTGGGGCGGTGAAAACAATTACACGCAAAAACAAAACCACGTTTATGGTATAAATGAAGTCGTAGACTAATATTCTATTAAGTGGTTCATGGAGACGTTGTCTGGCAATGAACGGAAAAAACGAAGATAATACGTCATTATGTTATACGTGAGAGCAATTACACGCAAACACAAAACCACGTTTATGGTAGAAATGAAATCGTAGACTAAAATTCTATTTGGGAAACCGAATGATTCTCGGTTTCAGAGTTAAGAATAATGTAAATAAATTACAGAGGTAAATGAAATCAACAAAAATTAAATATATACATGCACGCATCCATTTACGTACATACACATGCATACACGAAAACACCCGCCATGGGTATGCAAATACAAGCACGTACACAAAAACCCACGCAACACCTGTACCCGCACACATACGAACGTATACACCAAATACACATAAAACAATATATATACATGTGTGTGTGTGTGTGTGTGCGCGCGTATACATATAATTATATAAACGCATATAAATATACACACATAAATACGCGCGCTCACACACACCTACATGTAAATACACATATGTTCGCTAAACGTACGTCAACCAAAACACAAAGTATACATATACACACACCCTACATACGCGCAAACCCGCATACACACACAAACGCAAAACTCACGTATACACATAACCAGTATATATAATATAATATATGTACCAGTATATATAATATAATATATACGCCTATAACAAATACAAGCAAATATACGTACGAGAAAGTATACGTACCTTCACAAAACATACAGGTAATATTATATATATATATATATGAGTGTGTGTGTGTGTTCTATTATTAATTCTGGCAATATTATTACACAAATATGACCCTCCCCAAGTATAACAATATATATATATATATATATATATATATATATATAACAATATATATATATATATATATATATATATTGTTATACTTGGGGAGGGTCATATTTGCCAGAAATAATAACAACACACTCACTGTTTGGTTGGTTTTCGCTTCTGTGTCTTTTATATCGGTTAATTTATTCGGTCCTCAATGTTACCATTGACTGACCAACGGTCAAAAATACAGATACAATATAGACACAAACACATATATATAGTCTAACAAAGTTCTTTCGTTGCACATCTGCAATATCGTCAGTGGTGCTATTATGTTTTCTCCCGTTGCATTGTATGCCTACGCCATCTTTAATTAGTCTGTTTATTTATTTATTTATATTTGTTTCGACACACGATTTCATATCAAAAACCTCACAAAACTGTATATATATAACCAAACCAATATATAACCAAAAATGAAAAATATATATGTATATATAAAGAGAGAAAGAGCCATATATCGAATAAGAGACACAGTATATTGTATCGTTTATTGAGAAACTCAAAATTCTAAACATATTTGATATGTTTTGATTCATTATTTGTATTTAACGGCTCCAAACTCCTAACTTTTTGAGCTCGGTGACTATAATCCCTGCTCCCATTTCTAGCGGTGTTAACGTCCACCTTATTGATATCTATTTGCCTTGGGTTTAACGTGATTTCACCATGTGTTTCTCAGCATGACGGTCGCGTTGGACATAGCTATAGATATCGGCAAGTATATTGTCTTATTTTCCAACTTCATCTTATATTTCCCTTAGAATGGTGAGACAAATCTCCAAAGAGTACCTGTGTCTCGTGTGGGTTAATGATAATCGATAGTTTGTCTCTGACGATCGATTATATTCATTGATTTTTTTTTCAGTGATCGTTTACATAGATTTAATTTGAGCTACACTCTCCAGGAATGAAATAGCGGTATAAGTTTTTTCCCTTATGATTACACCTGTGTACATATTCTTCTATAGAATATGTATACAATATACTATGTTTCTTACTAAATAAAGGGCTCTTTCTCTCTATATATATACATATATATTTTTTCGTTTAGTTATTATGGCTCTTGCTAATGTCTATTGAGAATGCTTATTCAGAAACACAAAATTCTAAACATATAGGATATGTTTTGATTCATTATTTGTATATATATATATATATATATATATATATATATGTGCACACAGTTACCCCACGCTTTTTAACAGATATTCAGTAACATTCTCTTTCCCTACTGCACCCAACATAGCTGACACCATAGCATACACAAATAGGTCCTAAATACATACATATAACCAAGCACCAAAAGCAACCCTTCGCACAACAGTCAATAAAACACCATAAACCACGTATGCTTTCTAGCATAGATATGTCCCATTACGGTCTGAGTTCAAATCCCGTCGGGGTTAACTTTGCCTTTCATCCTTACAGGGTCGATAAAATAAAGTACCAGTAATGTACTGGGTAATTACTGGTCTTGTGCCAAAAGTAGAAATAATAATTACTTAATTACTATTATTAGTATTGCTATTAGTATTGTTATAACGATTGTTGAAAATATATAGTACGGTATTACTGTTGAAAATATATAGTATAGTATTACTGTTGAAAATATATAGTATAGTATTACTGTTGAAAATATATAGTATTACTGTTGAAAATATCTAGTATAGTATAGTATTAATGTTGAAAATATCTAGTATAGTATTACTGTTGAAAATATATAGTATTACTGTTGAAAATATCTAGTATAGTATTACTGTTGAAAATATATAGTATAGTATAGTATTAATGTTGAAAATATATAGTATAGTATTACTGTTGAAAATATCTAGTACAGTACAATATTACTGTTGAAAATATTTAGTATAGTATTACTATTGAAAATATGTACACGAATATATAATTATATATATATATATATATATATATATATATATATATATATATATATATATATAAGGAGGAAATTGTAGCTTACTTGAAGCAAAGCATTGCGTAATGAGGTATAAACGTTTGGAGTTAGAAGGCCAAAACAAAGCGGGTATGGATATAGAATATAAATACAAATGCTAAAGATATTGCTGACAATTAGTCTTTTACCTTAAATCTATTTGAATATCCTTAATTTTCGAGATAATATCACTTCTTCGGAGGGAAGTAAAGGGGCTAATCCAGTGTTCTAATTAGCTTGCCAAGTCATGCTGACAGGAACTGATATAGAAATTCCATTCTATTTCTAATGTCAAAGAGTGAAGGTTAGGTGGATAAAGAGTTGTCTCCCTTTAAAAAGGGGTTTGGACATGTATGTTTAAGTGTGTGTGGGAGAATACGTGAAGGTGCAAGCATGCGTATGTGTGTGCGTGTGTTGTGTGTGTGAGTGTGAGAAGATATGTTTATATGTAAATGTGGGGGCTAGATGCTCTATCATGTTAAAACTGGTCTTTGTGTGTGTATGTGTGTGTGTGAGAGAGAATAAGTGGAGGTGTAAGCGTGTGTGTGTGCGTGTGCGTGTGTGTGTGTGAGAGAGAGTACGTCGAGATGTAAGTATGCGGCTAGGTACTCTATCATGTTAAAAATTGGGTGTTGAGTTCTAGTCTGTTATTGATTGGTGGTTGCGTTTTGTCTATAATCAGTGCTTCTTTAATTCTAAGATTGCCGAGGTTTCTTTCCTTAGCTTCTATCCTAACTATTATGTTTTTGTCGGTGTTTTTGCATTTCACTAGGTGTTTCTTAAATGAGGAAGCGTTAGTACTGACGTGTTCTTTTATGCTTGTGTGAAGCGGTTTGGTGGTGCTACCTATGTAGAAATTGCTGCATTTGTCGCACTCTAATCTGTATACGACGTAAGCCTGGTGGCATAGGTCTGTGTCGTTGATGGGGCAGTTGGGTAGCCTGCAGCGGCTGTCATGTCTGGTGGGGTGTCTTTTGGTTAGCTGTCCGCGTAGAGAAGGTCCTGAGTGGGCTAGTTGGATATTTAGTCCCTCTCGTCTGATAGCTCTGCGGATGGCTGTTGTTGTTTCGTCACTGAAGCGTGGGAGCTTCAGGGAGCAGGTATTAGTGCCTCGGGTGTGGTGTCCTCTGTTGGACAATCAACACCTGAGGGCGGCCAACCTAGATAGAAGCTGCTAAATAGTCGGTCGTCCTCTTGTCTCTGATTTTCAGCCCCATGGATTTTATCTGTTATATTCCTTTGTTATATTTTGAATACCTGATTATGTGACCGGATTCATACTGAACCCGGTCATTGAAATGATCATAGCATAATAAACCTTTCAAGGATTTACACCAGTCCAGCCTCCTGTTATTTTATAATAATTAACTCCGTAATCGCACCACCAACTACGCAAACGAAGACGGGTGAGTTGCATTATGTTGAGTGCTCATAATATTACATCAAGGTTGACCATACGGAATGACGAGTTCTATCCAGTGGTGAACCAACAAACCTAAATATATATATATATAAGGATTAAAATACTGGAGCGTGTTGGAGTTAAACACCCTCTTCGTATTATAGAAATGACAGTAAAAGGTATAGCTCAATGTAATTAAACAGAGCCGAAGAATTATGAAAATAAAACAAAGAAGCCTTCAATACATCAAAAGTCTTTATTAGCCAACAATGTTTCGTCCTATTAAGGACTCATCAGGGCAATTAAAACTACAAGAAGCACTATCGGCCAATACAAGCCGAAAACTCAGAAGAATATGGAGTGTACATACAATAAAGTATTGGAAGATTATGGGTAAAAATATATAATAAAAATCACTAAGGAGGTGGATAACATTTTGAACCATATTACAAATATAGTCCAAAGCAAAAAACTAGAGCTAAACAAAGGTGGTTATATAGAGCGGGAATTATAGTACTATATGTATATAATACAATATAATATAATATACTTGTAACAATATTAAAATTAAAATTAAAATTAAAAGGCACAATATACATATGCATATATATACACACACGTACGCACATATACATATACATCAATACACATTTCCATCATTAACAGCACGAATTAAACCTTATTAAGAGTTTAAATATAAATAAGCATAATAGGAATAAAAATAAAAATAATACGTATATATAATATACAGTATAACATGAAGTAATGAAATGATTAAAAGTAAAACATATAATATATAATAAACTATATAATTATATAATATATAATATAATATAATAGATAATCTCCGGTTAATTTACACAAACAATATAGATGTCACAATAACACTATAATAATAATATAATAATATATAATGGCATGTAAATTAACAAATCAATTCATATAGAGTTACAGAGCAGGTAAGAAAAAAATATATATTGTACAATACCAAAATTATGATGGTACAAAAATATAAACATCTTACAGAATATATAAAATTTAACATATCATAATGGTACATAAAATCATCGGTAAGTAATAAGGATCAATAGTACATTTACAAAGAGTTGAATAACTTCAATATAAAATAATGAACATAATATAATATATAATTACAAGGTTGGTAAACAGACACATATGTGAATGAGTGAATAAGGGCCAGACAGAAAATACTATGCACAGTAGTATTAATAAATAAATAAATAAAATCGACCGGAAATCAAAAAACAAAAACAAAAGTATTTACTTAGGTCTCACATGCAGTTAAGTAAAAACTTAGGAAACAACCCGGATAAATGACTAGAAAACCCTATTTGATAAATTAATATTGAAAATATTTAAAATACTTAATAAGGCAATACAATATTAGCTATGGTTTAAGTAATCAAAATCCCTATACATTAAGATATTACTATAAATATATATAGAAAGGAATGAAATATTCTACTATCATTTACATAACGTTATCTAATAAACTGACTATAAGCAGAATTATGGTAGGCTAATGTGGACAGAAAAAAAGAAATGTATGAGGGATACAAAGGAGCATAAAATCATAATCAATATACTGTATTATATAATAGAAAGGAGCATAAAAAAGGGGATTAAATATGATCATAATATATTTGAAGGGGTTAGCAATAAGTTTATGTGTGCATGGGGGGAAGGGGGAGGGGGTAGTTATCCAAAGAGGAATCCAAATAAAATAAAATAAAATGAAATAAAATAATATAAAATATATAATCAGATATATACTCATAAGGTGTTAATAGTGAAAATTTAATGTGTAAGAAGATAGATATGGTATATTAGCCAAAATATTATGAGAGCTAGAATAAAAAGTTGTCAAAAACCAATGATAATAATGATGATAATAATGGTGGTAAACAAAATGCACCTAAACTAAAAAATAAGTAATGGAATATATCAGCTAATGGATACAATTTACACTACTAGAATCTTTAACTTTTTAATAAAAGTAAGAATTAGAAATAGCGTGGGGGCAAGAAGAGAATATCTCAGACTTTCTATTAAGTAAGGATTCACTAGAGAAAATTATAGAGTGTGTCTCAAGGATACAGAGATTACAAAATTTAGTATGTGTAGAAAGGTTATTAGAGCGTGCTACTAAACGCCAATTAAGGCTATATGGTATATTAGCCCCCTTAAGATCCCAGATATAATGTGCTAAAGAAGTAGAATTCTTAAACTTAACATGTTTGAAATTAGAGATATGAGAATTAAACCTAGTCTTAAAAGTGTTAGATGTAGAGCCTATATAAGTTCTATTAGAGGAATTAGTTATAACTACGCAAGCATAAACGATGTTCTTAGAGAGGCAGTTACCGTTTAAAGGGCAGTTAGCACTCACTCTACAGTTACACTTCCGGGTGCTATTGATTGGCTGAAGTAGTGATGCATTACACGTAGGATTACTATTAGATAAGGTCTGCCCTGGTGGTAAGGCATTTGCAGATCTGTTCTGACTAGTAGTATGTAGAGAGGAGTATCTATCCCTAATTTTCCTATTGTTAGTGCTAGCTAAATGAGAACTAATATTAGGGGTGGTAGAGAATGAAAGTTTAATTACATTTTTATTAAAAATACTATGGTATTTATGAGAAGGGGGGAAATTTTTCTCTAAGATAGAAAAGAAAGACCTAGGGATATTAGTTAATACTTCCTGATTATATGGCGGGTTAAAATAAGTATTTAGTCTCCTTCTATTTTTATCCTTTCCGACTCTACCATTATCCAATATTCCATTATTAAGACTAGGGTTACTACAAGGATTAGTTAAAACCACATTATTAGAATCAGCCGAAATTCCATTAAGTCTCTTTCTGTTTCTACCTTTAGTATATCTGCTGCTGTCTGGAATCCTATCAAAAGGATTAGGGCCAATAATAGGATCAGTAGAAACAACATTATTAGAATTAGATCTAGCAAAAGCATCACCAATGAGTGTGCGCTCAGAGGGTTCGACTTGATTCCTAGAGGTATTAGATTCCCTATTACGAGTCCGGTGGGTTAACTTATATATATTATATATTATATATTATTATATTATTATTATAGTGTTATTGTGACATCTATATTGTTTGTGTAAATTAACCGGAGATTATCTATTATATTATATTATATATTATATAATTATATAGTTTATTATATATTATATGTTTTACTTTTAATCATTTCATTACTTCATGTTATACTGTATATTATATATACGTATTATTTTTATTTTTATTCCTATTATGCTTATTTATATTTAAACTCTTAATCAGGTTTAATTTGTGCTGTTAATGATGGAAATGTGTATTGATGTATATGTATATGTGCGTACGTGTGTGTATATATATGCATATGTATATTGTGCCTTTTAATTTTAATTTTAATTTTAATATTGTTACAAGTATATTATATTATATTATATTATATTGTATTATATACATATAGTACTACAATTCCCGCTCTATATAACCACCTTTGTTTAGCTCTAGTTTTTTGCTTTGGACTATATTTGTAATATGGTTCAAAATGTTATCCACCTCCTTAGTGATTTTTATTATATATTTTTACCCATAATCTTCCAATACTTTATTGTATGTACACTCCATATTCTTCTGAGTTTTCGGCTTGTATTGGCCGATAGTGCTTCTTGTAGTTTTAATTGCCCTGATGAGTCCTTAATAGGACGAAACATTGTTGGCTAATAAAAACTTTTGATGTATTGAAGGCTTCTTTGTTTTATTTTCATAATATATATATATACTTACTTCTAGCTGTCTGATGAGGTCATAAATCTTGCATAACGGTTGTCACCGAAATATATATAACAGTGATAATATATATATATATATATATATATATATATATATATATATATATATATATATATATATATATATATATATATATATATATATATATATATATATATATATATATATATATAAAATTTCAGGTTATCAATAATGTAGTGATAATATATCGTTACGTTATAGATGAACAGCGTACGTGCAGGTTTGCTCAACGAGTAATTATATTCCGGAGAAAATGTAGAAAGGATGAATATAAAATGAAAGTGCTTTTTTTAAAAAGGAATTTATTAGGTATTGACATATGTTTCTGTAACAGACGGAATACCTATGTATCGCTGCTTGCGTAATCATATAATGTTAGCAAGTTTTCGATAGCAAATGTATAATCAGTTGTCTCTTCTTCAGAGATTTTGGATAAATTGGATAAAATCAGAAAAATTGAAGTATTTATATTAGTAATAGAGGAAGAAAAAGAGGGGATAGTATATGACAGATGGTAAATTAATTTACTGCTAAACAAGTATATAATGGGTTTCTAATGAGAATACCATGAGTAAATCTAAATAAGAATTTCGAAATCTCCCCCTTCCCCAATTGACACTTTATAATTAATACTACTGCACCAAATGACCAGCCCTGTCCACTGTCCAATTGGTCAAGTAGAGATTAAAATTGGCACTCCCAAAATTCTTATTTAGATTTACTCATGGTATTCTCATTAGAAACCCATTATATACTTGTTTAGCAGTAAATTAATTTACCATCTGTCATATACTATCCCCTCTTTTTCTTCCTCTATTACTAATATAAATACTTCAATTTTTCTGATTTTATCCAATTTATCCAAAATCTCTGAAGAAGTGACAACTGATTATACATTTGCTATCGAATACTTGCTAACATTATATGATTACGCAAGCAGCGATACATAGGTATTCCGTCTGTTACAGAAACATATGTCAATACCTAATAAATTCCTTTTTAAAAAAAAAAAGCACTTTCATTTTATATTCATCCTTTCTATATATATATATATATATATATATATATATATTATCACTGTTATATATATTTCGGTGACAACCGTTATGCAAGATTTATATATATATATATATATATATATATATATATATATATTATATATATATATATATATAAATATATATATATATATATATATATTATCACTGTTATATATATTTCGGTGACAACCGTTATGCAAGATTTATGACCTCATCAGACAGCTAGAAGTAAGTATGTATGTATGTTTTCTGGATACATCCCTCTCTCTCTCTCTCTTTATCTGTGCGTATGAAACTTAGCTATGTACCTAGCCTACCATTATTAACATAATTATTCTTATGACTATTATTATTATTATATATATAGGGCGGTGAATTGGCAGTATCGGTAGAGGGTCGGACGTCATGCTTTAACGCGTAGAGTTACTACCCTTGCCATTCTGAGTTCAAATCCCGCCGAGGTTAACTTTGCCTTTCATCCTTACGTGGTCTATAAAATAAAGTACCAGTAATGCACTGGGATAATTACTGGCCTTGTGCCAATAGTAGAAACAATTATTATTATTATTATATATGGATGTATATGTTTTCTAGCATCATAATCGTATTTATATTCGGCACTTCCTCTGTGTGCCTCTTCTGAGAGAAATCTTGAAAAATGGCTGGGTTCTGCTACGCTTATTGGGAAAAAATGTGTGAAATTATAAAACCAGAAGAACATACATACATACATGCACACATACAGTATGCATATGCACACATACAACTCAAAACATACACATTCACACATACAATAACATCCATACCTGCCCATACATGCATGCAGACATTCAGACATAACTACCTAGTTGATGTGTAAATTTCAATGAGAGAGTTTTGTGTCTATGTTAGAAACCGACTCTCTCTCTCTCTATTGGCAAAAATTTGTGAAATTATAAAACCAGAAGAACATACATACATACATACATACATACATACATACATGCATGAATGCATACATACATGGTGGTTGCCAACTCGTTTTCGAGTACGGCCACTACTTTATATCCATGTAGGAGAACCCCTACCGATGCGCTTAACGAGTGTGACTTTTTAGTCCAGCCAGCGACTTGAAAACTCTGGTACAAACACTACACTTGTGACAATTATTGACACATAGTGCTGGGCCCATGGTACCATGTGACGACAAGTGCAGAGAGATCTCCAGATATAAAGCAATGCCTGTGCCGTGAAGCTTTTATAGTGAGCAAAGGCACTGCACAAAGCCAGTCCCACTCTCTTAACCAAGATGATATTTACCAAAAAGAATAACAAGTCAACATCATTGGATACCATCAGGGTTGCAGGTGTTATATCAGAGTTTTCCTTCTCCTAGAATTCTGCCTTGACAAAGGCTAAGGGGTCATCTCTCGCGGAAGATTTTGCATACATACATACATACATGGTGGCTGCCAACTCGTTTTTTAGTACGGCCACTACTTTATATCCATGTAGGAGAACCCCTACCGATGCGCTTAACGAGTGTGACTTTTTAGTCCAGCCAGCGACTTGAAAACTCTGGTACAAACACTACATTTGTGACTATTATTGACACATAGTGCTGGGCCCATGGTACCATGTGACGACAAGTGCAGAGAGATCTCCAGATATAAAGCAATGCCTGTGCCGTGAAGCTTTTATAGTGAGCACTGCACAAACCCAGTCCCAATCTCTTAACTAAGATGATATTTACCAAAAAGAAAGACAAGTCAACATCATTGGATACCATCAGGGTTGCAGGTGTTATATCAGAGTTTTCCTTCTCCTAGAATTCTGCCTTGACAAAGGCTAAGGGGTCATCTCTCCCGGTTATTTTCGATGGCCATTGACTCTTAAGAGCTCCTTTGCCCTTTGACAGGTTTTGATTTTAGTCCTGCGGGATGTCCAAAGTCACCCTCCTCACCAAGAAACCTTGGTGGGTTTGTCAGTTTAGTCGCCAACGACCTGACCATGAGACAGGTTGTACTGGGATACATGTTACCAGTAGCACCAACTAGTTGATATTGTGTAAATTTCAATAAGAGAGTCTTGTGTCTATGGTAGAAACGGATTCTCTATTGGTAAAAAATTGTGAAATTATAAAACCATAAGAACATACATACATACATACATACATACATACATACATACATACATACATACATACATACATACATACACACATGCATGAATGCATACATGCATGTATGGTGGCTGCCAACTCGTTTTCGAGTACGGCCACTACTTTATATCCATGTAGGAGCACCCCTACCGATGCGCTGAACGAGTGTGACTTTTTAGTCCAGCCAGCGACTTGAAAACTCTGGTACAAACACTACAGGATGTCCAAAGCCACCCTCCTCACCAAGAAACCTTGGTGGGGTTGCCAGTTTAGTCGCCAACGACCCGACCATGAGAAAGGTTGTACTGGGATACATGTTACCAGTAGCACCAACTGGTGACCTGACACATACATACATACATGGTGGCTGCCAACTCGTTTTCGAGTACGGCCACTACTTTATATCCATGTAGGAGAACCCCTACCGATGCGCTGAACGAATGTGACTTTTTAGTCCAGCCAGCGACTTGAAAACTCTGGTACAAAGACTACACTTGTGACCATTATTGACACATAGTGCAGGGCCCATGGTACCATGTGATGACAAGTGCAGAGAGATCTCCAGATATAAAGCAATGCCTGTGCTGTGAAGCTTTTATAGTGAGCAAAGGCACTGCACAAAGCCAGTCCCACTCTCTTAACCAAGATGATATTTACCAAAAAGAAGAACAAGTCAACATCATTGGATACCATCAGGGTTGCAGGTGTTATATCAGAGTTTTCCTTCTCCTAGAATTCTGCCTTGACAAAGGCTAAGGGGTCATCTCTCCCGGTGATTTTGGATGGCCATTGACTCTTAAGAGCTCCTTTGCCCTACATACATACATACATACATACATACATACATACATACATACATACATACATACATACATACATACATACGGCTTACATGAAGGCAACATACCATATATTGGAAAAAGTTGAGCTACATTACGCGGTAAGATTACATACAATAATTCTACATAAGTGTTTGAACTGTAAGTGTGTTGTAAAACACCTATTTATATGAACGATACATACACTTATGATATATGAACGATACATACACTTTAACATATAAATGCAACGTTGTTATATTACATGTATAAAGAAATATACAAGTAACGTTTTCGATTCAGAAACAAAAATATAAGTGTTTAAACTGTGAATATGTTGTGAATAGGTTGTAGAACACCTATTTATATGAATGATACATAAACTTTAACATATAAATACCGCGTTGTTATATTATATTACATTCATAAAGAAATATACTAAGTAACGGTTCTTTTTGTTCTCGATTCAAACGATTCAAGAACAACGTTTAAAACACAGTTGTAGAATTAAAAACTAACTGAAAAGAAATATTACCCAAGCTGTGAATAACTTTAAATTTGATTCTGACAGAACTTTGTCGTAACTTTTAAAGAAGATCATCGACTATTTTGAAAAATAAATACGAAATATTAGTGAATAGACGAACTCATCATGGCAAAAAGTACAAGTCTCCTTCGACCAAATCGCAACTACAACCGTTGTACACAGTGGAGCTACGAGCTTAACAAAGTATTATATGAAGTATACAAACAATCTGAACCCCAAAAGTTCGGTTTTATGCAAAGGCTAAAAACTTTATGGAACTCCAAACACCCAGAATTAGACTTTTCTCCAAAGCATTTAAATGAACAGGCAAAACGTATCATTAGATGTAAATTGATACATCTAACGGAATTGAGTGATACTACAAGTACAGCTCTTGTAGACAACCACCCCACCTCCACTGACAGACAAAGAGAATGGCCAGCTAAATCTAACAGTGAACAGCTCACCAACAATTTTGCTGAAATCCATCCCACTTCCACTGAAGAACAGCGAGAAAGGTCAGCTGACTCTAGTAGTAATTGTCACCACATCAACAACGAGGTTGAAATTCATGACTCTACTGAACAAACAGAGCACCAAAAACTTGTGGGCACCCTACAAGTGATATGGAACGATATGTTTCAAGAGATACACAGCCTTAATGTGAGTGACAGACCATACAACACTAGAGTCAGTAAAGAACCCATTAAATTGGAATTGGAAGCGGTGAACGAAATAGCTGGCAATTATCTGAAGGCTATACGATCTAAAGGTGTAGAAACGACATTTGAAACGCTTAATGTTTTGTTGTATGTTTCAGCTGTCACATTGCTATCATATAACACACATCTAAAACCACGCAATCAAGATACAAACAGAAAGCCTGAACCAGCGTGGATGCGAAATTTAAAAACCAAATTTTTGTCCCTGAGACGAAGTATCTCACACATCGCAGTCGTTATGAAATGCAACATAGAGAGCAACTTCACACGACACCAGGAAGACCTAATGAAAAAGTTAGAGAGACGATTTGGAGATACAAAATTTAAAACTTTGAACTCCAAATTACACCAGTTGAAACAACAACTCACAGCTACAACAGAAAGACTAAAATATAAGTCAATAGCACATAAACGACAACTGCTAAATAGATTGTTTGCCAGAGATCATAAATCAGTTTATCGCAGCTTCGGTGGCAAAAGCTCAATCCCTGTAAACGACACCCCTTCAAAAGAACAGGTTGGGAGCTACTGGAGACCTGTATGGGAAACGGATGACGGATTCAACAGACAAGCTAATTGGCTAAAAGAACTGGAACAGGACTACTGCCAACATGTCCAGACAAAACAATATGACATAGATGGGTCAATACTGGAAACAGCTCTACAGAAAATGTCGAATAGGAAATCACCAGGCCCAGACCTCATTACAGGATACTGGTTGAAGAATTTCACTTTCTATCGGCAAGATCTCATACGGCTGTTTACAGAAACCATTAAGGGCACACAAGAACTGCCCAGATGGTTATCAACTGCCACTACTCTCCTCATTCCCCAAAATAGCCAAACCACCCTTGCTAAAAATTACCGCTCAATTGCCTGCCAAAACATCATGTATAAATTATATACTGGGTGCCTTAACCTGTTTTTACAGGATCACTGTGCTACCAACAACATCATAACACCTGAGCAAGCTGGTGGAAAGAGGGAGGTGTGGGGTTGCATAGATCACCTACTAACTAACAAAATGATTCAGGAAAAAACAACAAAGAATCGCAGAAACATGACTGTCGTGTGGCTGGACTATCAAAAAGCATTTGATGGGTGGATTATTAAGGCTTTACAGTTAGCTAAAGTCCCACATCCATTGGTAGCTGCTGTTGAACGCCTGACCAAGAACTGGTACACCAATTTGATCCTTAGATGTGAGAAGGAGCAGGTTAAGACTGATAAGATACATTACCAGAAGGGCATCTTTCAGGGTGATAGCTTGTCAGTGCTACTCTTCGTTCTCTCACTGAATCCACTATCTTACCTACTCAGGAAACAAGGTGGACAAAGAAGTGGGCCCAGAAGTATCTCCCATCTTTTCTTTGTTGATGACCTGAAGTTGTATGGGCCAAATATCAATGACATCAAGAAATAATTGGACCTCATTACACAATTTTCAACCGACATCAAAATGAAATTTGGTGAGTCCAAGTGTGCATATTTGGCAGTAAAACGTGGAAGAGCTGTGCCCTCCTCTAGAAATCTAGAGATGAACGGCCTGACAATACAACCTCTGCAGTCAGGTGACAACTACAGATATCTTGGACAGGATGAGAATGTCAGATATGATGGACCCATAAATAAGGAGAGAACCAGAACTGAATACCTCAGAAGAGTAAAGAAAATATGGTCATCAGAACTGTCAGGATACAACAAATACATTGCCCACAATACTTATGCTGTGCCAATTCTAACGCCAACATTTGGCCTACTGAACTAGTCATTGCAAGAACTAAGTGAGATGGATGTTAGAACTCGAAAACTTCTCAGTGTTACTGGCAACTTTAAGATCAATGGTGATGTGGATAGGCTATACTTCTCACGCAAGGAAGGTGGCCGGGGTCTAAAATCAATATTAACAACATATGAGACCCGGATAGTAACACTGAAGCAACACCTTCAACAGAGGAAAAAGGTTGGCAACCATCTTGCCCAGGTTTATGAGCATGAAAAAAGAAATATCATTAGAATAGCGACTGATCTGGAGGAGAGATATGGAATAAAGCCTGATATAAATCTCTCACCCAGAGAAATCGGAAGATCCTATTCAATGTTCAAACAAGATAAGAAAATTGACCAATTTACAGAAAAAGTTGTGCATGGATACTTGAGGCGTAAAACACAGACCATAGAGGGGATAAACCACTCAAAAAGCCTGGCATGGAGTTCCGACAAGTTTATGACATCACACCTTGAGGGATATCTCTATGCAATACAGGAACAAGAACTCCCTACCAAATATCTGCTGCACAAAAGAGGAGGGCCAGCAGCTGACAATAAATGTAGGCTATGTAAAACAAAGATCGAGGATGTAAGCCACATTGTTGCCAGCTGCGAAAGAATGTCATCTCGCTACTACCTCCCCATGAGACACGATGGGATAGCTAGAACCATTTGGAACTCACTTCGGAAAACAAAATTAACAACAAACGAGGAAGAATATATTGAGACAGATGGCACTAAGGAATACTGGTGGAACCTGAAAATAAAAACTGCCACCAAATTAAAGCACAACCGGCCTGATATTGTAGTTTGGGACCACACATTGAAAACGTGTTCTGTTGTGGAGATCAGCTGCCCACTTGATGTAAACGTTGTCAGAAAAATACAGGAGAAGGAGGACATCTACGGACCATTGATGAGGAGTTTACAAATCCAGTATCCAAGATACACCTTTAGCTTCATACCCATCATTATTGGTGCTACGGGTTATATACCAACCCGCTTGGACCAAAGTATGACTGGACTTGGATTTGCGGACAAAAAGCGCAGCTCCCTAATTCATAGTCTGCAGATGGCTGCGATAGCTGGCACCTTCAAAATTTGCATACATTCTTGCGATTCAAGGGATGACAATTTCTTTTCTTTTACAACCTTGCCACCAGGAAGGTGGCCGGTCAAAAAAATATACTCGAAATTAAGAGAAAGAGAAAACATACATACATACACACACCAGGTAGATGGCCGGTCAAAAATGTACTCGAAATTAAGAGAGAGAAACATACATACATACACACATACACTCAAATACACACATACATTCACACACAGTCACACAAGCGCACACACATACAAATATACATACACATACACTCACACGCATAGATTCACACTCACACAAACACATACACACATACAAATATATATATACATATAAAGAAACGAATTCTCCATCTTTCTCTCCGTTTAACTAAGATGGCTTCTTTAAGTTCTTAGATATAATGGAGATGCCTGAAACATATTCAGCATTGATTTTTCATGAGACGTGTAATCAGTGGGAAGCTCTGCAACATCTGTTGACTTACATTCCCACCATGACCACCACTACATCTGTTGACTTACATTTCCACCATGACCACCACTACATTGAAGCTCTACATCTTCTGTTGATTTACATTCCCACCATGACCACCACTACATTTGTTGGCTTACATTCACACCATGACCATCACATCTGTTGACTTACATTCCCACCATGACCACCACTACATTGAAGCTGCACAACATCTGTTGGCTTATATTCCAGCCATGACCACTACTACATTGAAGCTCCAGAACATTTGTTGGCTTACATTCCAGCCGTGACCACCACTACATTGCCAGCTGAACGAGAACATTCGTTGTTGATGATGATGGTGATGATGATTATGATGATTATGATGAATGTGATGATGATGGTAATGATGATGATGATGATGATGATGATGGTGATGATTGTGATGATGATGGTAATGATGATGATGATGATGATGATGATGATGATGATGATGATGATGATGATTATGTAATCTGTGTAAAACTCCACAACCTCTGTTGATTTACATTCCCACCGTGCCCACCACTACATTGCCGGCTGGACGGGACCATTCGTTGTTATTGTCGATGATCTTAGATCACAAACCGAACAATGGATTAATTTTGTCGTCCAAAGACAGATACAGCCGATTCGTTGGGCTTCGACGCAGTTTTCATCAACCAAATGGCACTCACTCACAAGGCTTGGTTAAACTCTAGGCTATGTTAGAAATCGCACGCTGATATCAGATCAGGAACAAAAGTGAATTTATTATGTATAGGACCGTGAATTATATGAAGGGCAGTGGATTGGCAGCATCGGTAGAGATTCGGACAACATGCTTTGCGACATATAGTTCCCTCCCTTTACGTTCTGCGTTCAAATCCCGCCGAAGTTAGCTTTGCCTTTCATCCTTGCAGTCAATGAATTATAGTACTAGTAACGCACTGGGGTCAATTTAATCAACTCTCTCCTCCCGCCAAAAAAACAATTTGTTGGCATTGTGCCTAAATCAGAAACCACTATGTATAGGATCATAATTACGCCTAATTTACGTGACATGAGAAGAATGAAAGTGAAGAATGAAATATAAATGTTAGGAAGAGAGAAGAAATAAAAAGGAAAAGTAAAGAATGAGTGAATGAAGAAAATTTAAGGAGACAGTGGATTAACGAAGAATTGGATGAAATAATTTATCATTATATTTTTAGCAATCTACTTTCATACACGTTCCATGAAGTAAACAGATTGACCAAAAAGAAGAGGAGACAAAGAGAAGAACAAATGTCCTTGAAGAGGACATAGTATGTGTGACGATAGAGCTTTGACGAATTAACTATTAGCTAATAATAACGCTGAACTGAAAATCGAACAGTGCGTTTTTTTTTTGTTGGTACAATTATCAAAATGACCATCACCAAATATATCAAATTATATAATGTTTGCAATGAAAAAGAAAAAAATTAAATACTGAAAGGATAAGGGAGGAGAAAGTGACACACTCTGCACCCCAATCTGGGTGGTATGTCTCAGCTGAGTCTTGCAGGCCACATGGCAAAAGCATTGCCACGGAAAACATCCAATGACACCCGCTGCATCAACCACTCCACACTACGCGGCTCTTTCCTCAGACTGGATGTACTCCTCTCAGTTTTGCAGGGAAAAGCTGTAGTTCGAAGACCAAGTACACCACAGGTCTCGGCAGGTATCTCTTTTCCGTCTCCAGAGGAACTTTAGTCGATTTAGTCAACTATTATTTATAGTTATCGACTATTATTATAGTTATAGGACAGTGAATTGGCAGTATCAGTAGAGGGTCGGACGCCATGCTTTGCATCATAGAGTTACGTCCCTTTACGGTCTGAGTTTAAATACCACCTAGGTTAACTTTGTCTTTCATCCTTACGGGGTCGATAAAATAAAGTACCAGTAATGCACTGGGTAATTGCTGGCCTTGTGCCAAATGTAGAAACAATTATAGTTATTTGCATTATGGTGACTGTCTTTCCAACTTTCAAACATCGCAATGCTTCGTAAATCAACCAATTTTGTTTAAACTTTTCTTCTTCGTTGTTTTACAAGTTTCAGCCATTGAATTGTGGCCATGCTGAGGCATAGTACCTAATGTGAAAAAAAAATCAAAAGTAAAAAACAATGAGCCAAAAAGCAATAGGAAAATAAATTCCTTGATACTTTATGGCTATCAAACTGAGACGATGCTGTAAATCAACTGTATAGAGTATTTTAATTTTATTTTATTCTCTTTAATAGCGGATGTCTTTAGGAAACGCACTCTTCTAAATAATAATCAAACGATGAGTTTTAAAATATTGGATTGAAACTTGATAAAAATTGCAAGAATGATTCCCTTGAAATATAAATTAAAATAAATGAATAAATAAATAGATAAATAAATAAAAAGATAAAAAATACCTTTGCATCAAACATTTATGTTCTTTATTTTTGATGGTGGGTTGGGTTTTTTTTTTTTTTTATAACAATCACCCCAACCCCCAACCCCAACCCCATCCCCACACACACAATCTAAAATGCAGAAACTGAAACTAAAAAGAATAACAATTTTTAGTGATTTTGATTTTTTAAATATATTTTTTTAATAATGGTGATGTAATTTTAATAATAATAGCCGGAGTTTTAAGCAAGTTAATGGACATTCGCTTTGGTTATTTCAAGTCTAGCTGAGTTAATTTTTCACCCTCCTAATATTATTGACTGGAATTTCATTGGCGGTTCCTTTTTCTCTTATTTTTGTAGTATTTATTATGTAACAATCCCAACAAATGACCTTGGTCGTTTTTCTGATTCGGCCCACGGATGCATGATACAAAATTCTAACAATCGTTATTATATTTCCATTTTCATTTTTTTTTTATATCTTCGTTCCCGTCTGAAGCACTAATGTGCTGCAGGCTAAAGCAGAATATAAAAAAATTAACAAATATTTCGGCTTTAATAAATTAACATTTCCCACCACTAGAATCCCCATTACCATCACTCCTACCATCACCGCTACCATCACCGCCATTACCACTAGACCGCTTTGTCGAAACATAACCACCTAAACCCCATTAGGATGTCGTTACTCTTTTGTTCATTTTATTTCATGGACTGATTAATTGTTCTGGTGTTTCAAAAACTACTGACATGTTCAAAACTTTGTTCAAGTATTTCTAAGAAAAATTGAAAACAATAATTCCAAACGATCGCTACTTTTGGGCAAGTCATTTAGATATTGGTTCTTATTTTTGGCACCATGCTAGAAACCTTTTTTATGGAGTGAGTATGCGTCATTTCTCCCCTTTGGGGGTACTTTTTTTATGGGGAGTACCCCATTGGGGTTTTAGAGGTTGACAGGTCTGTTATTGAATTTGTAAGGATGAAAGGCAAAGTGGATCTCAGTGAGATAACCGAAACAAATGCCGTAGAAAATATTTTGTCCAACATTCTAACCGCTTTTCCAATCTACGATTTTCAATTTAGATTATAATAATAATTGTTTCTACTATTGGCACAAGGCCAGCAATTACACCAGTACATTACTGGTACTTTATTTTATCGACCCCGTAAGGATGAAAGGTAAAGTTAACCTCGGCGGGATTTGAACTCAGAATGGCAACGGCCGTAACTCCATGCGTCAAAGCATGGCGTCCGACCCTCTACCGATACTGCCAATTCACTAATGGTTTTCAATTTAGGCAAAATGTCAGAATTTTTAATGAAAAATGCACAGCGAGTTCTTTACTAGTATTTTATATTATCGACTCCGAAAGGAAGAAATACAAAGTAGATCTTGGCAGGATTTGAACTCAGAACGTTCAGAGCCGGAAAAATGCGCAAGGTATTTTTTCGAACCCTCTAACGACTCGATTTAGATATTAATAATTATTTCCAACATTGACATAAGGTAAGCAATTTGAGGGAAGTAGTACCTCGACTATATCGACCCCAGTACGTGAGTTGAACTTTATTTTATTGACTCAAGGAGGATAAAAGATAAATTTGACTTCGGCAGGATTTGAATTCAGAATGTAGAAAGTCGTAACTAAATACCACAAATATTTTCCCGGCGCTCTGCTATTCTGCCAATCTATCACACCACTCTAATTTAGATAGTAATGATAAAACTCAACTTCTTATTTAACGAACACGTTACATTTGATAGTGGAGAACAAGATTTGTTTTACAAAATGTGATGGGTTTTCCTTCAATTTCGATGATGAGTACACTGTGGTTTGATCAACTAAACAACCTCCTGATTGAATTAACATATACGTATGTGAGTATTTCATAGACACGTGTACTCTTAACGGAATTTTCAAGAAGGGCCGGTGTGACACAATATATCAAACTGCAGGTAAATCAAACCGACGGACTTCCATGCAATTTTCGTCTATGAATCTATGTAAAAGACATTTTCGCAGGATCTAAACTATAACCTCGTGATTTTCAAAAAAAGATAACTCTTCAGCCATACCTGTACCACACAAAGAAAATTGTAAACATGTTCAATATGCTGGAAATAGCTTCCATATACAACTCGGACCACATGGGAAAACAAATAGAAAGGACTAGCGAACAAAAGAGTTTATTTTCCTCAACTGCCATCTCTTGAAAATACGATTTCGTGCACAAGGGTAGTACAGTATTTTATAATTCTGTCATGTACAACGGATTGAGTCAACAGCCGCTGAAAAGATTCGAGTGGGACAATATCTCTAGACGCTAACTCCGCCAGTTGCAAACATGAGATATTTTTCTCCACAATGTTCGATCACCAACAGCAGAGATTAAAGAGCAAAGGTCAAGTCCAGTCCATAAGTTGACATTATTAAGCCATCGTTTTGGCTGCCGACCTCTGCTTTTCTTACCAGCCAACTTTCCTTCTAGGCATAACTTACATCACGAGCTGGTCTTTTGATATTACCATACAGTTTAAGCACTCTTGACCTGACAACTGCTGTAATTGGTCTAAGCCTGGTAATGTTGAGTAGCCCAATGATACAGATACGGTCACTGAGTCGCTTGCCAGTCATAAGTCTCATCATGTGGTACTGGTATGTAGAGAACTTCTGAGGTGACCTTGTCGTCCAATTAACACAATGAAGACCATATAACACAACTGGTAGTATATAAGTATCGAAGATCTTAGCCTTCAAATGATAGGAAACTCATTTTGACGTTAGTACTTCCTTGTTCCTGTTGAAAGCTGCCCAACCTAGAGCGATGCGATATTGCACAACGACTATTCCATTGTTGTTTGATGATAGTTTGGGACGATATACACAAACTCCGTAACTTGGGCTATTTGCTGGTTGTAGATTGTGAGTTTTTATCAGCTGTCATACATTTTGTTTTGGATATGTTGATGTGTAAGCCAGCCTCTAGCAAATATTTGGCCAGTACATTCAGAAAGTTTTGCAGATCAGTTCTAGAGTAATTCATGATGGCCAGATCGTCTGCATAGCTAAGATTTGATAGGATTTTACCTCCTATTTGATAGCCAGAGGAGCATTCTTCTTCAGTTTGGTAAATAAATGCAGCTATAACTATACAGAAAAGAAGTGCTAATAGAAAACTCCCCTGCTTAACTACCTTCAAGATGTCTATACAGTGTGTAGTTCCCAAATCTGTTTTGATATATACTGCTGGGTGCTGAGTTGGTGTATCTTTCAGTAGGTTGATGTATTTCTTGTTAATTGAGGTCTTGTTTAAGAGTTGCCACGAGCTGGGTAGTTTCACGTTGTCAAAAGCTTTTGTGAAGTCAAGGAAGGTGATGTGCACAGGGTTGTTGAATTCTATTGATTTCTCAATGATTTCTTCAATAGATAAGATCTGTTCAATGGTGCCTCTTCCAGGCTGATATGCAGCTTGCGTTTCAGGAAATGAGGCGTAAAGGTCTGACTTCACTCGTGCTGCAATGATACTCATGAAAAGCTTCTAAATATGACTCAATAGGCCGATAGGACAATAATTCCCACAATCGAGTCTGCTACCATTTTAACTATCAACACTTTCTTGAACATATCTGGGCTTTTTCCTATAGTGATAATACAGTTAAAAACATGTTGAAGTGCTTTGATAACTGGTTCACCTTCAGCTTTGATGAATTCTGAGTATTTGTTGTCCAGTCTAAGGCTTTTTCCTCACTTCAAATTTGTTATGGCATTAGATATCTCGCTAGCTAGGATAGATGGAATGGCATCTGATGTTGAATCATGAATGGTTGTTGGTTCTGAGCTGCTGAAGTACAGTTCTTCATAGATTTTGACCCAGCGTTCAAGGATATCATATTTGGAAGTAACGATAGTATCGTTTGAATCTTTAATGCCTCAGCTAAGATTTCTTGGTTTAGTCTTTAGCTTCTTCAGAACAGCATGATATAACCTGTGGAGTAGTAGGTTATTCAGCTCCTCAATGTTGTACATTTGCTTAAGTTTGTCTGATTTAACGAGTTCTTTTGGGGGGGATTCAGCCTTTGCTATTCTATATTGCGCTGATATATGGCCATATTCTCTTCTGATTCTGTTTTTCAGATATTGCTTTGTTTGTTTGTTGTGACATCCATTGTGGGATAGAAAGGCTTTCCTTGGGTAAAATCTCTTCAGATACCTCTTTTATGCCTCTGCAGATAGCATCATAAATCTTGTCTGGTCTTCATCAGATTGCAAAGCTGAAAAGTGGTTTTTTGCAACTCGAGTTTGAATCGACTTGCTGTTTCGTTTCATGAGAGTTTGTCTAAGTTAACTTTAGATGGTATTTTAGATCTTTGTGGTCAAACAAAGTTGACACGAAATCTTGTGCGCACCATTCGATGGTCAGATATTATATCAGGAGTGTTAAGTGCAGTGCTGTCTAATATGCTTAATCTTGCTGAAGATTTTCTTGCTATTATAAAGTCTATTTGATTCTAAGTTATACTGTCTGGTGATATCCAAGTGAACAGGTTTTTCTTTGAAATATGGTGCTGGTGATCTGCATATTGAGTGGGACAATATAAATACATAAAAACTCAACGAAAAATATACTAATTTCCACAGAATTACGAGGGTAACGACACATGAGCGAATGAAATAACAAACAGTTCACACTAAATAATGTAATACAGGGGACAACATAAATAAAAGAAAAAGAGAGGATGATCATGATTATTTAATATTTCATTTGTTAAATATTATTCAATGTATTTGTTGAGACTATTTGCCGTGAGATTAAGATTGTGTTGATATCCTTTCACTGAAGATTCCTTTCAAATTGAATTATAAATGGTTAATTTCATACAAAATATACAAAGGACCTGATATACACACATATAGTCACTGGCAATGACAGATATACTTGCAATGCTGTATATGTTTTTTTTGGAAACGAAGTCATCGAATAGGACCGATATAACTTCGATAGTTTTCCCACTTATTCAATGTTTTAATTAAGTCAGTATCATTAAAGTACCAGCCACTATATCAAGCGTTAATGTAATATATGTACAATATATATATATATATATATATATATATATATATATATATATATACGATATAAAATAAATGGAAACTATATTTATAAAACCATATTTATTTCATTATACATATTTCAAGGATACCAAATTAAAATATGGTATGCCTTCATCAGACAAAATACAATATATAAACAGTTTTATAAATAATTTTGACGTACCCTATTAGATGCGACCATTATTTTTGGAAGCTGTCTGGATAGTGAGATGTTTATAATTATTTTATTAGTTATAGTGTTAAGCACAGTTAGAAAAAAGACGGAGAGAAAGAAAAAAAGAAAAAACTGAGAGAGAGAAGGAGAGAAAAAAAGAAGGAGAGAGAGAAAAGGAATGTATGCAGAAAAGAAAGATATATATAAATAGATAGGAGGAAATGAAAAAGAAAGAAAAAAAAAGAAATAAGAAAGACAAAAGAAAGCAACAGAGAGATAATAATTCATCATACAGATAGAGAAACTCAAGAGAGAGGAAGTACTATATAGAGAGAGGAGGATATAGTGACAACTTTACGTCATGTCATATTAATGTAATTAACAATTCATATGAAATGAATAATAAAAATGTAAATATCAATATTCATGAATGAGACATAGATATATAATATGAGAAAATAACATTGTTCAATAATGACCATATGTTTAGTTTAAAACCTTGAGGTCAATATACCAAAATCTGAGTTAAAACCTTCAAAAAATACCCTATTTATAAAAATACGGATACACATATGTATATATATATACACGCATATGTACGTCCTGAAAAAAGAGAAAATTATGTCTACTCCAGTCAATAATATAGACATACAAATGATTTCACTTGATCACTTCTATACATTTCTTGTGTTATAAAAATTTCACAGTATATATACGTAAAAATACGATTAATATTCATGTCCTCATATATATGATTACCGTTCATGTATTTAATATTATGCATATCTGCAACACACATCAACATATACACACACAACCATACATACATATACATATGTATAAATAAATATCTGCGTGAGTTTTCCAGCATCGTTATGCATATATACAGACATATATACGAACACATAAATACACTCTATAAACCTTTTATATGCATGTTAATGCACACAAATGGCCTTTGTATAGAGATAATCAAATATCAATATATTAATACAGAAATATCAAAGCATTAAATATCTTTAACACACTATAGAGTATCTCAAGTTAAATAATATGTTTTATATATTTATTATAGAAATCTATCCTACCTATATCTCAAACAAGATATTGCAAGGGTAGACATATGAAAGTTATTAGAAGCTATCAGAGTCAAAAACAAATAAAAAATAAAAATAATTTAAAAGATTTAGAAGACCCAGTGATTCTACGGATGCCCTTATATTTAGTATAGAAACTTATCTTACGTAAATTTTATTTAATACATTGGGAGCATATACATTTTAGAGTAATTTAATTATATCCTTGTTTATATTTAGGAAGAAAGTTTAAAAAGAAAAGGGTGAAGGAATCTAATGATTTATCGTCAGGTTTCATATATTAACTAAATTTCTTAATTAATTATACTACATTTTAAATTTATATTTATATTTAAACGTTGAGTTCAATCTATGTCTGCAGCAACTGAATAAATTACTCCTTAAATTTCGACGGCTAATTCTGGACTGAATTAGCCGTCGAAACGGCTTGAGCTCAGCTGTCGGGGTCTTACTGGTTCCTATATATATATATATATTGTTATACTTGGGGAGGGTCATATTTGTGTAATATTGCCAGAATTAATAACAGAACACACTCACTGTTTGGTTGGTTTTCGCTTTTCGCTTCTGTGTCTTTTATATCGGTAATCTAACTTATTCGGTCCTCAATGTTGCTATTGACTGACCAACGGTCAAAAATAATACAGATACAATATAGACACAAACACATATATATAGTTTATCAAAGTTCTTTCGTTGCAATATATATATATATATATATATATATATATATATATATATATATATATATATATATATATATATATATATATATATATATATATATATGCAAAAGTTCTATTTAAAATTGTTGGGATACAACAAGTAAATATTTTATAACTGATATAAAGCACTCGACAAGTTTTTGGAGTAGATATACGATATTAAATAAATGGAAACTATATTTATAAAACCATATTTATTTCATTATACATATTTCAGGGATAACAAATTAAAATATGGTATGCCTTCATCAGACAAAATACAATATATAAACAGTTTTATAAATAATTTTGACGTACCCTATTAGATGCGACCATTATTTTTGGAAGCTGTCTGGATAGTGAGATGTTTATAATTATTTTATTAGTTATAGTGTTAAGCACAGTTAGAAAAAAGACGGAGAGAAAGAAAAAAAGAAAAAAACGGAGAGAGAGAAGGAGAGAGAAAAAGGAGAGAGAGAAAAGGAATGCATGCAGAAAAGAAAGATATATATAAATAGATAGGAGGAAATGAAAAAGAAAGAAAAAAGAAAGAAATAAGAAAGACAAAAGAAAGCAACAGAGAGATAATAATTCATCATACAGATAGAGAAACTCAAGAGAGAGGAAGTACTATATAGAGAGAGGAGGATATAGTGACAACTTTACGTCATGTCATATTAATGTAATTAACAATTCATATGAAATGAATAATAAAAATGTAAATATCAATATTCATGAATGAGACATAGATATATAATATTAGAAAATAACATTGTTCAATAATGACCATATGTTTAGTTTAAAGCCTTGAGGACAATATACCAAAATCTGAGCTAAAACCTTCAAAAAATACCCTATTTATAAAAATACGGATACACATATGTATATATATATACACGCATATGTACGTCCTGAAAAAAGAGAAAATTATGTCTACTCCAGTCAATAATATAGACATACAAATGATTTCACTTGATCACTTCTATACATTTCTTGTGTTATAAAAATTTCACAGTATATATACATAAAAATACGATTAATATTCATGTCCTCATATATATGATTACCGTTCATGTATTTAATATTATGCATATCTGCAACACACATCAACATATACACACACAACCATACATACACATACATATGTATAAATAAATATCTGCGTGAGTTTTCCAGCATCGTTATGCATATATACAGACATATATACGAACACATAAATACACTCTATAAACCTTTTATATGCATGTTAATGCACACAAATGGCCTTTGTATAGAGATAATCAAATATCAATATATTAATACAGAAATATCAAAGCATTAAATATCTTTAACACACTATAGAGTATCTCAAGTTAAAATAATATGTTTTATATATTTACTATAGAAATCTATCCTACCTATATCTCAAACAAGAAATTGCAAGGGTAGACATATGAAAGTTATTAGAAGCTATCAGAGTAAAAAAACAAATAAAAACTAAAAATAATTTAAAAGATTTAGAAGACCCAGTGATTCTACGGATGCTCTTATATTTAGTATATAAATTTATCTTATGTAAATTTTATTTATTACATTGGGAGCATATACATTTTAGAGTAGTTTAATTATATCCTTGTTTATATTTAGGAAGAAAGTTTAAAAAGAAAAAGGTGAAGGAATCTAATGATTTATCGTCAGATTTCATATATTAACTAAATTTCTTAATTAATTATACTACATTTTAAATTTATATTTATATTTAAACGTTGAGTTCAATCTATGTCTGCAGCAACTGAATAAATTGCTCCTTAAATTAAGGGAATTTTTGGACTTTAATATAAAGAATATTTCTTCTATACAAAGATCACAACTCTCTGATGAGGAATTAAAAGGAATACCTTTTGAGACAATATTCCAAATCATCGAATATTTAACATTATCTCGTTTAAGGTACCAGAGTAGGCTAGATAGCGAAGTTGAGGACTTTTTGTTTGGATCTGTGAAAGAATTCTTATGATTATTGAAGCAAAGTTTAAATTCTGTCGAGGTGGAACCAACATAGTTGAAAGAATTTAAATTAGTTTTAACATTACAATTGTACACTACATTTTTAGCTAAGCAGTTGTTATTTAACGGACAGTTAGATTTATTTCTACAGTTACAGTTATTTAATTGAATATTGTTTGGGTTATTATTGGTATTTTGGTTAGGTTTTAAATTCCTATTATTAATTCTGTTAATATTTTGTGCTAAATTTTTGGTGGACGAGTAAATTAATTTTATAGTGTGTCTATTAAAAATTGAGTGATATTTATGTGTTCTAGGGAAGCGTTTGTCAAGAGCATTAAAGAATAGTTTAGCAATATGGGTTTTAATATTTAGTGAGAAAGAGGGGCAAACCATAATATATTTCTAGTTCTATTTCTTTTTCGGCTTTTGGAATTATTGTAATGTTTTCTATTATAGTTGTTAAAGTTGTTACCGTAATTAAAATTGTTATTATTTTGGTTAGTTTGCTTATTATTATCGATGTATTTAATTTTGTCTCTATATCCTGCTCTAGCTAACGCTTCATTGTAATACTGCGCTTTTTCATCAAAAATATTTTTATTAGATGAAATTCTTGAAATTCGTTCTTGAACAGAGTTCACTATAGTATTTTTAACAGATCTGGGGGTGATTAGAGTTAAAATTGACATAATTCAAGTTCTCATTTAGTTTGTGAAATGGATAGTGAAGACATGTGTTGAGATTTAGTGTTACATCCGACAAATTGACTATTCTATGGTTATTCTCTATTTCTATTTTTAGATTAAAGTAATTAAAAAATTGTATAATTTGTTTTCTTTTTCTATTTAGTTCACAGCTATTATTTTCAATAAGTAAAAGCATGTCATCACGATATAATCCTCCGGTTACACCTGGTATTTTTCTATGTAGCGAATTAATTATAAATAGGCCCACAAGGTCCGTTACCTGAGCTGAGTCAGATGATCCCATAGTTATGTCGAAATTAAGGGTCGGACGCCATGCTTTCCTGCATAGTTACGTCCCTTTACGATCTGAGTTCAAATCGCGCCGAGGTTGACTTTGCCGTTCATCCTTACGGGGTCGATAAAATAAAGTACCAGTAATGCACTGGCTAATTGCTGGCCTTGTGCCTTAAGTAGAAACAATTATTATTATTCTCTACACTCCTTACACCAAACTAAAATATGTTGACAATCTTTTAATAATGTCTTCCTTGTGAAATCTGTGGTCTTGTTTTGCTTAACTAATGAATATATATATATATATATATATATATATATATATATATATATATATATATATATACACACACATTCATACATTCATACATACATACATACATACATACATACATACATACATACATACATACATACATACATACATACATGGTGGCTGCCAACTCATTTTCGAGTACGGCCACTACTTTATATCCATGTAGGAGAACCCCTACCGATGCGCTGAACGTGTGTGACTTTTTAGTCCAGCCAGCGACTTGAAAACTCTGGTACAAACACTACACCTGTGACAATTATTGACACATAGTGCTGGGCCCATGGTACCATGTGACGACAAGTGCAGAGAGATCTCCAGATATAAAGCAATGCCTGTGCCGTGAAGCTTTTATAGTGAGCAAAGGCACTGCACAAAGCCAGTCCCACTCTCTTAACCAAGATGATATTTACCAAAAAGAAGAACAAGTCAACATCATTAGATACCATCATGGTTGCAGGTGTTATATCAGAGTTTTCCTTCTCCTAGAATTCTGCCTTGACAAAGGCTAAGGGGTCATCTCCCCCGGTGATTTGGGATGGTCATTGACTTTTAAGAGCTCCTTTGCCCTTTGACAGGTTTTGTTTTTAGTCCTGCAGGATGTCCAAAGTCATCCTCCTCACCAAGAAACCTTGGTGGGGTTGCCAGTTTAGTCGCCAACGACCCGACCATGAGAGGTTGTACTGGGATACATGTTACCAGTAGCACCAACTGGTGATACATACATACATACATACATACATACATACATACATACATACATACATACATACATACATACATACATACATACATACATACATACATACATACATTATTTTGGAATTTTTATGTGTATATATTATATTTATATTGCAGATGGAATTTATTTGTCTTTCTTGCTATAGAACTCTAAATATGACTTAACTAAAAAGAAAATAATTAAGAAGTAGAAGCTTGTGTATAAATAAAACACAAGATATACTGAATACTAATAACACCAACAGTAATGACAACAAAAACAACAAAAACGACGACGGTGAAAACCACGACAACGACAACGACAACAGTAACATACCCAACAACAATTACGACGACGGCGAATACGAAGACAACAATAACGACATCAACATATACAACAACGACGACGACAACGATAACTATAACAGCAACAACCAACAATAATATAACAACTTGAGAAATTATAAATTATTTAAAAAGAAAAAAACTGGCGTGAATGGAAAAGCTAATAGGGCTGTGATTAAATTTTCATGAACGTAAATATATCTGAAGACATAATTAGATATAATTAGCAATATTTATTTGTGAAAACATTTAAATGTTTTCCCTTAAAAATGGTAAACTTTTATTTCAAGCCTTCTCTCTCTCTCTCTCTCTCTCTCTCTCTCTCTCTCTCTCTCTCTCTCTCTCTGCCAAATACAATACCACACATTCTTGACGAAATTGGTTCTTGAATTGGAATATTTGTGTTTCTGGTACCAAAATTTATGTATGTTTATAAAAAGATACTGCTGACACTAGCAATATGTAAGACACATGGGGCCTTAACTCTTAATTTAGTCTTAGGGACGTCATCATGACATACAACATGCTTTTGGAATTTAAACCTGGCTGAGTCCATCCTTCTCCATATCTGAGTGGATATACATTTACGATTTTGAACGGCCATAATTTCCCTCTTTATCATTTAGAGAATATTTCTTAACTAGTTAATCTGTTGATCACCTTGGTGAATTGGCAGTATCAGTAGAGAGTTGAACGCCATGCTTTGCAGCAGCGAGTTATGTCCCTTTGCGGTCTGAGTTCAAATCCTGCCGAGGTTAACTTTGCCTTTCATCCTTACGGGGTCGATTAAATGAAGTACCAGTAATGCAAGGGGATAATTGCTGGCCTTGTGCCAAAAATAGAAACACTTATTATTGGATGTAGAATGAGACCGAGGGGTTTCTCCCTGGGAGTGTCGCTTGTCTCCTGTAAATAACTTTCTCCACTCGTTCTGCCATGCTCCCTTTTCATCTCTCTCTCTTTCTTTCTCTTTCCTTCTATTTCTCTCTATCTCTCTTAGTCTCTCTCTCTTTCTCACTCTTTCTTTCTGTCTCTATTTCTCTTTCCCTCTCTCTTTCTTTCTCTTTCTCCCCCCCCCCTCCCTCTCTCTCTCTCACTCTTTCTTTCTCGCTGATTTGAAGCTTAACTACTGCTGGGATTCATTTTTTCCTGGCTGAGGGACTGGAGCATCGAGAAGTAAAGGGTTTTTCTCAAGAACAAAAATGCACCACCCGATCATGAAATTGCTCTCAGGACATTATAATTGTGAATTAAATAATTTAACCCCTAGGAAATGACACAACTTGCTCAAGTACACAGCGCTCCGCTCGATCTTGGAATCCAACGCACGACCTTTTTTATCGTGACTCCAATCCCTACCCACTAGGCCACGCGCCTTCACTGTGACACATATGCTATATAATCTAATATAAGTATATTATTTTTATATTTTCAGTTTAGTCAATATGTCTGCCAAGAAAATCTATCGTGAATTTACTTGACTATGATCATATAAGAAATGTTTACCTCGCTAACATTTACAAAGCTGGTAAATATATGGTTAATATCAACGGACATTTATTATCATCTGACGCTGGATTTATCACATGTTTGTCTCCTCAGTTAATGTGTGGCTGATTCTTATTCCTATTAGTGAGGTCGGGGATTGGATAGAGTTGATTTTATTTGTGGTGGTGACATGAGATCTGTCTCAAAACAAGAATAGAAAAAATAAATATGTTCAACCAAGTTCGTTGTATACTTGCTTTGCCACTCTATTAAGCCGAATAAATAAAACGATATCTCATTGACATTTTTAGTGTATCCTATCAATACGTGGTTAATATCTTTGGTAGTTTTCTTTTCATGTGCATAGAAGAAGGTTAAGAGTCTGAAGTTGAAAGATTTAAAATAGAATGTTGATTCTGAAACAATAAACGTCGAAGTAGTGAGATAGATGGGGTGTTAATTGTATTAGGCAGTTATATGGCTCCACCTTTGTAAGTTAAGAAGTAAAATTTCAAACGTAACCTTTAATTGGCTGAGGTAACCATAACGCTGCATCTTTAAAGTTAGAACATTATATAAGCCAGAGGAAAATTTATCTAAATTTGATTTACTATTTCCTTAAGATAAGATTTACGCATAACCTATATTTCTAATAAAGCACACCCCCTATAATGTTCAAATAATTTAGAAAATAATCAATGATTTTGAGGGATTTAGTTATATAACTAAGGTCAGTTTATTGGCTCAAGTTGATGATTGTTGTTATTGTTATTGTTATATATCGTGGTCTTTTGGTAGGTGTTGTTAATATATTACTGCACTGAATGTCATACAGACTAAATGAAAGAGAAAAGGTGAATACAACTTCTATTCGAATGTTAAGTTATGCTCCAAACAATTGCTTAATAATGAGAAATTTAGTTATATAACTAAATCCTTCCAAACTGTTGTTATCTGCACATTTTGTTTTCCTTCGAACGTCCTTCTTTTACCCCGAATTATTCCCTGGAGGATAGTCTTGACTAATCCATCAGATCTTGTCACGTGACCGTACTATCTTTTGTATGAAAGGACTCATAGAACAATGTAGTCCTTGATACGCGTATAGGGAGGATAGTCAGTATCTAATAAGTTTTTGACTAGGTCAATTCGTTCTGGACTTACTTTGGGTTAAACAGGGACAAAAATAATGGTTTCTGATTTAGACGCAAGGCCAACAAATTTTGGAGGAAGGAGAAAGTCGATTAAATCTACTCAGGGCATTACTGGTGCTTTGTTTTATCGAACCCGTAAGCATAAAAGACAAAGCTAACCTCGGCGGGATTGAACTCAGAACGTAAAGGGCCACAACAATATGCCGCAAATCATGTTGTCCGACACTGTACCGATACTGCCAATCCACCAATAATGACAACGACAGCGGCGGTTACTATAACCATCCCTACGGTGTTGACTATGACCATCCCGACGGCGGTTACTATGACTATGACTAGCCCGACGGTGGTTACTATGACTATGACTAGCCCGACGGCGGTTACTATGACTATGACTAGCCCGACGGTGGTTACTATGACTATGACCAACCTGACGGTGGTGACTGTAAGCAACACGACGGTGGCGACTATGACCAACCCTACGGCGGTTACTATGACTATGAACAACCCGACGGCGGTTACTATGAATATGACCAACCTGATGGTGGTGACTGTAACCAACACGACGGCGGTGACTATGACCAACCCTACGGCGATAACTATGACCAATACGACGGCGGCAACTGTGACCGACACGACGGCGGCAACTGTGACCGACACGACGGTGGCGACTGTGATCAAATCAACGGTGGTGACTGTGACCAACACGACGGCGGTGACTATGACCAACCCGACGGCGGTGACTATGACCAACACGACGGCGGTAACTATGACCAACCCGACGGCGGTGAGTATGACCAACCAGACGGCGGTGACTGTGACCAACACGACGGCGATGACTATGACCAATCCGACGGCGGTGAGTATGACCAACCCGACGGCGGTGACTATGACCAACCCGACGGCGGTGACTGTGACCAACACGACGGCGATGACTATGACCAATCCGACGGCGGTGAGTATGACCAACCCGACGGTGATGACTGTGACCAACACGACGGCGGTGACTATTACCAACCCGACGGCGGTGACTATGACCAACCCGACGGCGGTGACTATGACCAACCCGACGGCGGTGAGTATGACCAACCCGACGGCGGTGACTGTGACCAACACGACGGCAGTGACTATGACCAATCCGACGGCGGTGAGTATGACCAACCCGACGGCGGTGACTGTGACCAACACGATGGCGGTGACTATGACCAATCCGACGGCGGTGAGTATGACCAACCCGACGGCGGTGAGTATGACCAACTCGGCGGCGGTGACTGTGACCAACACGACGGCGGTGACTATGACCAATCCGACGGCGGTGACTATGACGACAGTGAAATAATAGAATTTAAGTAGATTTAGGCAAATTTCAACAGATGTAGAAGATGGATATTTCAATTGAGACAGCTGACAATCTCTTTAGAAAGTCATTAAACTTAACATAGCTCACAGCTTCACTCTCCTGTCCACCACACTCCCCTCTCATGTTATCTCTATCTGATTTTGACTCTCTCTCTCTCCCTCTCTCTCTATCTTGCTCTTTCATTCACTCTCTCACACATATACGGTCTCTCATTCACTCTCGCACACACATATTCTCTCTTCCTCTTCCATACATATCCTCTCTCTCTCTCACTATCTCTCTCTCTCTCTCTTTCTCTCTCTCTCTCCCACTCTTTCTCTCTCTCTCTCTCTCTCTCTCTCTCTCCCGCTCTCTCTCTCTCTCTCTCTCTCTCTCTCTCTCTCTCTCTCTCTCTCTCTCTCTCTCTCTCTCTCTCTCTCTCACACAGACACACACACACACACATTCTTTCTCTCTCTCTCTCTCACATACACACACACATCCTTTCGCTCTCACACACACATTCTCACTCTCTCTCACTCCCATACACTCACACACACACGTGTCTATGTTGATTTAACCAACTAATGCTTAAACATGTGTGTAATGAACCCTCACAGCTCTCAATGTTACTCTCATTCCATTCACCACTCTCACTTTATAAATATGTAACTCTCTCACTCTCTCTCTCACACACACACACACACACACACACACACACACACACACACACACGCACTCACACATACACACATACACACATAAACATACTCACACACATACACAGGCACAGAAACAGACACTCACACACACAGACACACACACACACAGATATACATACACACACATATACACACACGCAGACACACGCACAGACACATACACACATACACACAGACAGACACACACAGAGGCACAGAGACAGACTCACACACACAGACACACATTGACACACGCACACACATACACATATACACACACAGACACATACACACATACACACACACTCACACACAGAGACATACACACACTTACAGGCACACTCCTGTTTGCTCTATATCTTTCCCTGTCTTTCTATGTTGTATAGACCAACTAAAGCTTAAATGTTCGTCTTTAACTTTCACTTTCTCTCTTTTACACACATCTACATTCACTATCTCTCTCTCACACACACACACACACACACACACACACACATGCATACACACACATTGTCTCTCTCTCTCACACACATACACACACATTTTGTCTCGCTCTCTCTCACACACACACATTGTCTCTCTCTCTCACACACACATACATTGTCTCTCTCTCACACACACATTGTCTCTCTGTCACACACACACACACATTGTCTCTCTCTCACACACACACATACACACACCTTGTCTCGCTCTCTCACACACACACATAAATGTGCGCCCACACACACAAACGCGCGCCCTTACACTCATCCTCTCTCACCCATAGGTTCTCTCTCTCGTTCACTCTCTTTCTATTTCTCTCTTGTTCTATCTCACTCACACACTCTGTCTCTTTCTCTCTTTCTCTCTCTCACTCTCACTCTCTCTGTTATTGAGCAAGGATTCTCGAGCATTGTATAATGTTAGTAAACAATGTTTCTATATATAGTTAGAGAAGCAAAAAATTGCTTATTTTGATACAGTTTTTGGTTAAGAAAGCCAGTTTCATGGATGGTTTCAACGTACGGTTAGGGGTAACTCCACAAGTTTGTAAGAATTCCGTTCAATCTTGGAGTATAAAGTATAAAAGAGAAAACACAGGTAAGCATTAAGAGAAGGATTTTATCCAGGTATTTACGACCGTCGTAAATACCTGGATAAAATCCTACTCTTAATGCTTACCTGTGTTTTCTCTTTTATACTATATATATATATATACTTAGACAACGGAGCGTATGTGCATAAACGCACCTGCACCGTGTCGTATTTGTGACAGTATTGTATTAGCTCAATGTACAAGAACAGAGCCGTTATATGTAAAAGACATCAAAGAACGCCTACATACTCATACAATTTTTATTTGCTGACAGTGTTTCATCCATACCATGGGGCAGGAATCATCAGAGCTTTATAAACAAAAATATAATACTGAGTATAATCTCTACCAAGCTTTGTCACACGAATATTAGATATACAGTACAGGATAATAATGGGGAGATCGGAAATGGAAAGGATGGAGAGAATGCGTAATGGGGTTGTTAATCAACATTACAGCTACATATGAGGATATAGGCAGATTTTCTCACAAGAGGCAGAGGCACATTAGGGCACACAAAAACAAATAGAGCATTTAACGATAGTTATAAAATATAATAATAATAATAATAATAATAATAATAATAATAATAATAATAATAATAATAATAATAATAATAATAATAATAATAATAATAATAATAATAATAGAAAAACAAAAAAAAAAAAAAAAGAAACCCCAAAAACGTAAAGAAAATAAGAATGAAGAGAGAAGCAGGCGGACGGACAGAGAAGAGGGGGGAAAAAGTAAAACTTAAAAAACAAAAACTAAGTCAGACATTCGAATACTACATTACAATGAAACTTATGCTTATTCATTTTTGGGGCCCTTTCTGCCCGTGTGTTTGTTTGTTTATGTGTGTCCGTATACAGCGTGGTGATAATGCCACACAAGGGCCAAGTGGGATGGCGGATCCACAGATGGCTATGTAAACATACATTCGCCAATCCTCGATAAGAGTGTTTAAATATCGAACATAAACAGTTCGAATAACGGTGAAATGGAGACTAGAACGTCATGTGACAGACTCTCACCCAACAGGTGCCCCCTGGCTCAGCAGCAGGAACCTGACTGTCAACCAAATACTGCTGATGTTGGAGGAAGAAGAAGAAGGAAAGGGGCCAGAACCAACTGGACGAAAGAATTGAATAGAACTGTTATGCAATGCTACCTGAAAAGTAACCCCAAGGAGAGGGGCTACAGGAGACGGATGCATAACATCTGGAACGAGATTGGTTTATTTAAATTAGATGAACAAAAATTGGCCGGGCAGGCTCGGGTAATAAGAACTAATGGGTGGATAAGCGAGCTGGAACTGGAGGAACTGAGCAGAGAGAATGGCTTGGAGATGGCGGGTGTAGTATGCCAGACAAGCGAGCCGGCGGGAAATGAAGGTGAGGAGGTCCTGAGAACGGAGGAACCACCCGAAGCAGACAATGATCTGAATACTGAGATAAATAATACCTGGAACAGAGATACGGCCACTGAGGAGATGAATGCTGACGGGCTAGGACAAGATTCGGTTGACATCCTAAATTTAGTGGTAGATGAGTTGAACAATGATAGTGGGAGACCTATGAACCTAAGATTTGTAGACAGGAAAAAGTTAAAAGAAACAACAGCTAAGGTAAACAAAGTCATCCCATACCTTGAGGCGAGGAGACTTCACCAGTGCAACAATATCCTCAAAGCAACAGCAAATACGGTGAGGAAACTACTTGGTATAAAAGCGAGAGGAAACAACAGACAAGAAAGAGCAGAGCCGTGGTGGAAGAAGCGACTGAGTGGGCAAATCGGGGAAATGAGAAATGACATAGGAAAGCTTGAGTCACTACTGAATGGGACACTAAAAAACATAGGCACTAAAAATAGACTGGAAATAAAATACAAAACTAGGAGTAAAAAGCTAAATATTATCATAGAGGAATTGAAGCAACGCATTGTAGCAAGGAGTGCCAAAATTAGGCGATACGAGAACAGAGTCAGTCAGTATAAACAGAACCGCATGTTCGACAACAACCAGAAGATGCTGTTTGGACAGCTTGAGGGGAAAGAAAGAGGCAACGACTTGATCCCTGGGGCGGAACAAGCTAAAACATTCTGGAGAGGAATATGGGAGCAGGATGTTAGACACAATGCCCAGGCAGGGTGGATTGAGACAGTACAGAGGGAGATCGGTGAGCAGGCACAGCAACAGACTGATTTGAGTATCACAGTTGAAACTCTTAAGGGGCAAGCCAAAAAACTAACCAACTGGAAATCACCAGGCCCAGATGGTGTGCAGGGGTATTGGATTAAACATTTAACATCCCTCCACCCGAAGCTGACGGCCATGTTCAATGACTGCTTGGTGTCGGGTGAGGTGCCAGAGTGGTTGACAAAAGGTACCACAGTTCTGATAATGAAAGACCGAATCAAGGGTAATGATGTTACCAACTATAGACCTATCACATGTCTGCCCGTAATGTGGAAACTGTTGACGAGCATTGTGTCTGAGGAAATCTACCATCACCTCCACACAAACAACTTGTTGCCGGACGAACAGAAAGGATACCGAAAGAAGTCACGTGGTACAAAGGACCAGTTGCTTATTGATAAGATGGTAATGGGGAATTGCAGGAGGAGACACACTGATCTTGCCATGGGATGGATAGACTACAGAAAGGCATTTGACATGGTGCCTCATTCCTGGATCACCAAAAGCCTGGAGATCTTCGGGGTGGCAGATAACATCAGACAGTTGCTGGGCAGGAGTATGGGGTCCTGGGAGACAGAGTTGACATCAACTGGAGTATCCTTGGGAAGCGTGAAGATCAAGAGAGGTATCTTCCAGGGAGATAGCCTGTCCCCTCTGTTGTTTGTCCTTGCCCTGATGCCCTTGACCATTATGCTGCGAAAAGTGAGAGCAGGATACAAGTTGGGAAGGGGAGAGCTTACCATCAATCACCTCCTCTTCATGGACGATCTTAAGCTCTTCGGGAAAAGTGAGAAGGAGTTGGATGTGCTTGTTGACACTGTCCGTATTTTCAGCAGTGATATATGTATGCAGTTTGGTATTGGTAAATGTGGAGTCATTGTGATGAGGAGGGGTAGGTTGAGCAGAAGTAACGGGATCCAGATACCAACAGGTGAGATGATAAAGGAAATTGACTCTGAGGAAGGATACAAGTATTTGGGCGTTCTGGAGGCTGATGGCATAAAGAACAAAAAAATGAAGGAATTGTTAAGAACTGAATACATTCGGAGAGTAAGGAGCGTATTGAAGTCACATCTGAACAGCAGAAATGCCATAAGCGCAGTAAATTCCCGAGCTGTGTCTATTATTAGGTACAGTGCGGGAATTCTGAGATGGAATGTTGCTGAACAAAAAGAAATGGATAGGAAGACTAGGAAGCTATTGACTATCTACAACATGTTCCACAAGAGGAGTGATGTCGATAGACTCTACCTAAGGAGATCTGAGGGTGGAAGAGGTCTTATCAGCATAGAGGACTGTGTTCAGATGGAGAAAAACAACCTATACAAATACGTGACCTATAGTAAGGAGCCAATGCTCAGAGCTGTACTGAAGGAGGGGACAGTAGGCCAGGGGATACCCAAGGAGGAAATAACATCAAGGAGGAAGAGCAGCCTTAAGGGAAAATCCCTTCATAGTACCTTCTTTGAGAAAACTGAATTTAGAGATCCACAGACATGGAACTGGTTGAGAAGAGGAGACCTCAAAAAGGCTACAGAAGGAATGCTAATGGCTGCGCAGGAGCAGGCCCTCAAAACGAAGTGGTTGAAGCACCATATCTACAAGGAGGAGGCTAGCCCACTGTGCAGGATCTGTGGAGAGAGAGAGGAGACTGTGGCTCACATTGTGTCCGAGTGTAAACACCTAGCCCAGACCCACTATAAGGGCTGGAGACACGATGTGATGGGCAGGGTGATCCACTGGCACCTGTGCAAAGTAAACAATCTACCACATTCTGAGAAATGGTATGAGCATAGGCCAGAGGCGGTGATGGAGAACAGTCAGGTGAAGGTGCTGTGGGATTTTAGGATACAGACGGACAAAAAACTGGAACACAATAGACCTGACCTGGTGGTTGTGGACAAAGAAAAAAGATCGTGCCTGATTGTGGATGTGGCCTGCCCGTTCGACACGAGAGTGCAAGAGAAGGAGAGGGAGAAAATTAACCGATACCAGGACCTAAAGTGGGAGGTGAAAAGGATTTGGAACTGCCATGAAGTCAAAGTGATCCCGATTGTCATAGGCGCACTGGGGACTATCTCCAAAGGTTTTCAGGGATGGTTAAAGAAAATCGGCCCCTTCACGCTTTTTGGAACGCTTCAAAAGGCATGCTTGCTTGGAACGGCAAGAACCCTCCGATACGTCCTGAATATCTGAGGCTGCAGGTAGTGGCTTGATATTCAATCCAACGGACTTTCCAGTTAACCAACATCAATGACTGAGATTCAAGGAATAACAATAACAATAATAATAATAATAATAATAATAATAATAATAATAATAATAGCTGTGTCTATTATTAGGTACAGTGCGGGAATTCTGAGATGGAATGTTGCTGAACAAAAAGAAATGGATAGGAAGACTAGGAAGCTATTGACTATCTACAACATGTTCCACAAGAGGAGTGATGTCGATAGACTCTACCTAAGGAGATCTGAGGGTGGAAGAGGTCTTATCAGCATAGAGGACTGTGTTCAGATGGAGAAAAACAACCTATACAAATACGTGACCTATAGTAAGGAGCCAATGCTCAGAACTGTACTGAAGGAGGGGACAGTAGGCCAGGGGATGTCCAAGGAGGAAATAACATCAAGGAGGAAGAGCAGCCTTAAGGGAAAATCCCTTCATAGTACCTTCTTTGAGAAAACTGAATTTAGAGATCCACAGACATGGAACTGGTTGAGAAGAGGAGACCTCAAAAAGGCTACAGAAGGAATGCTAATGGCTGCGCAGGAGCAGGCCCTCAAAACGAAGTGGTTGAAGCACCATATCTACAAGGAGGAGGCTAGCCCACTGTGCAGGATCTGTGGAGAGAGAGAGGAGACTGTGGCTCACATTGTGTCCGAGTGTAAACACCTAGCCCAGACCCACTATAAGGGCTGGAGACACGATGTGATGGGCAGGGTGATCCACTGGCACCTGTGCAAAGTAAACAATCTACCACATTCTGAGAAATGGTATGAGCATAGGCCAGAGGCGGTGATGGAGAACAATCAGGTGAAGGTGCTGTGGGATTTTAGGATACAGACGGACAAAAAACTGGAACACAATAGACCTGACCTGGTGGTTGTGGACAAAGAAAAAAGATCGTGCCTGATTGTGGATGTGGCCTGCCCGTTCGACACGAGAGTGCAAGAGAAGGAGAGGGAGAAAATGAACCGATACCAGGACCTAAAGTGGGAGGTGAAAAGGATTTGGAACTGCCATGAAGTCAAAGTGATCCCGATTGTCATAGGCGCACTGGGGACTATCTCCAAAGGTTTCCAGGGATGGTTAAAGAAAATCGGCCCCTTCACGCTTTTTGGAACGCTTCAAAAGGCATGCTTGCTTGGAACAGCAAGAACCCTCCGATACGTCCTGAATATCTGAGGCTGCAGGTAGTGGCTTGATATTCAATCCAACGGACTTTCCAGTTAACCAACATCAATAACTGAGATTCAAGGAATAACAATAACAATAATAATAATAATAATAATAATAATAATAATAATAATTGTTTCTACTTTAGGCACAAGGCCAGCAATCACCCAGTGCATTACTGGTACTTTATTTTATCGACCCCGTAAGGATGAAAGGCAAAGTCAACCTCGGCGGGATTTGAACTCAGATCGTAAAGGGACGTAACTATGCTGGAAAGCATGGCGTCCGACCCTCTACCGATACTGCCAATCCAAATAATAATAATAATAAGGGAAGAAGACGCACGAGGTGACGGAGGTCATGAAATCGCTCCCGTAAGTTTTGAATTTTTAACATATTTAAATCATTTGTGAAATAACAACTCTTAGTACAAATGCTACGTAAAGCACCCGGCTTGAGCCCCAAAAAATTCGGACCCAAAATATATTGTTATAAGGCTCAAATATTCAAATATTCAACTTTGTATTGTACACTGTATATCCAAAAAAGAAAATGGCTATAAATGGAAGAAGAAGAACCCCCCCCCCCCTCCTCTCCTCTGGCTACACTATATAGGACAGCTAAACTCACCAACACCAGAAACTAGATACACCACCCACCCCATCATCTGTGTACACTAAACACAACAGCCAGATAACGACATTTTCACCTTCACCGCCACCGCTCACTACGGCCATCATTACCACCACTATCCCATCACCGCCGCCACCACCCCTTGACTCCTTCACTACTGCCACCGCTACAGCACCATCACTACAGTAATACGGTCACATCACCGCCACCACTGCCTCGGTATCGACATCACCACCACCACTGTCTCAGTATCGCTACCGCCGCCAGTCTCCCACTTCTCCCTGCTGGCTGCTACTTCCACATTATAGAATTCCTACTACTAATAAGAGGAAGGCATCAAAATATATAGATAGACTCAAAAGAAAAAAGAAAAAACAAACAACAAAACCAAAGCAGCACAGCAACAACAGCAAAAACGAGAAAAACAAACAGAGAAAAACAAAAACAAAAAAAGAAACCCCAAAAACGTAAAGAAAATAAGAATGAAGAGAGAAGCAGGCGGACGGACAGAGAAGAGGGGGGAAAAAGTAAAACTTAAAAAACAAAAACTAAGTCAGACATTCGAATACTACATTACAATGAAACTTATGCTTATTCATTTTTGGGGCCCTTTCTGCCCGTGTGTTTGTTTGTTTATGTGTGTCCGTATACAGCGTGGTGATAATGCCACACAAGGGCCAAGTGGGATGGCGGATCCACAGATGGCTATGTAAACATACATTCGCCAATCCTCGATAAGAGTGTTTAAATATCGAACATAAACAGTTCGAATAACGGTGAAATGGAGACTAGAACGTCATGTGACAGACTCTCACCCAACAGGTGCCCCCTGGCTCAGCAGCAGGAACCTGACTGTCAACCAAATACTGCTGATGTTGGAGGAAGAAGAAGAAGGAAAGGGGCCAGAACCAACTGGACGAAAGAATTGAATAGAACTGTTATGCAATGCTACCTGAAAAGTAACCCCAAGGAGAGGGGCTACAGGAGACGGATGCATAACATCTGGAACGAGATTGGTTTATTTAAATTAGATGAACAAAAATTGGCCGGGCAGGCTCGGGTAATAAGAACTAATGGGTGGATAAGCGAGCTGGAACTGGAGGAACTGAGCAGAGAGAATGGCTTGGAGATGGCGGGTGTAGTATGCCAGACAAGCGAGCCGGCGGGAAATGAAGGTGAGGAGGTCCTGAGAACGGAGGAACCACCCGAAGCAGACAATGATCTGAATACTGAGATAAATAATACCTGGAACAGAGATACGGCCACTGAGGAGATGAATGCTGACGGGCTAGGACAAGATTCGGTTGACATCCTAAATTTAGTGGTAGATGAGTTGAACAATGATAGTGGGAGACCTATGAACCTAAGATTTGTAGACAGGAAAAAGTTAAAAGAAACAACAGCTAAGGTAAACAAAGTCATCCCATACCTTGAGGCGAGGAGACTTCACCAGTGCAACAATATCCTCAAAGCAACAGCAAATACGGTGAGGAAACTACTTGGTATAAAAGCGAGAGGAAACAACAGACAAGAAAGAGCAGAGCCGTGGTGGAAGAAGCGACTGAGTGGGCAAATCGGGGAAATGAGAAATGACATAGGAAAGCTTGAGTCACTACTGAATGGGACACTAAAAAACATAGGCACTAAAAATAGACTGGAAATAAAATACAAAACTAGGAGTAAAAAGCTAAATATTATCATAGAGGAATTGAAGCAACGCATTGTAGCAAGGAGTGCCAAAATTAGGCGATACGAGAACAGAGTCAGTCAGTATAAACAGAACCGCATGTTCGACAACAACCAGAAGATGCTGTTTGGACAGCTTGAGGGGAAAGAAAGAGGCAACGACTTGATCCCTGGGGCGGAACAAGCTAAAACATTCTGGAGAGGAATATGGGAGCAGGATGTTAGACACAATGCCCAGGCAGGGTGGATTGAGACAGTACAGAGGGAGATCGGTGAGCAGGCACAGCAACAGACTGATTTGAGTATCACAGTTGAAACTCTTAAGGGGCAAGCCAAAAAACTAACCAACTGGAAATCACCAGGCCCAGATGGTGTGCAGGGGTATTGGATTAAACATTTAACATCCCTCCACCCGAAGCTGACGGCCATGTTCAATGACTGCTTGGTGTCGGGTGAGGTGCCAGAGTGGTTGACAAAAGGTACCACAGTTCTGATAATGAAAGACCGAATCAAGGGTAATGATGTTACCAACTATAGACCTATCACATGTCTGCCCGTAATGTGGAAACTGTTGACGAGCATTGTGTCTGAGGAAATCTACCATCACCTCCACACAAACAACTTGTTGCCGGACGAACAGAAAGGATGCCGAAAGAAGTCACGTGGTACAAAGGACCAGTTGCTTATTGATAAGATGGTAATGGGGAATTGCAGGAGGAGACACACTGATCTTGCCATGGGATGGATAGACTACAGAAAGGCATTTGACATGGTGCCTCATTCCTGGATCACCAAAAGCCTGGAGATCTTCGGGGTGGCAGATAACATCAGACAGTTGCTGGGCAGGAGTATGGGGTCCTGGGAGACAGAGTTGACATCAACTGGAGTATCCTTGGGAAGCGTGAAGATCAAGAGAGGTATCTTCCAGGGAGATAGCCTGTCCCCTCTGTTGTTTGTCCTTGCCCTGATGCCCTTGACCATTATGCTGCGAAAAGTGAGAGCAGGATACAAGTTGGGAAGGGGAGAGCTTACCATCAATCACCTCCTCTTCATGGACGATCTTAAGCTCTTCGGGAAAAGTGAGAAGGAGTTGGATGTGCTTGTTGACACTGTCCGTATTTTCAGCAGTGATATATGTATGCAGTTTGGTATTGGTAAATGTGGAGTCATTGTGATGAGGAGGGGTAGGTTGAGCAGAAGTAACGGGATCCAGATACCAACAGGTGAGATGATAAAGGAAATTGACTCTGAGGAAGGATACAAGTATTTGGGCGTTCTGGAGGCTGATGGCATAAAGAACAAAAAAATGAAGGAATTGTTAAGAACTGAATACATTCGGAGAGTAAGGAGCGTATTGAAGTCACATCTGAACAGCAGAAATGCCATAAGCGCAGTAAATTCCCGAGCTGTGTCTATTATTAGGTACAGTGCGGGAATTCTGAGATGGAATGTTGCTGAACAAAAAGAAATGGATAGGAAGACTAGGAAGCTATTGACTATCTACAACATGTTCCACAAGAGGAGTGATGTCGATAGACTCTACCTAAGGAGATCTGAGGGTGGAAGAGGTCTTATCAGCATAGAGGACTGTGTTCAGATGGAGAAAAACAACCTATACAAATACGTGACCTATAGTAAGGAGCCAATGCTCAGAGCTGTACTGAAGGAGGGGACAGTAGGCCAGGGGATACCCAAGGAGGAAATAACATCAAGGAGGAAGAGCAGCCTTAAGGGAAAATCCCTTCATAGTACCTTCTTTGAGAAAACTGAATTTAGAGATCCACAGACATGGAACTGGTTGAGAAGAGGAGACCTCAAAAAGGCTACAGAAGGAATGCTAATGGCTGCGCAGGAGCAGGCCCTCAAAACGAAGTGGTTGAAGCACCATATCTACAAGGAGGAGGCTAGCCCACTGTGCAGGATCTGTGGAGAGAGAGAGGAGACTGTGGCTCACATTGTGTCCGAGTGTAAACACCTAGCCCAGACCCACTATAAGGGCTGGAGACACGATGTGATGGGCAGGGTGATCCACTGGCACCTGTGCAAAGTAAACAATCTACCACATTCTGAGAAATGGTATGAGCATAGGCCAGAGGCGGTGATGGAGAACAGTCAGGTGAAGGTGCTGTGGGATTTTAGGATACAGACGGACAAAAAACTGGAACACAATAGACCTGACCTGGTGGTTGTGGACAAAGAAAAAAGATCGTGCCTGATTGTGGATGTGGCCTGCCCGTTCGACACGAGAGTGCAAGAGAAGGAGAGGGAGAAAATTAACCGATACCAGGACCTAAAGTGGGAGGTGAAAAGGATTTGGAACTGCCATGAAGTCAAAGTGATCCCGATTGTCATAGGCGCACTGGGGACTATCTCCAAAGGTTTTCAGGGATGGTTAAAGAAAATCGGCCCCTTCACGCTTTTTGGAACGCTTCAAAAGGCATGCTTGCTTGGAACGGCAAGAACCCTCCGATACGTCCTGAATATCTGAGGCTGCAGGTAGTGGCTTGATATTCAATCCAACGGACTTTCCAGTTAACCAACATCAATGACTGAGATTCAAGGAATAACAATAACAATAATAATAATAATAATAATAATAATAATAATAATAATAATAGCTGTGTCTATTATTAGGTACAGTGCGGGAATTCTGAGATGGAATGTTGCTGAACAAAAAGAAATGGATAGGAAGACTAGGAAGCTATTGACTATCTACAACATGTTCCACAAGAGGAGTGATGTCGATAGACTCTACCTAAGGAGATCTGAGGGTGGAAGAGGTCTTATCAGCATAGAGGACTGTGTTCAGATGGAGAAAAACAACCTATACAAATACGTGACCTATAGTAAGGAGCCAATGCTCAGAACTGTACTGAAGGAGGGGACAGTAGGCCAGGGGATGTCCAAGGAGGAAATAACATCAAGGAGGAAGAGCAGCCTTAAGGGAAAATCCCTTCATAGTACCTTCTTTGAGAAAACTGAATTTAGAGATCCACAGACATGGAACTGGTTGAGAAGAGGAGACCTCAAAAAGGCTACAGAAGGAATGCTAATGGCTGCGCAGGAGCAGGCCCTCAAAACGAAGTGGTTGAAGCACCATATCTACAAGGAGGAGGCTAGCCCACTGTGCAGGATCTGTGGAGAGAGAGAGGAGACTGTGGCTCACATTGTGTCCGAGTGTAAACACCTAGCCCAGACCCACTATAAGGGCTGGAGACACGATGTGATGGGCAGGGTGATCCACTGGCACCTGTGCAAAGTAAACAATCTACCACATTCTGAGAAATGGTATGAGCATAGGCCAGAGGCGGTGATGGAGAACAGTCAGGTGAAGGTGCTGTGGGATTTTAGGATACAGACGGACAAAAAACTGGAACACAATAGACCTGACCTGGTGGTTGTGGACAAAGAAAAAAGATCGTGCCTGATTGTGGATGTGGCCTGCCCGTTCGACACGAGAGTGCAAGAGAAGGAGAGGGAGAAAATTAACCGATACCAGGACCTAAAGTGGGAGGTGAAAAGGATTTGGAACTGCCATGAAGTCAAAGTGATCCCGATTGTCATAGGCGCACTGGGGACTATCTCCAAAGGTTTTCAGGGATGGTTAAAGAAAATCGGCCCCTTCACGCTTTTTGGAACGCTTCAAAAGGCATGCTTGCTTGGAACGGCAAGAACCCTCCGATACGTCCTGAATATCTGAGGCTGCAGGTAGTGGCTTGATATTCAATCCAACGGACTTTCCAGTTAACCAACATCAATGACTGAGATTCAAGGAATAACAATAACAATAATAATAATAATAATAATAATAATAATAATAATAATAATAGCTGTGTCTATTATTAGGTACAGTGCGGGAATTCTGAGATGGAATGTTGCTGAACAAAAAGAAATGGATAGGAAGACTAGGAAGCTATTGACTATCTACAACATGTTCCACAAGAGGAGTGATGTCGATAGACTCTACCTAAGGAGATCTGAGGGTGGAAGAGGTCTTATCAGCATAGAGGACTGTGTTCAGATGGAGAAAAACAACCTATACAAATACGTGACCTATAGTAAGGAGCCAATGCTCAGAACTGTACTGAAGGAGGGGACAGTAGGCCAGGGGATGTCCAAGGAGGAAATAACATCAAGGAGGAAGAGCAGCCTTAAGGGAAAATCCCTTCATAGTACCTTCTTTGAGAAAACTGAATTTAGAGATCCACAGACATGGAACTGGTTGAGAAGAGGAGACCTCAAAAAGGCTACAGAAGGAATGCTAATGGCTGCGCAGGAGCAGGCCCTCAAAACGAAGTGGTTGAAGCACCATATCTACAAGGAGGAGGCTAGCCCACTGTGCAGGATCTGTGGAGAGAGAGAGGAGACTGTGGCTCACATTGTGTCCGAGTGTAAACACCTAGCCCAGACCCACTATAAGGGCTGGAGACACGATGTGATGGGCAGGGTGATCCACTGGCACCTGTGCAAAGTAAACAATCTACCACATTCTGAGAAATGGTATGAGCATAGGCCAGAGGCGGTGATGGAGAACAATCAGGTGAAGGTGCTGTGGGATTTTAGGATACAGACGGACAAAAAACTGGAACACAATAGACCTGACCTGGTGGTTGTGGACAAAGAAAAAAGATCGTGCCTGATTGTGGATGTGGCCTGCCCGTTCGACACGAGAGTGCAAGAGAAGGAGAGGGAGAAAATTAACCGATACCAGGACCTAAAGTGGGAGGTGAAAAGGATTTGGAACTGCCATGAAGTCAAAGTGATCCCGATTGTCATAGGCGCACTGGGGACTATCTCCAAAGGTTTCCAGGGATGGTTAAAGAAAATCGGCCCCTTCACGCTTTTTGGAACGCTTCAAAAGGCATGCTTGCTTGGAACAGCAAGAACCCTCCGATACGTCCTGAATATCTGAGGCTGCAGGTAGTGGCTTGATATTCAATCCAACGGACTTTCCAGTTAACCAACATCAATAACTGAGATTCAAGGAATAACAATAACAATAATAATAATAATAATAATAATAATAATAATAATAATTGTTTCTACTTTAGGCACAAGGCCAGCAATCACCCAGTGCATTACTGGTACTTTATTTTATCGACCCCGTAAGGATGAAAGGCAAAGTCAACCTCGGCGGGATTTGAACTCAGATCGTAAAGGGACGTAACTATGCTGGAAAGCATGGCGTCCGACCCTCTACCGATACTGCCAATCCAAATAATAATAATAATAAGGGAAGAAGACGCACGAGGTGACGGAGGTCATGAAATCGCTCCCGTAAGTTTTGAATTTTTAACATATTTAAATCATTTGTGAAATAACAACTCTTAGTACAAATGCTACGTAAAGCACCCGGCTTGAGCCCCAAAAAATTCGGACCCAAAATATATTGTTATAAGGCTCAAATATTCAAATATTCAACTTTGTATTGTACACTGTATATCCAAAAAAGAAAATGGCTATAAATGGAAGAAGAAGAACCCCCCCCCCTCCTCTCCTCTGGCTACACTATATAGGACAGCTAAACTCACCAACACCAGAAACTAGATACACCACCCACCCCATCATCTGTGTACACTAAACACAACAGCCAGATAACGACATTTTCACCTTCACCGCCACCGCTCACTACGGCCATCATTACCACCACTATCCCATCACCGCCGCCACCACCCCTTGACTCCTTCACTACTGCCACCGCTACAGCACCATCACTACAGTAATACGGTCACATCACCGCCACCACTGCCTCGGTATCGACATCACCACCACCACTGTCTCAGTATCGCTACCGCCGCCAGTCTCCCACTTCTCCCTGCTGGCTGCTACTTCCACATTATAGAATTCCTACTACTAATAAGAGGAAGGCATCAAAATATATAGATAGACTCAAAAGAAAAAAGAAAAAACAAACAACAAAACCAAAGCAGCACAGCAACAACAGCAAAAACGAGAAAAACAAACAGAGAAAAACAAAAACAAAAAAAGAAACCCCAAAAACGTAAAGAAAATAAGAATGAAGAGAGAAGCAGGCGGACGGACAGAGAAGAGGGGGGAGAAACTAAAACTTAAAAAACAAAAACTAAGTCAGACATTCGAACACTACATTACAATGAAACTTATGCTTATTCATTTTTGGGGCCCTTTCTGCCTGTGTGTTTGTTTGTTTATGTGTGTTCGTATACAGCGTGGCGATAATGCCACACAAGGGCCAAGTGGGATGGCGGACCCACAGATGGCTATGTAACTATACATTCGCCAATCCTCGATAAGAGTGTTTAAATATCGAACATAAACAGTTCGAATAACGGTGAAATGGAGACTAGAACGTCATGTGACAGACTCTCACCCAACAGGTGCCCCCTGGCTCAGCAGCAGGAACCTGACTGTCAACCAAATACTGCTGATGTTGGAGGAAGAAGAAGAAGGAAAGGGGCCAGAACCAACTGGACGAAAGAATTGAATAGAACTGTTATGCAATGCTACCTGAAAAGTAACCCCAAGGAGAGGGGCTACAGGAGACGGATGCATAACATCTGGAACGAGATTGGTTTATTTAAATTAGATGAACAAAAGTTGGCCGGGCAGGCTCGGGTAATAAGAACTAATGGGTGGATAAGCGAGCTGGAACTGGAGGAACTGAGCAGAGAGAATGGCTTGGAGATGGCGGGTGTAGTATGCCAGACAAGCGAGCCGGTGGGAAATGAAGGTGAGGAGGTCCTGAGAACGGAGGAACCACCCGAAGCAGACAATGATCTGAATACTGAGATAAATAATACCTGGAAGAGAGATACGGCCACTGAGGAGATGAATGCTGACGGGCTAGGACAAGATTCGGTTGACATCCTAAATTTAGTGGTAGATGAATTGAACAATGATAGTGGGAGACCTATGAACCTAAGATTTGTACACAGGAAAAAGTTAAAAGAAACAACAGCTAAGGTAAACAAAGTCATCCCATACCTTGAGGCGAGGAGCCTTCACCAGTGCAACAATATCCTCAAAGCAACAGCACATACGGTGAGGAAACTACTTGGTATAAAAGCGAGAGGAAACAACAGACAAGAAAGAGCAGAGCCGTGGTGGAAGAAGCGACTGAGTGGGCAAATCGGGGAAATGAGAAATGACATAGGAAAGCTTGAGTCACTACTGAATGGGACACTAAAAAACATAGGCACTAAAAATAGACTGGAAATAAAATACAAAACTAGGAGTAAAAAGCTAAATATTATCATAGAGGAATTGAAGCAACGCATTGTAGCAAAGAGTGCAAAAATCAGGCGATACGAGAACAGAGTCAGTCAGTATAAACAGAACCGCGTGTTCGACAACAACCAGAAGATGCTGTTTGGACAGCTTGAGGGGAAAGAAAGAGGCAACGACTTGATCCCTGGGGCGGAATATACTAAAACATTCTGGAGAGGAATATGGGAGCAGGATGTTAGACACAATGCCCAGGCAGGGTGGATTGAGACAGTACAGAGGGAGATCGGTGAGCAGGCACAGCAACAGACTGATTTGAGTATCACAGTTGAAACTCTTAAGGGGCAAGCCAAAAAACTAACCAACTGGAAATCACCAGGCCCAGATGGTGTGCAGGGGTATTGGATTAAACATTTAACATCCTTCCACCCGAAGCTGACGGCCATGTTCAATGACTGCTTGGTGTCGGGTGAGGTGCCAGAGTGGTTGACAAAAGGTACCACAGTTCTGATAATGAAAGACCGAATCAAGGGTAATGATGTTACCAACTATAGACCTATTACATGTCTGCCCGTAATGTGGAAACTGTTGACGAGCATTGTGGCTGAGGAAATCTACCATCACCTCCACACAAACAACTTGTTACCGGACGAACAGAAAGGATGCCGAAAGAAGTCACGTGGTACAAAGGACCAGTTGCTTATTGATAAGATGGTAATGGGGAATTGCAGGAGGAGACACACTGATCTTGCCATGGGATGGATAGACTACAGAAAGGCATTTGACATGGTGCCTCATTCCTGGATCACCAAAAGCCTGGAGATCTTCAGGGTGGCAGATAACATCAGACAGTTGCTAGGCAGGAGTATGGGGTCCTGGGAGACAGAGTTGACATCAACTGGAGTATCCTTGGGAAGCGTGAAGATCAAGAGAGGTATCTTCCAGGGAGATAGCCTGTGCCCTCTGTTGTTTGTCCTTGCCCTGATGCCCTTGACCATTATGCTGCGAAAAGTGAGAGCAGGATACAAGTTGGGAAGGGGAGAGCTTACCATCAATCACCTCCTCTTCATGGACGATCTCAAGCTCATCGGGAAAAGTGAGAAGGAGTTGGATGTGCTTGTTGACACTGTCCGTATTTTCAGCAGTGATATATGTATGCAGTTTGGTGTTGGTAAATGTGGAGTCATTGTGATGAAGAGGGGTAGGTTGAGCAGAAGTAACGGGATCCAGATACCAACAGGTGAGATGATAAAGGAAATTGACTCTGAGGAAGGATACAAGTATTTGGGCGTTCTGGAGGCTGATGGCATAAAGAACAAAAAAATGAAGGAATTGTTAAGAACTGAATACATTCGGAGAGTAAGGAGCGTATTGAAGACACATCTGAACAGCAGAAATGCCATAAGCGCAGTAAATTCCCGAGCTGTGTCTATTATTAGGTACAGTGCGGGAATTCTGAGATAGAATGTTGCTGAACAAAAAGAAATGGATAGGAAGACTAGGAAACTATTGACTATCTACAACATGTTCCACAAGAGGAGTGATGTCGATAGACTCTACCTAAGGAGATCTGAGGGTGGAAGAGGTCTTATCAGCATAGAGGACTGTGTTCAGATGGAGAAAAACAACCTATACAAATACGTGACCTATAGTAAGGAGCCAATGCTCAGAACTGTACTGAAGGAGGGGACAGTAGGCCAGGGGATGTCCAAGGAGGAAATAACATCAAGGAGGAAGAGCAGCCTTAAGGGAAAATCCCTTCATAGTACCTTCTTTGAGAAAACTGAATTTAGAGATCCACAGACATGGAACTGGTTGAGAAGAGGAGACCTCAAAAAGGCTACAGAAGGAATGCTAATGGCTGCGCAGGAGCAGGCCCTCAAAACGAAGTGGTTGAAGCACCATATCTACAAGGAGGAGGCTAGCCCACTGTGCAGGATCTGTGGAGAGAGAGAGGAGACTGTGGCTCACATTGTGTCCGAGTGTAAACACCTAGCCCAGACCCACTATAAGGGCTGGAGACACGATGTGATGGGCAGGGTGATCCACTGGCACCTGTGCAAAGTAAACAATCTACCACATTCTGAGAAATGGTATGAGCATAGGCCAGAGGCGGTGATGGAGAACAATCAGGTGAAGGTGCTGTGGGATTTTAGGATACAGACGGACAAAAAACTGGAACACAATAGACCTGACCTGGTGGTTGTGGACAAAGAAAAAAGATCGTGCCTGATTGTGGATGTGGCCTGCCCGTTCGACACGAGAGTGCAAGAGAAGGAGAGGGAGAAAATTAACCGATACCAGGACCTAAAGTGGGAGGTGAAAAGGATTTGGAACTGCCATGAAGTCAAAGTGATCCCGATTGTCATAGGCGCACTGGGGACTATCTCCAAAAGTTTCCAGGGATGGTTAAAGAAAATCGGCCCCTTCACGATTTTTGGAACGCTTCAAAAGGCATGCTTGCTTGGAACAGCAAGAACCCTCCGATACGTCCTGAATATCTGAGGCTGCAGGTAGTTGCTTGATATTCAATCCAACGGACTTTCCAG
>OZ024741.1:325546261-325573761 GCA_964016885.1 Eledone cirrhosa | reverse complement strand
GTGCGTGTGTGGATAGAGGGGTGGGGGGAGAGGAATCCGGAGGCTGAAGGTGTAAATATGTGGTGGAAAGCACGTGTGTGTGGGGTTTAAGTGTGTTGTGGGTGTAGGTGGCGTGTGGGAAAACAATTTTTTGGGGTGTGTGTGTGGGTGAGTTATAAAGGTGATTCCCTAAGAAGATGTGGTTGAATGGTTGGTAAACTCCTAGGATGGTAGTTGATTCCGCGGTCAAGATCCACATACGAGTAATCCGTGAAGAGATGGTCGGAAGAGGGGAGATGTGGGGTGCGCGCGCAACAGGAAGTGGTCAAGGCAGTAAGAGTGCTGTGTGTCTGTGTGTGCTGGGAGGTGGTCAGAGGGCATAGCAGTAGTAGGGTGGAATGGTAAAGGGGCGAGGATGGGTAGGTGTGAAAGTTGGAGTGAGGAGGGTGTGTGTGTGTATTAGTAGAGGTGTTAGTGGGATGAGTGAGTGTTGGAGAAAGGGTGTGGGTGGAGCGGGGAGAGAAGGGTGTAGTATGTTAGTTGGGGAAGGGTGGTCGGATGAGGGGTGGAGTGGAGGTGTTAGTATTGTTAGTTGTGTGGTGGGCGGTGAAAAGGAGGGGTGTGTTAGTGGTGTTAGTGGGGGATATATGTGGGGGGAGGGGGGCAGTCGAAGGCTAAAGGAATAAGGGTGGGGAGTTCAGGCCGGGGGGGAGTGTGGGTCTGTAAGATGAAGATGGTTCTTTGTTCAGCTCTGAGGAGATTGGCGGGTGTTCCGTGGCATTGGAGTAGGCCACAGACTGTGAGATGGCGTGCGGAATGTCCAGGGGCACCAAAGTGGCGGGCGATGGATATATATATATATATATCCATCGCCCGCCACTTTGGTGCCCCTGGACATTCCGCACGCCATCTCACAGTCTGTGGCCTACTCCAATGCCACGGAACACCCGCCAATCTCCTCAGAGCTGAACAAAGAACCATCTTCATCTTACAGACCCACACTCCCCCCCGGCCTGAACTCCCCACCCTTATTCCTTTAGCCTTCGACTGCCCCCCTCCCCCCACACATATCCCCCACTAACACCACTAACACACCCCTCCTTTTCACCGCCCACCACACAACTAACAATACTAACACCTCCACTCCACCCCTCATCCGACCACCCTTCCCCAACTAACATACTAACATCCCTCCCTTCTTCTCCTCCCCCCTCCTTATCACACGCACACACCCACCGGCACATATATACACGCGCTCACACTAAACACACATCCTACTACCACCACTAACCCTCACCCCCACACATCCATCCACCACCCCGCAACTAACATCACTAACACCCCCTTCATCAAACTACACACACACCAGTACACCACACTCCCTCCATCGACCCCTACACCCTTCTCTCCCCGCTCCACCCACACCCTTTCTCCAACACTCACTCATCCCACTAACACCTCTACTAATACACACACACACCCTCCTCACTCCAACTTTCACACCTACCCATCCTCGCCCCTTTACCATTCCACCCTACTACTGTTATGCCCTCTGACCACCTCTCAGCACACACAGACACACAGCACTCTTACTGCCTTGACCACTTCCTGTTGCGCGCGCACCCCACATCTCCCCTCTTCCGACCATCTCTTCACGGATTACTCGTATGTGGATCTTGACCGCGGAATCAACTACCATCCTAGGAGTTTACCAACCATTCAACCACATCTTCTTAGGGAATCACCTTTATAACTCACCCACACACACACCCCAAAAAATTGTTTTCCCACACGCCACCTACACCCACAACACACTTAAACCCCACACACACGTGCTTTCCACCACATATTTACACCTTCAGCCTCCGGATTCCTCTCCCCCCATCCCTCTATCCACACACGCACAGACACTCCGACCTACACCCCACCCCACACACACCTCTTCCTGAATATGCAACCCCGTTCTTCCCCCAACCCTTGCTTTCACATACACACACACACACACACACGTACACCTACACACACACACCACCTTCAGCCCTCCCCGCTCGGACACCCAGTGACCCTCTCCCCACTCCACCCGCCACCACCCCTACACGCCCCACACCCTTCCACCACCTGTTTTACCCCATTTTAATTTTATTTTATTTTGATCATGCTTTTATTTTTAATTTCATTCGCACCGTTTCCTCCCACCCCCTTTTCGCTATATGTCTCTCCACCACTCCCCTACACACCCTTTGAACTCTCTTCCCACACACTTTTCACCTGAAGAAGGGCTTATGCCCGAAACGTCGTTCCCCACCACCACCCCACTCTCAAGAGCGTGAAATTAATAAACATTCGTTGTACTGCCTCTCTGTTTTGTTCCTGTTCAAATTTTCCATTATATATATATATATATATGTATATATATATATATATATATATATATATATATATATATATATATATATATATATATATATATATATATATATATATATATATATGTATATATATCTATATATATGTATATATATATATATATATGTATATGTATATGTATATATATATACATAAACATATACGTATATATATACATATATATATATATATATATATATATATATACGTATATATATACATATACATATATATATATATATATACATATATATATATATATATATATATATATATATATATATATATATATATATATATATATATATATATATATATATGTGTGTGTGTGTGTGGGTGGGTGGGTGTGGGTGGGTGTGTGTGTGTGTGTAATATATATGTATAATTTTGCATGATAGCAGACTGGCTAATCAGTCAGATCTGCATATTACCAGATCCACTGATCAGCAGACTGGCCAGTCAGTTTCCTGTATACGAGCGATAAAAGGCCGGCTTTGCCATATTCAAATAAAAATAAAAAAATTCCGCTCTACATGGCTGAATACAATAAATGTAATCTGAGTTTTTCGAATATTAATAATAATGTTCGATTCGTTTGCAATTATGCAAAGAAGCCTCATTTTTAAAACCACAGTAGAATATTCAGATCTGACTGATTAGCCAGTCTGATAATATGCAAATCAGGTCAGTCAGTCACTGTATATTTTAGAAAATATCATATAATTTCTCTAGCTCTGACAGTTGGCAGGTAAATAGTGAACTGTACTGATGAAGGGTAATACCCAGAAACATTAGTGTCTGCAGTTCTATTTACATGCCAACACAAGAGCAAGAATGGGGGTTCATTCTACTGACATGGCTTTAAAAATGAGGCTTGTTTTCATGATTGTAAACGAATCGAATATTATTATTAACTAGCAGTGGTACCCAGCGTTGCACGGGATAAGGTATTTTGGAACGCGGGCCGCCAACAAACCTAATCGTGGAAAAACTGCATGCCTCGACAGTATGTTAAGAAAATAAACCGAATACTCTGATGGCGGGATAATCTTTAAGATTTTCCCCGACGAAGCAGGAAAAATTTAGGTTTTCACCTAATGTAGGTCTTAGAGCACCAAGAAAATGAATTTTTTTTATGTTCATAATATGCCTTGAAATTTCTAGAAAATCGGCTAGACGTAACGCCTAAAAAAAGCCCTAATAAGCTGAAAAAATAAAGTTTTTCACCTAATGCTGGCCCTAAGCCATAAAAAAAATTGGATTTTCTTTGCTCACGATATGAAGAAGAGACTGACTAATACATAATTACAATTCCAAGGAAATCGGTCTGACGTAACGCCTCAAAAATACCCCTAAAAAGCTGAAAAAACGTAGTGTTTCACCTAATTCCTAGGGGATCAAAAAGTAAATTTTTTTATGTGCATAACACTCCCTGAAACAGACCTAATCGTGGAAAACTGCATGCCTGGACAATATGTAAAGAAAATAAACCGAATACTCTGATGCAATTAGTATTAGGTATACTTCTCCTTCCGCGTGGAGAATTTCGGCTTGGTGCTTTGTACTTTAATAAAGTGGCATGAGTCAGCAGGACAGATGTCACCACTTATGTCAGAGGGAAATCTGCAATGCTTGAGCAATGCATAACGTGCAATCGGACAACATGTGGAGCCTTCTCGAAGGAGTCCAGCGCACCTTAGTAAGTAAACGCAACTGGACAAACGTTTACCAAACTGTGGGCATAATTTAACAAATTTAAAGAGGAATGGGGCAATAAAATGGGCCCCGAAGCGTGTGCGCGTTCACTGGCAGCCGTAAACGAAAGTGTCGCCATCAGCTATTTCAAGAGCCCTTTAAAAGGGCCTTGTAAGCCGTTCACTGACACCCCAGTAAGGAGGGGTAACCATCAACAATTTCAAGTGGTGGCCCTAAAAGGGGCCATGTGAGCGTTCACTTGTAGCCCTTAATTGTGACTTTGACTGCGTTCTCTGACATTTGAAGGAGGGTGTTACGGTTGTTCCACTGGTAGCCTTTAGAATGAATCAGAATGCGTTCGTGGTCCGTTTAACAGCCATACATTGACGCGTCGAGTGCGAAGCGGAAGGTCCATCTCTGAAGGTAGTCACCTGAATCCGAGGGAAAATGTATTTCAGGTAATAGGCCGTATGAATCGCAACCAGATTGCCTAAAGAAATGTTGATAACGAACCTACCTCGTTCTTGTGCAAATGCAAGAAGACTCTCCCAGCTGCCAAGTCTAGAGCACCCAACGAACAACGATCTGCTTAACGACCTTACATTTCCGCACCAATTGTCAAGGGGATGGTTCTTAGCTGAAGGGTTCATCTTAAACCGTAGAAAAAGGACATTTCAGTTAGTAACCCGTACGAATTGCGACCAGATTGGTTTAAGAAAGGGCAATAATGAACCTACCTTGTCGCTGTTGCATTTATAACACCTCGTTGTAAACAATGTTCCTTGTTTTCCCTCGGCGTGCAAATGCAAAAAGCCTCTCCCTGCTCCCAACTCTAGTGCACCCAAGGTACAATTGTCCGTGGGAGAAACAGAGCTCCTCCAGTAGAGATCCGGTCACAGAAAGAGTTTGACCCTGGGACTTTTTAATGGACATGGGAAAACTGACCCGAAGCGGGAATTGCAGTCTTCTGAAGGTAAACGGAATTTCGGCTCCCGAGGGAGTAAGAGGAATTCTCGGAATGAGGACATCGTCGCCTTTTCCGCGCCCATAGAGTATTGTTGCCTCGATAACATGGTCCGTCGTTTTCTTTACAGCCAGGCGTGTTCCATTGCACAGCCTCGGTGGCTCCAAATTCCGCAGCAACATAACAGGAGTCCCTACTTTAAGGTGTAGTATGTGGAGCGGTAGTCCCGGAGGCTGTAAGGAGTTTAGGAATTCTGGTGGAAAGTTCACCACTTCATTTGGATCGGACATCGTGTCAACAGACTTGTAGTTGCGAAGAGCACCAGGAAGGGAATCCAGTAGCAGGTCGTTGGAATTGTTAACAGTGGCGTTTTTTGGAGCAAGCACTGCTCTTTCGCACAACCATGTGTGGTCCTGGAAATGGTGTTGCAAATCCGGAAACACTTTATCTTTGAGCTCTGCCACAGAATTAACAGAATTAACAGAAGTCACAAATGGCCACACTTCCAGTTCGCCTTCAGCGTCAAGAGGCATGTTGCCGTCGCCAAGCTTCAGAATGTCCCGTGCAAAGTCAGCAGACGTTTGGTCACCGTGCAATTGAGCCCTCATATTGGTTGTAAGTGTCAGTTTCCTGACATGGCGCCATAGGGGAGATGACTTCAGACATGCTTGGACCTCGTCAGCTCGTGTACCTTTGGGAATTACAGGGAAGGTCTGCCTGAAGTCGCCCGAAAGCAGAAGCGTAACATCTCCCATCGGATCCTGGCAGCCTCTGATATCCTGGAGGGTTGTGTTCAATGCGTCAAGAGCTCCTCTGTGCGGCATGGTGCACTCATCCCAGACAATGAGTTGACACCGTTTCAGGACCTGGCCCTGGTCGGAATTCCTGCTGATGCTGCAAGTGGGTGTTTCTAACTTTGTTAAATTGAGGAGCAATTTAAAAATGGAGTGTGCAGTCCTGCCATTGGGTAGCAAAGTTTCAGCAATCCCCGAAGAGGCCACAGCAACCGGAATGTCATTGTGCATCCTGACTTTTGCAAGGAGAAGCCTTGTTAAAAATGTTTTGCCCGTCCCTCCAGGAGCATCCAGAAAGGACATACCGCCTTTTCTTTGGCGCACATGGTCAGAAACAATTGTGTAAACACGACGTTGATCCGGAAGAAGTTTTGGTTCAGTTTCACGGGCGCACTTGGCAAGGTCATCGACGCCGTAGGATGTTTCCCGAAGAAGAGCTGTAGGAAGTACGTTTGACCCGGTACGGAGTGCTTGGGACAGACCATATGACGGCAAATAATTTCCACCGAGTGATGCAACTCTGTCCTCAATGTCAATCAAAGCACAATTGAAGACCTCATCGCTGGTTCGTTCCATTTGAGGGTATTGCAATTGCGCCCGGCGTTTGTAGTCCTCGGATAAGTCTTCTTTGAACTGCAGCCACAAAGACATTGCTTAGTTCGCAAGTTTGCAGCATTACTGCAAATAGAGCTCGTAAACGCATAGGCGATTGAAATGCAACGGCTTCGAACAAAGTCGCTTTCCACTGCGCACCGTCTTCCAGCAGGCCGCACTTGAAGCAGGCTTCCCTGTAAGTGCCGCACACGCAGCCGTCAAAAGTTCGGAGGTCGTGAAAAGATAGGGGTCCTCTTACCTCGTGATGCAAAAGGCGAAGGTAGAGGCCCTCGTGCTGGTTCGGGTGCACAGTGTAAACCCTCCCAAGGCAACTGTCAAACTTTATGCCGGGATGTCCTTCAACAGGTTGACCTGCCTTTATGCGCACCCATTGCTGCTTATTTCATGTGTAGTAGGACGGCACCTGGGGGTAAAGCAGAGTCTGTGCAAAAGAGTCGGTCCGACACAGTTTCAAAATTCCAGTGAGGGTTGTTTTTCGTGAGTCCTCCACCATTTGGGCAGCATTAGCGTCGGTGAAGTAAACCCTTTGACCATTCGGAAGGTGAACCGCGAACTGTAAAATAGCAGCGTGCCTTTGGTGTATTGGGAAGCCAAAATTCCGCCAGAAAGCCTCGTTGCTACTGATGTAACGGCCAACTTGGTATTGCGAGACCTCATCACGTCTGTTGTCCTGCTGTAGACCGAACATAGCAGCGTCTGAACTTTATTCACGTAGTTGCAGATGTATTTGATGGACTTGACGGACCTACAGAATTCCACGTTGATGTGGGCACCGAAGGTCTTCGAAAGAAGTGGGCAGTAGGGCACTATCCATCGGTTGTCGACCTCGTGCTGTACAACTGTCGTTGTGAAACCACCGTCTCTGGGTTGCTGTCGTCTGTACAATGGGTATCCGTCTTTAAGGAACTTTCGGGGAAACCTTTTGCTGCAGACATTGTTGTTCAGGCAAGGTGAGCTCAAATTGAAACCACGCCCACATGGACCATGGACAATGTTTGCCTTCACTATTTCGTAGAAGTCTTTGTCCACAGACAGATCGGGAAGCTCAGAGGAGATGACCTTGTCAATGTCGTTTGGAGATATCCTTGCAGACAGCCAGATGAGGATATGGGCATGTGGTAGGCCCCTCTTCTGCCACTCGACGGTGCACATGTCGCATATAACTGCTCCGAAGACTTGTCCTCTCTTGATGAGCTCCATCAGCTTGATAAGCTTCAGCCGAAAGACTCTGGCCAGGAGGTCATGCTTCTATTCTATTTGGCCTGTTGCCCTTGGAACAGTTCTGCAGCAATCTCCTTCCACTTAGGATTGCAAGTGAAAGTGATGAACAGGTCGGGCTGCCGTAATGCCGAACGTAAGTCATGGCATATTGCGTCTTCTCGTGCATGTAGCGCGGACTTCCGGTGAAAGTTGATGGAAGGATGCAGAGTTTTCCTATGCTGACTGGCGATGCATCATTGGTGAGGGCATCTCGGAAGTGGATGTAGCTCTCAGACCGCAATTGCCTCTGGTGTGACCGGATAAAGCACAACCTTTCCGATTCCATTGTCGCACACATGTCGACGGCGAATTGCTGAAAGAGGTCTCTTGATTGGTGCAGGTGGTTGAATGAATTGCGGGGTAACATGAAGCGGTAAGAGTAGAAACACATGCAGGAACAGTTTTATTGGTTGAACGCCCAGGATGTTCGGGATTATCCTGAGGAATACCAAATCGGTAGCCGTCCTCTCCTTTCACAAACAGCAGTGGATATTGAAGAGCGTCATAAGACCTGTGCGTTTCGCTTATACGTTGGAGGATGTTGTCTCGCCGCCGTAAAACACTGTCTCGAGGGTGGTGCTGATGACCGTGAAGAAGTACAGCTATTTCGTTGCACGCAGGTAAATTGTAGCGGCCCGAATGTTCGCCAGAAGGTCTATTCGAGGCATCAATTACGACATTGAAATTTGATGCAGGAGCTGCTTCAAATGCGTGCTTGAAGCTGATGACATACCTGTTGTATGTGTGCAAAAAGTCTTGTAGGCTTCTGATAATCTAAAGGTTGGTGCCAGGTGAAATGGAGTTCCACATGGCATTTCTTGCAGCAGACGTTGACGCGGCGTTAGCGGTATGGCGGTTTTGACGCTGGTGTTCAGTCTCTGCAACTCTTGCAGCATCTGTTGACGCCGCGTTAACGGTATGGCAGCTTCGAAGCTGGTGTTCAGTCTCTGCAGCTCTTGCAGTAGCAGTCAAAACGGCAATAGTTGTTCGGCGAGCGGTTCGTTGGTCGTCTGTTTCGAGTGCTCTTTTTACGGCAACACGTTCAGCAGCTTGTGACCGTCGGATAGTAGAATCCTCTGATGATTCGTTTGCCCGCCTTGCCCTTGATATTGCAGCTTTCGCAGTTTTTCGTCCGATGGAGTATCTCTTCGTTCGAGACATGTCCTAAAATTAGGAGGAAGGGCAGTGAGACTCACTCCTAGAGCAAGGGCTAACTTGTAAGTGAATTGCATTAGGTGTCTATGGATTTGTCTACTGGTATGTGACGTAAAGGCAAGGCAACTTGCTTAACTACCCTCGGGGTATTGGGATGACAGTAAGCTTAACGTTGCGACAACGGAGGCCAAAAAAGAAGTAAAGGTCAATGATACGATTGTGGGCAACACTGTAAAAAAAGTGTAGGCATTAGCGCCTACGTGCATCAGGTGAAAACTGGAGAGAGAAACTGTGTGCGCTTACCAAATGTCTGTTTAATGAGTGGTAGATTTGACCTTCAGCAGGGGTGGCAGAGCAACAGGTGTCATAGGGTTGTTGGTTTTTCTGCTAGTTATTTATAATTCTTACAAAGTATAAAATTTACACACCAAAATAATATACAATACTTTATTTCTTAAGTAATTCGCATAAAATTGCAACACTGTGAAAATTCAAGGGTGGCAGAATAACCGGAGGCAGCAGACAGCCAGACATACAGACAGATATTATAAGGGCGCGACGTTATATGTATGTATCTATCTAAAAAGAGAAAGACTAAGAATTACAGAGAGAGATCGCTAAATCGCCTAATGCGGTCCGTGGGGCATTGAAAATTTGAGATTTTTTTTGCTCAGAATACTAAAATTTGGATTTTCTTTGCTCACGGTATGTAGAAGAGACTGACTAAAACATAGTTACCGGCTTTCATTAAGTAATTCGCATAAAATTGCATAAGTTGTGTGCATTTACCAACTGTTTGGGGAATGAGTATGAGATTTGTCTTGAGCAAGGGTGGCAGAATAACCGGAGGTAGCAGACAGCCAGACATAGAGACGGATATTATAAAGTTAGTATTGCCACAACCACGGCTGGCAAAGAAGTAAGGGTCTGGTGTTATGTAAGTAAGCAACACTGTGGCTTAAAACGTGAGGTAAAAGTTGTGTGCACTTAGCAACTGTTTGGGGAATGAGTGTGAGATTTGACTTGAGCAAGAGTGGCAGAATAACCGGAGGAAGCAGACAGCCAGACATACAGACAGATATTATAAGGGTGCGTCCTGGACGCATATGGAATTGTGGGAAGTGGCGTAATGCAGACAGCCAGACATAGAGACGGATATTATAAGGGCGTGACGTTATATGTATGTACCTATCTAAAAAGAGAAAGACTAAGAATTATAGGGAGAGATCGCTAAATCGCCTAATGCGATCCCTAGGGCATTGAACATTTGAGATTCTTTTGCTCATAACACTCGCTGAAACATAAGTGTTACATGTGTAAAGTTTGAAAACAGTCAGTTGAGTGCTTCTCTAGTTTTAGGGATTCAAACTCACACACACACACAGACAGACATCCTCAGTTTTATATATATAGATATTCGAAAAACTCAGATTACATTTCTTGTATTCAGCCATGTAGAGCGAAATTTATATATATATATATATATATATATAAAGGTTTACATATACATAAAGTTATAGATATATATGTTGCAACCGGTCACTTTGTGGCTCTATGAAGAATTAATAAATTAAATAATTAGAGCAATATATCATAAATCATGTCTTTAGAATTATTAGGTAAAATATATACCATTTCCTCTCCCAATCAGCACAATTAATCCATATAAAAAATCAATTAGACCAAGCTATAAGAATAAAGGCTCTTATGAAGAAATCTCCGACAAATAACGGAAAGTGGCCTCTTCGCGGTGGCCCCAATAGAGTATTTATCCAACATTTCGATAGCATGTAGAAACTGACTAAATATACCATCAACCATACACAACTAGGTGTAAATTTAAACTTAGAAGAAATGTGTACATACCGTAATTATATCTCTACCATGGTTTCATCCGTATTTTTAGACATCCAATTAATAGGAACTGCCCAGAGTTCGGATTCATCAGGAGACAAACTCAAAATTAGACACTTAGTTTTCCAAAGTGATCGCGCCAAAATTAGATTCAAAAATGGCTAAGAACCGTAATCTGGCAGTGGTCAAGTTAGAAATAATGTGATTGGTTGCTTACGGCGGGTAGGCTTGTTGCTAGAAAGCGCAGCCAAATATCGCCAAATGATATCTCAACCTAACGGGAGATTATTAAATATAAAGGTTTACATATACATAAAGTTATAGGTATATATGTTGCAACCGGTCACTTTGTGGCCCTATGAAGAATTAATAAATTAAATAATCAGAGCAATATATCAGAAATCATGTCTTTAGAATTATTAGATAAAATATATACCATTTCCTCTCCCAATCAGCATAATGAACCATAAAAAAATCAATTAGACCAAGCTATAAGAATAAAGGCTCTTATGAAGAAATCTCCGACAAATAACCGAAAGTGGCCTCTTCGCGGTGGCTCCAATAGAGTATTTATCCAACATTTCGACAGCATGTAGAAACTGACTAAATATACCATCAACCATACACAATTAGGTGTAAATTCAAACTTAGAAGAAATGTGTACATACCGTAATTATATCTCTACCATGGTTTCATCCGTATTTTTAGACATCCAATTAATAGGAACTGCCCAGAGTTCGGATTCATCAGGAGACAAACTCAAAATTAGACACTTAGTTTTCCAAAGTGATCGCGCCAAAATTAGATTCAAAACTGGCTAAGAACCGCAATCTGGCAGTGGTCAAGTTAGAAATAATGTGATTGGTTGCTTACGGCGGGTAGGCTTGTTGCTAGAAAGCGCAGCCAAATATCGCCAAATTGTATCTTAACCTAACGGGAGATTATTAAATATAAAGGTTTACATATACATAAAGTTATAGATATATGTTGCAACCGGTCACTTTGTCGCTCTATGAAGAATTAATAAATTAAATAATCAGAGCAATATATCATAAATCATGTCTTTAGAATTATTAGGTAAAATATATACCATTTCCTCTCCCAATCAGCATAATTAACCATATAAAAAATCAATTATTTAATTTATTAATTCTTCATAGAGCCACAAAGTGACCGGTTGCAACATATATCTATAACTTTATGTATATGTAAACCTTTATATTTAATAATCTCCCGTTAGGTTGAGATATAATTTGGCGATATTTGGCTGCGCTTTCTAGCAACAAGCCTACCCGCCGTAAGCAACCAATCACATTATTTCTAACTTGACCACTGCCAGATTGCGGTTCTTAGCCATTTTTGAATCTAATTTTTGCGCGATCACTTTGGAAAACTAAGTGTCTAATTTTGAGTTTGTCTCCTGATGAATCCGAACTCTGGGCAGTTCCTATTAATTGGATGTCTAAAAATACGGATGAAACCATGGTAGAGATATAATTACGGTATGTACACATTTCTTCTAAGTTCGAATTTACACCTAATTGTGTATGGTTGATGGTATATTTAGTCAGTTTCTACATGCTGTCGAAATGTTGGATAATACTCTATTGGGGCCACCGCGAAGAGGCCACTTTCGGTTATTTGTCGGAGATTTCTTCATAAGAGCCTTTATTCTTATAGCTTGGTCTAATTAATTTTTTATATGGATTAATTATGCTGATTGGGAGAGGAAATGGTATATATTTTATCTAATAATTCTAAAGACATGATTTATGATATATATATATATATATATATATATATATATATATATATATATATATATATATATATATATATTCTAGAATATTATTCAACACGCTGACGTATATGAGAATATTCTTATAAACGTGGAAACACAGACACACAAAAAATACTCACTCACAAACATACATTCACACAAATACACATACATTCACACAAACACACAAATATACTTTTACAAAAACACACACATACACATCACTCACACACAAGCGTAGCGATGTTAGACGTTAATTTCTGAACACCACCTCTTCCTTCATCAGTCATCTCTAGAGCGTGACGTCATCACTCCTTCCTTCCTCAGTCATCTCTGGTGCGTGATTTCATCACCCCTTCCTTCCGTAATTATCTCTGGTGCGTGACGTCATCATCTGCACTGCTTCCTTTCGCAATCATCTCTAGTGCGTGACGTCATAACCTCTTCTTTACTCAGTTATCTCTATTGCGTGATGTTATCGCCCCTTCCTTCCTCAATCATTTCTAGTGTGTGACGTCATCACCCCTTCCTTCCTCGGTCATCTCTAGTGTGTAACGGACAGACAAACGGAAGTTGCTCAAACTTATATATATAGATATATATATGTATATGTGTATGTGTATTTGCGAGAGAGAGAACGACAGAGTCCGGGTTCAACCGGACGTAGCCATAGTTAGTAAGGTACTCAATTCATTAATATTGTGTAAACATCATGTTTAATATAGAAATTTCTACAGATGCATATTGTGTTTTTGTGTAAGTGTATGTGTACATACATACATGCATACATACACTTACCTATATACAGACATATGTACATACATACATGCGCGCACACACGCATACACACATACATATACACACACATGCATACATACATATATACATGATGGCTGCCCCCTCGTTATCGAGTATGGCTATCGCACGATATAACATTATTAATGATTATTAATTAATGCCATCGTGCAATGCCTGTGCATGAAGATTCTGTTTAAAGTGAGGAAAGACTGTGCACTGAGCCAATCCCACTCTCTGAGCGACAGTAGCTATAACCCGAAAAGAAGAAAAGATCAACATCATCGGTAGCTGAGCTGCAGGTTTTATGTCCAAGTTAACCCAATTTCCTGACTTGCCTTCTCCTAGAAGAATGCCCTGACAATGGTTTAACCGCGCGATTGGGTATCCAGCCCGATTATTTCTATGTCCCCGCGTTTATATATACATATGTATACTTGCATATACCTATATACACATACATATAGGTATATACATATTTACACATTTTTGAATGGCCGTTGACTCTTATGAGTTCTTCTGCCCTTTGTCAGGTTTTGTTTTTTGACTTGCAGGATATCCAAAATCACCCTCCTCGCCAAATAAACTTGGTGGTGGTTGCCGGTTTAGTCGTCGACGAACCGACTATGTGACAGGTTGTACTGGGTTACATGTTACCAGTAGCTACATACATACATACATACATACATACATACATACACACATACACACATACACACATACATACATACATACATACATACATACATACATACATACATACATACATACATACATACATACATACATACATGGTGGCTGCCAACTCGTTTTCGAGTACGGCCACTACTTTATATCCATGTAGGAGAACCCCTACTGATGCGCTAAACGAGTGTGACTTTTTAGTCCAGCCAGTGACTTGAAAACTCTGGTACAAACACTACACTTGTGACAATTATTGACACATAGTGCTAGGCCCATGGTACCATGTGACGACAAGTGCAGAGAGATCTCCAGATATAAAGCAATGCCTGTGCCGTGAAGCTTTTATAGTGAGCAAAGGCACTGCACAAAGCCAGTCCCACTCTCTTAACCAAGATGATATTTACCAAAAAGAAGAACAAGTCAACATCATTGGATACCATCAGGGTTGCAGGTGTTATATCAGAGTTTTCCTTCTCCTAGAATTCTGCCTTGACAAAGGCTAAGGGGTCATCTCTCATACATACATACATACATACATACATACATACATACATACATACATACATACATACATACATACATACATACACTCTTATGCATACACACACATATATACCTACATACATACACATACATATGCATAGACACACATACACACACATACATACATACATACAGACAGACAGACAGACGGACATAGTTCCACGCCGTACAAAGAAATCTAGATAGATATGACCACTAAGTCTATGTTTTATGTGTTATGCTTTATGTTTGTCTATGTTTATGCTTATATTTATGCGTATGTACTGCCGTTCCCACCTCCCGTTGCATTGTTATGTCGAGAAAGATTGATTAGCCCTAGAATTCCATTCACTCTATTCTATCTTCACTGGATTATATGATAAGTGCTGTTATTAGTATAGCTATTAATGTAATAACCAGTTTAGGCCAGCTCTTTAAGAATCAACTGCTCCTCCATATTGTATTCGTGACAGCCTAACAATGCTCAACATCAAAATAGGGGCGTTTAAGCTTCTAGATCATGATTGATGATAGATAACCTGTTAATATCCAGGAATAATTTAATCATTGAGAAGAACCTGTCTAAAAACAGGATTGTTAACTCAAATGTTTGTAGTGTCTTTACTAGTATACAGATCGTTGTGAAAATTTCTCGTATTATCTCTTGGTTTGATATTGTATGGTCCACTAACTTCTGACGGCACCAAGTAATACACGTCGTTTCTTTGGCATTTTAAGTACGGCGGAGCCAATCCCTCTCCAGGCATGAATACAGCGGATTTCTTTCGAAGGATAGAAAAAAAGAAGGAGGAAGTGAGAAAAAGATATAGAGGAAGAATCGACCACAGTACTGTACTAGTACTTTTTTATCGACCCCGAAATGATGATAGGCAAAGTCAACCTCGGTGGGAATTAAATACAGAGATGAGAGCCGGTACGAATGCCACAAAGCATTCTATCCAACATTCAAACGACTCTGCCAATTCGCCACCTGTATTATCTCTTAACAACATGTAATGATTCAGCAGAAAATATTTTTTAAAAACAGGATTGTTGACTCAAATGTTTATAGTATTTTTACTAATGTAAAGATTGTTATGAAAATTTGCAATATTATCTCTTAATAACCTATAATAGTTTAGCAGAACATTTCTAAGTTTGTTAATTTAAATGTGTATAATGTATTTTCTAATGGCGAGCTTGTGAAAATTTGCAGTGTTATCTAACAAGCTATAATGATTTAGCAGAAAATATCTAAACATTAGTTTGTTAACTAAAATGTTTATAGTATATTTACTAGTGTAAAGATCGTTGTGAAAATGTGCAGTATAATCTATTAACAAACTGTATTGATTTAGCAGAAAATATCTAAATATTAGTTTATCTCAAATGTTTATAGTATATTTACTAATGTAAAGATCGTTGTGAAAATTTACAGTATAATCTCTTAACAAACTGTAATGATTTAGCAGAAAATATCTAAAAATAGACTTGTTAACACAAATGTTTATAGTGTTTTTACTAGTGTAAACATCGTTGTGAATATTTGCAATACTAACAATTTATAATGGTTTAGCATAACTTTTCTAAAATTAGGTTTGTTAATTTAAATGTTTGTAATGGATTTTCTAATGGCGAGCTTGTGAAAACTTGCAGCATGGAATCTGAGCGTTCTCTAACAATATATATATATATATATATATATATATATATATATATGTGGAGGGTAAAATTCCCGAGATCCATGGATGAGTTCTCTCCAGCGGTCTCTCTCCCTCATCATCACTGCCATGTTCTGCGTTTCCAAGAGACCGGAGCCTGTCCGTTGGACATTAACATATGTCAACTTCTGTCTCCCTATTCTAGTGTGTCCGTGCAGGAGCTCCCACAGGAGCACTGAGTGCAGTGTCAGCTCTGGATGTCGGTGAGCATGTCCAGCTAACCTCAGTCACCTCTGTGCTACTTTCGAGCTGACTTTTGGGAGGGTCCCGTACAACTCTCAGTTCATCATCATCAGTGTATATATATATATATATATATATATATATATATATATATATATATATATATATAGAGAGAGAGAGAGAGAGAGAGAGAGAGAGAGAGAGAGAGAGAGAGAGAGAGAGAGCACTCTTCGGATTTTAGTCTTCACATTTATAATTATATATATATATGAATGTATATATAGTTTATTTTGCAATACACTGTATGCTTAATTAAAAGCATTTCGAAGACCATACGCTATTGTTTTAAAGTAGCGACATTGTCGCTTACTTAAATTTTCGGCAGACAGGGGGAGATAAGTTTACAGCTCTGTTTCGTACTTTTTGGTACTTATCAAAACTCACTACTCTCCCTGTCTGCCGATGTATTGCAAAATACACTATATATACATTCATATATCCCTATTTCAGAGCACCATAATATATATATATATATATATATATATATATATATATATATATATATATATATATATATAAATATTGAAGTTTCCGTTAAAAATTGAAAAAGTCATTGGAGTGAAGAGTGCTCTATGTAAGTTACAGAGCTAAATTTAATGTATAATAAACAATACAATATAATTACCTCATTACCAGAGGTTTCCCGAATAAGACAAATACAAGAAACGTCCTCATTCGTTCGTCAGACAAAGCAATTTAAAACATAGTGAAATATTTGAAAAATCTCCTCAAGAAAAGCAAAAGTTTAACGGGCAAAAAAAATATATAAATAAAAGTAATGCAAGAGATATTTAAAAATAAAATAAGGAAATATAAGGGTATGTGTATAAATGTGTGTATATGCACCTACAAATGTACATATGTGTGTATGTACAAATGCATGTGTATAGTGAGAAAATGTGTGCGTAAGTACATACATGAGGGCAAGCATATCAGTGTATGTGTGACCACAAATACGTATATAATATATGTTGGAAAAAGAAATTATAAGATAGTGGAGTTAACGTATATACAGACTCAGGGACTAAGGATTGAAATATATACACATACAAGTATGAAAGCAGGCGTATAAACACACACACACGCGCAACCACATACATGCAAGTGATATATACAGGGAAGGGAGTGTATCAGTCAAAGCAGTGTCAGAAAATACCCAGGGAACATCAAAATTGCTCCTGTAGAGTCAAAAGTGAATGCCCATTACAAGGTAAATGCAACACCAAAACCATTGTATATGCGGCTAAAGTGACAACCACCAGCAACAACCTACCAGCCACCAGCGAACGATATGTGGGTATGACACAAGACAAATTCAAAACGGGTTATTACTCACAAGTCGCATCTTTCCGACATCCTGAAAAAAGATTTACAACAGCTCTGGCTAGCAGAATATGGGATTTGAAAGACCAAGATATCCAATATAAATTAGATTGGTCAATTTTGAACCAATCTAAAGAGTATGCAAGAGGAACAAGAAGATGCGCACTCTGCATAAGTGAAAAATATTGGATTTTACAGACACTTAAATCACCAAAAACCTGCCTAAATGCAAAAACAGAAATGTTCACCAATTGCCCACACATGAAATCACACTTGCTTTCCAGCTCATATAAACTTAACTCACTTTCAGATACTTATCCTCCATAAACTCTTGTTCTTCACTTTCCTTAAATTACCCTCTTTACAGACTTCTCTTTCTGATTTACTTTTATTTTTATTTTTAACTTTATTTTTAGTTCACATCCACCAGTGACCCCCCCCCCCTCCCTGCTTTTTGATTCGCTTAATTTATATCTTCACAATTTTACATATTTTACACTTCCCCCTTTTCTTTCACTACCTGATAACACATGTCACTTGCGTTTTCATATAATGATATATTCTGTTGTCCCTCAGCCGCTTTTATGTATGTTTACTTGCGTATAATTTGTACTCATTTATTCCTACGGCTGGTTTTCATATTTTATGTATGCATGTAAGTGTGCATGTGTGTGTATACGTGTTTGTATATGTATACGAATGCATTCGTATGTGCGCGTGTATGTGTATATGTGTGTGTGTATGTGTGTTTTTATATCTATGTTTTTACATACTTATATATATGTGTGTGTGTGTATGTATATATATATATATATATATATATATATGTGTGTGTATATATATATATGTATATATATATGGTCGCGTGCGTGTGTGCGATTAGATGTGCATGTATGTGCTTTTGTCTGTACGTATATATATATATATATATATTTATATATATATATATGTGTGTATGTACAAACCTATGTATGTTTTCTATTTTCTCTAGTGTTACTTTATATTTGATAACCCCTCCCCCTTACTTTCTCTTTGATTTAATTTTTTTATTCTCATATATTTTTTCATTTTTTCATTTTCATATTTTATATTTTTTTTATATATGTATCGACCTTCAGCCTGACACTGCTTTGACTGATACACTCCCTTCCCTGTATATTTCACTTGCATGTATGTGGTTGCGCGTGTGTGTGTGTTTATACGCCTGCTTTCATACTTGTATGTGTATATATTTCAATCCTTAGTCCCTGAGTCTGTATGTACGTTAACTCTACTATCTTATAATTTCCTTTTTCAACATATATTATATACGTATTTGTGGTCACACATACACTGATATGCTTGCCCTCATGTATGTACTTACGTGCACATTTTTTCACTATACACATGCATTTGTACATACACACATATGTACATTTGTAGGTGCATATACACACATTTATACACATACCCTTATATTTCCTTATTTTATTTTTATATATCTCTTGCATTACTTTTATTTATATATTTTTTTTGCCCGTTAAACTTTTGCCTTTCTTGAGGAGATTTTTCAAATATTTCACTATGTTTTAAATTGCTTTGTCTGACGAAAGAATGAGGACGTTTCTCGTATTCGTCTTATTCGGGAAACTTCTGGTAATGAGGTAATTATATTGTATTGTTTATTATACATTATATATATATATATATATATATATATATATATATATATATATATATATATAATATATATATATAATATTATTCAAAATATTAATAAATGTGAAATATCATAACCAAAGTATATATTTTATTATACATATTTCAAAGGTACAATGGTGTTTCAGTACGTTTTCATCAGATAAAATATATAAGAGAATGGATAGGCGACATACCGCTAAGGTACTTGAATCTTCAATTCCTGTAGTGGCAGTAAGTTATTTCACCAACCCTCAACATTTATATACCACAAATAATTGTTTCTATTTTAGGCACAAGGCCTTTGTTTTATCGACCCCGTAAGGATGAAAGGCAAAGTTAACCTCTGCAGGATTTGAACTCAGATCATAAAGGGACGTAACTATGCTGGAAAGCATGTCCGACCCTCTACCGATACTGCCAATTCACCGCCTTATATACCACAAATAATATGATAAACTTAGAGAAGAGGACGGAGAGAAAGAAAAGATAAATGAAAATTTAAAAAATAACGAAGTTTCACATAAAGTAGAATTTTGAAATAATTTAGATGATAAATGAACAAAATATATTATATATTGATGTGGATATATGCAATTTCAATATATCTGAATATATATTTAATAGTTATTTAATAAGCATTAAAGATAAATTGTTTGTTACGCTAAATAGAATATCTTACCTTATGATAAAATATTGTCATAATCTAAAAGTAGTTAAATTAAATTAAATTTATTTAAGCATATGAATTTGTAATGAACTTAATATTCGATTACCGTAGAAATTAATCTATGCCTAATAATCTAGATATATTATAAACTTATAATTAACTGAAGCGTAATCCAATACAAGTGGTATTCACTGATAAATAATATGAAACATTTTTGAATTTTTGAATTTTTGTGTAGCATTTGAAAACAACGGGTTTTTGTATTCTCTCCTTTACTTTATCTTTTCCTTTCCCTTTTCTTCCTTTCTTTATTTCACTTCTTTTCTCTCCGCATCTTCCCTTTTCTTCTTTACTTTATTTCCCTTTCTTTCTCTCCCCACCTTCCCTTTTCTTCTTTTCTTTATTTCTCTCTCTTTCTCTCCCAATCTTACCTTCTATATTTTTTCGTTGCTTTACGTCCTCTTCTTCTCTAAGTTTATCATATTATTTGTGGTATATAAGGGTTGAGGGTTGGTGAAATAACTTCCTGCTATTACAGGAATTGAAGATTCAAGTACCTTAGCGGTATGTCACATATTCAATCTCTTATATATTTTATTTGATGAAAACGTACTGAAAAACCATTGTACCTTTGAAATATGTATAATAAAATATATACTTTGGTTATGATATTTCTCATTTATTAATATTTAGAATAATATTATAGATACTCCAGAAAAGTTGCTGTCGAGTGCTTCTAATCTATTGTAAAATTGAATTCGTTGATTAATCAACGAGACATATAAACTTTTGGTCATATATATATGGAAGCACCTGGACTTTCGATCATAATGTCGTGGTTTGGATTCCTGGGTTGCGCCTTGTGTTCTTGAGCAAAACACTTCATTTCACGTTGCTCCAGTATACTCAGCTAAAAATGAGTACCAACAATAGCTGGGGGGTTTAAACTCCAGTGAGGAGTCTTGTACTCTCAGTCGCTTCACACTATGAAACCGGGATAAGCACTGGCCAAATGAGCCTTCTGGAATAAGACAGACTTTAGACTATATATATACATATATATATATATATATATATATATATATATATATATATATATATATATATATATATATATATATATATATATATATATATATATATATATATATATATATATATATATATATATATATATATATATAAAATAAAATAATTAAGTCAAATATGTAAAATTTGGCTTCGTTTATTATAAATTATAGATATACTGCTATATATATTTCGGGGACAGCCATCATTGGCTGTGACCTCTTCAAGCAGTCCGAAATGGTGTGGGAAGGACAAGTATACATGTTGTTGAAGTGTGTCGGTAAACAACCAGCATATACTCAAAATTTATATATATATATATATATATATATATATATATATATATATATATATATATATATATATATATATATATATATATATGTATGTATGTATATGTATATATATGTATGTGTATGTATATATATATACATACACATATTTTTTTCAACCTAGCTAACTTGGTCATTTGCAATTGGAACACATGTATACTTGTATCAGTGTTCATCGCTTATATATTCAATTATATTACACGGCTCGGAAAGATTCCCTTCTTTGAGCTAGTTAATTGTAAAAGACTATTTTAAGTTTCTAACTCAATCTATGATATTCTCGGCTCCATATGTAGAGCTTACTTTAGTCTCATAAAGCCCGCTGCTATTTTTAGCAGCATGAGTATGAGACGCGCTAGGCGCATGTGCTTTTATATCAGCATATCGTTAAGTTTTCTTAGATCCTTAAGAGTGAAAGGTACAAATTTCCTGGATACCCGCAGAAGAGCACAGGAATTGTGGCTTTCACTTAATAATTCTTGCGTAACAGATTTAGATCTGTCCGGATATCTAAGGCAGTTGCCCGATATAGGTTTGTTATTTTTATTGATTTATTACTTTAAATCGAGAGAGGCAATCCATATTGTTTTAAATTAGTATTTTTTTCATCCTAGCTAACTTGGTCATTTGCAATTGGAACACATGTGTACTTGTATCAGTGTTCATCCCTCTCATATATTCAATCATATTACACGGCCCAGAAAGCTTCCCTTCTTTGAGCTAGTTAATTGTAAAAGACTATTTTGAGTTTCTAACTCAATCTATGATATATATATATATATATATATATATATATATATATATATATATATATATATATATATATATATATATATATATATATATATATATATATATATATATATATATATACAAGTTAATATAAATTAATATATGATAAACACCTAAGTGTTTGTATTGTAAAAGACAAAAGTTAGCTAGAATGAAACAAACTAATTCAAATAAATATAGCCTGCCTGTATCGATTTAAAAAATAATAAATCAATATACACAAACTCATATTGGCAAATAGCCGTGGTACCTAGACAAATTTAAATTTCAAAATTCAAGCCTTTTCCGCAGATCAATCTGAACCTCAAAATCAAAATAGGTTTCGCAAACGATGGTTTAAAAGTGAAATAATCAATTTTCTGTGCTTATCAATAGGTACCCAGAAAAATTAGGTTACTTCACCTCGAAAAAATGTTGAAGGTCTGGTTTACGAGCACAAACGCACGAGGTTTTGCACTCAGTTCTTCCAGCTCACTAGCCTATTTCATACTCATGGCGCTAGAAATAACAGCCGTTTATATGGGATTAAAAATTAGCTCAACCGAGGGCGCAGTAATATATTATATTTAGAGTATACACTCAAAGAGTCATTTACAATTAATTAGCTCAAAGAAAGAAGCATTTCTGAGCCGTGCAATACAAGTTAATATAAATTAATATATGATAAACATCTAAGTGTTTGTATTGTAAAAGACAAAAGTTAGCTAGAATGAAACAAATTAATTCAAATAAATATAGCCTGCCTGTATCGATTTAAAAAATAATAAATCAATATACACAAACTCATATTGGCAAATAGCCGTGGCACCTAGACAAATTTAAATTTCAAAATTCAAACCTTTTCCGCAGAACAATCTGAACCTCAAAATCAAAATAGGTTTCGCAAACGATGGTATAAAAGTGAAATAATCAATTTTCTGTACTTATCAATAGGTACCCAGTAAACTTGTATTGCACGGCTCAGAAATGCTTCTTTCTTTGAGCTAATTAATTGTAAATAACTCTTTGAGTGTATACTCTGAATATAATATATTACTGCTCCCTCGGTTGAGCTAATTTTTAATCCCATATAAACGGCTGTTATTTCTAGCGCCATGAGTATGAGATAGGCTAGTGAGCTGGAAGAACCGAGTGCAAAACCTCGTGCGTTTGTGCTCGTAAACCAGACCTTCAACATTTTTTCGAGGTGAAGTAACCTAATTTTTAAAGCACAGAAAATTGATTATTTCACTTTTAAACCATCGTTTGCGAAACCTATTTTGATTTTGAGGTTCAGATTGATCTGCGGAAAAGGTTTGAATTTTGAAATTTAAATTTGTCTAGGTACCACGGCTAGGGCGGTGGATTGGCAGTATCGGTAGAGGGTCGGACGCCATGCTTTCCAGCATAGTTACGTCCCTTTACGATCTGAGTTCAAATCCCGCCGAGGTTGACTTTGCCTTTCATCCTTACGGGGTCGATAAAATAAAGTACCAGTAATGCACTGGGTAATTGTGCCAAAAGTAGAAACAATTAATTTATATTAACTTGTATTGCACGGCTCAGAAATGCTTCTTTCTTTGAGCTAATGAATTGTAAATGACTCTTTGAGTGTATACTCTAAATATAATATATATATATATATATATATATATATATATATATATATATATATATATATATATATATATATATAATTATAAGTTTGAAGAACAGTCAGATAAAATATATCCAATTTTTCTTCTCTGTAGTCCGTAGAAATTAACTAGATAAATAATCATTTAAACGGAGCTAAGTTTAAAATGTAACTTCGAAGAAATAACAGATAAATGACACAGACTATCCCCCGCGAAGAACAACCATATAAAATTTACGTAGTCTTTCTTCTTAGCCCGTAGAAATTAACTAAACAAATAATCAATTAAACGGAGCTAAGTCAAAACTGCAAGTTTCAAGAAAAAATGTATATAAACTTTACCAAAATTCTTCTAGTCCCGACTATCAATAGTTTCGCTCGTACTTTGTGGATATGTCCAATCCTGGTATTATCCATGAGGTTTCGAGCTTATCAAGAGACTCCCTCAAGAGGACTAAAATTTCTACGGTGATCGCCGCCAGAAATGAATTCAAAATGGGTAAGAATTATCACGTGGCCAGCGGTTAAAGTAGAAGGGTGTGAAGGGTAGGCTGAATGGTAGGTAGGCTGCTAAGAGGAGCAGTTAGTTACCGCCTAAGGTTTACTCAAACGAAAGGGAGTATAGAATAGATTCATAAGGATATATATGTATTATATATATATATATATATATATATATATATTTTTTAAAGAATAGAGGTGTAACACACAAGTTATTATATATTGGTAAACGGAATAGAAAATGCTGACAAATTGTTCACAGTGAAAAATAGTTTAATTAGGAATAAGTGAGAATTAGTAATTGTATTGGTTAGTATTCAGTTTTGGTTTTAAGTTTTACCGGTTGCGCATTTCTAATGCTTTTCAAAAATAATTTTGAGATAGAGTGTCCGTGATGTTTGCTCTGATCTGATTAGTTTGGGGAATTCTACCTGTTTTTATGTTAAAAAAGTGGCTCCAGCGATATTAAAATAAGTTTTGCGCCAATTCGTGTTGCAAAAATTCTTGTGGTCAAAACAATTTTGATTGGTCGGTAGAGGTCATGTGAATGTAAAAAATTGATTTTGCGCCAAATGTAGGTTTGTGTCGACTGACTGAGAAATGACTCTTTCACAACAAATATGTGTGTGTGTGTGTGTGTGTGTGTGTGTGTAGTAGTAGTAGTAAAGTGTTCGTTGTTGTGATAATGGTCACCAGGGATGTGTGTGCGAACCGCAGCCTGTTGACAGTTCAAATACCTATTAAGACAAGTGTGTGTGTGTGTGTGTGTGTGTGTGTGTGTGTGTGTGTGTGTGTGTGTGTGTGTGTGTGTGTGTGTGTGTGTGTGTGTGTGTGTGTGTGTGTGTGTGTGTGTGTGTAGCAGAGTAATTCGTGGTAGAGGGATGGTCAGTAGGAATGTGTCTGTAAGTGAGTGAGAGATATTTTAACATGTTAAAAGATATTTTTCAGCTCTTGTCTTATACGGAGAAGTGTGTGTGTGGTGTGTGTGTATATGTCTCTTTGTATGTTAATGTACGTGTGTGTATGTGTGTGTGTATAGATGTGTGTGTGTGTGTGTGTGAATGTGTGTGTGTGGGGGGGGGGACCAGTATTTTTTTCCTGGTAAAATGGTGTACATTATTCGATATTTTCAGTAAAATCGATTCTCTCAATAGAACATCAAAAACCTTAATAATAAAAGGTGTGAAATGATATATAGTATTGGCATAATACCAAGGTGTGTGTGTGTGTGTGTGTCCAGATTGTACGTACTGAAAGGGGGATCCCTTAGACCTTGCCATATTGGAATACCTGTGCACAAATATGTATCTAGAGTGTGTCCAGAAATTGTATACCTGTGCACAAATTGTATACTTGTGCACAAATTGTACACATGTATCTGGAGTGTGTCCAGAAATTGTATACCTGTGCACAAATATGTATCTGGAGTGTGTCCAGATTGTAAGGCCTTGCCGTATTGGAATACCTGGGCACAAATATGTATCTGGAGTGTGTCCAGAAATTGTATACCTGTGTACAAATGTGTATCTGGAGTGTGTCCAGATTGAACGTACTGCAAGGGGAATTCATTAGGCTTTGCCGTATTGGAATACCTGTGCACAAAAATGTATGTGCCCATCAGTGTGCAATGCATGTGTGCGTTTATGTATGTGTGTGTGTCGGCACGTTTATATCTATAGACATCAAAAGGTATGCAAATTTGTGTATATTTGTGTTGCACCATAGAACATGTGTGTTTACGTATGTAAACCCCATCAAAAGGTAGAAATAAAATCCTGGACGAATTCTGTGAACACATCACAAACTTTCCTTACCAACACTTGCACAGACAAAAACACAAGCCAAACCTCAACAAGAAAGAATGGGAAGAATTAAATAGATTAAAAACCGACAGAACCATTACAATTAAAGAGGCTCATAAAAGGAGTACAGTAGTCCTAATGGAGACAGAATTCTATATCAACTTAGCGCTCTCCACTTTGGAAAACGAAACATACTACGAAAAGGCTGAACATTACAATCAACAGAAAATTATGAGAAACCTAAAAACTCTGATCAACCAATACAAAGAAGGACTCACTAACAAGGAATTCAGCTTCATCACAGACTTCACAAGTAAATCCAGCCTTGTCTACGGTATCCCTAAAGTACATAAAAGCGAATTAATAAGTCAGGCATGCAAGGAAGCCACAGACATAGTCATCAATGTCCCCTCACCCAATGATCTCAAATTAAGACCTATAATAGCAGGCCCCGCTTGCGAAACCCACCGCCTTAGCAACTTCATTGATACTCTTCTCAAGCCTTTTCTCAAACACATCAAAAGCTATATAAGGGACGACCTAGATATGCTCAATCACCTCCCTAATATGCCACTTTCTGAACAAACCCTACTAGTAACGTTCGATGTAGTCAACCTATACTCCAACATCCCCCACAACCTAGGAATAGAAGCTATCCAATTCTGGCTGGATAATTTCCCCAATGAACTCCCACAACGCATCAAAAAAGAATTCGTGATAGAGGGACTCAAATTTATCTTGGAGAACAATTACTTCGTTTTCAATAACAAACCCTACAGGCAGAAATCTGGGACCGCTATGGGAACGAAAACAGCCCCCACTTATGCCAACCTAGTCATGGGATACCTGGAAATCATCCTCTACACTAAAGTCCTAAACAAATTTGGAAACACTCTCCACTTACACATAGAAAGGAACTGGAAGCGATATCTAGATGACTGCTTCATCCTTTGGCACGAAAACATCGAGAAACTTAAAGAATTTCACACCCTTATAAATGGGCTCAACACGAATATTAACTTCACGATGGAATACAGCCATCAACAACTCCCCTTCCTCAACATCCTCATTAAGATCCATAACAAAAAAATAGAAACAGACATATACTACAAGCCCACAGACTCCAAGCAATATCTTCCTTTCAACTCTTGCCACCCTAGACACGTTAAAATTAATATTCCCTACAACTTAGCCAAGAGAATCTGTACTATAGTCTCCAATAAAAACACCTGCTACTTACGGCTACAAGAACT
>OZ024741.1:325538761-325541261 GCA_964016885.1 Eledone cirrhosa | reverse complement strand
TTTATAAATAATGACATACCCATGGAAATCACACCTTAATGGCCGAAGATTCGCCAGATAGTAACTTGTTGAGTGTTCTATATCAGTTATAAACATTTATGTTTGTCGGAATTCCAACAAATTAAATACAACTCCTACATATACATATATATATATATATATATATATATATATATATATATATATATATATATACACACACACAATTTGACAATTTTTACTGGCTTCAGTCGTATGGCTGCGGTCAAACTGGAGCACCACCTTCAAAGATTTTGTCAATCATATCTACCGCGTCTACTTTTCACTCCCACCCTAGTACCTTCAATATGCCCAATCTCAAAACTTTTCTATCTAAAGATTTTATTTCCAATTCCATCCCACCCGTCCCCTCAATCTATTTTATTTCTCATTCTTTCTTCTGATGAAGGACTAGCGTCCGAAACGTTAAAACCCTCTTCCTGCTATATCAAGCGTTAACCTAATATATACCTTCCATATACTGTACGATTGTGTTGTTATTTCTGTTTACCTTTTACATATATATATATTTATATATATATATGTGTGTGTGTGTGTGTGTGTGTGTGTGTGTGTGTGTGTGTGTGTGTGTGTGTGTGTGTAAAAGGTTATATATATATATATATATATATATATATATATATATATATATATATATATATATATATATATATATATATATATATATTATAATAAAATAACAGGAGGCTGGACTTGTGTAAATCCTTGAAAGGTTTATTATACTATGATCATTTCAATGACCGGGTTTCGTATGAATCCGGTGATATCATCAGGTATTTGAAATATAATAAATGAATGTAACAGATAAAATCCATGGGGCTGTAAATCATAGACCCGAGGACGACCGACCATCTAGCATCTTCCACTTTAGCCGGTCGCCCTCAAGTGCTGGCTATTCGGTCTACTTAAGGCTATCTGGTGAGGGGCGAAAGCTTATAATGTGCTACTAACCTCCCGGTCAAAGAGAAAAAAAAGACAGAAAGAAAGAAGAAAAGTCAGCGTTAATGTCATGCTACAATCAGACTAGGATTTGCCGCGAAAAATGTTATTCTAAAGAACCTATATCTTAACAGAGGTATATATTATAACAGAGGTATATATAGTGGGCGTCTGCATGGTATAATGTGTGAACAAAAAATTGGAACGTAAAATTTTTGTTTAGATTTATAGGATAAAATTTAAAAAAATTAAATTAAAGATTAAAATTATAAAATTAAAAAAATTAGAAAATTAAAAATTAAACAGTTTTAAAAAAAAATTTAAGATTTGGGTTGCGAGATTTAGTTAAAGAATTTACAGAGAGAGTCTTTTATGAAAAAATGTTAAGTGTATTATAGAGACCCTCGATAAGTTTTCAGGGTGGGATATAGAGTAAAGATTAAGTCCTAGTTTAGCAGTCAAACAGCACACGACGACTGCAGACTCCGGCCAGCCCATCCTAACCACGTGTCAGCCATTCCGAGTGAAATCGTCTAGCGAAAGATATGGAAATCAATTTTTCCGAGCACTCGAGGAATGTAACTGTTCTAGGCTTCGGGTGTGCTAGTGGGAAGTCAGCCATCGTCGTTAGGCCATCGTTATACCAAACGAGTACTATTAATTTACACAGGAGGCGGATTTGTTTAAGTGCCAGTAGAGGGAGGCATGATACAGCTAATAGTTATGATTAGGCCTAGAATTTAAAGGTCACAAACGGCGGCGCGGCGGGCCCCTGGGCGAAGCCACCGCTCCGAGTAATTTCATTTACGAAAGAAGGGGAAATTTATTTTTCCAAGCACCAAGCTAAAGTGGAAGATGCTAGATGGTCGGTCGTCCTTGGGTCAATGATTTACAGCCCCATGAATTTTATCTGTTACATTCATTTATTATATTTCGAATACCTGATAATATCACCGGATTCATACGGAACCCGGTCATTGAAATGATCATAGTATAATAAACCTTTCAAGTCCAGCCTCCTGTTATTTTATTATAATAATTAACTCCGTACTCGGACCACCAACTACACAAACGAAGACGGTTGAGCTGCTTTACGTTGAGTACTCTCCATATTATTACATCAAGATTGACCATACGGAATGACCAACTCTATCCAGTGGTGACCCTTCAAACGTAACCTAAATATATATATATATATATATATATATATATATATATATATATATATATATATATATATATATATATATATTGGTAAACGGAATAAAAAATGCTGACAAATTGTTCACAGTTGAAAAATGGTTTAATTAGGAATAAAAGAGTATTAGTGATTGTATGGGTTAGTATTCAGTTGTGGTTTTAAGTTTTTTAAGTTTTTACCGGTTGCGCATTTCTAAATGCTTTTCAAAAATAATTTTGAGATAGAGTGCCCGTGTTGTTTGCTCTGATCTGATTAGTTTTGGGAATTCTACCTGTTTTTATGTTTAAAAAGTGGCTCCAGCGCTACTTGGTGTTTGCAAAA
>OZ024741.1:325528761-325533761 GCA_964016885.1 Eledone cirrhosa | reverse complement strand
AGTTGGAATTGATAAGGGCAGCCATTTTGGCTTCACTTACTTCGAAATGTTAAACTGTTTTATTCTTTTACTTGTCTCAGTCATTAGACTGCAGTCATGCTGGAGCACCGCCTTGGTTTAGTCGTTCATATTGAAACCCCACCCCCACCCCATCAGCAGTGCTCTTCAATATTTTCTGATAGTTATTTTATCTATCTCTTTCTTTTTCGTAGAAGCGTTAAGTTATGCAGACACAATTGTAAACATAGACACAGGCGCACACACACACACATACACACACACACACACACACACACACACACGCACACACATACATATCTCTCTCTCTCTCTCTCTATATATATATATATATATATATATATATATAGAGAGAGAGAGAGAGAGAGAGAGAGAGAGAGAGAGAGAGAGAGAGAGAGAGAGAGAGAGATAATATATACACACATATATATATATTTATATATATCTTTATCGAGCCCTCTTCGGATTTTAGTCTTTACATTTATGCGGTGGATTAGCAGTATCGGTAGAGGGTCGGACACCATGCTTTGACGCCGTTTCCATTCTGAGCTCAAATTCCGCCGAGGTTAACTTTGCCTTTCATCCTTATGGGGTCGATAAAATAAAGTACCAGTAATACACTGAGTAATTGCTGGTCTTGTGCCAAAAGTAGAAACAATTATTACTATATATATATATATATATATATATATATATATATATATATATATATATATATATATATATAAATGAAGTATTTCCGTAGGAAAGGTAAAGGAAAAAAGAGTGCTCTATGTAGGCTACAGAGCTTTTTAGTTATGTAATCAACAACATAAGATAATTAATTCTTTCACCAGTGGTTTCTTGAAGACAGATGTTTATAACTGTCTTCAGTCGTCAGAACGAATAAAATGGAATGTTTATTAAATATGGATTTGAAAACAAAATTTAGCCTCACTTTCATATTTCCTAAATTTTGTTTTCAAATTCATATTTAATAAACATTCCATGTTATTCATTCTGACGACTGAAGACATATAAATATCTCTCTTCAAGAAACGACTGGTAAATGAATTAGTTATTTTATGTTGTTTATTACATAACTATATATATATATATATATATATATATATATATATATATATATATATATATATATATATATATATATATATATAATATATATATAATATATAGAAATGGCTTCTACGGGACTAAACTGTTTCATTCGGAAATCATCAGGAAGCCTGCTGATTTCTCCCGAATGAAACAGTTCTACTCCTGTAGAAGCCATTTCTATATTAAATATTATATCATGTCTATTTGTCTTTTAATCCATAAGTCTTCTAAACTTCCGGAATAAATTTTTCATGGCAACAATAAGGCAGATATCTACTCTATAATAGTAGATGAATCACTACCTACTTACGGATAACTGATGCTGTACACCAGGTCCGAGAACAGAAAAGCCGAACTCCCACTATCATCGCCTCCATCTCTCTCGCCCTCTACATCTCACTCTATAATGAGCAAATGGGGTCCCACGTGCTGGCTGCCCCACGGCCCCGGCAGACAGAATGGAGATGGCGTTTCCTCGGAGGATGGTAAGGGAGATGCGCTGGAAGAGCCTTTCCATCTCGTGAGGCTCACACCTGCGGCTAGCCAGCTCAGTGCTTATGGTGGTAAGTAGGGAGGTAGCCCTAGTGCAAGAGACACCAGAGGTCTCCACTGCCAGGGGTTCGACTGCAAACCTGTCGAAGAGCGACCCATAGTTGGAGAGTCTACCCTCCTCAGCCCGAAGTGCAGCAGAACCTGGGTTAGTCGCAGATTACACAGAGGTTGCCGCTGGAGAATGTGTTGCTGCAAGTGGCATCCCAGACGAGGGTTTTACCACCGCGGAACGGGAAGATGGTCATACCGTCTGGCCTACTGTTGTCTCTCGGTCCAGCCCCACTGGCTCGAGCTGAGAAGGAAAGCCTGCAGAATCTAACCCATGCTTTATGACCTCGTTAAAATCCGCATTGCGTGGAAGGCGGCCGGCACTGTAGCGACAGGAAAGCGGGTGGATGCCGAAAGAGTTCACGATGGATCTTCAGCGACATTTGTGTGGCTCGCAGATCCGGAGGACATGCCTCAGGGAAACCCCAATAAGCAGGTTATCATAGTCCAGCTGCGTGCTAGTAGAGAAGGACATGGAGCCAGGCACCACTGTGGGGTTGTGAGGCCACGCGAAAACAATCAAGGAGGTGCTGGTCGGGCTGGCGCGCCAGCCTGTCTGAGGCCAGCTTGCACTGGATGAGAAAACTTGACGTCAGCAGAAGAAGGAGAAAGGACATCTACTGGGCTAAGTCCAAGCCGGTCCACGTCTCGCAAGCGCCTTCACGTTCCTCGGTCATAGTGAGTTCCATTGTGTTTAGGAAAACCTTGTTGATAAGGACGCGGCATGGGGTTACCGACAAAAGAAACGTCGGCAAAGCCAGAGAGATCGATGACCGGAGGCCAAGGCCACCATATCTAACAGGTAAGGTGGCCTGTTACCATCCAATGTCGTCAAACCTGACGTTGCATATCTCCTCAGCTGCCGCTCTGATACAAGTCTCAAGGACGGAAAGGAGAGGTGCGTGGCTGTAGCAAGGTGTGCTACGAAAAGTATAGAGGAGCTTCGGCATGGCGAAACAGTTCCTCAACAGGAAGAGGGCTGGGTCGGCGTAGACCATGGTTATAAGGTATTTAAAGTATTCAATGATTTCCTTGGCTTTATGGCCGATGCGAAACCTCGTATTTTGAAGACATGTTGATTATTAAGCGCCTTGTGCGTCAATTTCTAGACAGTTACTGAGGAATAGTACTTTCTAATGGCGCTCACGAAAACTCGCTACGCTGCGACGTCACAGGGATGTTGCCACGTAAAAGTTCCGGATTTATCTGCGCCACATTGTATGTGTATATATATATTTCTGACGGGGTTCTGCATTTTCGGTCGACCAACTCAGAAGCCATTGGTTAGCCGGACACTATGGTAGAAGACCACACCGGACTAAACACAAAATAATATGGTTGGAAAGCGAACTCCGCAAACCCAGAGCCATGCTTGTGCCTATCAGTGTGTGTATATTCCAAGCAGATGTTTCATATGAAATATCTACTTCAAAATGAATACTAATACATATTTAAACAACTGCGATTCAATGAAAAACTATTAGCGTGTAAAAATCATGACTCAGTTTATTATCTCGAGAGAAAGGGAGTATGAGAACGATAGAGGAAGAAATGAACAAAATACTTATAATAAATAATTTTGCTTCAGGTATTCGATTTTGTTATTTATTTATTTATTGAAGAATCCATTTACTTCAAAATATAGTTTGTTGCGGTGAACGTTATTAATAGCATACTTATGTCTGCATAAAAACATCTGTCAACTTATGTTCAAATATATATATAGATAGATATAGATAGATACTTAAATAGATAGATACTTAAATAGATGTAACTTGACGAAACCGCCTCAGCATACAGTCAATACTCTACTTTACTAATATATATATATATATATATAGATAGATATTGTTATACTTGGGGAGGGTTATATTTGTGTAATATTGCCAGAATTAATAACAGAACACACTCACTGTTTGGTTGGTTTTCGCTTTGCGCTTCTGTGTCTTTTATATCGGTAATCTAATTTATTTGGTCCTCAATGTTGCCATTGACTGACCAATGGTATATATATATATATATATATATATATATATATATATATATATATATATATATATATATATATGTATATAGACCAGCAACTTCTGATCGAATTTTAGGTCTGCCACCGTGACATACTGCTTATCTTGGGCATTTTAAACCTGGCGAAGCCACCATTCCTCTCTAGGTCTGAAGACATCTGATTTCTTCTAGAGAAGACAGGAATGAGTGAAAGAAAGGGTGTGGGGGCGAAAGAAAGGAAGAGATGCAGAGGAAGAATTGACATCGAAAGGAGTGAGAGAGTAGGGGGGCGCGGGAAGTGAGAGAGATTTGAAAACCCTTAGAGGGGTTTTATTTTGTTTTTAAAATGTAAGGGTAATCCCAGTTGATTGAATATGTTTCAATCACCATATTTAACATGAAAGATTTTTCAGCCAGTATGTTGCTCGTGCGTATATATATGTATATATATATATATGTGTGTGTGTGTGTGTGTGTGTTAGTGTGTGTATGCGTGTGCTCACACACACACACGCACATACGCATACATACGTATACATATATGTATAAATATATGTATATATATATATATATATATATATATATATATATATATATATATATATATATATATATATATATATATATATATATATATATATATATATATATATATATTGGTAAACGGAATAGAAAATGCTGACAAATTGTTCACAGTTGAAAAATGGTTTAATTAGGAATAAAAGAGTATTAGTGATTGTATACAACCCATACAATCACTAATACTCTTTTATTCCTAATTAAACCATTTTTCAACTGTGAACAATTTGTCAGCATTTTCTATTCCGTTTACCAATATATAATAACTTGTGTGTTACACCTCTATTCTTTTAACTATATATATATATATATATATTTCGTTTCTGAATTTGTTTAGCAAGATTCTTTATCTGAAATCGTGTGTTGAAACCGATATTGTTATACTTTGGGAGGGTCATGTTGCCAATAAGAAACACACGCACCAGTTGCTTTCACTTCAATTTATTATAATAAATTTATAATAAATTTATAAATTTATAAATTTCTGGTTGGTTGGTTGGTTGGTTGGTTGGTTGGTTCCACAACCAGATAGTTGTTTATATATTGTCATAGTTCTTTCGTCACACACTCTGTGACCTCTTCAGTGACTGGGGATTCCTTTCTTTGTTTCTGTGCCTCTCCTTTGTTCTGTCCTACGCCATTTTGTTTCTGTGTGTGTGTTGTGTGCTCAGTCTGCGCATGTGCCACATCCGGGTGTCTGT
>OZ024741.1:325518761-325523761 GCA_964016885.1 Eledone cirrhosa | reverse complement strand
GGGCCATGGAGTGTTCTCTGGCCTCCTGTGGTGTTCCAAAGAACACTTCCGCGGTTCCATATTTCTGCCCACGTCTGATGTGGGGTTTTTTGCCCACACATGACCCAAAACTTTTTGGATTTGGGACTCGGATGCCCGTTCCACTCGGCGCGATTTTATGTTAATCGTCCGATAAGACACGGTGCATAGGCGCCGACGCTCCATTTTATTTGGGGGTGGGGGTGAGGCTGACCCTGTACCCATCTTTCTTTACCATTCTCTTGGCTTCATCTAATTCCTCCTGAGTTACCTGGATTGCTTCGCACTTTTTTGCTGCTCTGGCAAAAGACAGGGTGGTTTTCTTATTCTCATTGTTGTTGTTGCTGTTGTTGTTATCGTTATTTTTGTTATTGATATTTTTAGTTTCAGTTGTGGTGGTGGTGGCGTCAGTGGTGTTCGGTGTGGAAGAGTCCATTCTGGGTGAATCCATTTCGATGTTACGAGATAATTTTTTGTTTTTTGTTTCTGTTGTCGCTTTGGTCGTGGTGGGGTGGCGGCTTCAACACCTGCAGTCATGGCGGGAAATGGTGGGTAATGGCGGGTAATGGCGGGTAATGGCGGGTAATGGCGGGAAATGGCGGGTAATGGCGGGTAATGGCGGGTAATGGCGGGTAATGGCGGGAAATGAATGTCTGCATGAGACAAATTTAAATTATTGCTACTGCTTATATTTTTAGTGTTGGCAAACGTAGTAATATTTACAATGGTGGTGTTGGTGTGAGGAGTTAGTTTGTGAGGAAGGTGTGGCTGTGAGTCATCCATGATTTTTCAAAGAAATTTTTTGTTTGATAATTATAAAAGTTTAAATTTTGGGCTTCCGAAAGCAAATTTTATGACCTTATAAATAGTTAACAACAAAGATTTTCCATAAATGGCAATTTTAAACAAACGAAAACAACAAACCTTTGCGGAGCTCACGAAGATACGATTTCCTACGTAGGTCGCCAATAATAATAATAATTGTTTCTACTTTTGGCACAAGGCCAGCAATTACCCAGTGCATTACTGGTACTTTATTCTATCGACCCCGGAAGGATGAAAGGCAAAGTTAACCTCGGCGAGATTTGAACTCAGATCATACAGCGAGGTAACTCTATGCTTCAAAGCATGGCATCCGACCCTCTACCGATACTGCCAATCCAATAATAATAGCAACTTCACCTGATCATTTTCTCTCACCGATTCTGGTTTATGCTCAGAATGTTTATGTTCAGAATGTGGTAAATTGTTTACTTTGCATAGATGCCAGTGGATCACCCTGCCTATCATATCATGTCTCCAGCCTTTATAGTGAGTCTGCGCTAGGTGTTTACACTCGGATACAATGTGATCCACAGTCTCCTCTCTCTCTCTCTCTCTCTCTCTCCACAGATCCTACACAGTGGCTAGCCTCTTCCTTGTAAATATGGAGTTTCTCCCACTTCGTTCTGAGGGCCTGCTTTTGCGCAGGCATTAGCATTCCTTATGTAGCCTTTTTAAGGTCTCCTCTTTTTAACCAGTTCCATGTCTGTGGATCTCTAAATTCAGTTTTCTTAAAGAAGGTACTATGAAAGGATTTATCATGAAGATTGCTCTTCCTCCTTGTTGTTATTTCCTCCTTGCACATCCCCTGGTCTAATCCTTCAGTACAATTTTGAGCATTGGCTCCCTACTTGTGGAACATGTTGTAGATAGTCAATAGCTTCCTAGTCTTCCTATCCATTTCTTTTTATTCAGCAACATTCCATTTCAGAATTCCCGCATTGTACCTAATAATAGACACAGCTCGGGAATTCACTGCACTTATGACATTCCTACTATTTAGACGTGATTTTAATACGCTCCTCACTCTCCTAATGTACTCAGATCTTATCAATTCCTTCATAATAATAATAATAACGGCAATAACAATATTAATATACATATATATATACACACATACGCACATAAATATATCTACACACGCGCGCGCGATAGCAATTAACAGCGCTGCGATCGAATGTGGCTTTTTAGCCCAACCAATGATATAAAATGTCTTGCACAGAGTTGGCAACCAAGACATTCACTGGGAATAGCCGGCCGTGGTTGAAGTTCATCTACTTTTGCATGTCGTTTGAGCCCTCCTGCTGATTTACATTCTCTTCCACATGCTTGGCAAGCATGATGAGTAGCATCTCCAACAGCAGTCTGGTAGTCAACCACTGGTCTAACATTATGACTGCGAAGATGACATTCAAGTCCAGCTTTGCTGGGGCAGAGTCTCGCACAGACGCTGCATGTCAGCGCCATAGGAGGATCCTCGCCGTCTGGAAATTCAACAGTAATGCCCTTCCTCACATCCCTCTTTACTTTCTCGTATGCGATTCGAGATGCCTCAAAGGCAACTTTCCCCTCATATACAGTCTTTCTCCATTTATTACGATCAACAGCAACATTTTCCCATGTATCAGCAGAGATGTTAGCGTCTTTCAAGGAATCCTTATACCTCTTTTTTGCTTTAGGTGGTGGTCGTTTTCCTTTAACTAACTCTCCATAAAAGAGTTGTTTTGGTATTATAGAATCCTTTATCCTGCAAGGTGGCCACTCCAACGGAGTCTTTGCTTAAGAACAAGAGCTTCTATACTGTCACACAGAGAGCTTTCCAAAACCTCGACATTACTGATGTGGTCCCTCCAGTGAACGCCATGGATCCGTCTGAGACACATCTGATGGAAACGCTCCAATTGCTTAAGGTGGTGTCCATATGTAACCCAGGTCTCGCAGGCATAAAAAAGTGAAGGGAGCACACATGCCTTGTACACCTTTACCTTTGTCTTCTTGCATATGTCTCGTCGACCCCAGAGTCGCCTTTCTAGCTTTCCGAAATCATCACTTGGTTTCCTAATCCTGAGTGGGATTTCATTATCAAGGTTGCTGTATCGATTGACAGTGCTTCCCAGGTAGACAAACTGATCAACCACTCCAAGTCGTTTACAATTCACATAGATATTTGGCTCACTGTACTGCTTACCAGGGGCAGGTTGGTACATGACGACGGTTTTCTTGAGACTGACAGTCAATCCTAGGGTAGTACAAGCATCAGAAAATGCATTGAAAATGTGCTGCATATCACACTCTGTGTGCGCTACGAGATCGCAATCATCTGCATACAAGCGGTCTCTTATGATTGATGTAAATACTTTTGTTTTTGCAGCAAAGTGCCTGATGTTAAATATGCTGTCTGAGGTTCGATATCGGATGTAAACACCATGGTCACAATTCCTGAATGCAATAAAACCATTGCAAAGTATATGGCAAACAGGGTCGGTGCTGGAATATCCCCCTGTTTCGTTCCATGTTTTACTGAGATAGGCTCCGACATGTTATCCGACATTAACCCAAGCCTTCATGTCGACATGGAAAGACCTAACCAAAGCAAGGAATTCATCAGGGCAACCAAGTTTCAGGAGAACCTTCCACAATGCATTTCTGTTAACAGTATCGAAAGCTTTTGTCAGATCGACAAAAACCTCATACAGATCCAAACCTTGTTCCATGCACTTCTCCTGGAGCTGTCTAGCTGAGAAGATCATATCAGTAGTGCCGCGTCCAGCACGAAAACCAGATTGACTTTTAGGAAGAACACAATCTGCAATGTGTGTCAGCAGACGGTCCAGAAGCACCCTATATAACATCTTTCCTACGATAGAAAGCAATGATATAACTCTGTAGTTTCCACAATCATTCTTTCTTGTTACCCTTCCGCTTTTACAAGACCACCATTACTGCATCTCTCCAGTCCTCAGGTACGGATTCATTAGCCCATATCCTGCCAAACAAAGAGTGAATATGTTGCAGAAGTCTCTCACCACCATATTGTAGGAGCTCAGCATGTATGCCATCCATACCTGGAGACCTTCCACTGTTCAGCTTCGAGATAGCTACTGCCACCTCCACAAGCATCGGTGGTTCTGTGAGAGCTACTTTCACAGGTTTTTCTGGAATGAGATTGAGGAAATATTCATTGACGACAGACGGCTGATTCAAAAGTTCATGAAAGTGCTCTCGCCACTTTTGTAGAATTCCTTGTGAATCACGAAGAAGTTCCTTGCCATTCTTGCTGCGAAGCAGTTTCACCAGAGAAGACGGTCCATAAATTTCACGCAAGAGACTACAACAGCTTTGTGTTATTGGAATCTGATGCAGCTTGTATCTCATCAGCCTTCTCACTCCACCACTGATCCTTCATCTGAGAAAGACTCCGCCTAACACGTGATTTCACATCCTTGAATTCCTTATGCAACATATTCTTCTCCTGTGGTTTTGCTGTCAAGTAGCGCGACAGAGCCATGCCTCTTATCAGCCAACAAGTTTTCTATATGTTCATCATTCTCATTAAACCAGTCTTGATGTTTTCTCTGCACCAATCCCAGAACACGTCGGCCAATCCTCACCAAGATCTGCAACCTGCATCTCTTCTCGCAATGTCCTCTTCAGATTGTTATCCCTAAGACGAGCAGTATTCAATCTTCTGGGCAGGGTAACACCAGGAGCCTGGATTTTACGTTTAGTGATTAGTTTCACTTTTGCGCGTACCAGGCGGTGGTCTGTCCAGAACTCAGCTCCACGAAGAGCACGAACACACTGCACATCCCGTCTGTCACTCATCTGTGTTGAATGTGTGTGTGTGTATATATATATATATGTGTGTGTCACGCATCTGTGTTGAATGTGTATGTATATATATATATATATATATGTATGTGTATGTATATATATCACTCAATCAAATCGACCAGATTTCAATCCCAACATCTACAACAACAACAACACCAGCAACAACAGCTTCAGAATGAAATGAAATGAACAACATTTACAACAACTGCGGCATCATACGTAAATAAAAAATGTTTAAATGCACACAACACAACACAACAACATCAACTGCCACCACCATCCACCATCACCAACGATCGGGCCTTACGAAAACAACAACTATAATG
>OZ024741.1:325496261-325513761 GCA_964016885.1 Eledone cirrhosa | reverse complement strand
TATATATATATACATATATATATAACGGCGATGAATTAGTTTTGCGAGGTTTTTGATATGAAATCGTGTATCGAAACAAATATTGTTATACTTGGGGAGGGTCATATTTGTGTAATATTGCCAGAATTAATAACAGAACACACTCACTGTTTGGTTAGTTTTCGCTTTTTGATTCTGTGTCTTTTATATCGGTAATCTAATTTACTCGGTCCTCAATGTTGCCATTGACTGACCAACGGTCAAAAATAATACAGATACAATATAGACACAAACACATATATATAGTTTATCAAAGTTCTTTCGTTGCACATCTGCAACATTGTCAGTGGTGCTATTGTTTCCTCCCGTTGCATTGTATTTTCTACGCCATCTTTATTTAGTCTGTTTATATATTTATTTATTTGTTTATTTGTTTATTTTATTTTGTCTTCTTTGCGCATGCGTTTGCGTGTGTGTATGGGGTTTTGTTTGATGTGTGTTCGTGATTGGGTGACTGTGTATTGGTTAATGTATTCTATCTTTACTAGTGTGTGTTTATATGTGTTTGTTGTTATTGTGCTTGTGTATGTATTTATTTATTTATTTATCTATGTATTTATTTATACTTTATATATGTGTCTGTGTCTATATTGTATCTGTATTATTTTTGACCGTTGGTCAGTCAATGGCAACATTGAGGACCGAATAAATTAGATTACCGATATAAAAGACACAGAAGCGAAAACCAACCAAACAGTGAGTGTGTTCTGTTATTAATTCTGGCAATATTACGCAAATATGACCCTCCCCATATATATATATATATGCATATAATTGTATATCATCCGTCCTATCTGTGGTACCTTGACTTTCTGCTAAAATTTCTTCTACTTTCTCCCTCTAGGTTTCATCAACACCTTGCACGTGAAATTAATGTGTAAGTAGCTGGGCGTTTCTTAGACACGTGTAGCCTTAACGCAGTTCTCAGAGATTCGGCGTGATACAGTGTGTGTTGGACAAAGCCAGTCCTTCAAATTGCAGGTAAAACATACTTTGTTTCAAGTTAAGTGGACCGAGATAAGAGAAGCAGAGGTCGGCAGCTAAAACGATGGCTTGATAATGTCAACTTATGAACTGGACTTGATCTTTGCTTTTTAAACTCTGCTGCTGGTGATCGAACTTTGTGGAGAGAGATATCACATGTTGATGCGGGTCACACGTGTCACAAGAAGAAGTGGACCGAAACCAAATAAAAGCATGCGTCTTGCACACAACACACTATCAAAAATCGAATTCACCTCTTTACGATGATGATCCGAACACGTTAACCACGAAGCTACTAACCACCTTCATATCTCTGTTATGGTAGTTATGTTTACATTTCTCTTCGTTATTTTCGTTTTTCAAACGACAACTAAAACCAATATATAAAATGTGGGATAGAGGGTGACAGACGACGGAATGGGGTGGGTATGTGTTATGAGAGACCGGGTATGTGTGTGTGTGTGTGTATGTATGTGTGTGTGTGTGTTTATGTATGTGTGTGTCTACGTGTCTGTATGTGTCTGTATACGTTTATGTGTCTGTATGTGTTTATGTGTGTGTGTCTGTATGTGTTTATGTGGGTGTGTATGTGTGTGTATCAGAAAAGTAAAATACTTACTTTGTAGGAGTCTTATATAACTTTTGTTTTTACTAAAACAAACAATTCAGTTTTTTATTTAAATTCTACAAACAAGTGAAAGCAAACAAAGGCCTGTCACCTCTTCTCTCTCTCTCTCTCTCTCTCTCTCCCTCCTTCCATCTCTCACTCCTCTCTCACCCTCACTCTCTCTCCCACATCCACTCTCCCTCCCACCTCTCACTCCCTCTCCTACTTCTCGCTCTTTCTCCCACCTCTCACTCTTCCTCCCATCTCTCACTTTCTCTCCCACCCTTCACTCCGTCTACCTCCGCCCGTCTCTCACTCCTCTCACTCTCTCTCCCACCACTCTCTCTTCCGTCTCTCACTCTCTCTCCAATCTCTCACTCCTCTATCTCCCATCTCTCACTCTCTCTCCCACCTCACCTCTCTCACTCCTCTCTCTCCCTTTCTCTCTCTCTCCCACATCCACTCTCCCTCTCACCTCTCACTCCACTCTCTCCCTTTTTCTCTCTCTCGTATCTCTCACTTTCTCTCTCTCTCTCTCTCTCTCTCTCTCTCTCTCTCTCTCTCTCTCTCTTTCTCCATCTGTCGCTCTCTATCTATCTCTCCTCCAAGCAAGACTTCACTCTCACACACAAAACAAAGAAAAACAAGTAAAACAATGACTATAACATAACCCCCCCCCCCCCCCCCCCAAAAAAAAAACTTTACAACAACAAGAATTGCAACGGAAGGAGAAATACTTAATTAAATCTGTGATTCAAGTGAAATCATGACAGAAAACAACAACAACAGCAGCAGCAACGTCAACAACGACAACAACAACAACAACAACAAATAAATAAATAACTGAAAGAATGAATAGATAGAAATTATGGTTTCTGATTTAGGCACAAGGCCAGCAATTTTTGAAGGGGAGAGGAAATTCGATTAAATTGACCCAGTGCGTGACTGGTACTTTATTTAATCGACCCCGTAAGGATAAAAGGCAAAGTTAACCTCAGCGGAATTTGATCTCGATACGCAAAGGGACGTAACTTTACATCGCAAAGCATGTTGTTCGACGTTCTACCGATACTTCCAAATAATAAATAAATAAATAAATAAATAAATAATTGTTTCTACTTTTGGCACAAGGCCAGCAATTACCCAGTGTATTACTGGTACTTTATTTTATCGACCCCGTAAGGATGAAAGGCAAAGTTAACCTCGGCGGGATTTGAACTTAGAATGGCAAGGGCCGTAACTCTATGCGTCAAAGCATGACGTCCGAGCCTCTACCGATACTGCCAATCCACCGCCCTATATAAATAAATAATGGTTTCCATTATAAAATGGTTTCCATTATAAAATAAATAAATAATGGTTTCCATTAACAAGGCCAAAAAATTGAGGGTAGGGGAAAGTCGATTAAATCGACACCAGTGCGTGACTGGTACTTTATTTTATCGATCCCATAAGGATGAAAGGCAAAATTAACCTCGGCGGAATTTGAACTCAGATCATAAAGGGCCGTAACTCTATGTCGCAAAGCATGGCGTCCGACGTTCTACCGATACTTCCAAATAATAAATAAATAAACGAATGAATAAATAAATAAATAAATAAATATATAAATAAATAAATAAATAAATAAATAAATAAAATAAAATAAAATAAAATTCGAAAGAGAACCCTCTGATAATTCCCCATGTAAATATTTTAAGATGGAAATATTTATTATATATATAAAGTAAACAACATGGTAGAGCGATAGAGCGATAGAGCGTCGTTGCTGGGGTGGGACATCGTTGTAATCGGTAAAGTAGACTAGACAAATACCGTAAAGCCTTTGAGTGTGCAGTGTATCAGTCTGTGATTGTACGTATGTGTGTATGTGTATGTGTGTATAGGTGTGTGCATGTATGTGTGTATGTGTGTATTGGTATATCTGTATGTGTGTGTACGTGTGTGTATGTATGTGTAGATGTGTGTATGTGTATCAGTGTGTGATTGTGCGTATGTGTATATGTGTATGTCTGTATGTGTGTGTGCAGGTATGTGTATGTGTGTGCATGAATGTGCATGTGTGTGTGTATTTGTATATGCGTATGTGCGTGTATGTGTAGGTGTGTGTATGTGTGTGTGTAGATGTGTGTATGTGCATCAATCTGTGATTGTGCGTGTGTGTATGTGTGTATGTGTGTATGTGTGTATGTGTGTATTTGTATATGTGTATGTGCGTGTATGTGTATGTGTGTATGTATGTATTTGTATATGTGTAGATGTGTGTATGTGTATCAGTGTGTGATTGTGCGTGTGTATATGGGTATGCGTGTATGTGTGTGTGCATGTATGTGTATGTGTGTGTGTGTGTGTGTGTGTGTGTGCATGTATGTGTATGTGTGTATTTGTATATGTGTATGTGCGTGTATGTGTATGTGTGTGTAGATGTGTGTATGTGTATCAGTCTGTGATTGTACGTATGTATATATGTGTATGTGTGTATGTGTATCAGTGTGTGATTGTTGTATGTGTATATGTGTATATGTGTATGTGTGTATATAGGTGAGTGCATGTATGTGTATTTGTATATGCGTATTTGTATATGTGTATGTGCGTGTATGTGTGTGTAGATGTGTGTATGTGTATCAGTGTGTGATTGTGCGTCTGTGTGTGTGCATGTATGTGTATGTGTGTATTTGTATATGTGTATATGTCTGTGTATGTTCATGTGTGTGTATATGTGTGTATGTGTATCTCTGTTATCTGTGTGTCTGTGTGGGTATATGTATATGTATGTGTGTGTGCATGTATGTGTATGCACCACCCTAATAATTCTCCTCACTGAATTTTGCGAATCATCTCTACCCATATACTGTACATTATAGCTATCATGGTAGGTTCGTTTTTATCTGGACCTGAAGTGATAGACCCAACAACTTTGATATCACTATGGGTTCCAGTGACTCCACGAAGGTAACAGACCTGGTTGGGTTATTCATACTTAAGTAAATTAAGGAGTAAATTCCCAACCTCGGCAGTGGTTTATACCGCGATGATGCCCTCTTCCCAGTCTCTGACCATAACTCTTCTATGCTGGAGAGAATGAAGAGAAGGATTAGGTACCTTTCCTTTTTTTTTTTAGAGAAAATATACTTTATAATATACTTGAGTTACATAGTATACGCTTTAATAGGGTATCTATACGTAAATATATATATATATATATATATGTGTGTGTGTGTGTGTGTGTGTGTGTGTGTGTGTGTGTATGTGTGTGTGTGTGTGTGTGTGTGTGTGTGTGTGTGTGTGTGTGTGTGTGTGTGTGTGTGTGTGTTTATTTTTGTATCTATACTTATTTCTCGTAAAGTAGCAAAGAGAAATCGTTAAAATAAGTACCAGACATGAAAAACAATTAATATTGGTGTGGATATCATCGATTAAATACTTTTATGGTAATGCTCCTAGTGACTGAAACCAGTAAAAGAATAAAATATTAAAAGATATTTGTGCTGGCATGTTCTAGTGAATGTGAGGGGGTGAGGTTAACACAACAGGGCCGGATGTTTAGGCGGCTCACCTCGCAATCACTAGGTCCATTAAATGATAATTTAGGCAAGTGTTACTTACCATAGCAACGGTTCGATCCTATAGCTTGAGAGAAACCAAGTGCATTGCAACTGATTGGTAGCTGGTCAGATGAACTGTACTGGTAATTTAAAGGGTCAGCCATGTCACACACTGTTGTCACGCTGAATCTCCCTGAGAAATACACTAAGTCGTGTGTACGTGTTTGTAAAATACTCATCCACTTATACGTAAATTTCACGAGCAGGCTACTCCGGTGATTGAACATCTAGAAGACTCATCGTCGATACAGACGTAGGTCAAAGAGCATGCCTGTGTGTAGTGGCCGGCGTTATCACGAACCAGTGCATGAAAGGTTTCCACATGTTTGTAGCATGCTCAGCTACTTACACATTAATTCCTGAGCAGGCTTATTCTGTTGTTCGAACAGCTGGAAAGCCCATCGTCGAAACCAACGCAGATCCATCATTTGTTCGTTTAAGGGGAGTGAGTCAGAGACAAAGGAATAGAGAACAGAAGGGGAGATAAATAAGGAAGGCAAATCAGAGAAAACAAGAAAAATATTAAGCATAATAAAAAGGATATGATATTGGACAGAATCGGACCGAAAGTGGATGTCAGATGGAATTTTGGAGCCAAACAATAAATGCCACTTGGAATTTCTGTTCGATGATAATAATAACTATTCATAAACCTAAGTAATCTCTCCAAGAATCGAAAAAGAACCATTATTTTTCCTTTAGAAACACATAAAGCAAATATATGTATGTATATATATATATATATATATATATATATATTCATATATATATGTGTGTGTGTGTGCATATATATATATGTTTATATACAGACACATATACATGTATATATATATATTATATATATATATATATATATGGAAGAGAAAAGTAATCATTTTCTTCTCGTCTTCATCTTTGACTTGTTTTTCTTCTTTGTTTTGTATTTTTCTGGTATCTTCATTTCATATTGTAAAGGAAGATGCTTGCGTATGCATATATATATATATATATATATATATACATACGCAAGCATCTTCCTTTACAATATGAAATGAATATATATATATATGTGTGTGTGTGTGTGTGTGTGTGTGTGTGTGTGTGTGTGTGTGTGTGTGTGTGTCTACCCATAAATATCAATACATAGATATATATGGCTATATACACATACACACACGTATATATACGCTTATACACATCACATGTACATACATACATACATACATACATACATACATACATACATACATACATACATACATACATACATACATATGTATGCATACTCTATATACAAGTATATGTTCGTGCAAATACATACTTATCTATGTGTGTGTTAATGGAACAAAATTTCTTTATTGTCATTGACAATAGCGTGGTACAAACTGAGAATGTTGGCTTTATAGTGGTCAGATTTGAAATGGAGGAGATGGTATAGAACACAAAAGCCACAGAGATAAGTGATAGAAGAAAGAAAGAAAGAAAGAAAGAAAGAAAGAAAGAAAGAAAGAAAGAAAGAAAGAAAGAAAGAAAGAAAGACAGAAAGAAGGAAAGAAAGAAAGAAAGAAGGAAAGAAAGAAAGAAAGAAAGAAAGAAAGAAAGAAAGAAAGAAAGAAAGAAAGAAAGAAAGAAGAGTGAGCTAGATTAGATAGATAGATAGATAGATAGATAGATAGATAGATAGATAGATAGAAACAATGAAAGAAGGTAGTAATGCCCCTATATGGATATGTATATAGATAGTTATATGCACATGCTGATACATACACTACACACACTACACACACGCGTACACACGAACACACACACATATATATCTATATACGTGTGTGTATATATATATATATATATATATATATATATATATATATATATATATATATATATATATATAGAGAGAGAGAGAGAGAGAGAGAGAGAGAGAGAGAGGGGGGGGGAATAGATAGATATCTTTCTTTATTTGCCACAGGGGCGTACAAAAATGGGACATTACATAAAAATAACTTTAACATTAATAAATAACAATAAATTATATATAATAAAATAACAATTGAAATCCCCAATAAGGGGGAACGTTACAGCAGGGTTGTTTTACAACCCGTGGATAGAACAACCCTCAACACCAGGAACACGTTTTGTAGGTGTTCCTGTCTTCCCTCTGTTTATCTTCCTCAACCTACAGGTTTATATACAGAGAAGGCCCATTCACTCGGGCCACTTTTTTGCCACATTCACCCACCTTTCAGCGAATTTACTGGGGTGTAGCACCTCTCTCTCCACTCTCACCTTCCTTCTGAAGTGATACTTAAAGAAGGGGATAAGTTGTTGTCCCGAGAGAAAGATGTTTGCCCTCAGTCCTTTTAACCTCGTCCACCATATTACCTCTTTCGCCATAGACTCCAGACAGAGGAAAACCGCTTCTCCTTCGTTCTTAAATGAAGGCGGCGGGGTGATCCTCACGATGGACTCGGCTGACAACTGGATGCGTCCCACACGTGACAGCAGCTGATCGACACAATTCCACAGGTCGGTCACCCCTGGGCACTGAACAATTGCGTGCAGAAAGGTTTCGATGTCCTGCTCGCATCTTGGACAGGTCCTTTTGGCAGGATTTTTGCCAGGGCGTCCGTGCCTGTAGATTTTGTCTCGAACTGGTAGAGCTCCTCGGTAGCACTGCCAGAGACCTCTGAAAGTTATCCATAGGACCTGGACGGAAAGTCCTCCCGAACAGAGTGGTCAGTTCGTCCTCCTCGATGCCTAGAGTTTCCCCAAGCATGTCGTCGCACTTATCCTCCACTAATCCCCTATAGAATGTCGAAATGGAGTCTCCGCTGATTGCCGTTTCCGATGGGTAGAGGGCTGTGACCGCCTGTAGGCACTCGAGGTGCCAGGCACCCATTTTCGGTCTTCGCTTGACCCAGAACTGCAGCTCTGTTAGTGAGATGAGTTGTGGAAGAGCTTGTCTCACAAACGACAGCCACACCGGTTCACCGGTCAGGAATACCTGGAGATGGCGTAGCTTCAGCGCATGTTTGCGCATCATCAGCCACGGCATGCCCAGCCCTCCGTTAGAAGGGTGTTGAATGGATCTCCTCACCAATGGAGCCTGTTTCTTCCAGAGGAACTTGAAGAGTAGGCGTTCCATTTTGGTAAGGTATTCGCGGGGGCAAGGCACGACTGTCAAGCGGTAGTAGATGACGGACGCTATGTAAGTGTTCGCCACCTCCGCTCGACCTTTCAAGGAGAGTTTGCACTCAGCCCACTTCTGGGTGAGTGCAAACACCTTCGCCGTGACTTCGTTCCAGTTCTTGTCCACCTGGAGGTCTGGACCGAACCAGACCCCGAGCAATTTCACCGGTCCTTCCGTCCAGCGTCCAAAGAGACTGTCGGAAGGCATGGGTTCGCTTCTCCATGTGCCGAGTTGCAAACCGACAGACTTTTTTTGGTTTAGTCTTGCTCCTGTCAACGTTTCGTATTCCTGTAATAGGTTGCCGATTACCCTGATTTCCGAGGTTTTCGACACCATTACGGTTATATCGTCGGCATAGGCTGACGCTGCTTTCCGCAGTCCTGGTTCGATCAGGATGCCCTGCAACAGCTCCAATTTCCGCAGTAACGGCTCGAGAGTCAGTACATACAGAATGGAGGAGAGAGGGCATCCCTGACGGATGGAACGCATGATTTGGAATGGCTCTGATAGGTAGCCATTCACCTTGACTGCCGAGCAGATGCTGGTGTGCATGGCACCGATCCAGCCTCTGAAGACGGGACCGAAGTCGGCCGCCTTGAGAACTGCTTCCAAGTATTGATGGTCGACCCTATCAAATGCCTTAGACTGATCTAAATTGATCAGAGCCCCACAAAAGCCTGGTTTACACCCTACCCTCTCTATGATGTATCGCATGAGGTGGAGGTTGTCGTGTATGGACCTGGTCGGGATTGCACACGTTTGGGCTTCCCCTACCCGGTTCTCGACAAGCGCCAGCCTTTCTGCTAACACATTGGCCAAAATCTTTAACCATGTGTTGAGCAGAGTTATGGGCCTGAAATTGCTTATCTCATCCCCCTTGTTCTCATCTTTCCTGATCAGCGTTACTACGCCTCTGCCTACAGAACTGGGAATCCTCCCGTTCTGCTGCCAGTTGCAGTAGACCGCTTCGAGAACGCCAGAGAACAAGTCTGGCATGCCTATATAAAACTCATAGGGTAGACCATCTAAACCGGGTGATTTGCGTTTCCCGCAGCGGCCTAGGGCATCTTCTATTTCGCCCGCTGTGATCGGCCTTTCGCAGCTCTCCGCATCCGTGCTCGAGAGTCGCGGTACGCCGTCGAGGTAGGAGCTGAAGTCCTCGCTCGATGTACCGCTTTGCCCGAACAGTTGTGCAAAATGCTGCTGGAAGGCCGCGCACATCTGCTTGGATTCAAGTATAAAGCGTCCATCTTTGTCTTGCAAAGACCGAATTGTGGATTTGTTGCCAGTTTTCGCCACTCCGGCCCAGCTAACAGCTTTGGCTCCCTCGTTTCTTAGAGCACGTGTTCTACTTCTGACAATACAACCTTCGTGTTTCACTGTACTGCCATTCCTAAGTGCTTCTACTTTAGCTACCAGTTCCTTTTCAGTTTTGTTTTTTTCTAAAGCTACTTCCTTGCTAAATGCTATCGATTCTATTCTAATTGCTCTCTTGAGAGAGTTCCACCACCTGTTGTTGACGATCGTCCCCGTCAACTGGCACTTAACTAAGGTGCTAATCCGTTTACTGTAGACAGATAGATAGATAGATAGATAGATAGATAGATAGATAGATAGATAGATAGATAGATAGATAGATAGATAGAATTCCATCTTTTGGGAATTGTACAATATTGGCAATATTGAATTAAGCTAAACTTTGTATGTAGACTGCTCCTCGTATTTAAGGACCGAAATCCTTTTTTTTTTACACTCAAAATATTTCTGCATCGTACTGGGTGACAACAAGAGCATTACAGAATACGTTGAAGAACAGTCTTTACGGTATTCAGTCCAATCTCTGCTCTCTGAGTTCAAATCCCGCCGAGGTCAACTTTGCCTTTCATCCATTCGAGGTCGATAAAAGAAGTACCAGTCAAGTACTGGGTAGATTCTTCCTGTATATCTCTTTCTCACATCCTCTCTCTCTCCCTCTCTCTCTCTCTCTCTCTCTCTCTCTCTCTCTCTCTCTCTCTTTCTCTCTCTTTCTCTCTCTCTCTTTCTCTCTCTTTCTCTCTCTCTCACTCTCTCTCACACACACACACACACACTCACTTTCTATCCTTCTCAGGAAGAATTCTACTGTGTTCAGACCTGACGAGAGATGGATTCTGCCAGGCTTAAAATGCCCAAGAAACGCTGTCAGCCACTATATGACTCTATCGGGACTTATGGTACCATACATACATACATGATGACTGCAGACTCTGCTAAGTGTATTGAAATCGCTTGTCAGATTACAGAAAATGGTGCACTTTTAGGCTACGGCTAGCCACACGAACCTGTAACATATCCTGAACAAGCAATGCCTGTGCTTCCCTCTGGACATCGAAAACTACCTGTAAAGGAGAACTGGTCAACATCATCGGATGCTTCAGAAGCCGCAGGTTTTATTTTCAGTTTCCCTCTCATAGAAAGGTGTTGTGACAACAACTGGGGGCCTTTCACTCCCAGGTGAACTCTGCTGAGTTCCTCCGCCCTTTGGTGGGTCTTGTATTTCACCCCACAGGGTGTCCAAATATCACCCTCCTCACCAAGCAAGCTTGGTAGTGTTGCCGGTTTAGTCACCAACGACCCGACCACGAGACAGGTTGTACTGGGTTACATATTGTCAGTAGCACTTGAGAGCGACCTGACATACATACATACATGTTCTAGAAAGATATTTTGAGCGTTTTACATGAAAGAAATAGTAAGCCAGTGCCGCAGGCGGAGACAGCGAATTAGGAAAAATACTATGAATATTTTGATTAATAAACCTGCGTTTAAATACTTTCTGCTAATCAATTACAGGATTTTAAGACACATTTAACAAACACACATACAGAACAATATTTTTAGCATAATTTACTGTATCACTTTAATAATTCAAGTCATTAATTACTGCTTCGTGGTCGATATGCGGGCAAGTAAACCGGCTCTCTCACTAGACCTTGTAATTATTTAGCAGAAAATATATAAACGCAGATTACGCTCTAACATGCCTTAATTCCTTCCAAAGTTTCCTATTTTACCTGGATTCGTTTAGTTCATATAAATTTAAATCAGACCATTTATAGACATTGTCTCGCCAGCGCCTCTTTGGCCTACTATTTCTTTCACGTAAAAGGTTCACAAAGTGGAACACAGCAACACAAGAAACAAGAGCTGTTAATAGAGCGGATGAACTCCTCAAAGTCAGCGGCTATCCACCCCAACTATGGGTTAAATAGCTTCACCAAAATTGGCCAAGCGTGGTGAGTATGGCTGAACCCCTGACATGACCAAAACCATACAGAAAGTAGTGGAGGTCAACCAGGAAGGGGCTCCTCCAAAAGAATTGAGAAGACTCTGGATTGGATTGCATTGGAATTACCGCAAATTTCCATAATAATCTGTTCATTAGTGAAAATACTATAAACATTTGAATTAACAAATTTGTTTTAGATATTTTCTGCTAAATCATTAAGAATTAATAGATGGATAGCATTTCTTCATTCGTCTACCCAGTTAGAAAAAAGTAGAGATTAAACAGTAACAATATCATTGAGCGTCTATCATTCTTTCTTTGAAATTAGGCACTATTTATTGTTATAATATCTGTACATTTTAATCTACAAATGACGAAATAGTAGAGTAAAAGATTCACTCTGCTTAACTTTAAGGACGTTTTACATAATTTTTGTGATCTATAAAATACGTGTTTCTCCTGCTTTTCAAGATTATGTGTGTTTAATGTATTTATGAATGTATATATTTAGGTATGTTTGTATTGCTGTACCTACATACATCCAACTTTGTATTTGTGCATGCATGTACACATATATGAATGTGTATATGTACGCATATATGTATATCTGTGTGTATGAATCTGTGAAGGTATGTATGTACGTATGCATATGTGTAGATATGTATGTAGGTATGTATATACAAGAGTTGGCAATGAATCGGCAGGCTCGTTCAGAAGGCTTTGCAGTATTCGTTCCAGCTCTTTGCTCCCTGAATTCAAATCTCGCCATTCATCCGTTTGAAGTTGATAAATAAAGAACCAGTCAAGTACTGGGGTCGATCCTTCCTCTCTCTCTCCCTCTATCTCTATATCTCTCTTTATCTATTTATCTATCTATCTCTATATCTCTTTCTCTCTCTCTCTCCGTCTTTCTCTATCCTTACCTGGTAGAAATCAGCTGCATTTAAACCTGGAGCGGGATGTGCTACGCTAGGTTTTAAAAGCCCAAGACACGCCGTATATCACTACGGTGTCCCTACCATTCCATCAGAAGTTATGGGTCCACACATACATACGCATATACACGTATGTATGTGTGTTTATATGTGAATGTGTACGAACGTTTGTACGCATATATTTATATGTGTATGTATGCGTGTATGCATATATGTACGTACTTATGGATGTACGTATAGATGTATGTATATGTGTTGAAGCATGCATATATTTATATGTGTATATGTGTCGATAAATATACGTATGCAAATATGTATGTATATGCGTATTTGGATGTAGGTATATACGAACGCATGAATGTATGTATATATGTTTATGTGCGTATGTATGCGTATGTATGTGTATGTATGTGTATGTATATATGTATGTGTGTATGTATATATGTATGTGTATGTATGTACGTATGTATGTACGATATATGTATGTATGATATATGTATTATGTATCTATGTATGTATGTATATATATATGTATGTCAGGTCACCAGTTGGTGCTAGTGGTAACATGTATTCCAGTACAACCTGTCCCATGGTCGGGTCATTGGCGACTAAACTGGCAACCCCACCAAGGTTTCTTGGTGAGGAGGGTGACTTTGGACAACCTGCAGGACTAAAAACAAAACCTGTGAAAGGGCAAAGGAGCTCTTAAGAGTCAATGGCCATCCAAAATCACCGCAGAATTCTAGGAGAAAGAAAACTCTGATATAACACCTGCAACCCTGATGGTATCCAGTGATGTTGACTTGTTCTTCTTTTTGGTAAATATCATCTTGGTTAAGAGAGTGGGACTGGCTTTGTGCAATGCCTTTGCTCACTATAAAAGCTTCACAGCACAGGCATTGCTTTATATCTGGAGATCTCTCTGCACTTGTCGTCACATGGTACCATGGGCCCAGCACTGTGTCAATAATTGTCACAAGTGTAGTGTTTGTACCAAAGTTCTCAAGTCGCTGGCTGGACTAAAAAGTCACACTCGTTCAGGGCATCGGAAGGGGTTCTCCTACATGGATATAAAGTAGTGGCCGTACTCGAAAACGAGTTGGCAGCCACCATATATATATGTATGTATGTATCTATGTATGTATATATGTATGTAAAGGTAAATACCCCAATTCCATCACGAATGACCATGGGATTTGCACCTACAAAGTTCCTCCCCAAGGCACAAGCCCGGGTAAGGTTATTTGGGGAAGACCAGCAATCACCCTTGCATACTCGCCTCCTCTGTCCACGCCACCTATGTTGTCCAAGGGAAAAGCAAAGGCCGATATAGCTTGGCACCAGAGACGTCACAACTCCTTTTCTACAGCTGAAAGAACTGGAGTAACGTGAAATAAAGTGTCTTGCTCAAGAACACAACGCAAAGCCCGGTCTGAGAATCGAACTAAACCTCACTATTGTAAGCGCGATGCACTAACCGCTAAGCCATGCACCTTCACTATATATATATATATATATATATATATATATATATATATATATATATATATATATATATATATATATATATATATATGTAAATGTATATAAAAAAAAATATATATATATATATAATTGAGATGAGCGGAACAAGTAAAATTTAAACAATCTTTCAAAATAAATTCAAAGTACAATTTAAATATTTACCTATCCATATTGCTTTTACCGACTGTTTCGCCTCACAAAAGATTGGAAATCCAAGGGACATCCAATGGAAAGATCGGCTCTTATGGGACTATATGTCCTATGTAAGGGAAAAGGCTTTCTGAAGAGCCGATCTTGGATTTCCAATCTTTTGTGAGGCGAAACCGTCGGTAAAAGCAATATGGATAGGTAAATATTTAAATTGTATTTTGAATTTATTTTAAAAGATTGTTTAAATTTTGCTTGTTCCGCTCATCTCAATTTTATAGTTCTGGTATCTCAAATTAATACCATTGAACAACAACTGTATTATAGACACCCTATATATTTCCGTGGGTACTTAGTACCTGTGGGGGACATTGATCTCATTTTATGTATATATGTATATATATATATATATATTATATATGTATATATGTATATATATATATATACATATATATGTGTATGTATGTATATCTGTAAGTATGTATGTATGTATGTATGTATGTAAGTATGTGTATATATGTATATCTGTATGTATGTATGTATATAACAACAATGATTCTATCAATTACATGTGGACAGATAATAAATATTGCAAAAACTGAATAAGAAAGCAATTACTTGCCACTTCGGAAATCAATGTCTTTCTCTCTCTCTCTCTCTCTCTCTCTCTCTCTCCCTCGCTCGCTCTCTCTCTCTATATATATATATATCTATATATATATATAGATATATCTATCTCTCTCCATCTATCTCTCTCCCTCTCTCTCTCTTTCTCTCTCTCTCTATTTCTCTCTCTCTCTGTCTCTCTCCCCCTCCCCCCCCCTCTCTCTCTCTCTCTATATATATATATATATCCATCTATCTCTCTCCTTCTCTCTCTCTCTCTCTCTCTCTCTCTCTCTCCCTCTCTCTTTCTCTCTCTCTCTCTGTATATATATATATATATATATCTTTCTCTTTCTCTCACTCTCTCTCTCTCTCTCTGTTAGATATATATATGTGCCTATGGTTGTTTGTGTGTGCATGTTTCAGGTGTTTGTATATGTGAGAGCATATGTGTATGTGTGTGTGTTTAAGTATAATTGTGCATATATGTGAGAGTATGTGTGTATGTGTGTGTGCCTGTAAAAGTGTATATGTATTTGTATGTGTATGTGTATGTGTATGTGTATGTGTATGTGTATGTGTATGTGCATATATATTCCTGCTTATAAGGTTACCTGCTAATTAAATAAGTACCTTTTCACACCCTTTCTGTATGTCTGTACTTATGTATTTACATATGTATGTATGTATATATGTATATATGTATATATATATGTATGTGTATATATATACTGTATATATATGTGTGTGTGTGTGTGTGTGTGTGTGTGTGTGTACACGAATGTGTATATTTATGCGTTTATATTTGTATGTGTGCATATATGTGTGTATGATGTATATATACATTTATGTATGTAAGTATACAAGTATATATGTATGTATGTATGAATCTAATTTCATTCGTATGTATATATGTACGTACATGTATATATGTTTGTATATGTATATATGTGTATATGTATGTGTATATTTATGCGATTATATGTGTATATATGTGTGAATATATGTGTATAATGAATTATATGTATGTATGTATTATGTATGTATGAATGGATGTATGTATGAATGCATGTATGTATGTAAATTGACAGGATGTGTGTAAATAGACAGGTCCCAACTCTCACGGCTCTTAATCTGCTGTATTTTGTTTTGATCTTTGTTTAAGTCGGGGTTAAAATTTAAGACGATTCAGAAAGCGTGTGCACCAGATGTATGGCGCATTAAACACTCCGCTTTGCAATATTCCAGTTTAGAAGAGACGCGTGGCCTAGTGGTTACGGTGTTGGACTTACGATCATAATGGCGTGGTTTCTATTCAAGGACTGGGTTGTGTGTTGTGTTCTTGAACAAAGCACTTCTTTTCATGTTACTCCAGTATACTCAGCTGAAAATGAGTACCAACAATAACTGGTACTCATTTTCAGCTGAGTCCAGTCTCGTGAGAGGGGGAGAGTCTGGTACTCTTAGTCACTTAACTGCATGAAAACCGGAATAATCACCGGCCTGATAAGCCTCCAGGCTCATGACAGACTTTAGACTATATAGCAGTCATGGGCAACCTGCGGCCCGTGAAGCTTTCTGAATGGCTCACCTAAGTCACCTAAGTGAAATATTTCTGATTTTTTTACACAACTTTTCAGTCGTAATTTATCTTTCTATCATTTATACGATCGAGGAAAACAACGTGTACGAATTCTGAAGAAACAAAGCAAAACAACCTGAGTTACCGTCCTTTTTTTTAATGTGGGCACGAATGTAAATTAGCGCTTGCGGCCTACCTGATGATGAGCCATATCTCATGCTGTCCGCTTCTCGAAAAAGGTTGCCAAAGTTGAATATTTGCTCGTGTTACAATGTTATATAGCAATTGCAGATTAAAATAAGGCTAAAGTCTGTCCCAAGCCCGAATACTCAATAAGCCGGCTGTTATCTCGCTTTCACTGGCGTTTAGCGACTGAGCGGTCAATATATACCCAACCCACCCTGCCTTAGGCCGGATGCCAGTTCATCTTAAGGTTAACCACGAGCTGCTGTTGGTAATGCAGTTAATGTTGCTGCTGTTGCTCGTAGTGATGGTGGTTGTTGAGGTATTCATATAAACTTAGTTGACTGGAGCAACGTAAAATCAAGTGTTTTGCTGAAGAAGTGCCAACTGGGTATAGAACCCGCTATATTACGATCGTGAGCCGAACAACTTAACCAATAAGCAATTCGTTATCCGTTATAGCCATAAGAACGAGGCTCTAAAACCATTTCTTACAGCTTGGTTGTTGTAGAAAGCCATTAAAGTTCTTAGTTTGTTTATTACAGAGTGCCACGAAATATTTTTAAGCCATTCTTCTTTTGATCTCTATTCTCTCGCCATTTTTGTTCTCTCACGCTAAAAAAAAGTTCGCTGGCGCAGTTTGAGTTTTTATGTTGCATGCTTGATTTACATTCATCTTGAATTTCAAATCATAGGATGTCTGCTACCTCTTATATATCGTAATATTATGATAGACTTACATCATATGAGGTCTACTTTGTCTTCTCTTCTATGTTGTGATCTTAGGATAGACTTACATCATAGGAGGTTCGTTTTCTCTTCTGCGTCGTAATATCAAGATAGACTTACAT
>OZ024741.1:325488761-325491261 GCA_964016885.1 Eledone cirrhosa | reverse complement strand
TTTGAATCATATATATAGAAATGTGGTAGGTATATTTTAAAATATTTCAAAATATTTCAAAAATATTTCAAAATATATAAAATATAATATATAACTACATAGGTATAGTTCAACGTGTTACATTTAAATACATATATATATAAGAAAAACAACAATGAGTGTATGGATAATTCAGAGTTCAAAATAATGTCTATAATAATTTTTGCTTGGATATTTTCTCTATATTTGAATTATATATATAGAAATGTGGTAGGTATATTTAAAAATATTTAAAAATATATAAAATATAATATATAACTACATACTTATTATAATACATTATATTATAAATGTTGTGTGTACCAATGTTTAGGCATGTTATTGAACACATACCATTCATTCTAGCGTTGTTTCTTCTATAGATAGTTATAAAATAAAGCAATATTAAAGGCCATGCTTTCCAGCATAGTTACGTCCCTTTACGATCTGAGTTCAAATCCCGCCGAGGTTGACTTTGCCTTTCATCCTTACGGGGTCGATAAAATAAAGTACCAGTAATGAACTGGGTAATTTGCTGGCCTTGTGCCTAAAGTAGAAACAAATATTAAAGGCCATTTGTGTTTTTTTACTGTTGATTATATATTCCTGGTAACCAAGTTATTATTGGTTTGATGTTATTGTTTCTTTCTTTCTCGTTTTATGTGAGGCTAAAAACGTGGACCTAGCTTTATGGAGGCAACTAGAGAATAGTTCACTTTTTTTGTTAATTAGGGTCTCATAGTTATTAATAATCAACAGGGTCTCCATTGTACAGAGCGGGAAGTTATTTGATATACTAGAGTTGCGGTAAATTCCACAGTTCCGAAGTTTTGTCCAAAGAATGTAGTATTTTAAATTCTTCTCTTTTAAAGATCATATGAGCTGTGATAAAGACGTGGATGATTTCCTCTTAGAGTTCGACAATGATCATTTATGGTTCGCAAAACGCACTTTGAATGTGGACGAGGTCGATCCAATGTAATTATATGTTTTGTGATCAGTTTTTACGGTGCATTTATAAACCAAATTACTATCTAAACAATTATTTTGCAAAGGGCAATTAGTTTTATTTCTACAATTACATTTTGGTTTAGTATCATTAATGTTAACTCTATTATTATGATTATTATGTTGGTTTGGTTTTAGGATTTTTGCGTTTAATTTGGCGATGTTTTGGGCCATGTTACTGGTTGTAGAATACGAGAATTTAATGGTATGTCTATTAAAAATGGAATGGTATTTATGTTGAGTAGGGAAAGAGGTGTCAAGAGCTTTAAAGAATAGTTTTGCGATTGGTGTTTTAACTGCGACCGAAGCTGGGGGTGCAAACCATATGACTGGTTTAGAACTAGTTCGTATTCTCGATTTATTTAGCGTATGTGTGTTTGAATTATAATTAATAGAGTTTCTCTTATATATGTTATTTTTGTTATTAGGAATAATACTTGGCTGTTATCGGCTTTTCGCAACACTCCGCCTCAGTGGCCGAGAGCTGCGGCAGTCAGTCGAGGTAGACACTAAAGTCCATCCCTCGACCCGGCCCGCCGCTGCCCCCGAACAGTTGACCGAAGTGTCGCTGAAAAGCTTCACACATTTGCCTGGGATCGGGTAGCATGCGCCCGTCGTGGTCCACCAAAGACCGGATCGTGGCTTTGTTGCCACGACGCGCCTCCGCCACTCGGGCCCATTGAGCGGCTTTCGTCCCCTCGTGTCTGAGAGCACGCACCCTAGCTCTGACAACGCAGCCTTCGTACTTTGCATTGAAGAATTGGTCAAGGGCCAATTTCGCCGCAAGCACGTCGGTCGCGATGCCTTTGCTAAGCGCCTCGTCTAATTTTCTAACTAGTTCTCCCTCTGCTCTATTTTTCTCTATTGCTAAAGCCTTACTAAACCTAATGGACTCTATTCTAATCGCTCTTTTCAGAGCAAACCACCACTTGTTGTTGACGATGGCCCCCGTCAACACCCGCTTAACTAGTTCGCTAATCCGGTCTCTGTAGGCTTTGCGCACTGGTAAGGACGCGTTTAGCTTCCAGTAGCCGGGTCCTCGTCTATGAAGCCTATCTAAGTCAAGCACACAGATCACGAATTTGTGGTCCGTGTAGCTGACTATCTTGAATTGTGGACAGCCTATGCTAGACCTATCTATTTCCCTACAAAATACTCTATCTAGATATGATCTGGATGACCCTATGCGATTTGTCCAAGTCCACATTGGCACATTCGGGAAATCCAATAGGTACCGGTCAGACAGTTCAAAACGCCTGAGCAGGTTGGTGAGGCTCTTTCACCCTCCTCCCCTATCCGCTAATCCCACACAGTCCCAGCGTGCATCTAAGATCCCGTTCCAGTCGCCCACTAACACTAAAGAGCGGGACGTTCCAAGAAAGGTCTCCAGACGCCGGAAGAAATCAGGCCGCCCTGGTCCTGTCGGGGCATAGACGGCCACTAACCTGAAAGCTTGCCCGTCTCCGCTGGTCAC
>OZ024741.1:325473761-325483761 GCA_964016885.1 Eledone cirrhosa | reverse complement strand
CTGGGTGTGTTTGTGTGGGTATATATATATATATATATATATATATATATATATATATATATATATATATATATATATATATATATATATACACATATACATACACACACAAACGCTGCTAATTTCTCCACATATAACTTTTGATAAGTAAAACATTTCCTGGCCTTGCGCCAATTTTTAGATTTTTAGAAATATTTTATTTCTTGTATATTTATGACTTGCAAGAATAGGAGTGTTGTTATTGTTGTAGTGGTTGTTGCAGTTGTTGTTGTCGTTGGAGGTGGTAGGGCTGGCAGTTGGATGGGGTTGATGTAGCAGTCTTTGTCGTTGTTGTCATCGACGGTAGTGGTGCCTGTAGTGGTGGTAGGGTTGTAGTCGTCGTTGTCGTTGGTGGTAGTGATGTTGTAGTCGTTGTCGGTGCTGTTATTGTTGTCCTTGTCGTGTCGTTAGTGGTGGGTGTGGAGGTGGTGATGGGGTTGTTTTTAATTTACTCAGTGGTAAGGAGGGATTCTGTGACGTTGATGTACTTTGATATTTTCTCCAGATACCAAACAGGTGAAATTAATCGGGTCGTGTTTTGGGTTTGTTTATACGCATGTATGTATGTTTGTAAATATTTATGTAAGTATGTATATATGTACGTATGTATGCATGCATGTATATGTATGTATATATTTTTTCACTTTCTCTTAATTTCGAGTATATTTTTTTGACCGGCCACTTTCCTGGTGGCAAGGTTGTAAAAGAAAAGAAATTGTCATCCCTTGAATCGCAAGAATGGTTTGCAAATTTTGAAGGTGCCAGCTATCGCAGCCATTTGTAGACTATGAATTAGGGAGCTGCGCTTTTTGTCCGCAAATCCAAGTTCAGTCATACTTTGGTCCAAGCGGGTTGGTATATAACCCGTAGCTCCAATAATGATGGGTATGAAGCTAACGGTGTATCTTGGATACTGGATTTGTAAACTCCTCATCATTGGTCCGTAGATGTCCTCCTTCTCCTGTATTTTTCTGACAACGTTTACATCAAGTGGGCAGCTGATTTCCACAACAGAACACGTTTTCAATGTGTGGTCCCAAACAACAATATCAGGCCGGTTGTGCTTTAATTTGGTGGCAGTTTTTATTTTCAGGTTCCACCAGTATTCCTTAGTGCCATCTGTCTCAATATATTCTTCCTCGTTTGTTGTTAATTTTGTTTTCCGAAGTGCGTTCCAGATGGTTTTAGCTATCCCATCGTGTCTCATGGGCAGGTAGTAGCGAGATGACATTCTTTCGCAGCTGGCAACAATGTGGCTTACATCCTCGATCTTTGTTTTACATAGCCTACATTTATTGTCAGCTGCTGGCTCTCATCTTTTGTGCAGCAGATATTTGGTAGGGAGTTCTTGTTCCTGTATTGCATAGAGATATCCCTCAATGTGTGATGTCATAAACTCGGAACTCCATGCCAGGCTTTTTGAGTGGTTTATCGGAACTCCATGCCAGGCTTTTTGAGTGGTTTATTCCCTCTATGGTCTGTGTTTTACGCCTCAAGTATCCATGCACAACTTTTTCTGTAAATTGGTCAATTTCTTTATCTTGTTTGAACATTGAATAGGATCTTCCGATTTCTCTGGGTGAGAGATTTATATCAGGCTTTATTCCATATCTCCCCTCCAGATCAGTCGCTATTCTAATGATATTTTTTTTTTTTTATGCTCATAAACCTGGGCAAGATGGTTGCCAACCTTTTTCCTCTGTTGAAGGTGTTGCTTCAGTGTTACTATCCGGGTCTCATATGTTGTTAATATTGATTTTAGACCCCGGCCACCTTCCTTGCGTGAGAAGTATAGCCTATCCACATCACCATTGATGTTAAAGTTCCCAGTAACACTGAGAAGTTTTCGAGTTCTAACATCCATCTCACTTAGTTTTTGCAATGACCAGTTCAGCAGGCCAAATGTTGGCGTTAGAATTGGCACAGCATAAGTATTGATGTATATATGTATGTATGTATGTATGTATGTATGTATGTATGTATGTATGTATGTATGTATGTATGTATGTATGTATGTATGTATGTATGTATGTATGTATGTATCAGGTTGCTCTCGAGTGGTATTGGTAACATGTAACCCAGTATAACCTGTCTCATGGTCGAGTCGTCGACGACTAAACCGACAACCCACCAAGCTTGTTTTGTGAGGAGGGTAATATTTGGATACCCTGCGGGATGAAATACAAGACCCGGAAAAGGGGGGAGGAACTCAACATGTATGTATATACGTATGTTTGTCTGTGTTTATGTAAGTATGCGTGGGGACATGGAAATACTCGGTTTGGTGTCCGAACGCATGGTTTGTCCACCGGGAGTGAGAGACCCCTTGTTCTTGTTAAACATCATTCTAGGAGATGGAAAACTTTGATGTAAAACCTGCGACTCGATGGCGGCCAATAATGTGGATCTGTTCTTATTTTTGGATTCCTGGTGCCGTTGTTCATAGAGTAGGACTGGTCCAGTGCAAGGCCTTTCATCACATAGAAAAGCTTTAAAAACACGCATCACTTGATCTATACGGCTTTCACGTGTGTTGCGTGGACATGGCCTTTTCTCTTTTCTTTCGCTGCAGCATATGAAAAAAGGGTTCTAAGTCTTTGGAAGATCTAGATAGTCATGTTCGTGCCACCCATGTTTGAGGAAAAGGTCAAGGGATGATAGTACTCAAAAGTGAGATGCAGTCATTATGTATTAATGTATTGATGTATCTATGTAAGTATGTGTATATACGTATCTATGTAAACATGTAAATTTAGATTCGTCTATGTATATCTGTATGTATGTATATATGTATGTATGTACGTAGTTTCGTCACCTCGGTTGGTGTAGTATAGACGTGAGCAGTCACGGTTCCTCCGTCACCTGTGTTGCTGTATCCTATGCTGGAATGGTTTCAGTACCGTTAGTTGCTGGATTGAGTCACCTCCGAACACACGTAAGGATGCAGATTTGCAGGAATGATTGAGTTGTTGAAATGGCTATCAACAGACAAGATGAAATGTATGTATGGTTTCGACAAATTATTGCCCACTTGTCTCAGCAAAAAACCTGGCAGGAGTTGTTAAATTTGCATAAATATTTTTATAGATTTTTCCCAATGTAATCGTTGATTACATTTTATTTACACCCTAATGCTTTTTAATTAAATATGACTAAATTTCAATTTTTTAAAAGTAAACGAACAGATGAAAGAGATACATATTTCTGCCCCCACCACCACAATTGCATCCACTTCCTCCACGCCACCACATTTACACTCACACAAATCAATCCCCAACCTATTTTTAGACTAGAGTCACTGACCTGCTACCAAACTCCCCTTCTGAGTGTTGAATGTGTGATAAATAGTCGAACATCCACAGTCATCACCACCACTCAGTCAAAACGATCAACGATCAACGAACACCTACATCTACAACAACAACAACATATCAGAATGAACAACAACACCGATATTTACAGCAACAACATATCAGAACGAATACCAACACCGATATTTACAGCAATAACAGCATCAAAAGGAATAACAATACCAATATTTACAACATGAAAAGGAACAACACCAACATCTACAACAACAGCGGCATCAAACGGTAAAAAGCCAAACAACAACATCAACTGCCACCACCACCACCACTCGGTCAACGATCAAACCTTATGAAAACAACCAGAACGAAACGATAAATCTAAACAGCAACACACTACCAGCTTCAATTGTACCCACTCTTTCAAAGGACAACAGTTGCCACATCTATAGTATTAATAATTGTTTCTACTATTGGCACAAGGCCAGCAATTACCTAGTACATTACTGGTACTTTATTTTATCGACCCCGTAAGGATGAAAGGCAAAGTTAACCTCGGCGGGATTTGAACTCAGAATGGCAAGGGCCGTAACTCTATGCGTCAAAGCATGGCGTCCGAATCTCTACCGATACTGCCAATCCACCGCCCATAACTGAGATTAATAATGACAGTAACATATGTATATATATATATATATATATATATATATATATATATATATATATATATATATATATATATATATATATATATATATATATATGTGTGTGTGTGTGAGTGTAAGTGAGTGGTGTGTGTGTGTTTGTTTGTAAGCGTTAGTGTTTGTGTGTGTGCCTGTGTCAGGGAGTGTGTCAGGGGGGTCTGTATGTCTGTATGTGTGTGTTGTATGTGTGGGTGTCACTAGGCGATGGCAACTCGGGAAACTGGGATAACTCCGACATAAACCCTGCAGCTCAGTAGTTACCAATGATGCTGATCTTTTCTTCTTTTCGGGTTATAGCTACAGTCGCTCAGAGAGTGAGATTGACTCAGTGCATAGTCTTTCCTCACTTTAAAAAATCTTCAAGCTCAAGCATTGCACGATACCATTAATTAATAATTATTAATAGTGTTATTTTTTTTTTTCAACTGAATGGCTGCCTGTTGCCTTAAAAAGCAACCAATTCAATGATGTCCCAAAACAGCATAAAAGAGATAATTGCCAATAAGGGCTCTAGAAGCACACCAGGTGAAACGGCCTGGCCCAGCAAGGGCCCCAGCGCATCACAGCCTGGGTCCGGCCGTCATCGTGCCACTGTGATAGAACCAAACAAAACATTGAATATTGGCTGTTGGAACGTACGGACACTGCTTGACAGAGATTCCTCAGAACGTCCTGAACGAAGGACCGCTCTTGTAGTAAAGGAGCTTTGTCGTTACGATCTTGACATCGTTGCTTTATCCGAGACGAAGTTAGCTGGAGGTGGTCATCTTACAGAATTTTGTGGAAATATATACATTCTTTTGGAAAGGGAGAGATGAAGGAATTAGAAGAGATGCTGAGGTAGCATTTACTGTTAAGACTGTTATTGTGGATAAATTGGAAGAATTCCCAGTGGGGATTACTGAGCGTCTTATGTCCATGAAAATTCCGTTGAACAAAGGAAGGTACCGTGCAGATGAGAACCAGTTCAGTTCGAAATGTGCATCCACGATTGTCACCCTTCTGCTGGACACCGCCGGACGGCATTAGTCGCTGGTGTTTTGCATAACCCCACATTATACCCTAACGGATAGTACGAACTATACGCGGATATTTTACGTCTTGATGTGGTAGCTAAGTATATGTTATGTTTATACCATTACTTATTCGTATAGGTAAGTATATATTACCTGTATGGTTTGTGAAGGTACGTATACTTTCTCGTACGTATATTTGCTTGTATATGTTATGGAGTATATATTATATATTCTGGTATATGTGCATTTGGTTATGTGTATACGTGAGTTTTGCGTCTGTGTGAGTATGCGGGTTCGTACGTATGTAGGGTGTGTGTATATGTGTACTTTGTGTTTTGGGGACGTACGTCTGCGTACAATGTGTATTTACATGTAGGTATGTGTGCGCGCGCGTTATATACGTATTTATTTATTTATATACGTTTATTTAATTATGTGTATACACGCACACACACTCACACATATATATATATTTTTATATATATTTTTATATATATTTTTATGTGTATTTGATGTATACGTTCGTATACGTGTGCATGGGTTATGTATGTGCGTGCGGTTTTTTTGTGTACGTGCTTGTATTTGTATACCCATGGCGAGTGTTTTGCGAATGCTTGTGTTTGTACGTATATGGACGTGTGTATGTATATATTTAATTTCAATTACATCTGTATTTTATTTACTTTATTCTTAACTCTGAAGCCGGTTTCCTAGATAGAATTTTAGTTTACAACTTCAGTTATACCATTTACGTGGTTTTGTCTTTGCGTGTAATTGTTCTTCTCGCTCCACATAATGACGTATTATCTTCGTTTTGTCCGTTCGTTGCCAGAGAACGTCTCCATGAACCATATCGATATGCAAATTAGGCTGTTCAGCCGTTAATATGCATAAGGAAAGTATATACTTTCAGACGTTCAACCATCTGGCAGGAACGTATACGTTGCTGACGATAGCTAATAAGCTGAAACTAGTACATCGTTCCTGTGTCAGTGATGAACAAAAAGGTGACGTGGTTGCCTAAACACTGTACGGCATAATTCGGGCTGTTTGTTTGTTTACTAACAAACCGAGCATTATAATAAATGTTCGGTAAACCGATACGTGCATATATATATGTGTGCATGTATGTATATATATACATACTACTGTACGTCTGTATACATATATGTATGTACGTATACATACATACTCACATTTAAGTAACTGCCGTACTAAGAGTGAGAAATGAAATTTCGTTTCTTCTATTCCATATATATATATATATGTGTGTGTGTGTAGGGAGTGTAACTTGGAGTTACTGCAGGTTCACCCGGGTGAGCACTCGATGTTTAGGTTCACTTCTGTGTTGAGGTGTAGAGCTATACAGAGTGTAATATATTGAAAGGATAACAAGGACGATTTATTACTCCTTCATTACATTTATTGGTAGGTGCCGCGCGTTTCGCCACTGATCAGCTCAAGGTTCGATCTGTATCGATATTACCCGACTCTATAATCGGCAGCTCGACGGACCCTTTAAAAGCATTTTACTAGCATTTTAAAGTGTCCGTCGAGCTGCCGATTATAGAGTCGAGTACGATCGATACAGATCGAACCTTGAGCTGATCAGTGGCGAAACGCGCGTCACCTACCAATAAATGTAATGAAGGAGTAACCAATCGTCCTTGTTATCCTTTCAATATATATATATACATATATATGTAGAGAGAGAGAGAGAGAGAGAGAGAGAGAGTGTGTGTGTGTGAGAGAGGGAGAGAGAGAGAGAGGGAGAGAGAGAGAGAGAGAGTGTGTGTGTGTGTGTGAGAGAGAGAGAGAGAGAGAGAGAGAGAGAGAGAGAGAGAGAGAGAGATCAATATATATCTGTGCGTGTCTAAAAATGAATAAATGGAAACAACAAAGCAAACAACACAGGACAATGAAGAAACATATACGTTTAACGTTTGAATATAGTAGGAAGTAGGAAAAGTGTATTTACATTTCTGACACTAGTCCTTCATCGGGAGATGAAATAGAAAGATAGAAAGTGGGCAGGGGAAGGGGAAGGAACATAAAAAATTATTTTGTGAAAAAGCAAGTGTATTCCGATAGCCATTTTGGACAAAATATGTATGTGTGTGTGTGTGTGTGTGTGTGTGTGTGTGTGTTTGTGTCTCCATCTTTTCTAACATTCTGACATCTCTCTCCCTTTACACCCCCTATCTCTCCCTCACTCTCTCTCTCCCTCCCTCTCTCTTTCTTTCTCTCTCTTACTCTCTCTCCCTCTCTCTCATCTCTATTTATGCCTGTGTATATGTGTGCATGTGTGTGCATATTTGCGTGTATTTCAGGGCATGTATAATGAATAGAGATATATAAGTATGTATTTATGTACAACTATCTTCATATTACGGTACATTTGTTTACATGAATTAATGTTATCAGTTAAACATATTTCGTTATGGTGTACATATGTTTAAAATGTATGTATATTTATATTTGCTTAACATATATATCGCCTCTTGTGCCTGAAATCTTATTAAATTGTATATATATATATATATATATATATATATATATATATATATATATATATATATATATATATATATGTATGTATGTATGTATATGTATGTGTACGTGTATATATATATATATATATATATATATATATATATATATATATATGTGTGTGTGTATGTGTTTAATAGTAACAATTACAACAACAACAATAAAATATGTGTGTATATGCATGTATGCATAAATGCGGTTGTGGATATATATCTAGGTATGTATAGGTATATGTGCTGATAATAATTTAAATATAGACATACATATATATCCATATCTATATATATATATATATATATATATATATATATATATTTGCAACTGGAACACATGTATACTTATATCTGTGCTCAACCCTCTCATATATCCAATTATATATATATATATATATTTACATGATACGCCAGTATCCATCTACATCACCGTGCTTATATGTATGAAGTATGTAACATGAATAATACTTTCGTAACGGGCCTCATTTTTCTTCTCCAAATACCACAAAACAAAAACGTCCAACAAAAAGACGCCCTTCACATCATTTTCTGATATGAGGAAAGCTAAAAAACAATTTCAGAATATATATATATATATGCAAGAATGAATGTAAGATGGGATATAATAAGAATTGAGAAATGTATAAAGAACCATAGTTACATTTAAGATTACATTTTCGCATAATTCATTGATTGAAAAATAAACTGAATGCAGATATATGTGTAGGAGTTTTCGTGTGTTTATAGATATATATATGTGGTGTGGTGTACACATGCATATATATACAGTGAAATTCCGTTATAACGAAATTCACGGGGTCTAAAAATGACCCCTCGTCCTCGAGGACGCACCCTAATTTTGACAACAAAAAATTGGAAAAAAAAATAATAAATAACCTTCGGCCTCCAGGACGCATGGTAGATTTTTGAAACTTATTTTAGGAAAAAAGTAGCGTCTTCGACCCCGGGAAATACGGTATACATATATTCGTAGAATATTGGGAAACACTCAATGCTATGAAGCTGATAGTACAGCAAAATACCGCCAATGACGGCACCGGGTAAAATTTACCTCAAAGGATATAAATCAGTGGCTAGAAGTGTGTTAGCCCGTAGAAGTGATAGGAAAAAAGGAGAAAAGGAATAAAATGGACATGAGATCACACAAACATTTAAATACTCTCATCAGCTTTTAGACCACCTGTGCTTTCGACGATTTAACTAAATGTACCACCTAAAATAGACGCCTCGTTCAATGGAGAAATAAATATCTCTGTAGGTATGACGTTTGTGTGAGAAACGAACAGATTAGATAGACAGACAGGTCATAGAGAGAAAAATAAAGTGCATCCACTCGGCCGCAGATCACTGTAAGAAAAGGCAACAACAATGGCTCTGTGTGCTGAGATGGTAGTAAGCGGAAGTGACCAGTAAGAATAGTAGGTAGGAGAAAGGGGAAGGAAAGAAAAAAAGCAGTAAGGGGAAGGGAAGAGCGGGAGAGACAGAGAGAGAGAAAGACTGAAAGAAGGGAGAAGAAAGGAAGAGGGAAGAAATGGCCAACAACCCTCAGGCATGGTATCCGTCCGAAATATAAAGCTACATTGACGGCATTTTACTGTTTTAATGGCTTCTACGAATTCTAATACACGCGCTTCAAACTCGATATTCGAGATAATTTTATTTATATTTTATCACAGGGTAAAGTCTATGCTAAATGTCTGGCAAAGAGCTGTAGGGAGATTGTCGAGTCCAAGCTAACTAATTAAAGGTGCGGTTTTCGCCCTGGACGCTGCACAACCGACAAAATATTCACGCAGCGGCAAGGCTTCGAGAAATCGTCGGAGTATTGGCAAGTGGTATATACTTGTTTTGCAGACCTTGGAAGGGTTTGTAACCGCGTTCATCGGGACCTGCTGAGAAAGGTTGTGCAGGAGTATGGGATCGATGGTCAGCTTCTTGCTGCCCTGATGTCTCTATACGAATTTTCGAGTATTTGTTCTCGGATAGCTGGTGCTAAATCAAAACCATTCAATGTGGAAATCGGACTACGCCAGGGATGCGTACTGTCACCTCTTCTGTTCAATATTTACATGAACATGCGCAGCCGAGTTGGAAGTGGTATCCTGACTGGTGCGTGTAAAATCAGTCGGCTGGAATTTACAGACGACATTGTGTTACTTAACTCTACAGAAGGTGATCTCCGATTTGCACTTGAAACGAATGCTGCATGGCTGGAATGAAAATCAGTGCTGTGAAAACTGAGACACACGTCCTCTCAAGGAAGCCTGCGCAGTGCACTCTACATGTGAATGGAGTTCCATTAAAGCAGGTAGAGGAGTTAAATTATCTCGGGGCTGTGTACATGAGTGCTGGAATGCAGGAGGCTGAATTAA
>OZ024741.1:325423761-325463761 GCA_964016885.1 Eledone cirrhosa | reverse complement strand
TAACAGATTAAAGTTTAAGCAAAGAATCGCTGCTTTCACCCTTAACGGGATCTTCTGAAGATCCCGTTAAGGGTGAAAGCAGCGATTCTTTGCTTAAACTTTAATCTGTTATTTTAATAAATATTTGCTCTACGGTTCTTATATATTTGATATATATTTATCCTTATCGAGCCCTCTTTGGATTTTAGTCTTCAAATTTATTATTATTACTATTATATATATATTTATATATATATATATATATGTGCGTGTGTGTATGTGTGTGTGTGTCTGTGCATGTGTGTGCGTATATCATGTGTTTCGACTGAAATGAATCCATGTGACGAAATATTATTATATGTTACCGTAAATCCTGGGGAGCTTCATCCATTAACGCACTGTAATCGATTTAATTGACTTTCGCCTCCCTCACAATTAAGGGAAAGAGTTTTTCTCAGCGTGGTCTGTTATTATCGCTTAGCGGAAATGGTCAAATGCTTATAATACAAAAAGTGCAGTGTTAGTTTCGTAAAAGAATAACAAAGCACGGTTTTGCTACACATAATTTTATGTAAGACTCACTATTACGATATACACCAAGCACCATCTTAATAATGAGAAAGTTAGTTATATTAGTCAATCCTTAGACCTTGCTTATTTTCAAACTCAATTGTGTTTTTCATTAGAAATATGCTAATGGAAGTGTTAAACTCAGGTCTGTTAAATCAAGGTTAACGTGAAGTTTAAGAAAACCAGCAGCAACTACTACTATTGCTACTGCTGTTGCTGAATTTACCTCACAGGCATTGTCCAACCCAAGGATATAGTGGAAGATACTTGCTCAGGGTGCCACACAATGGGACTCAATCGGGAACCATATGGCTGGGAAGCGAACTTCTTAACCACACAGCCATACCAGTACATATGAAAACAATACAGTAGTAACGTATATCGAGATGTAAGTTTATTGCAAAGTAAGATAAACCTTCGATATGGTTTCAATCTCTGGTTGAAGTCACTTTCTTTGCGTCTTTAAAGACACATTTCTATACTTGCTAAACATGGCAGATTCGTTAAAGCATCGGATTAAAGGCATTGCCATATTTATTTAAATCCTATTGAGGTCAACTTTGACTATCAACATGTTGGTGTCGATAAATTAAATACCAGTCTACGATGGCTGGTTGGCGGAGTTGTTAGACCTTCGGATATGATACCTTGTGATACCTCTTTTCAACTCTTTGCATTCTGGGCTCGCTTGCGATATCATACTTGTGCTAAGCTGTAACGGCATTTGCCTTTCTCTTGAACAACATCGGTAACGTGGAAAGAAGAGAATTCCATGCGTGGGCAACTACTTGTCTTCCACAAAAGATATACCTTGCCGAGATCGCGCCTTGATGAGGAACTGTCCAGTTATAGAACCTTCCTCTCAACAGACCCAAGGACGCTTTAGAAACTTTGATATACATTTAAGCCTAGTCAGAATGAAAATTTATGGAAACGCTTCATTTCATTATTACTTGTTGAGACACGCTATGTTCTCAGCTGAAATCCTCTGTAGGTTTAACTTTAACTTTTTTCCCCATTCCCATAGAACGAAACGTGTGTCATCTTTTGAACTAACTAATTCATTGATTAAGAAAATTAATTGATGAATTTTATGAGCCATACCCTATCTTTAAGAGAATGAACGTTTTAATTTTGAACAGGCGTCTCTATCCACAGATATTTCACTAGTAAAATCCACTACTCCGAGGCAAATGTGTTTATATGTGTAATCACTTAAGATACATTATACTGAGCTCTTTACACTCCACTGGACCTTTCCCAACGGTCAATGCATTAAAGCAGAGAGATTATACTGTTGTTTATTTATTTATTTATTTATTTTTACAAATATTGAATGAAAACCAAAGAAAATGGATTCCGTTAATGAGAATTACAATAACATAATTTCTCACACTGACAAAAGACCACAGATTTGTGAAAGATGTCTCTAGTTGATTGAAGCGACTCTAACACACATGTCTGGTAATGATTTTATTTTATTATTATTGAACAAAGATAGAAGGATGGTTGGGTGACTGGGTGACTGGGTGGGAAGGTGGATGGGTGGCTGAATGGCTGAGTGGATGGATAGTTGGGTTGAAGGATGGATGAGGGGCTGGGTGGATGGATGGGTGGATGGCTGGATAGAAGGGTGGCTGGATGAATGAATGGCTGAGTGGGTTGATTGATGAGTGGATAGGTTGAGAAATATGAGGAAACAGCGACCTATTTTATCTTGACGCTGTACAGCCTTCGATTATATAATACATGATATATAATGATTGTTTCTCCATTTGGTACAAGGCCAGCAATCTGAAGGGTAGGAGAAATTTGAGTTAAGTAACACCATGTCGTCTACAAATTCCAGCTGATTTTACACCCACCAATCATTATACCACTTCCTACTCGGCTGCGCATGTCAATCCTGTTCATAACAGTAATGAATAGGAGAGGTGACAATACACACCCTTGGCGGAGACCGACTCCCACGTTGAATGGTTTCGATTTAGTACCATTTATCCGAACACCTATACGAATGCTCGAGTATTTAGAGCATTCGTATAGGGACATCAGGGCAGCAAAAAACTGACTATCGATCCCATACTCCTGCACAACCTTATACAACAGGTCCCGTGGAACGCGGTCATAGCCTTTTCGAAGTATACAAAACAAGAATATACCCCTTGGCAATACTTCTACGATTTTTCGAAGACCTGCCGCAGTGTGAATATTTAGTCGGGTGTGCTGCGTCCGGGGCGAAAACCACACTGTTCATCGACAGTCTCCCTGCGTCTCTTTGCCAGACATTTAGCATAGATTTTACTGTGGAGGCTTAACAAGGAAATTCCTCTGTAATTGGGATAATCTCTCTTGTCTCCCTTTTTGAAAATTAGTGATTATCACTCCCGATTGCCATTGTTTAGGTGCCTTTCCAGAGATCCAGTCCACCTGGTTCACACGAATCAGACAGAGAATACCTTCTTTATTTAAAGCTTTTAACATCTCGGGTCAGATTTTATCTTCCCCAAACGATCTTGCCATAGGTGAACTCTTTAATTGTTCCTCAGCCACCGCGAGATTAGTCACCGCTCCCAGATGCACTTCGTGTATATCAGAAGATGCTGTTGTGTTTAGGGGATCAGTAAAGTATTCTATCCACCTAGCAATAATGCACCTTTCTGGAGAGGGGTGAACCCCTGACGCGTTCCTGATAGCAGGTGTGGAGGAGGACTTCTTGTTACGAAGTCGGCGGATGGACTGCCAGAACACCATATTTCGTCACATATTTGGTGACCTCCTCATTAACTACTTTTGTTGTTGCTTTATGTATCTTCTTTTTTCTGTTTTACACCATAAAAATACATTTATATAATTGTTTCTACTTTTGGCACAAGGTCAGCAATTATCCCAGTGTATTACTGGTACTTTATTTTATCGATCCCGCAAGGATGAAAGGCAAAGTTATCCTCGGCGGGATTTGAACTGAGACCATAAAGGGCCGTAACTCTTTGCTTCAAAGCATGGCGTCAGACCATCTACCGATACTGCCAATCTACCGCCCTTTATATAATAATAGTTTCTGATGTAAGCACAAGGCCAACAATTTAAAGGGAAGGAGAAAGTCGATGATTAAATCGATCTCAGTGCGTTCGACCTCTTAAGAATGAAAGGCAAAGCTATCTTCGGCAGGATTTGAACTCAGAACTTATAAAGCCAGAACACATACTGATAATTTTTTCTGACTCTCTAACGACTCTGATAATCCTCCGCCCTCAATAATATTTACAAGAAAAATAGATATTGCCTGATTGTAGATGAGGCCTACCCCTTTGACACAAGAGTGCAAGAAAAGGAGGAGAAAATTAACCGATACCAGGATTTAAAGTGGGAGATAAAAAGGATTTGGGACTGTCATGAGATCAAGGTCGTCTCTATTGTCATAGGAGACTAGGTGCTATCTTAAAGAGTTTTCAAGGATGGTTAAAGAACATTAGTCCAGCCCCCTTTTTTGGAACACTTCAAAAGGCATGCTTGCTGGGAACAGCAAGAACTCTTCGATACGTCCTGAATATCTGAGGCTGCAAGTAGCAACTTGATTTCCATTGAACACACTTTCCAGTTAAATAACAGCAATGACTGAGACTCCAATAATAATAATAATACAATTATAGAATATATTATAACTACATATAAGTACACCCTTAGCCTTTATATATATATATATATATATATATATATATATATATATATATAATACACGCACACGCATACATGCACGCACACACACATACATAAATATATATATATGTATGTGTGTGTGCGTGTGTATGTGTGTGTGTGTATGTATATATATAACGGTTTGGGAGAGGGATATAAACTTCTTTTTAAATGACACAGTATCCTACCAAACAGCTGACGTACTTAGAAGTTACTGAATGTGAATTATCAACACTTGCGCAATCATATTATAATATGGCTATTTAGTCATCGCAGATCAATAATTTGTACTTTGATGATCAACCCATCTTTGTTGTTACGTGTTATAACACAGGAGAGCTGACATCAGCTCCTCAATCAAATGAAACACTCATTAGCTGCTGTACAATAACGTCTGCTTCTCTTTACAACAGAATTAGACGGACGGGTGGACGACAAAGCTATTTACCATGGTTGCGGTATTTAAAGCAACCAACTGTTTTTTTCTCCGAGCTTTATATTCTCTCAGCAACGCTTCGTAAGGTCGAAAGTTCGAGGTTCACATTCATATGTATATATATATATATATATATATATATATATATATATATATATATATATATAACAAAGGAATTGTGGTAAGGAACCAGATGGACCATAACGCACCAGAGTACTCAATACTTAGGGTAGTAGAGTGGGAAATAGGAAAAAGTATGACCCCGACGGCAGAGCTCAAGCCGTTTCGACGGCTATTTCTGGAATAGCCGTCGAAACGGCTTGACCTCTGCCGTCGGGGGTCATACTTTTTCATATATATATATTAGAAAATGAGCGTTTTTTTTCCAAAATGAAAAAAACGAGATGTCCTACACGAGTGAAAGTATAAGGAAAAAAGATGAAATCGACAAAATGCAACTGGAGTCTTTTTAAGAATATTTATTTGGTTCCTTTACCGGTTTCGCAGTTCTTATGCTTTTCAAAAGTAGAATTGAGATGGGGAGTTTATGGGTTTTTTCGAATCTGCGAGAAAAACCACAAACTCTCCGTCTCAATTTTACTTTTGAAAGGCATAAGAACTGCGAAACCTGTAAAGGAACCAAATAAATATTCTTAAAAAGACTCCAGTTGCATTTTCGATTTCATCTTTTTTCCCTATATATATATATATATATATATATATATATATATATATATATATACATGTAAAGTTATATTTAAAATTGTTGGGTTACAACTAGTAAATATTTATAACTGATATAAAAGCACTCGACAAATACTTGGAGTATATTTACAATATTAAATAAATGGAAAACTATATTTATAAAACCATATTTATTTCATTATATATATTTCGGGGATATCATATTAACAATATGCTATGCCTTCATCAGACAAAATACAATATAAACAGTTTTATAGATAAATATATTCGACATACCGTAATAAACATCAACTTCATTTGAAGAGGTTCACTCTAGCAGTGAAAATACAGAGAGAAAGAAAGAGAGAGAGAAAAGAGGGAAATAGGAAAGAAAGAAAGACAAAACGAAGAAAAGGAAGAAAAAGAAGAAAAAGAAAAAGAAGAAATGCATGGGACAAATAGAGAGATGGAAAAATAGATAAAGCGAAGAGCTTCATGTAAAGAGACAGAAAGATATATATATATATATAGAGAGAGAGAGAGAGGAAGTAGAGATAGATACATATATAAATATAGATATAGAAAAATTAGGTAGTGGGAGGTCATTTTGAGTAAGTGTATCAATGATGCATTTATTTATTTATTTATTTATTTATTTATTTATTTATTTATTTAGCTCAAGTATTAATGTAAGGGAGATATATAGAGAGATATAGAGAGATATAGAGAGAGAAAAAATTTAAAATTTAAAAATAGCCAGACATATTCGAGGCGTAGAGAACCCTATGTTTTAATGTATTAGTATTTATAAAACTTACACTATATTGTAAATATCAGTATTCCTGAATGAAACAAGTATTCACAATGCGTGAAAATTCATTATCTTATGTTTAGTTTTTTTAAAAATTCATATGTCTATGTGAATCCAACTGATTCACTCCGCAAATTCAAAGTTACCGGAAAACATTCTCAATGTGGTATAAAAATTTGAGCGTATTATTATTCTTGCGATTACTCTACAAGATTATCTATCAAGCAGAAATAGAGAGCAGATTTCAATATACTAATCGAAAATATATATTATATTATAAGCAGAGATAACAATAATAATGATAATAAGTAAAAATATATAAAAAAATATATAAAAATATAAAAATATAGAATGGAAAACTAAAAAAGAATATTACGAAAGAATATTACATAATAAAAATATTGCATATTAAAAATACTACGTATTAAAAATATTACGTATTAAAACTTTACATATAAAAATATACATATAAAAATATTAAAAATAAAAATAAAATAAAATAAAAAATAAAAATATTATAGAATACTACAATACTAAAAGAATAAAAATAAAAATAAAAATAAAAATAAAAATAAAAAAAATAAAAATAAAAATAAAAATGAAAATAAAAATAAACCACAAAGAACAACCCTTCAAAGTTAATTGACAATATATTGCCAAGTTCACTACAAGACAAAGCCAAAAATTATCTATCAAATCACATCTAGCAAGGAATATCGCAAAAAAAAGATTATGATGTCCAATAATGTCTACATATGTTCCTATATTTAATATATAAGTTTATCAAGTGTAAGGTTAATTCAAAAAATTTGGAGCATCGGCTTTTAGGGTAGCTTAATTTTTCATGATGAATGTTTAGATAAAAATAAAAATAAAAATAAAAATAAAAATAAATAAAATAAAATAAACAATAAAAAGAGTAAAAAGAGGGAATCAAAGATTTAGGAATCAAAAGATTTATCGGCTAGTTCTCATATAAATATAAATCAAACTAAATATACTACATTTTAAATTTAAATTTATATTTAAACGTTGAGTTTAATCTATGTTTGCAACAACTGAATAAATTTGTCCGTAGGTTAAGGGAAGAAACGTATCTCTAGGATCTCGTCGAATAGAAAGATTTTTGACGAAAAGGCCCAATACTATAATGATGCACTAGCTAGGGCAGGGTATGCTGATAAGATTGTGTACATAGATAATGATAAACAAACTAAACAAAGTAACAACTTTTTTAATGACGGCAACAACATTAACAACTATAATAGAAAGCATTACAATAATTCCAAAGGACAAAAAAGAAATAGAACTAGGAACATAATTTGGTTTGCCCCCCCCCCCCTTTCTCACTAAACATTAAAACCCACATCGCTAAATTATTTTTCAAAGCTCTTGATAATCGCTTCCCTAGAACACATAGGTACCACTCAATCTTCAATAGGCATACAATTAAATTAACCTACTCATCCACCAAAAATTTAGCAGAAAATATTAATAGAATAAATAATAGGAACTTAAAACCTACTGATAATAGCATAAATAATATACAAGTTAACAAATGTAACTGTAGAGATAGATCTAAATGTCCGTTAAATAACAACTGCTTAGTTAAAAATATAGTATACAATTGTAATGTTAATACTGACTCTAATTCTTTTAACTACGTCGGTTCCACATCGACGGAATTTAAACTTCGCTATAATAACCACAAGAATTCTTTCACAGATCCAAATAAAAAATCTTCAACGGCACTATCAGGTGTACTCTGGCAACTTAAGCTAGATAACGTTAGATATTCGACGGCTTGGAATATAGTCTCAAGAGGGATTCCTTTTAATTCATCCTCTGAGACATGTGACCTCTGCGCAGAGGAGATATTCTTTATACTAAAATCTAAAAATTCCCTTAACCTACGGACAAATTTATTCAGTTGTTGCAAACATAGATTAAACTCAACGTTTAAATATAAATTTAAATTTAAAATGTAGTATATTTAGTTTGATTTATATTTATATGAGAACTAGCCGATAAATCTTTTGATTCCTAAATCTTTGATTCCCTCTTTTTACTCTTTTTATTATTTATTTTATTTTATTTATTTTTATTTTTATTTTTTTTTTTTTATTTTTATCTAAACATTCATCATGAAAAATTAAGCTACCCTAAAAGCCGATGCTCCAAATTTTTTGAATTAACCTTACACTTGATAAACTTATATATTAAATATAGGAACATATGTAGACATTATTGGACATCATAATCTTTTTTTTGCGATATTCCTTGCTAGATGTGATTTGATAGATAATTTTTGGCTTTGTCTTGTAGTGAACTTGGCAATATATTGTCAATTAACTTTGAAGGGTTGTTCTTTGTGGTTTATTTTTATTTTCATTTTTATTTTTATTTTTATTTTTATTTTTATTTTTATTTTTATTTTTATTTTTATTTTTATTTTTATTTTTATTTTTATTTTTATTTTTATTTTTATTTTTATTTTTATTTTTATTTTTATTTTTATTTTTATTTTTATTTTTATTTTTATTTTTATTTTTATTTTTATTTTTATTTTTATTTTTATTTTTATTTTTATTTTTATTTTTATTTTTATTCTTTTAGTATTGTAGTATTCTATAATATTTTTATTTTTTATTTTATTTTATTTTTATTTTTAATATTTTTATATGTATATTTTTATATGTAAAGTTTTAATACGTAATATTTTTAATACGTAGTATTTTTAATATGCAATATTTTTATTATGTAATATTCTTTCGTAATATTCTTTTTTAGTTTTCCATTCTATATTTTTATATTTTTATATATTTTTTTATATATTTTTACTTATTATCATTATTATTGTTATCTCTGCTTATAATATAATATATATTTTCGATTAGTATATTGAAATCTGCTCTCTATTTCTGCTTGATAGATAATCTTGTAGAGTAATCGCAAGAATAATAATACGCTCAAATTTTTATACCACATTGAGAATGTTTTCCGGTAACTTTGAATTTGCGGAGTGAATCAGTTGGATTCACATAGACATATGAATTTTTTAAAAAACTAAACATAAGATAATGAATTTTCACGCATTGTGAATACTTGTTTCATTCAGGAATACTGATATTTACAATATAGTGTAAGTTTTATAAATACTAATACATTAAAACATAGGGTTCTCTACGCCTCGAATATGTCTGGCTATTTTTAAATTTTAAATTTTTTCTCTCTCTATATCTCTCTATATCTCTCTATATATCTCCCTTACATTAATACTTGAGCTAAATAAATAAATAAATAAATAAATAAATAAATAAATAAATGCATCATTGATACACTTACTCAAAATGACCTCCCACTACCTAATTTTTCTATATCTATATTTATATATGTATCTATCTCTACTTCCTCTCTCTCTTTATATATATATATATATATATCTTTCTGTCTCTTTACATGAAGCTCTTCGCTTTATCTATTTTTCCATCTCTCTATTTTGTCCCATGCATTTCTTCTTTTTCTTTTTCTTCTTTTTCTTCCTTTTCTTCGTTTTGTCTTTCTTTCTTTCCTATTTCCCTCTTTTCTCTCTCTCTTTCTTTCTCTCTGTATTTTCACTGCTAGAGTGAACCTCTTCAAATGAAGTTGATGTTTATTACGGTATGTCGAATATATTTATCTATAAAACTGTTTATATTGTATTTTGTCTGATGAAGGCATAGCATATTGTTAATATGATATCCCCGAAATATATATAATGAAATAAATATGGTTTTATAAATATAGTTTTCCATTTATTTAATATTGTATATATATATATATATATATATATATATATATATATATATATATATATATATAAGGTAGTAACATGTGCTTATGCCGTATTTGACTAAATAGAATTAGTCTTTTAGTAGGGAGTTTAATATGATATAATATATATTTATATATATATATATATATATATATATATATATATATATATATATATATATATATATATATATATTATATCATATGTTATATATCATTTACATATTTTGTGTGTATACATATGTAACTTTATAAATGTGTATATATATATATATATATATATATATATATATATATATATATTATAAAAAATAAACAAAGAGGCTTTCAATACATCAAAAGTCTTTATTAGTCAACAATGTTTCGTCCCATTAATAAGGACTCATCAGGGCAAGTAAAGAGACAAGAAGCATTAACGGCCAGAACAAGCCCAAACTCAGAAGAATAGGGAATTTATATCTATGAAAGCTTAGGAAAGATATCAAGGAAAAGCATGCTAAAGCTAAAAGTGTGCAGTTACAAATATAGACTATAGGGCAAGAAAGCGAGTAACATATCAAACCTACGTTGAAAGTACAGTATAATACAAATACATGAAACACATGGTAGTATAATGTGAGAATTACAATATTATATAGAATACAATATATAGTTCTATAATTAATGGTGTATCTAATAGAATCTCCACACTCTCTAAGGATATAGGAATCTTTAATTCGCATGCTGAGTATTATAATAATGCCCTAGCTAACTCTGGTTACTCTGGTAGAATACATTATAAGGAGGACAACCTTGGAATGACTCCGATTACCCATAATAACGTAATATCCCATAATATGGCCTTGAATAAGAGTAGAAAATATAGGAATCATAGAAATCTTATAGATATATCCAAACCGAACCCTAAGTTTAGCTACCGAAATAGTAATCGTAATAGTGAGTCTAATGGTACGCATTTCGAGATTAGTTCTAATGAACAGGATAGGCGCTCTGAACGTTCACCCAGTGGTAATGTTTTAACTGCTTCTAATAGTGTTATTTCAACTGGTCCTCGTATTAACCCTGATCCTATTAATAAGATACCAGATAACGGTAGAGATAGTAAAGGTAAGAATAGGAGGAGACTCAATACTTACTTTAACCCACCTTATGATCATGAAGTATTAACTAATATCCCTAGGTCTTTCTTTTCTATTTTAGAGAAAAATTTCCCTCCTACTAATAAATATCATGGTATCTTTAATAAGAATGTAATTAAACTCTCCTTCTCTACCACCCCTAACATTAATTCTCATCTAGCTAGCACTAACAATAGGAAAATTAGGGACAGCTACTCCTCTTTGCGTACTACTAATCTAGATAGCTCTATTAATAACTTATCACCCGAGCAGATCTTATCTTATAGTAACCCTAGGAATAATGCATCGCGTAATCAGGGAGTCACTAGTACCCGGAAATGTAACTGTAGATTAAGTAATAACTGCCCTTTAAATGGTCACTGCCTCTCTATGAACATTGTTTATGAATGTGAAGTTAAGACTAATTCTTCTTGTAGCACATATATAGGCTCCACATCTAATACTTTTAAAACTAGGTTTAATTCACATATTTCTAATTTTAAGCATATCAAGTTTAAGAACTCTACTTCTTTGGCACACCATATCTGGGATTTAAAAGGGGCATGTATACCATATAGCCTAAATTGGCGAATAGTAGCACACTCTAATCACCTATAACACACACTAAATTCTGTAATCTTTGTATCCTAGATACCCACTCTATAATTTTCTCTAGGAACATATTGCTTAATAGAAAATCTGAAATATTTTCTTCCTGTCCGCATGCCATTTCTAATTCTTTCTTCTATTATAGACCTAAAAGTTCTGGTAGTTTAAACCGTATCCATTAGCTGCTATATTTCCTTATATCTTAGGTTTTAGTTCATTACTATTACCATTATTATTAGGTTTCTACGGTTTTTCGATTTTAGTTTTCATAGTCTTATTAGCTACCTTACCCTATCTATCATCTTAAACATTATTACATTTTTACTCACTATTATCGCCTTATAAGTTTGTATCTTATTGAATAGTTTAATTTTGAGTCTCCTACTTCTAAAACTAATGAACCTCCTCCTTTCCACACTTAATATTCGCCCCTTTTTATTTATTATATATAAATTTTACTTTTATGCTCCTTTTTATTATATTATATTATATATAAATTTTACTTTTATGCTCCTTCCTATCCTCCATAGTTTCACTTCTTTCTGTTCCCATTGGTCTACCATAGTTTTATTTAGAGTTTTTTCTTTGATAACGTAATTCGTCTGAACGGATCGTATTATATCTTGATAGTTTTTATTGAAATATCCTAATTTTATACGACTTTGATGACTTAAACTTTATTCCATTTGAAGTGACCAATAATGTCTTTTAAGTAATTTTAATATTAATTAATTTAATAAGGTTTTCTATTCAATTCTTTGGTTTAGAATAATAATATCATCTATATTTACCTAACGACTTCTAATACCTACGTAACTGTGCTTGTTTTTGTTTTTGTTCTTCGTTTTATTTAATTTATTTTTTTAATACCACATGCTGTCTGTCTTTCTATCATATGTTATTGTATCATAATATGTCTCCCTATATCAATCGCGTAAATATGTCTTAAGCATTTTCCATTGACTCTGTCTGTCTCCTATTATAATATTAACATTGATATATCATATTATTTTTATGTAATTGTATTATAGATATTAATATATGTCAGATATTTGAGGTACTGTTTTGTAATATTTTGTAATATTTTATGAATGTAAACTGCCTATACCTCTATGTGTTTATTGTCAATACTTTATGTATTTATATATATTTTTTCAAAATACTTTAGTTTTGTATGATATTTTTTCTTGCCCTGTGAAAAACTTTATATACAATTTATTGACCTTAAATAATATGTATGATGTAGTTTTGTATATTATTCTATTGTTTTCTGTATTGTCTATGCACAACATCAGGGTGATTATTTTATTCTATTATAAAGGTTTTTTAATATTATAACGAGTATATTTATATTTAAATACTTAATAAGTGTTAGTATGTGTTTGTGTAAATGTGTATATATATGGATATATATATATATATACATATATTAAGCTTTTTATTCCTTATTATCCATTATATTGTATTCTATATCATATTGTAATTCTCACATTATATTACCATGTTGTGTTTCATGTATTTGTATTATACTGTACTTTCAACGTAGTCTATATTTGTAACTGCACACTTTTAGCTTTAGCATGCTTTTCCTTGATATCTTTCCTAAGCTTTCATAGATATAAATTCCCTATTCTTCTGAGTTTTGGATGGTTCTGGTCGTTAATGCTTCTTGTCTCTTTACTTGCCCTGATGAGTCCTTATTAATGGGACGAAACATTGTTGGCTAATAAAGACTTTTGATGTATTGAAAGCCTCTTTGTTTATTTTTTATAATTTTTCGGCTCTGTTATATTACATTGAGCTATATCTTATACTGTCATTTCTATAACTCCAACGCACTCTAGTATTTTAATTATTATATATATGTGTGTGTGTGTGTGTGTGTGTGTGTGTGTGTGTGTGTGTGTGTGTGTGTGTGTGTGTGTGTGTGTGTGTGTGTGTGTGTGTGTGTGTGTGTGTGTGTGTGTGTGTGTGTGTAAGTTAACTGGTTAGAATATATATATAAATATATCCCTATACACATATATACATCACCAAACTGGAGTAAAATATAAAGGGAAGAAGAAGAAGAAGAAGAAGAAGAAGAAGAAGAAGAAGAAGAAGAAGAAGAAGAAGAAGAAGAAGAAGAAGAAGAAGAAGAAGAAGAAGAAGAAGAAGAAGAAGAAGAAGAAGAAGAAGATGATGATCATGATGATGATGATAGAGAAATAATTAACCTCAAACCCAAACTAATGGAACGCTTCGGTGGGATTTGAACTCAGATTGCGAAGAGCCGGAATGAATGAGGCAAACATATCTGTCAATTTACTGCCTGTAGGGGTCAAATAGACAGGTCCAGAGCTTTCGACAATATCCGAACTGGTAACCCACTTGTCGGTTGTTGAGTAGTAAAAGCTGACAGTTTAGCTATCGTTGGCTTTCATTTTATTCAATTCTAGCTGCAATACTCGGCCTTGTCCCAGTTTACAAAAAATATACGAAAAGAACCACATAACCTGTGACCTTCTTCTTGAGAAGTATCCTCATGCAAAGTTTCAGTTACTTCAGTGAAAATCTCTGGCCTGCAAATAGGAATATGTGTGTGTGTGTGTGTGTGTGTGTGTGTGTGTGTGTGTGTGTGTGTGTGTGTGTGTGTGTGTGTGTGTGTGTGTGTGTGTATGTGTGTGTGTGTGTGTGTGTGTGTGTGTGTGTGTGTGTGTGTGTGTTTGTGTGTGTGTGTGTGTGTGTGTGTGTGTGTGTGTGTGTGTGTGTGTGTGTGTGTGTGTGCGTGTGTGTGTCTGTGTCTGTGTCTGTGAATATTTATATACATACATACATGCATGCTTACATGCATACATGCATGCTTACATGCATACATGCATGCTTACATGCATACATGCATACATACATACATACATACATGCATGCATACATACATACATACATACATACATACATACATACATACATACATACATACATACATACATACATACATACATACATACATACATTCACTTTTCTTTCTTAAGATTCAATGTTGGCTGACATGAAGAACATGAGATTTCTCATTTTGTTTTTGATTCTGTTTTTTGGGGTTTTTGTTTTTTATTTTATTGTATTATATTCTATTAAACTGTGGATTATTATGAAAAGAACTCCACTAAAAAAACTGATTTAACGAGAGTAAAGCAGTTGGTTTCCCTCCGATTAAAAAGACTTTCGAAATGTTCCTGTGAAGAGATGTTAAGAAACGTAATATAAGCAGACGTCACTCTTTTTGTAAATAGGGCATTGATTTGTATATCAGTTTGTGACCTGTGGGCAAATTACTTCTGTATTACTCCGCACAAAGAGATTATTTTCTTTCGACAGTTTTCATCAAGGGAATAAAGTTTTTGCTATGTTTCTGGTTAGCAGACGATATTCTACATTGACTCAGTTCACTTCGTTATCGGAAATAGATACTACGATTTCTGTAAAGAGGCCAATAGGTCGAATCACCCACTGATACATACATGTAGCCACAAAAGACCGAGATATTCACTATTTATAGCGCAAATATCCGAAATAATTTTTTTATTATTATTATTCCTTGTAGAATGGCAGTATCGGTAGAATATCGAACATGCTTTGCGGCATATAGTTACAGCCCTTTACGTTCTGAGTTCAAATACCACTGATGCTAGCTTTGCCTTTCCTCCTTACGGCGTCTATAAAATAAAGTACCAGTAATGCACTGGGGTAGATTTAATCGACTTTCCCCTCCCCCAAAACTATTGGTGTCTAAATCAGAAACTATTATTTTCACGTTTTCCATTCACCTCAGCTTGAGAAAATGACTTACAACGTCAATGGCTGTTACTTTCTCTTGGACAATATCAGTGGTGTGGAGAGAGAAGACTGATGGTCTTCTACAAAACACTTTGCCCAGACATACGACTTGGAAAGGAACTATCCAGTTGCAAACTGATGGTCAATCATGATTAAAGGAGGCCTTTATTTTTAGCGTTCAGTTTTAGCGTTCTTGCTAAGCTAATTCAGGATGTAACAGAAATCCCACTTCAGGGTCCTGAAAGTCGTATATATGCTTTATTTGTCGATGAAGACTAAGACAAACCAAAGATAGGAGACTGTTGACGGTGAGTCGGCATACAGAAAAATAGCAGCCAAATCTCCATCAAATCATATTTTACCGTTTTGAAAAAGATAGCAAAACATTAAATATTGCGATATAATATCCACTATATCTGTAAAGCAAAATGGAAAATCTGTTCCTGGATGCAATGGGCCCAGGAAAGTCTGCTGAATCAAGGCTAAAATTCATACCCAGACAGATTCTGCGAGATATATTGGATGACAAGGATGGTTCTTTGGATTGCAAATACAGACATTCTGGTGGGCGGCTTCAAACCAGTTTCTATCTACCTAATTTTATCATAATGCTTGGGCAAGATCTCATGCAGTAAGATCGAATCCGAGACATAATAATTGCGGAGCGAACTTCTTAATATTCGACTCCAATTAGGGATGATCTAGGACCATAACAAAATGGACTTCCGGTCACACTCGATAGATTTCAGAGGAAGTAGACCGTATTTTTACGTGGTTCAGAAAAGAATAGGACCATACTGATGGCCTTTACCAGTCCTCCTATACTAATGAAACAAACGGGTTTTATGCTTCTGTTGAACAGTTGCAATAAAACGCCTGCAAGAAAAACAATCCTAAAGTTAAGATGAATCCGAAATTGTAGTAAAAAAAAGTCACTTGAACAAGATTCTATACGGTTAATTCGAAACCGGGACGCTGTGATTGCAATGCAAAGTACTTAACAATTTGGACATTTAGCGTCCCAGCAGACAAATATAACCAATTGTATTTTATTAGATCCTCTTAATGTAGGATCTAACGGTGATGGCGCTGGGCTTGCTGCTAATGGTGAGATGTGCTTATGCTGATGGGGGTGGCGGTTGTGTTGGTTATGGTGGTTGCGGTGACGTTTGCAATGGTTGTGGTGGCAGGGTGGATTGTGGTGGTGATGGGAATGCTAGTGACAGCGGCGGTGACAATAGCGGTATTGGAGATGGGAGCAATGGCTTATATAGTGGAGGTGATGGTCGTCAAGGGATTGTTCGTCGTGGCGGCGGCGGCGGTGGTGTTGGTTGGTGGGGCGGTTAGTTGCTTTGCTTTCAGCAAGCTACACGTTTTACATCATTATGCAATCACATTAAAGTAGCTAAGTTCAATTTATTTTTGTTGTTGTTTGTGTCTCTTGCTCGTTTTTCTGGTTATTATTGTTGCTGTTATTGCTTTTACCTATTCCTACTCATTCTTCTTCTTCTTCTTCTTCTTCTTCTGACTTTTTCTTCCCTTTATCCTTTACTCCAGTTTGGTGATGTATATATGTGTATAGGGATATATATAAATATACATATATATATATATATATTTGTGTGTGTGCGCGTGTGTATGTGTGAAAGAGAGAGAGAGAGTGGGTGTGTGAAGGTGTGTATGTGTATTAAGGACAAAGACAACAGAAAATCTATTTACATTTTTATACTTGCTTTACTCATTTCTTTCACTCATCAAATTTATATATATGGGCGGGGTGTATCTTATTATATGATTTTCTATATACATATATGTGTGTGCGTGTGTGTGTGTGTGTGTGTGTGTGTGTGTGTGTGTGTGTGTGTGTGTGTGTGTGTGTGCTACTACACACTCCTCATTTCTTTATTGGCCGGTATATTTATGTATTTTTTTATTTATCCATTTATCCATTTTATATAAATCAATACAGTCCATCATATTATTGAAGTAGTTTAAACCAATATTTAAAATGTTCTCATTAAAATGTTTCTATTATTGATGTGTTGCTCAGACAAGGATATATATATTAACTAGGAAAATGTATCTGAGTTAGTGGTATTCATGCTTTGCTCGAATAAAACGACAATTTTCTCATTTTTAATGTCTTGTTATTGATTTATGTGCGGGTACGTATGTATATAAGCTGCTCTCCCTATATACAAGTACACATATACACACACAGCCGCTCACATTTTGCACAAATACAACGAGCTCTTCGGCAGACATAACGTTATGGTCAGTTATTTTTGCCTGAATTACACTGGAATCTATATCTCACACCATAGCCTAAAACATGTATCTAAAAGGCTCCACCAACCGTTAAAACTAATATGCAACTACAGAGGTTTTCAGCTTACACTGTTGAAGTATCCTTCTTCATTAAAGCGGTAGTATATTGAGCTGTTATGACATACTCTGACGGTACTGAAAGGAATTATACAAGAGTAAGCAAAAAATTGAAAAACCGATATTACCACATCTACATTCCTTTAGGTCGCGTTACGAGGAGAACTGTACATTTTTGCCCCAATTCATTTAAAAGCTCAGGAACCTCAGATCAGAATATAACCCAATAACAATGAATATCGTGACCAGAGACATGGTATATAATAATGATTTCTTATATAGGCACAAGGCCAGCAATTTGGGGGGGAGGGGAAAGTCGATTACATCGACCCCAGTGCGTGACTGGTACTTTATTTTATCGACCTCGTAAGGATGAAAGGCAAAGTTAACCTCGGCGGGATTTGAACTCAGATCATAAAGGGGCTTAACTCTATGCTGCAAAGCATGGCGTCCGACCCTCTACCGATACTGCCAATCCACCGCCCTAGACATGGTGTATAATAATGAGTTTTTTTATATAGGCACAATGCCAATTATTTGAGGGGAGGGGAAAGTCGATTAAATCGACCCCAGTGTATGACTGGTACATTATTTTATCGATCCCATAAGGATGAAAGGCAAAGTTAACCTCGGCGGGATTTGGGCTCAGATCATAAAGAGCCGTAACTCTATGCTGGAAAGCATGGCGTCCGACCCTCTACCGATACTGCCAATCCGCCACCCTAGACATGGTATATAACAATGAAAGATTGAATTGCAGATTATGCTAGATTGCAAAGTCCCAATTTTTTAGTCATATTGTAGTTCTCAGTGTTTGGTAAATTATTTACATCACTTGTGTGAGTTATTTCATTTGTTGGTAGCATCGTGTATTCAATTCGTTGTGTACATTATTTCGTTAGCTACTGCAAAAGAGTGTAAATATTGGTGTCTATGTGAAGTTAGTATATTTATCATTATGAATACTTTAGTCTACAGAAATTGTTTAGATATTTAGTTAGTATATTAGTGTATTGTTTTGTGGAGTTGTATGTGTTCTTTCTTGTGTTTAACAGTAAGTATAGCGTGATGGCATCAACTTAGGTGCCGTTCATGGTGTTAGATATCTCTTTAGTAAACAACATGCTGGGAAGCTCAATGAGTTGTTATGATTATTAATCGTACAGATCAAATAAATCCAAGGTAAAGCCAGGGAAGTATTATCGATTATAGATTGTTTCTCTTCATTACCAAAACGCCTTTGCTTTTTTCTGTATGTGTATGTAGGTGGGTGTGGTGCATGTGTGTGTGTGTGTGTGTACAGTTGTAGGGAGGTGCAAACGAAAGAGCAAGCAACATATGATGTGGCAGTTGAATATTTATGTTAACAGTTTGGCTTAGCACCGCACTACCAGCGGTTTCAAAATGAAAACAAGTCTAAATCGTCCAATGCACTTTCTCAAATGATAAAGTCAACATCTTCATATACATATTTATGTGAGTATGTGTATATTTTGTGTATATATATGTATGAATGTGTGTATGTATCAACAAATAGGTGTGTGGCTGAGTGGTTGGAGAATTGGATTCGCAATCGCGAGATTGTGAGTTCGATTCCCGGACCGGGCGATGCGTTATGTCCTTGAGCAAGGCACTTTATTTCACATTGCTCCTTCTACCTGGAGTTGCGACAGATAGATAGTATTAGCAATTGGAAAGACCAATGGAAACATTGTTTCCTCGGTCCAATTTGACTAAAGTCGATCGTTCCTTATATATATATATATATATATATATACACGCTTGTATTTATGTACATTTGTTTATATGCATGTACATAGATAGATAGATAGATAGATAGATATGTTTCTTTTATTTGCCACAAGGGCATCAAAAGTGGGACAAGTACAATGGGGGGAGTTTACAAAACAAGGCGTCCTCAATAGGGAGGAGGCAATAACAATATATAAAAATAAAATAAAATATAACAAAAAATAGAATTATAACAAAATCCTCAATAGAGGATTTTGTTATAAAATATAACAAAAAATAAAATTTATAACAAAATCCTCAATAGAGAGGAGGCGCCTTGGGGGGTCGCACACACCCCCGAAAAAAGTGTGCAACCCTTTTCCTCAGGAGCACAGAGAGGGGGTGCTCCCTCGTGCCTTCCTCTTTTCCACCTACAGGCTTATGTAAAGAGAAGGCCCATTCACACGGGCCATTCTCGCCACTTTCACCCACCTTTCATAAAAACGACTGGGGTGCAGCACCTCTCTCTCCATCCTGATCCTTCTTCCGAAATGATATCGGAAGAAACGGACCAGTTGTTGGCCAGAGAGAAAGGTGCCTGACCTCAGTCCTTTCAGACGCGTCCACCATACAACCTCTTTCGCCATGGCTATTACGCACAGAAACACCGCCTCTGCTTCATCTTTGAAGGGGGGAGGCGGCTTGATCATTACAATAGACTCGGTGGTCAACCGGATCGGTCCCACCCTTGACAGCAGTTGTTCGACATAGCCCCACAGATCGGCTACGCCCGAGCAGTGCACCAATGCGTGTGCAACGGTTTCCTCGTCGCACACGCATCTGGGACAGATCCTTCTGGCGGGGTCCCTACCCGGGCGCCCGTGTCTGCAGAGCCTTTCTCGAACGGGCAAAGCTCCTCGGTAGCACTGCCAGGCCAGGGACCCCTGGAAGTTGTCCATAGGTCCCGGGCCGAATGTCCCACCGAACAGGCCGGCCAGCTCGTCCTCCCCCATGTCTAGGGCCTCTCCGAGGGCGCCGTCGCACCTGCTGCGTACCAGCCCTCTATAGAATGTTGCGGTGGAGTCTCCACTGATAACCGGATCCGCCTGCCAGAGGGCGGTGAGCGCCTGGGCACACTCAGTGTGCCAGGCGCCCAGTTTTCTCGGTCTTTGCTTGACCCAGGATTGCAGCTCGGTGAGTGAGACGAGTCTGGGAAAGGTTCGTCTCACAAACGAGGCCCACACGCGTTGTCCGGTGAGGAATACGTAGAGGTGCCGTAGCCTTAATGCGTGTTTACGCATCATTAGCCACGGCATCCCCAGCCCTCCTTTCGAAGGGTGTTGACAGCAGATGGATCTCCTCACCATAGGAGCCCGCCTCTTCCAAAGGAATTGGAAGAGCGTGCGCTCCATCTTGGTGAGGGTTTCCCTTGGGCAGGGCACTACGGTCAGGCGGTAGTAGATGACGGACGCTATGTAGGTGTTCGCCACCTCCGCCAGACCTTTCAGGGATAGTTTGCAACTGGCCCACTTCTGGGTCAGTGCAAACACCCTGTTCGTAACCTCCGCCCAGTTTTTCTCCACCTGGAGGTCCGGTCCGAACCAGACCCCGAGCAACTTCACCGGGCCCTCCGTCCAGCGTCCGACGACGCCATCGGAGGGCATCGGTCTGCCCCTCCACGTGCCGAGTTGCAAACCGATCGACTTGTCCCGGTTCAGCTTAGCCCCTGTGAACTTTTCGTACTCCTCCAGTAAGGTGCCGACCGCCTCGATTTCGGAGGCCATCGACACCATTACTGTCACGTCATCGGCGTAGGCCGACACCGCTTTCCGCAATCCCGGTTCCAAAGGGATGCCCTGCAACAACTCCAACTTCCGCAGTAGTGGCTCGAGAGTCAACACATACAGAAGGGAGGAGAGAGGGCACCCTTGTCGGATGGACCGCGCGATTTTGAACGGCTCCGAGAGGTAGCCGTTCACCTTGACCCTAGAGCAGATGCGGCTGCTGTGCATAGCAGTGATCCAGCCCCTGAAAACGGGTCCGAAGCCTGCCGCCGCTAGCACCGCATCCAGGTAACCATGGTCGACCCTATCGAACGCCTTAGATTGATCCAAGTTGATCAGAGCCCCACCAAAGCCGGGTTCGTTCCCAACCCTCTCTATGATGTATCGCATGAGGTGGAGGTTGTCATGGATGGACCTGGACGGGATAGCGCATGTCTGCGCATCTCCCACCAGGTTGCCCACGACAAGCGCCAACCTCTTTGCTAGCACCTTGGCCAAAATCTGTAACTCTGTATTTAGCAGAGTTATGGGCCTGAAGTTACTTATTTCGTCCCCCTTGTTCTCGTCCTTCCTCACTAGCGTGACTACGCCCTTGGTCACAGTACAGGGAATTCTCCCGTTCTGTTGCCAGTTGCAGTAGACCGCCTCGAGGAGATCGGGGAACAAGTCCGGCATAGCTAGATATAATTCGTAAGGAAGATCATCGAGACCCGGGGATTTGCGTTTGCCGCATTGGCTCAGCACGTCCTCTATCTCAGCGGCCGAAATCGGCTCCTCGTAGGACTTCGCCTCCCTGTCCGAGAGGCGCGGCAGGCCGTCGAGGTATGGACCGAAGTCCACGTTCCCAACCGGCTCCCCGCCCCTCCCGAACAGTCGGGCAAAGTGCCTTTGAAAGGCCTCACACATCTGCTTAGGCTCAAGAATCGCCCGTCCATCCAGGTCTCGCAAAGACCGGATGGTGGATTTAGTTCCACTGTTGGCCTCTGTCACGCGGGCCCAGCTAACAGCTTTGGTCCCCTCGTTCCCTAGAGCACGTATTTTACTTCGGACAACGCAGCCTTCGTGCTTCGCGTCGAAAAACTGGCTCAAAGCCGTTCTCGACGCTAGCACTCTGGCCACGTCGCCGCTTCTAATTGCCTCTTCTACTCTATCTATTAGCTCCCTTTCCTTCCTATTCCTATCCGCAGCTAGAACCTTACTAAATTCTATCGAGACTACTCTAATCTCTCTCTTTAGAGATACCCACCACCTGCTGTTGACGATCGCTCCAGTCAACCGTTCCTTAACTAACGTACTAATCCGATTCCTGTAGGCTCTACTTGCCGGCAAGGACAAGTTGAGCTTCCAGTAACCGGGGCCCTGTCTATGAGTTCTGTCAAGGTTGACCATGCAGGTCACTAATTTGTGGTCTGAATAGCCAACCATGCGCATTTTTGGACAACTTAAAAAGTCCTTATCCTTAATTCTAACTAAGAACCTATCTAGGTACGACCTAGATGATCCGCTACGATTTGCCCAAGTCCAGGTTGGCGCAGTCGGAAAATCTAGTCGATATCTATCGGCCAGGTCAAATCGACCGATTAACCCTTTGAGGCTATTACACCCCTCTCTATCGGGGCAGGCCCCTACGTAGTCCCAGCGTGCATCTAGGATACCATTCCAGTCCCCCACTAATAGCAAGGAGCGGGACGTCCCTAGAAAAGTCTCCAGATAGATAGATAGATAGATAGATAGATAGATAGATAGATAGATAGATAGATAGATAGATATTATACATATACATACATTCAGTGGCGGACTGGGTCTAAAAATATGGGTTGCCAGGAGATGAAGGGGGCCCACCTACATATAGAATGCTATCATTTAATTTTTATAATGAATAAATAACATTTTCGAGAAATACATACGTGGAAACAAAACAGTGCAATCACATTTTTGCAGAAAAATATCTTACCTTCTCCAATAAAAAATATTATGTATTTTGCGAAATCCAGAGACTTTCAATAATGACCAGAAGTCGACTCTGAATATTACTAATAGCTCTAGGAAAGCCATGAATGACACCACATCTTTTTAACTTTGATTTTGAAAGTAGGTTTATAAGTATCAATTTTCATTATACTTTCGTAGCTGTCTCGATGGCCTAGTTGGAGGAATCATAGGCGGTGGTGATCCTGGTCTGAAGTTCGATCCTGGTCGGGAGTAGGGTTCCCGGTAAACCTTTTCAGTTTTATTCTATTGGTTGTAAAATAAAAACTGAAAAAGGTTACATGTACCTCTTGACAAGGATTGAACCCAAGGTCAGGATCTCCACCATCGCTATTGCCTACCGCTAGGTCACAGAGACAACTACGAAAATTCATACTTATAAACAACTTTCAAAATTTTCAAAACAAAGTGTTGTGATGTCGTTGATGTCTTTCTTAATGTTATTGCTCCTACTTCAGGTCGACTTCTAAATTATTTGGGCGTATTTTGCGAAATCCAGTGACTTTCAATAATAACCGTTGGCCTTTCACACTCAGTCAATATGTGTGTGTGTGTTTGTGTGAGTGTGTGTGTGTGTGTGTGTGTGTGTATACCACCTTCACCACTAATTGATTTGATAGATGTCTTTAACCCATTGAAACCAAATATTATTTGGTCAGTAGTTCGTGTGTAAGTATATAAATATATATATATGCTTGAGTGCCTGTGTCTATACATGTATAATTGTCTATACATGTATGTTTGCATACATGAATGAATACATTTTAGATTTAGTAGAATGTACAACCACTGATTCCAGCTATTTGCACTATCGTACATTTTCGTTTCTAGTAATTCGCTGGGGAATTGGTTGACCAAATGCTTTGCTTAATTGTTTTATTTTTATTTTTATTTTATTCAGGTGGAGGGGCTTTTTTTAAGCAAAGCATTGGCCCTTAAAATATTACAGTGGGCCCTGCAATGCTACTGTGGGCCCTTGCAATGCAACCGTGGGCCCCCTGGGGCCCACTCGCCATTAGGCAACCTGGCGACCTGGCCAGTTCGCCACTGCATATATTTATACATAAATGCATACAAACATATACTAACACATACACACAAACATATTATTGTGTGTGTTGTTATTGTTCATCGTTTACGAGGTTGTTTACATCATTATAATTAATTAATTGGGTTAAATATTTATATATTAATATCTCTGTTTACTGGAGTTGTTAAATTATCTGACCCCAAAACGCTGCATGGGGAAAAACAACAGCGCAGGCCTTCCTATCGCGATGTTGTGTCTGTGCTTATGTCTCTGTTTATCTCTGTCCCTATGTATGTATGTTTATATATATATATGTGTGTGTGTGTGTATGTGTGCGTGTGCGCGCGTGTCTGTGTGCGTGTGTGTCTGTGTGCGTGTGTGTGTCTGTGTAGTAAGGGTGTTGGACTTACGAGCATAATTTCATGGGTTCGATTCCTGGACTGGGTTGTGTGTTGCGTTTTTGAGCAAAAATACTTCATTTCACATTACCCCAGTATACTCAGCTGAAAAAGAGTACCAGCAACAGCTGAGGGTTTAACCCTGCGATGGACTGGTTTCATATCCAGGGGGAGTCTTGTATTATCAGTCGCTTCACACCATTGAAACCTGGATAAACGCCAGTCTGGTGAACCTCCGAGCTCAAGACAGACTAGACTTGAAATATATAATAGCTCCTATGCGGTAGAATTTTATACTGCACATTCTTATAGACATTAATATAATTAGGGCTTTTCTATGAACAATGGCAATCCGTTGAATCTATCCAACAAAGATATCATCTTTCTTTTGCTCCATGGTATACTTTCTATCGAAAGGTGGCGACTTGATAGAGACGTTAGAACGTCGGATAGAATACTTTGCGGCATTCGTTTCGGCTCTCTGCTCTCTGAGTTCAAATCGCGCTGAGGTTAATTTTGCCTTTCATACTTTCGTGATTGATAAAAAAAAAGTACCAGTCTAGAACTGAGGGTCGATTCTCCCCCCCCCCCCCCCATTCTCTCTCTCTCTCTCTCTCTCTCTCTCTCTCTCTCTCTCTCTCTCTCCACCCTTCTCTGGAAGAAATCTGCTGTATTCATACCTGGAGTGAAGATGGGCTCCAGCAGGTTTTTTTTAAATGTCCAATAAACGCTGTTTGTCATTACGACTCCCGCAGGAGGTCCATATCATACGATAATCATACTACCAGCTAGTATAACAATATAGGAAGCCTAATCACTGACATTTCCACTGCTTGAATTATAAAATTATTATGAACCTTCTCCCACTTTAACTCTATCATTTTTTTAAATATTTTCATTTTAATTTATATCACATTAATTTAATTAGATATGGGTATGATTGATTTAAGTAAATCCCATCTCACGTTCATTTAATATAAAATTTAATGTAATGTAAATTGGTTTAATTCATTAGAGATTAGTTTATGCAACTCTAATAGCATGTGTATGCTGCTAACTAAAGGAATTACTAATAAAATAATATGCCTGATTAATATACCTCTCCATTAACTATAATATATTTATGATGGACGTAATAGCATGGCCTAATAGTTAAAAGTTTGCTTTACAATCATTAGGTCCCGGGTTCAATCCCAGTACCTGGCATCTTAAGCAAGTTTCATTTATCATAGCTTCAAATCGACACGTCTCATGAATGAAATTGGGTAGACAGAAATGTTTGGAAGCCCGTCAGATGGACTGTACCTTTAATTCAAAGGGCCGGTTGTTACTCGCACTCTTATGCTGAATTATCTTGTCAATTACCTTACGGGTATACATATATGTGGGATGTTCAGTCACTTACAGGTTAATTTAATTAGTAGGCTTGTGGTTAGAGAATTGCATTCGCAATCATGACGTTGTGAGTTCAATTCCGGAGCGGACGATGTGTTATGTCCTTGAGCAAACCACTTTATTTCACGTTGCTCTTTTTGGCAGGAGTTGTGGCCAGTAATAGTATCAACAATCGAAAGACCAACAGAAACATTGTTTACTTGGTTCAATTTGATGAGTTCCACCTCCCGTGGTAAACGAATGACACCCAGATTTTACAGGCAAAAACCAACCGACAGGGCCCCCTAGATGTAGACCTTCGAGCAAGATGTTTGAATTACATCCTTGAGCTTGGCTGGTCACAAATAGGATCCAGTCAGATCACCTGGAAACAGTTGCTTCTGACAGGACCCACTGGAAGGAGGAGTTCAGGACTCTACCCCTACGACCCTCTCAGGAATAAGTGGGTGAAGAAGAGGGAGAAGTGGGTTGATTTTTATAACGTTATCGTCTATGAGATATTTAAATTTGGTTTAGATTTTTTTCTTCGTTATGGGTTTCAGTTTTCTTTCTTTATTGTTGTTGGTGGTGTTAGTGATATTGCAGTTGTTGCATTTATTGTTGTAGTTGTATTAGTAGTTGTTGTTGATGATGATGATGATGATGATGATGATGATATTGTGTTCGTTGATGATGTTGGCAATATTTAAATTGTGTTTATTGTAGTAGTAGTAGTAGTAGTAGTAGTAGTAGTAGTAGTAGCAGCAGCAGCAGCATATACGAGCATATACGAGAACTTGTAAACACTAAGGTATAGTAAATATATATATATATATAGTAGGAAATGTGTGTGGGGGGATGGGGTGTATGTGCACACACACACACATCTATCTATCTCTCTCTATATATATACACACACACACATACGTACTTATATATATATATATATATATATATATATATATATATATATGCAGGATGTTCCCGAATAAGGTATACATATTTTTATTGGAATGCAGTTGAAGTGTGAATGCATTTTTTGGGGACACCCTATATAAACAATACCTTGGAATTTACAAGTTCTCTTTAGATGAGTAAATATTTCCATTGGTAAACGAAACTCTATACCTGATATAAACACCCTGATATAAACCGACTGGTGAATGTAAATTCAGTTTACTTCTTAACAATGTTGTCCGTGTGATTTCATGATGGCTGCCATTATTTGCAATTCTTTCAGATTTAAAAAGCTTCTTCGGCTAAACAACGACAGAAGATAAAAGATTTAGATTTGTTTATCGATACAACCGTTTATTTGTACACGTATGTAAAAGTATCAACTTAGGTATACTTGTATATGTATGTATATATGTGTATGTATGTGTGTATGCATGACTGTATGTATGTATTCATGTATTTATGCGTATATGCGTTTATATGTATATATGTGTGTATATATTATGTGTGTATGGATTTATGTCTGTATGTACATACATATCCATTTATATACGTACGTATGTACGTACATGTGTGTTCTAATGTATGCAGTTATGTATGTTTGTAGGTAGATAGGGACACGTACATTAATGTATAGATCTATTAGTGTGTTTGTGTGTGTGTATATGTTAACATGCGACATTTCTTGGGGCATTTTTAAACCTGGCGGAGCCCATCCCTTCTCCAGGTCTGAGTACAGCAGTTTTCTTCCAGAGAAGGATAGAAAGTGAGAGAATGGAAGCGAAAAGGAGATATAAAGGAAGAACTGACCCCAGTACTTGACTTGTATTTTTTTTATCGACCTCGAAAAGAAGGAAAGGCAATGTTGACCTCGGCGTGATTTGAACTCAGAGAGCAAAGAACCAGAACGAATACCGGAAAGTGTTCTATCCGACGTTCTAACGTCTCTATCAATTTGAAATTTGCCGCCTTTCGATAGAAAGTATACCATGGAACAATTAGTCGCGCATATATAGGGTCATAATTTAAGTTTAAAACGTGTTCACTATTATTGTTGTTGAATTGAGCCCACCAAATATTTTATATTCGTAACTATCTAGTTATTCTATTTTGTTGGGAGAGGGGTGTTCTCAGACATGATAGATCCTCTGTCGGTTTCGACGATGATTTCTCTGTCGTTTAATCAACCGAACACCCTATTTGTTACATTGTTTAAATGGCTTGGTATTCCGCAGACACGTATACTCTTCCCAATTATGAAGCAAAATCAGCGCCACATAATATGTGATAAGGTTGGACCTTTAAACTACAAACCCAATCATAGAATTAGGTCAAACCGACCCTCTGGTGAAAGAAACATACCCAAGATTCACGCAATACGACCAATTTCGGAACCTCATGATTGCAAAAGTGAACATTTTAACCAGCCAGCCATGCCTACGTCTTCTTTAAGGCAACATTATCCATTACGCTCTATTTTTTTCAGAAGGTAGAATTTGTGCATTTATGAATGGCAGTAAAAGGATTTCGTTTGTTTTTTGATTTTTGTTTTTGTTTTTTTTTTGTTTGTTTTTTTAACAATTTGATTGACAATGTAGAGGCTCCAGTTGCTGTCCCATGCTGACTAGTTCAAAGTTCTCTCCCTTGGTAGTCACCACTGATGTTATGAATGAGAAAAAAACAATACTCGCTCGCGTGTATCTCACATCATTAGCAGATAATTTCATTAATTTCATTAAAGAAGACTAGAAATTAGTGACGCCACATTGTCAGAATATAATTAATTTTCCTTGTAATTTTAAATAATACTGTGGATTTAATTTTTTTTATTCTTTGTTGATTGATTGTATCAAGCTATTTTAAAAAAACAAATTTTGCTTGAATTATAAAAAGTTTAATTAAGTGATGGCATTTTCAATTTCGTTTTCCCTCTTCTGGTATTTTCAGCGATTATCAAGGAGAGATAACTCTATTTTTAGATGAATTAAAAACAAAATACATGCAAAAATATTCAAATGTTACAAGTCTGCCTCGGGCACTTAAATTTCCTGATGGAGTTGTAAGGCTGCTGTCATAACATATGGTATACGGCGTGTCTTCGGCATTTTAAACATGGCGGATATCATCCTTCTCCAGGACTGATCACAGTCGATTGCTTTCAGGAAGAAAGGGGGAGGGGAGGCGTGGAACAAGAAAGGGGAGACGGGTGAGAAGGGAGAAGAAGAAGAAGAAGAAGAAGAAGAAGAAGAAGAAGAAGAAGAAGGTTAATTTGCTTGTGGTATACGTTTACTATTATTGTGTTATTGGGTGGCGTTTGCCAATGCATTTGATACTATGCGTGTTCTTAGAATTTGTATTTGGTTAAACTCTATCCCTTCTTATAATTCCTGATGATATGCGGATGTTATAAGTTATGTTATAAGTATTGCTAATTGTTTCTGATCAACTTATTGTTTACATATGCATGTACCTTTATCACCTGTATAGAAACGTACGTAGAAATTAAAAGATGGATTTAACTTGATAATCTTGATTCTTATTCATTTGATATATATATATATATATATATATATATATATATATATATATATACAAACATACATACATCCATATATATATATATATATATATATATATATATATATATATATCAAATGAATAAGAATCAAGATTATCAAGTTAAATCCATCTTTTAATTTCTACGTACGTTTCTATACAGGTGATAAAGGTACATGCATATGTAAACAATAAGTTGATCAGAAACAATTAGCAACACTTATAACATAACTTATAACATCCGCATATCATCAGGAATTATAAGAAGGGATAGAGTTTAACCAAATACAAATTCTAAGAACACGCATAGTATCAAATGCTGGGCATTGGCAAACGCCACCCAATAACACAATAATAGTAAACGTATACCACAAGCAAATTAACCTTCTTCTTCTTCTTCTTCTTCTTCTTCTTCTTCTTCTTCTTCTTCTTCTTCTTCTTCTTCTTCTATATATATATATATATATATATATATATATATATATATATATATGGAAAAAATGCAATTTCATTTCTCACTCTTAATACGGCTGATACTTAAATATAAGTATGTATACGTACATACACATATGTATACAGACGTACAGTAGTATGTATATATATACATACATGCACACATATATATATATGTACGCATGGGTTTACAGAACATTTATTATAATGCTCGGTTTGTTTGTAAATTATTAGCCGTACAGTGTTCGGCAACCATCGTTGCCCTTTTGTTCAACACTGACAAAGGACGATCAACACTCAATTGGACGATAGACGAAATCTGAGCAGTTGATGTTGGAACTCGAAAAATACTAAACAACACCGGAAACTTCCACATCAACAGTGACATAGACGGCCTTTACTTGAAACGTAAGCAGCGAGGCAGAGGCCTAACATCAGTCCAGACAGCATTTGAATGTCGCATCATATCTCTCCGACAACATCTACGAATCAAAGCGTAGGAGCCCGTCTCTCGAGCAAGTCTATCTGCATGAAACAGATAAAATCATGAGAGTTGGGAAGGAACTCCTCGAGAGATATTCCCTGTGTGATAATCAAAAACTCACACCCAGGGAAGTCGCTCAGCAGTATCGCAGTGAATCAATGGATGAAAAAAAAAATCATGCATGGATATGTTGCCAGGAAGCTCCAGCGTGAGAGTAATATAGATAAGGAAAGTAGTCTATCTTGGACCAACAACCGCTATATTGGTTCCCACTTTAAAGGATACGCTTTTGCAATCCAAGAACAGGAGATTAACACGAAATACCTGATTCACAAAAGAGATAGGGATGCAGGCAAAACACCTAGATGTGATAACAAGTGCAGACTCTGCAGAACTAACATCGAGGATATCACCCATGTCATCAGCAGCTGTCCAAAGATGTCATCGCGGTACTATTTACCTATGAGGCATGATGTAGTGGCCAACACACTGTACAATGCAGTTCGTAAAAAAGATAGCTCCGATAATAAACACATTAAAAGCTACAGCAATGTGGAAGACATCCATGTACATAATATGAAAGAGTACTGGTGGAATGTTCCAGTAAAAATCCCAATAAAATGCAGGCATAATAGACCAGATATTATGATATGGGACAGAGAGAAGAAAGCATGCACAGTAGTGGAGATTAGCTGCCCAGCAGATGCCAATATAATATCAAAGATTAGTGAAAAGGAGAATATTTATGCAGAACTGATGAGAAATCTGCAGATACTCAACCCTGATTACACCTTCAGGTTTATGCCTGTGATTATTGGGGCACTGGGGTATGTTAGTAACTGCCTCAATACAAATCTTGAGAAGTTAGGCTTCACAGGAACTGAAAGAACACAACTAGTTAGGAAATTACAAGTACAATCCATTAATGGAACAGTAAAAATATGTAAAGCATTCCAAAAATGTTGCATCTAATAACTGCATATACACATGTACAGATGCAAAGCATATATATATGCACACATACAACTCAAAACATACACATCCACACATACAATAACATCCATATTTATAGATGCATGCATACATACATGTCTTCCTAGTTGATGTTGTGTAAATTCCAATGAGAGAGTCTTGTGTCTATTTTAGAAACCGACTCTCTCTCTATTGGTAAAAGTTTGTGAAATTATAAAACCAGAAGAACATACATACATACATACATACATATATACATACATACATACATACATACATACATACATACATACATACATACATACATACATACATACATACATACATACAGTCAACGCGACCAGTCGCATATTTTGGCGTGGGAGACTATTTATTAAATTTAAGATGAATACTATCTCCGACAGTAATGCCACAACTACAGTCATGTTGAATAACTTCTAACTATATCTTCTGAAGACACCTTTTATTCGAATTCGTAGAGATATCCGACTAAATACATAATTCATTTTACAAGGATTTGCTACAAACAGCATGGCTGAACACAACATCAACAACAAAATTAAGGAAGTATCGAAGACAACCAACAAGAAAGGTAAACAAACTTTATTCAGTTGTAGCTACAGAAGAAACCGAAATTATAAATCGCATTTCTCTTGGAGTTGCGAACTTAATGATTTATTTAATTGTTATGAAATGGCAAAAAACAATCCCTCCATTGGCTATATGAACAGAATGAAGCTACACTGGGACGAAATGCACCCAGAGCTAAATTATTTCACAGCGTAACAATTACGCCAACAAGCGACGTTTGTTGAACGTAAAAATAAGATAAATATTATTAATTGTAAGTCCCCCACAACAAACATGGAATCAACAACACGTGCTACAGGTCGCCATACTACCAGACTTCCTAGCAGCCAGGTCGAACAGCGCCTTGAAACAACTATGCCTGTAAGAAACTTGACACCACCTGTGCCATCTAAGTCTACCTCGAATGCTGGGGAAAACACTATCGATAATAATAATAATCGAAGAAATAATAATAATAATCGAAGAAATTTGACACCACGTGTACCATCCGAGTCTACCTCGACTGTTGAGTCTACCTAGTTGATGTTGTGTAAATTCAAATGAGAGACTCTTGTGTCTTTGTTAGAAACCGACTCTCTCTCTCTATTGGTAAAACTTTGTAAAATTATAAAACCAGAAGAACATACATACATGTATGCATACATACATACATACATACATACATACATACATGGTGGCTGCCAACTCGTTTTCGAGTACGGCCACTACTTTATATCCATGTAGGAGAACCCCTACCGATGCAATAAACGAGTGTGACTTTTTAGTCCAGCCAGCGACTTAAAAACTCTGGTACAAACACTACACTTGTGACAATTATTGACACATAGTGCTAGGCCCATAGTACCATGTGACGACAAGTGCAGAGAGATCTCCAGATATAAAGCAATACATACATACATAATATGAAAGAGTACTGGTGGAATGTTCCAGTAAAAACCCCAATAAAATGCAGGCATAACAGACCAGATATTATATGGGACAGGGAGAAGAAAGCATGCACAGTAGTGGAAATTAGCTGCCCAGCAGATGCTAATATATTAATTATATCAAAGATTAGCGAAAAGGAGAATATTTATGCAGAACTGATGAGAAATCTGCAGATACTCCACCCTGATTACACCTTCAGATTTATGCCTGTGATTATTGGGGCACTGGGATATGTTAGTAACTGCCTCAATACAAATCTTGAGAAGCTAGGCTTCACAGGAACTGAAAGAACACAACTAGTTAGGAAATTACAAGTACAATCCATTAATGGAACAGTAAAAATATGTAAAACATTCCAAAAATGTTGCATCTAATAACTGCATATTCACATGTACAGATACTAAGCATATACACATGCACACATACAACTCAAAACAAACACATCCACACATACAATAACATCCATATCTACACATGATTGCATGTAGACATGCATAATCTATCTAGTTGATGTTGTGTAAATTCCAATGAGAGAGTCTTGTGTCTATGTTAGAAACCGACTCTCTCTCTATTGGTAAAACTTTGTGAAATTATAAAACCAGAAGAACATACATACATACATACATACATACATACATACATACATACATACATACATACATACATACATACATACATGGTGGTTGCCAACTCGTTTTCGAGTACGGTCACTACTTCATATCCATGTAGGAGAACCCCTACCGATGCGCTGAACGAGTGTGACTTTTTAGTCCAGCCAGCGACTTGAAAACTCTGGTACAAACACTACACTTGTGACGATTATTGACACATAGTGCTGGGCCCATGGTACCATGTGACGACAACTGCAGAGAGATCTCCAGATATAAAGCAATGCCTGTGCCGTGAAGCTTTTATAGTGAGCAAAGGCACTGCACAAAGCCATTCCCACTCTCTTAACCAAGATGATATTTACCAAAAAGAAGAACAAGTCAACATCATTGGATACCATCAGAGTTGCAGGTGTTATATTAGAGTTTTCCTTCTCCTAGAATTCTGCCTTGACAAAGGCTAAGGGGTCATCTCTCCCGGTGATTTTGGATGGCCATTGACTCTTAAGAGCTCCTTTGCCCTTTGACAGGTTTTGTTTTTAGTCCTGCAGGATCTCCAAAGTCACCCTCCTCACCAAGAAACCTTGGTGGGGTTGCCAGTTTAGTCGCCAACGACCCGACTATGAGACAGGTTGTACTGGGATACATGTTACCAGTAGCACCAACTGGTGACCTGACATACATACATACATACATACATACATACATACATACATACATACATACATACATACATACATACATACATACATACATACATAAGGAAAACAAAATTAAAAACAAATTAGAAGGAATATTTTGAGATAGATGTCACTAAGAAACACTGGTGGAACCTGAAAATAAAAACTGCCACCAAATTAAAGCACATCCGGCCAGATATTGTTGCTTGGAACCACACATTGAAAACGTGCTCTGTTGTAGAGATTAGCTGCCTACTTGATGCCAATATTGTAACAAAAATACAGGAGAAGGAGTACATCCACGGACCATTGATGAACATTTTACAGATCCAGTATCCAAGATACACCTTCAGCTTCATACCCATCATTATTGGAGCTACATGTTATGTACCAACCCAATTGAGCCAAAGTTTGACTGAACTAGGATTTGTGGACAAAGAGCACAGCTCCCTAATCAATAGACTACAAATGGCCGCGATATCTGGCACCTTCAAATTTTGCAAAACATTCTTGCGGTTCAAGAGATGACAATTTCTTTCCTTTTATAACCCTGCCACCAGGGAGGTGGTCGGTCAAAAATGTACTCAAAATTAAGAGAAAGAGAAACATACATACGTACATATATGATGGCTGCAAACTCTGCTAAGAGTATTGCAATCGCTTGTCAGATTATAGAGTTCGGTGCACCTTTAGGCTACGGGCAACCACACGAACCTGTAACAGATCCTGAACAAGCAATACCTGTGCTTTGAAGGTTTTTAAGTGGGGAAAGGCTTTGCACTCGACCAATCCCACTCTCTGAGCATCGAAAACATTACCCGAAAAGGAGAACTGGTCAACATCATCGGATGCTTCCAAAACTGCAGGTTTGTTTGTTTGTTTTTTTCAGAGTCTCCCTCTCATAGAAAGGTGTTGTGAGAAGAACTGGGGGCCTTTCACTCCCAGGTGAAAAAAAAAGATTGTTATTTGGATGGTCGTTCATTCTGCTGAGTTCCTCTGCCCTTTGCCGGGTCTTGTATTTCATCCCGCAGGGTGTCCAAATATCATCCTCCTCACCAAGCAAGCTTGGTGGGGTTGCCGATTTAGTCTCCGACAGCCCGACCATACATACATACATACATACATACATACATACATACATACATACATACATACATACATACATACATACATGCAAATATTACATATTTTCATCCTTTACGTTATCAATTTATTCATATTTATATTTTTGTATATGTGTATATGTGTTGTTTTGCTTTTATTTTTTAGTTTTACTGGGAATATTTCATAAGAAATGTAATGAAATTAAATACTACTACTACTACTACTACTACTACTACTACTACTACTACTACTACTACTACTACCACTACTACTACGTCTACTACCACTACTACTACTACCACTACTGCTACTACTACTACTATTACTACTGCTATTACTACTGCTATTATTACTACTACTAATACTACTAATACTACTATTACTACCAATACTACTATTACTGTTATTACTACTACTAATACCACTTCTACTACTACTACTACTACTGCTGCTGCTGCTACTACTACTACAAATGGAGAAACACCTGTAACAGAATATTGCTTGCTTGTCATGGTAGGTTCTGATACAGGAGCTTGTTACGGGGTTTCAAAAAGTTGTTGTTCAGTCGAGGAAAAATGTTTGAAGGAAAAGGACTAGAGATAATGTCTAAAAGAATGGCAGCTTTAAAACCAAGTAAGGCAGACATGTATAAGGTATTGGTGATAGAGCAAGCAGATGAGATTAATGTCAACAAAATATTGCAGAAAGTTAAAGCAGAAATGTCGATAAGATTGCAAAATATTTTAGAACAAGGTTTTTATGATAAAAACCAGATGAAAACAATCAACATGATAGTAATTCTGGTAGCTGCTTACTTTATAAATGTCTGCTGTATTCCAAGAATTGAATTAAAAAATGTTATATGCTGACAAAGAGAGATATTAGGAACAAGAATGACTTAGGAAAACGATCTAACGATGAAAGGTTATACTTGAAATGTATAGACAGAGAAAAAGGATTAAAGTGTTTACAGGATGCATGCATGGTCACATAATTGCAGAGGGAGTCGTAAGGGTGCCGTATTTGCATACGGCGTTTCTTGGCCATTCTTTTAAACCTGGTAGGACCATCTTCTCTCCAGGTCTGAATACAGTAGATTTTGTTCATGAAAGTGAGAGAGAGGAAGTGATGAAGAGATACCCAGTACTGGACTGGTACTTTTTTTATCGACGTCGAATGGATGAAAGGCAAAGTTGACCTCGGCAGAATTTGAACTCAGAGGCCAGAGAGCCGAAACGAATACCGCAAAACATTTCATCTGACTTTCTAACGACTCTGCAAATTCGCCGCCTACACAGGATGTAATAACAAGATACAACCACAATAACAACAAAGTTAACAGCAAAAACGACAATAACAACAACAACAGTAAGAACAACAACATTAAAGCCAAATAACAACACCATCATTAAGAACAAAAACAACATTAATAACATTGGCAACATCAACCTTAACAAGAACAACAGTAAGAAAACAACACCAAAAACAATATTATCAACAGTAATAACACCAACAACTTTAACAGCCATAACAACAACATTTAACAGAAAGAACAACAACAAGAACAACAACATCAACACAGCAACAACAACGACTTCAGCAACAACAACAACAGCTACAATAACAACATTAACAGAAAGAACATCAACAACAACAACAACAACAACAACAACAACATTAACAGAAAGAACATCAACAACAACAACAACAACAACAACAACAACAACATTAACAGAAAGAACAACAACAATAACAACACAGCAACAAGATCAGCAACAACAACAACAACAGCCACAACAACAACATTAACAGAAAGAACATCAACATCAACAACAACAGCCACAACAACAACATTAACAGAAAGAACAACAACAACAATAACAACACAGCAACAACATCAGCAACAACAATAACAGCTACAACAACAACATTGACAAAAAGAACAACATCAACAACAACAACAATAACAACACAGCAACAACATCAGCAACAACAGCAGCCACAACAACAACAACATCAACAACAACATAGTAACAACAACATAGAATTACGTCAATTTCACAGTTTTTAAGTTTTTCTATATTTAGTTTATTAATTTTTTATCTTCTTTAAAATGTTCTCTTTATTTTTTGTATCTTTTCATATTCCTTTATTTTTTATCATTTTACATATTTTTAGTACTTTGGGCTTGATTTATCTCCTGCCACATAACTTACGTGTATGTACATATATATAGACATATAATTGTATATGTGTATGCATATGTATATAAATACACACACACACACACATATATATATATATATACATATATATATGTGTGTGTGTGGGGGTGGGTGTCTGTGTATACATAAGCATACACATACTATTATATGTCTATATATATATATATATATATATATATATATATATATATATATATATATATATATATATATATATATATATATATATATATATATATATATACATGCATACATACACATATATATATTTATACGAATATTTTAAATGTAATTGTACATATATATATATGAACACACACTCACACACTCTCACACACACATACACACACAGAGGATTCTAATTTTAATGCAAAGCCATTAAAGTTATATTAAAAAGCCCCACAGGAAAGATATTCAGTAAATTTCCTATATTGAAAACTTAATATTTGGTATAAATGAATTTTTAAATAAACCCCCCAAAGTAAAGGGCTTCTTTACATTAAATATCACTGAAGTAGAGGACCATAGCTCAAGGGTCCAAATAAATTTCAGAAAATAGTGCATAGCTTTCATATATGAAAATATAAATGATTTTGCTCTATATGGAATATGAATGTCATTTATTTTTAAACACAAACTTAAGTGTATGAATCTGTAACGGACATGCGATTGATCGCCATGTTAACCTAGAATTTTTTGTATTTCACCACCTTGAACACCGATATACAAGGTTGGTTGAAAAGTTCATAGGCTCGCCAAGAATCTCTCATAGATTTACCAAATGAGGTTTATTTTGCAACATGGTTCCTGGAAATAAACAAAGCAGTTATTAATGAGAAGAGTTGTTAATTAAAGCATGCGAGATTTCACAGCTCTAGCATCACTCCTTCATAGACAGCCTATGAACTTTTCAGTCTATTCTCGTAGTTATTAACCCTTTCGTTACTTATTTCTAAATATACATATATAAACACTGACTGTGATTATCAAATAACTTCGAAAATCATCAAGAATTTTAGTTTTACCTGGACAAATGTCTCAGTCTTCGTAGCAGCACTTGGTTAGAATTGTTGGACAGATTTTACGAGCAAAACCAACCGGTAGGAGACCCAGAGGTAGATATCGAGCACGATAGTTGGATAAGATACATAAGCTCGGTAGGTCTAGCTTGAGGAAGCAGCCGCATCAATTGGAGATGGTTGCTTCTGAGAGGACCCGCTAAGGGTGGTGAGTAGGTAGAATCATTAGAATAATGGGGAAATGTTTTGCGTTATTTGTTCCAGCTCGCTACATTCTGTTAAGGTCAACTTTGCTTTTCATCATTCTGAGTTCGATAAAATAAAGTACCAGTCAAATAATTGGGGGTGGGACTCCATGTATATATATTTCTCCCTTCAACCAAAACACCTGGCTTTTTGCCTAAATCAGAAACCATAGTAGTTTGGGGAATATAACTTAACCCTTCTTTACCATATGGCTGTGGTGGTACTGTGATTGTTGTTGTTGCTGTTGTTGATTTGTTGTTTTTGTTGTTGTTGTTTATGTAGTTGCTCCTGTTCAACTTAAAATATATGACCAAAAACAATATTTCGTCTTTTTTTTTATTTCCATATATAGTGTATCTATAAACATATCGTCTAATGCGACCTTCTATGTTTTTAAAAAGGTAGACTGTGATTTAAGCGAGAACAATTTGGCTGCTATTTCTCGCAAGGGGTTGGACTACTTAAAGATTCCCCTTCGTGGTCTCAAAGTCGCGAATATATGTAACGGGGGGGTGGGGGAGCGATAGAGAAAATAATGGAAATCCTGTCTCAAATTCGACAAATTTGTTGGTTAGTTATAGGCAGGTGTGAGCCCCGCGAGTTGGAGTGGCTTTTCCAGCGCGTCACCCTTGCTGTCCTCCGGGGAAACGCCTTCTCCATTCTGACCGCCGGGGCTGTGGCGGAGCCCCATCGCGTATCATTCCATATTTAGTTGTGGTCGGTGTGTGTGTGTGTTTGTATATATTGCTTTTGTTTTCATTCAGCATCATGTCACTCTTCAATGCTTTTCTCTACGTAAGTGATTATGCAAGCAGATATACTCACTTACGTAGATGCAGTATGGCCGAATGGTCAACAGGTCCGCTTTGCAGTCGTTAGAACTCCTGTTCGATCCCACTGCATGGCATCTAAGGCAAGTGTAACATTTTTTTGTGCTTATTTTGCCTCCCGTTGG
>OZ024741.1:325411261-325418761 GCA_964016885.1 Eledone cirrhosa | reverse complement strand
TTCAAATATTCAGTTTTGTTTACGATTTCATAATAAACGGAGATTATTTCTCTGCATTAAAACCATTTTATTTTCTATACTACTACTGCTGCTGCTGCTGCTACTTCTAGTACTATTACTACTACTACTACTACTACTACTACTACTACTACTACTACTACTACTACCACTACTACTATTACCACTACTAATACCATGACCACTACAGGTTGTGTCGGTGGTGGGGGTGCCTGTAGCAGAGACAAAAATGGAGACGATGATGATGATGTCATATCTTTTTCCTTTTGTTTTGGTATATATGTGTGTGTATGTGTCAAATGTGTGTGTGTGCGTGTCTCTCTGTGTGTATATATGTGTTTATACATATATATATATATATGTGTGTGTGTGTGTGTGTATGTGAGAATGTATATATATATATACTCCGTTTGTTCTGATGCACCAAATGTTGCAATCATCAATCGTGATGTAACATCTTAATGATAAAAATAAAAAAACAATGAGTTTATCATTTGTTTTTCACATAACAAATGAATTATCTATCTAGACGAAATGAATTTTTTTAATTAAATTAATGTGCAAATGTCGCCGTTGTTGTTCTAATTTTTACACGTTTCCACAAAATCACACTGCAGTGTACATTCCCTCGTGTGATTTTTTGTAAACAATTTTTTTTAATTAATAAAGAAATTATTATTATTATTAGTGTTATTATTATTGACTACCGAAAGGGTAGTCAATAATAATAACACTAATTGGCAGTATCGGTCGAGTGTCAGACGCCATGCTTTGCAGCATAGAGTTACGGCCCTTTATGACCTGAGTTCAAATCCCGCCGAGGTTAACTTTGCCTTTCATCCTTGCGGGGTCGATAAAATATAGCACCAGTAACGTACTGGGGTCGGTTTAATCGACCTTCCCCTCCCCCAAAATTACTGGCCTTGTGCCTATATAAGAAACCATTATTGACTACCGAAGATAAAGCCACGCTTCAAATGGCCTCCAGGTAAATTTGAATTGTTTACATTTATTTCGACCGTCTCTAACCTTTTAATCGAGTTTTGAACTTAATACGAGTTTAGAGCAAGTAACCCACTTATCACAGGTGTGGCACTCGTAAAATTTCACAAAATGTTTTTATTTTTATTTTGCATCGACATTTTAACATGGACATAGCAGTAAGAGAGAGAGAGAACGTTAAAAGGCAACATAAAAAGAGGGAGACGATGTTCTCAACAGAGAACGTTAAAAGGCAACATAGAAAGAGGGAGACGATATTCTCAACAGTCGAACAAGACAGCGTGCTTTTAATGGCAGCTTTGGAAAAAAAATATTTTAACAGAAAAAACAATATTGTTTTGAATCATATTGTTTTACTTTAAGTGGTTCTTTCAGGAACAGCAACACCACCAACACCACCAACACCACCACCACCACCAACAACAACAACAACAATGATAAAAATGTAAATAACAACAAAAGTTACAGCAACGAAACTAACCGATAAAATTAAGAAAGACAATAATAATAAAAACAACAACAATAATAATAGCAACAACATCAATAACAGTGACAACGAACAACAACAACAACAAAGAAATACCATCCAGAATTAACAGCTGATACATAAAAGTAAGTATGCATACGTACACATAGACATACATTGGGATGGCAAGAAAATAATTTCGGTTTTTTAGTGTAAAATAAAAGTCCTTTTTTTTTCATACAAAGAATGAACAATTATATATTTTCCATTTTGTTCGATGACCTTTTGCTATCTTTCTGGCAACTTCATGATTCCACGCTCATTGAACTTCTGGTCCTTATCAGCCTAAGACTGAAGCAAGTGCGATTTCAGGCCATCATCATTATTGAAAGTTTTACCATTCAAAGAATTTTGTAAACTTCTAAATAAATGGTATTCTGATGGTGCAAGGTCAGGGCTATATGGTGGATGTGACATCACTTCCCAACCAGGCTCCAATAATTTTTCACGAGTAAGCAAAGACGTGTGTGGTCTAGCATTGTCATGGTGGAACGTGATTCCTTTACAATTTGCCAATTCTGGCCTTTTCTCTTTGATTGCTTCCTCCAGTTTCATTAATTGTTGACAGTAAACAGCTGAATTGATCGTTTGGTTCCTTGGAAGCAGCTCAAAATTCACAGCACCTTTGTAATCTCACCAAATTGACAGCATTACCTTTTTTTATGCAATTCAGCTTTCGATGTGGTTTGTGCTGGTTTATTACGCTTAGATCATGATCGTTTTCGATAGATGTTATTGTAGACAATCCATTTATCATCACCAGTGATGATTCGTTTCAAAAAAGGTCGATTTCATTGTGTTCGAGATGAATATCGTAAATACTGATTCGTTGTGTTAAGTGAATCTCTTTCAATTTATGTGGAACCCAAATATCGAGCTTCTTAACGAGTCCAAGACATTTTAAGAGATTTTCAATTTTTGTGTATGATACATTTAACCTCTCTGCAATCTCTCGCACAGTTATATGACAATCAGATTCAATTATGGCATTGATTCGATCATCATCAACATCAGTAGGTCGACCAGAACGTTGGTCATCTTTGAGTGAAAAATCTCCAGAACGGAATTTTAAAACCATTTCTGACATATGCGTTCTGTTAAGCAATCAACACCATAAGCTCCACATATCTCTTTGTGAGCATCAGCAGCTTTTTAGCCTTTAGGGAAATAAAAAAGAAAAATATGGCGAACATTTCCGTTTTTGTTCTCCATGTTAAAATTGACACTGAACTAACAGCTGTAAACAAAATTACGCGCAATTTGCTTCTAAAGTAAGTATCAAATATCAAAAGGAAAAATCATAACATTGACAAACGTCATTCAAAAAAATCGTAACTCTATTTGCGAAAAACAAAATAACTTTTTTGCCAACCCGATATATATGTGTGTGTGTGTGTGTGTGTGTGTGTGTGTGTGTGTGTGTGTGTGTGTGTGTGTGTGTGTGTGTGTGTGTGTGTGTGTGTGTGTGTGTGTGTGTGTGTGTGTGTGTGTGTGTGTGTGCGTGCGTGCGTGTGTGTGTGTGTGTGTGTGTGTGTATGTGTGTGGGGGGGGGGGGGGGGGGCATAAATATGTATATGCTAGAGCGAGAAATAAAATTCTTATGTTATTTTTAATATTCGGCAAAGCGAGCCGCAACTCGCCCGGTATGCACATGAAGCTACTCAGCCGATGTATACTTCAGAAAATAATATATATTTCAACTGTTCAACACATTAGCAGAGAGGTATACAGTCCTGATGAAGAGTAATGACCTAGAAACATGTTGATTGTTCCTCAAAGCCAGTGTTGAACAAACAAGTGACGGCACGGCATAGCTTCTAATCGGGCTCGTTTGTTTACAAACGAATCGAACATTATTATTAATGTTCGATATAACCCATACGTACATATGTGTATATATATATGTGTATATATATATATATATATATATATATATATATATATATATATATATATATATATATATATATATATATATATATATAGTTAAAAGAATAGAGGTGTAACACACAAGTTATTATATATTGGTAAACGGAATAGAAAATGCTGACAAATTGTTCACAGTTGAAAATTGGTTTAATTAGGAATAAAAGAGTATTAGTGATTGTATGGGTTAGTATTCAGTTGTGGTTTTAAGTTTTTAAGTTTTTACCGGTTGCGCATTTCTAAATGCTTTTCAAAAATAATTTTGAGATAGAGTGTCCGTGCTGTTTGCTCCGATCTGATTAGTTTTGGGAATTCTACCTGTTTTTATGTTAAAAAAGTGACTCCAGCGTTACTTTGGTGTTGCAAAAATTCTTGTGGTCAAAACAATTTTGATTGGTCGGTAGAGGTCATGTGAATGTAAAAAATTGATTTTGCGCCAAGACTGTTTTTATGTTAAAAAAGTGGCTCCAGCGCTACTTGGTGTTTGCAAAAATTCTTGTGGTCAAAACAATTTTGATTGGTCGGTAGAGGTCATGTGAATAAAAAATTGGTTTTGCGCCAAGATTGAGAAATGACTCTTTCACAACAAATATGTGTGTGTGTGTGTAGTAGTAGTAAGGTGTTCGATGTTGTGATAATGGTTAGCAGGGATGTGTGTCAAATGGCTATTAAGATAAGTGTGTGTGTGTGTGTGTGTGTGTGTGTGTGTGTGTGTGTGTGTGTGTGTGTGTGTGTGTGTGTGTGTGTATAGCAGAGTAATTCGTGGTAGCAGGGATGGTCAGTAAGAATGTGTCTGAAAGCAATGGGGGGTATTTTAGCATGTCAAAAGATATTTTTCAGCTTTTGTCTTATACGGAGAAGTGCGTGTGTGTGTGTGTGTGTGTGTGTGTGTGTGTGTGTGTGTGTGTGTGTGTGTGTGTGTGTAAGTCTCTTTGTATGTTAATGTACGCGTGTGTATGTGTGTGTGTATATATGTGTGTGTGTATGTGTGGGGGTGGGTGGACCAGTATTTTTTTCCCCCTGGTAAAATGGTGTACATTATTCGATTTTTTCAGTAAAATCGGTTCTCTTAATAGAACATCAAAAATCTTAACAATAAAAGGTGTGAAATGATATTCACTATATATATATACACATACATATATTCACTATATATATATATATATATATATATATATATATATACATATACATATATACATATATATATATATATATATATATATATACACATATATTTTTTTGTGTTGCACCATAGAGCATGTGTGTCATTGTGTTTATATGTGGGTAGAGATGTGTGCTGATGTAAGTATGTATGTTGACGTGTGTATGTTGTGGGTTCGTCTTAGGGAGAAGTGTTTAGACGGGGTCCGTATTTGTTAATGAAGTAAGATTCCTTGCTGATGCACCGTCTTAGCAACTTCATTGATACCCTTCTCAAACCCTTCCTCAAACACATCAAAAGCTATATAAGGGACGACCTAGATATGCTCAATCACCTCCCTAATATGCCACTTTCTGAACAAACCCTACGTTCGATGTAGTCAACCTATACTCCAACATCCCCCACAACCTAGGAATAGAAGCTATCCAATTCTGGCTGGATAATTTCCCCAATGAACTCCCACAACGCATCAAAAAAGAATTCGTGATAGAGGGACTCAAATTTATCTTGGAGAACAATTACTTCGTTTTCAATAACAAACCCTACAGGCAGAAATCTGGGACCGCTATGGGAACGAAAACAGCCCCCACTTATGCCAACCTAGTCATGGGATACCTGGAAATCACCCTCTACACTAAAGTCCTAAACAAATTTGGAAACACCCTCCACTTACACATTGAAAGGAACTGGAAGCGATATCTAGATGACTGCTTCATCCTTTGGCACGAAAACATCGAAAAACTTAAAGAATTTCACACCCTTATAAATGGGCTCAACACGAATATTAACTTCACGATGGAATACAGCCATCAACAACTCCCCTTCCTCGACATCCTCATTAAGATCCATAACAAAAAAATAGAAACAGACATATACTACAAGCCCACAGACTCCAAGCAATATCTCCCCTTCAACTCTTGCCACCCTAGACACGTTAAAATTAACTTAGCCAAGAGAATCTGTACTATAGTCTCCAATAAAAACATCTGCTACTTACGGCTACAAGAACTAAAGGACACACTCATAGGCAGGGACTACCCTGCATCACTAATTGACAATGGAATCCAACGTGCCCTAAAACTCAGTACCCAGGACCTTAGACACCCTAAAGTAAATCAACCGAAACTAAAAGCCCTTCCATACATCTCCACTCACAACTCCCTCAACAATGAGGCCTTTGACACCATCCTCCAGAACATCCCTGTGTTGAAAAAGGACCATAGAATGAACCAAATTCTACGAACACACGATATCATAAAGAGCAAAAGACAATCCAAGTCAATGAAAAACATCCTAACACATGCCAAAGTACTGCCAACCACAACAACGAAACCCACAGTAAAAAAATGCGATAGACCCAACTGTGGCATTTGCATCAACCTAATAGAGGGTTCGGAATTCTATTTCAAAGATGGACAACGTTTTATAGTAAAACACAATTTCACATGTGCATCGGAAAATCTAATATATGTATTAACTTGCTCAGGTTGTCGAGAACAATACATAGGCCAGACCAAAGACAGCCTCCGCCAACGCATGACTGTCCATAGATCCCAAATTAAAATACGGGAATACAGGAAAATACCACTGAGTGAACACATTGATACCTGTGCCGCCCAAAATCATCCCAACTTCAGAATTTTTCCCCTCTACAAATTTAAGGATAATGCCACCCACACCCAGCGCATCAGCAAGGAATCTTACTTCATTAACAAATACGGACCCCGTCTAAACACTTCTCCCTAAGACGAACCCACAACATACACACGTCAACATACATACCTACATCAGCACACATCTCTACCCACATATAAACACAATGACATACGTAAACACACATGCTCTATGGTGCAACACAAAAAAATATATGTATATATGTATATGTATATATATATATATATATATATAGTGAATATATGTATGCGTATATATATATATAGTGAATATCATTTCACACCTTTTATTGTTAAGATTTTTGATGTTCTATTAAGAGAACCGATTTTACTGAAAAAATCGAATAATGTACACCATTTTACCAGGGGAAAAAACTACTGGTCCACCCACACACACACACACACATATATATACACACACACATACACACGCGTACATTAACATACAAAGAGACTTATACACACACACACACACACACACACGCGCGCGCGCGCGCGCACTTCTCCGTATAAGACAAAAGCTGAAAAATATCTTTTGACATGCTAAAATGCCCCCCATTGCTTTCAGACACATTCTTACTGACCATCCCTGCTACCACGAATTACTCTGCTATACACACACACACACACTTATCTTAATAGCCATTTGACACGCATCCCTGCTAACCATTATCACAACATCGAACACCTTACTACTACTACTACACACACACACACACACATATTTGTTGTGAAAGAGTCATTTCTCAATCTTGGCGCAAAACCAATTTTTTATTCACATGACCTCTACCGACCAATCAAAATTGTTTTGACCACAAGAATTTTTGCAAATACCAAGTAGCGCTGGAGCCACTTTTTTAACATAAAAACAGTCTTGGCGCAAAATCAATTTTTTACATTCACATGACCTCTACCGACCAATCAAAATTGTTTTGACCACAAGAATTTTTACAACACCAAAGTAACGCTGGAGCCACTTTTTTAACATAAAAACAGGTAGAATTCCCAAAACTGATCAGATCAGAGCAAACAACACGGACACTCTATCTCAAAATTATTTTTGAAAAGCATTTAGAAATGCGCAACCGGTAAAAACTTAAAAACTTAAAACCACAACTGAATACTAACCCATACAATCACTAATACTCTTTTATTCCTAATTAAACCATTTTTCAACTGTGAACAATTTG
>OZ024741.1:325401261-325408761 GCA_964016885.1 Eledone cirrhosa | reverse complement strand
CTGCATCTCTCCAGTCCTCAGGTACGGATTCATTAGCCCATATCCTGCCAAACAAAGAGTGAAGATGTTGCAGGAATCTCTCACCACCATATTGTAGGAGCTCAGCATGTATGCCATCCATACCTGGAGACCTTCCACTGTTCAGCTTCGAGATAGCCACTGCAACCTCCACAAGCGTCGGAGGTTCTGCGAGAGCTACTTTCACAGGACTTTCTGGAATGAGATTGAGGAAATCTTCATTGACTAAAGACGGCTGATTCAAAAGATCATCAAAGTGCTCTCGCCACCTTCGTAGAATTCCTTGTGAGTCACGAAGAAGTTCTTTGCCATCCTTGCTGCGAAGCGGTGTCACCAGAGAAGAAGACGGTCCATAAACTTCACGCAAGAGACTGTACAACAGCTTTGTGTTATTGGAATCTGACGCAGGTTGTATCTCATCAGCCTTCTCACTCCACCACTGATCCTTCATCTGAGAAAGACTCCGCCTAACACGTTATTTCACATCCTTGAGTTCATTATGCAACATATTCTTCTCCTGTGGTTTTGTCGTCAAGTAGCGTGACAGAGCACGCCTCTTATCGGCCAACAAGTTTTCTATATGTACATCATTCTCATTAAACCAGTCCTGATGTTTTCTCTGCACCAATCCCAGAACACGCCTGCCTACATCATAAACCGACTTTTTAAGGATCGGCCAATCCTCACCAAAATCTGCAACCTGCATCTCTTCTTGCAATGTCCTCTTCACATTTAAATCCTTAAGACGAGCAGCATTCAATCTTCTGGGCAGGGCAACACCAGGAGCTCGGATTTTACGTTTAGTGATTAGTTTCATTTTTACGCGTACCAGGCGGTGCTCCGTCCAGCATTCAGCTCCACGAAGAGCACGAACACACTGCACATCCTGTCTGTCACGCATCCTGACTAGGACGTAGTCCAAAAGATGCCATTCCTTAGATGCAGGATGCATCCATGTGGTCTTGAATTTGTTCTTTTTTTGGAACATGGTGTTGGTAACACACAGATCCAGCTCCTCACACATCTGCAGCAGGAGCATACCATTGTTGTTACACTTTCCCACCCCATGCCTTCCGATTACATTCCATGTGTTAAAATCCCTACCCACTCTAGCATTAAAGTCACCAAGCACGATGACTTTGTCTGCCTGAGGGATATTTCTTAAAACAACTTTCAAGGCATGGTAAAAGGACACTTTTTCTTCATCGACAGAATTCATAGTTGGAGCATACACACTCACCAGGGTCGCATTCTCAAGAGAAGGAGAGGGAGAAAATTAACCGATACCAGGACTTAAAGTGGGGGGTAAAAAGGATTTGGAACTGCCATGAAGTCAAAGTGGTCCCGATTGTCATAGGCGCACTAGGTACTATCTCAAAGAGTTTCCAAGGATGGTTAAAGAAAATTGGTCCCGCTCCGCTTTTTGGAACACTTCACAAGGCATGCTTGCTGGGAACAGCAAGAACCCTCCGATACGTCCTGAATATCTGAGGCTGCAGGTAGTGGCTTGATATTCATTTCAACAAACTTTCCAGTTAAATAACATCAATGACTGCGACTCAAAGAATAATAAGAATAATAATACACTATTAATAATTATTAGTTAATGCAATCGTGCAATGCCTGTGCGTGACGAATATTTTTAAAGTGAGGAAAGACTGTGCACTGAGCCAATCCCACTCTCTGAGCGACAGTAGCTATAACCCGAAAAGAAGAAAAGATCAACATCATCGGTAACTACTGAGCCGCAGGTTTTATGTCGGAGTTAACCCAGTTTCCTGAGATGCCTTCTCCTAGAAGAATGCCCTGACAAGGGCTAGGGGTTCTTCACTCCCAGTGGTTTAACTGCGCGATAGGGCATCCAGCCCGATTATTTCTATGTCCCCGCGCATAAAAAAAAATCACTTATTGACACTTATACGTACGACATACACACACGCGCACACACACACATACATACACGCGCACACACCAACACTCATACATACAAACACACACGCTACTCACTTACACACACATATATATATATACCGTCATTACTGATACAAGATTACAAGATTATGTCAACTGTTGACTTTCAAGAGTTCGTATAGTTGAAGCCGTTCGTGTTACAGTTCAGTATAAAGGTATGGCTCTCCACGCTCTGAGCTCAAATCCCGCTGAGGTTAACCTTGCCTTTCATCCCCACGGAGTCAACAAAAGAGAGCACCAGTAATGCGCTGGAACAATCGCTGGCTCCGTGCCAAAAGCAGAAAAATTATTATTATTAAAGTTGTTGTTTTCTTAAGGAGTACTCAAATTATATGGTAAAAAAAAAAAAAAAATCCAAATAACAAAACACACACACACGCACACAACACACATACATACATACATACATACATACATACATACATACATACATACATACATACATACATGGTGGCTGCCAACTCGTTTTCGAGTACGGCCACTACTTTATATCCATGTAGGAGAACTCCTACCGATGCGCTGAACGAGTGTGACTTTTTAGTCCAGCCAGCGACTTGAAAACTCTGGTACAAACACTACACTTGTGACAAATATTGACACATAGTGCTGGGCCCATGGTACCATGTGACGACAAGTGCAGAGAGATCTCCAGATATAAAAAAATGCCTGTGCCGTGAAGCTTTTATAGTGAGCAAAGGCACTGCACAAAGCCAGTCCCACTCTCTTAACCAAGATGATATTTACCAAAAAGAAGAACAAGTCAACACCATTGGATACCATCAGAGTTGCAGGTGTTATATCAGAGTTTTCCTTCTCCTAGAATTCTGCCTTGACAAAGGCTACGGGGTCATCTCTCCCGGTGATTTTGGATGGCCATTGACTCTTAAGAGCTCCTTTGCCCTTTGACAGGTTTTGTTTTTAGTCCTGCAGGATGTCCAAAGTCACCCTCCTCACCAAGAAACCTTGGTGGGGTTGCCAGTTTAGTCGCCAACGACCCGACCATGAGACAGGTTGTACTGGGATACATGTTACCAGTAGCACCAACATATATATATACACACACACATACACATACACATATACATACATATATATATATACACATATATACATATATATATACATATATATATACATATATATATACATATATATATATATATATATACACACACATACACATACATATATATACATACACATATACATATACATATATATACATATATATACATACATGGTGGCTGCCAACTTGTTTTCGAGTACGGCCACTACTTCATATCCATGTAGGAGAATCCCTACCGATGCGCTGAATGAGTGTGACTTTTTAGTCCAGCCAGCGACTTGAAAACTCTGGTACAAACACTACACTTGTGACAATGATTGACACACTGTGCTGGTACCATGTGACAAGTGCAGAGAGATCTCCAGATATAAAGCAATGCCTGTGCCGTGAAGCTTTTATAGTGAGCAAAGGCACTGCACAAAGCCAGTCCCACTATCTTAACCAAGATGATATTTACCAAAAAGAAGAACAAGTCAACACCATTGGATACCATCAGAGTTGCAGGTGTTATATCAGAGTTTTCCTTCTCTAGGACATACATACATACATACATACATGCATACATACATACATACATACATACATACATACATACATACATACATACATACATACATACATACATACATTTATGGCTTTGAGAAAAGAATGATAAAAGAAGCAACATCACTTATATTAAATTTGATATTCATAGAGAGAATAAACTGTGATATTGTGACCAATAAACCTGGAAATCTACGTTGTGTATTCCTGATGTTGTCTACTGCTTCAAGCAAATCGAAATCTCCTTGGAGAAATTGCAGTCTTTCCACGTTATTCTAAAATTTAATAAGATCTAAATATTCATATGAAAGTTAAATTGTTAGGCCTTTTCTCCATATAAACAATATCACAGTTGACTGAGATGTGCCATAACTTTCATACAAAAGGAAAATGTTAATATATCAAGTCAATTTGAAGACATATAAGGGAATATAAGAGTAAATAATATAATATAATATTTTAATATGATATAATGTATTGGATATAGGGAAATATATATTACATAATGAATTGCATATATTTTTACACAAATAAGGTTTATATCCACGGTTGTCAAAACTTTTCCGTTGAAACGAAAGCTTCTAAGTACTTTCATCTACAGTTCACAGTCCACCAGATATATATCTGCATATATATATGTGTGTGTGTGTGTGTGTGTGTGTGTGTGTGTGTGTGTGTGTGTGTGTGTGTGTGTGTGTGTGTGTATGTGTGTGTGTGTGTGTGTGTGTGTGTGTGTGTGTGTGTGTGTGTGTGTCTGTCTGTCTGTGTGTATTATACATACATATAAATTTATTACCACTATTGCTATTGATACTTCCACTCTTGTCGCTTACTACTGCAGCTGTTCCCGCCAGAATAACAGACAGCCTCTTTTCCTGTCTACCACTGCTTGGTATAGACGTGTCCCAGTTCAGCATCAGAACAACAGATATTTAGGTTCTGTTGCGCGGGCTAGTCTTACATACATAGTACTTGCTCTCCTACGAGAAACTATGTTGGTCTAGAAAGAATCTGATGATTCATATGACGCTAAAGTTCTATTTTTCCTGTCAGTTTACTTTCTCCATACATTCTCCATTATTGTTATCCTTTTTCGCAATTCTCCTAAAGTTCTACTCCATCGAGCTCATTCCCACCTTTCTCTTCTCTTCTATTCCCTCTCTCTATACCGCTCTCTTTTCTCATCTCATGCTTTAGACTCTCTTTCTTCCTTTCTCTCCTGCTTTCCGTTTAATATGAGGTTATATCTTAACCTGACTTTTATTATACATATACTATTCAGCTGTTTACAGCTACCCATCGTGTTTTGAATACTACAATGATATATATATATAGCCTACTTTACCCACACTCTTTAGAAATAGCTGATTGACTGGCTTCACCCACTCCCTCTTTGTTCTACAGGCAAGTTCAGCCACCCCCCACCTCCTATCCGCCGCCATGAAAGATTTAACTGTGTTCACAAAGAACTTCGACCACTACTTACCCTCTTTCGCCGATAACTTTTATTTTCATTATACTTAACAGCAACCACACAGCCCGCCATTTTATTCATATATATATAGAGAGAGAGAGGCAAAAGATTTTAAGCAGTTTTAGTTCCATTCCCAACTTTGAAACCACTCACTAATAAACCCCCGCTACATGTTTTAACCGGATACGTTTGTAGGAACAAGATACATACCCTCTAAATAGGACTTGTAAAATAGGTGGTATGATCCATGGGGGAATAGACAAATCAGCAAATACAGACTGTACAATCAGCTTCAAGCGACGTGTCAGGCTTACAGAACGGCAGTTCAAATAACGTTATAATCACACGGTGTCGTATTCGGGAGGAAAAGAAATACAAGAAACTCTCCAGTTATACTCGGAAACTGAGTGAAGAATCCACAGATGAAAAAATCATCGGATAGAAGAAAGATGTAGACCTTATCAGAAAATGTGGACACTACAATGCGAAGAGATGGCGAATTTTAAAGAATTAATTTCTATATATATATATATATACACACATAGACACACGTATATACATATATATATATATATATATATATATATATATATATATATATATATATATATATATATATATATACAAATAAAAGGCAGAGTTAATAACTCATACAGATACCCTGTAATTAACAAGCTCAAAGTAGAAATACTGAGCATTATATAATAATATATGTAGTAATAAACACATTAAATCGTGTTTCTAAAATTACGAGGGTATTTCAACCCTCGTAATTTTAGAAACACGATTTAATGTGTTTATTACTACATCTATTATTAAAATGCTCAGTATTTCTACTTTGAGCTTTTTAATTACAGGGTATCTGTATGAGTTATTAACTCTGCCTTTTATTTGTATTTCGGCTCCCTACTAGGTGAGCTTATAAGTTGGGTGTATTAGGCTATTGTTTCTAGTCAATCTACTCACGCCACTTTTGACTTCTAGCACACAAGGTGAAATATTCATTCGTGTGGCTTTTAGCTTAGGTGTTTGTTTCATTTAATCTATTCTCTCGTTGATGATGCCCACGGATTATCTGTTAGAAACACAATTCTCAGGGCGAAACAGATTAAATCCATAATCTGTCCGGCGGGAGATGTAATAGTTATTGAAGTGGTCTGTATATATTTTATTTTATTTTATGTATATTCCGTTTCTTCCGATTAAATTTCTCAAACAAATGTGCTATTTCAACCCTCGTAATTTTAGACACACGATTTAATGTGTTTATTAATATATATATATATATATATATATACAACAATCTTCTGCAGTTTCTGTCAACCAAATTCCACTCATAAGGCATTAGTCAACCCGTGACCGTGTGGCTATAGAAGACAACAATACCTTAACAACACACCCTAAATATAGAAAATATATTTAATATAGAATCATAGAATGTTAAACTGTTAGAATAACGAATATGATCATCATGAAGAATGTACTGATGTGTTACAAAAGTTGCAAAAACGTTCTTATTTATTAGATATTTAAAAGAGGGCGCAGATCGCAACAATTGAGGATGAGATAATAATTGTTTCTACTTTAGGCACAAGGCCAGCAATTACCCAGTGCATTACTGGTACTTTATTTTATCGACCCCGTAAGGATGAAAGGCAAAGTTAACCTCGCGGGATTTGAACTCAGACTGTAAAGGGACGTAACTATGCCAGAAAGCATGGCGTCCGACTCTCTACCGATACTGCCAATTCCCCGATTTCAATATCCTGTCATGAAGATATAGACTTACTGATTCCACTATACATACGTATGTATATATGTACACACACGCACAAACACACGTACACAGACACACAATATATATGTATATATATATATATATATATACATATACCATGATACTAAATAAATGGAAAACTATATTTATAAAACCATATTTACTCCAGTAACTTGTTGAGTGCTCTAAATCAGTTATAAACATTTATGTTTGTCGGAATTCCAACAAATTAAATACAACTTCTACATATATATACATATATATATATTTATTAAAATAAATACATATATATATATATATGTATACGTATATTTATATATATGTATACGTAAATATATATATATATATATATATATATATATATATATATATATATATATATATATATATATATATATATATATATATATATATCAACATGCACACACATACACACACATATATACATATATTTTATATGGTGGCTGCCAACTCGTTTTCGAGTACGGCCACTACTTTATATCCATGTAGGAGAACCCCTACCGATGCGCTGAACGAGTGTGACTTTTTAGTCCAGCCAGCGACTTGAAAACTCTGGTACAAACACTACACTTGTGACAATTATTGACACATAGTGCTGGACCCATGATACCATGTGACGACAAGTGCAGA
>OZ024741.1:325308761-325396261 GCA_964016885.1 Eledone cirrhosa | reverse complement strand
CATATATACATACACACATACATACACATATACACACACACACACACACACACACATACACATACATTAATAACAATAATAATAATAATAATAATAACAACAATAATAATAACGACAACAACAATAATAATATACATATACATATATATATACACATACACGCACACACATAAGCATATCTACACACACACACGATAGCAACTAACAGCGTTGCGATCGAATGTGGCTTTTTAGCCCAGCCAATGATCTACAATGTCTTGCACAGAGTCGGCAACCAAAACATTCACTGCGAATAGTCGGCTGTGGTTGGAGTTCGTGTACTTTTGCATGTCGCTTGAGCCCTCCTGCTGATTTACATTCTCTACCACATGTTTGGCAAGCATGATGAGTAGCATCTCCAACAGCAGCCTGGTAGTCAACCACTGGTCTTACTTTATGACTGCGAAGATGACTTTCGAGTCCAGCTTTGCTTAGGCAGAGTCTCGCACAGACGCTGCATGTCAGTACCATAGGAGGACCCTCGCCGTCTGGAAGTGCAACAGCAATGCCCTTCCTCACATCCCGCTTTACTTTCTCGTATGCGATTCGAGATGCCTCAAAGGCAACTTTTCCCTCATATACAGTCTTTCTCCATTTATTACGATCAGCAGCAATATTTTCCCATGTATCAGCAGAGATGTTAGCGTCTTTCAGAGAGGCTTTCAAGGAATCCTTATACCTCTTTTTTGGTTTATGTGGCGGTCGTTTTCCTTTAACCAACTCTCCATAAAGAGTTGTTTTGGTATTCTAGAATCCTTCATCCTGGCAAGGTGACCACTCCAACGGAGTCATTGCTTAAGTACAAGAGCTTCTATACTGTCACACATAGAGCTTTCCAAAATCTCGACATCACTGATGTGGTCCCTCCAGTGAACGCCATGGATCTGTCTGAGACACATCTGATGGAAACGCTCCAATTGCTTAAGGTGGTGTCGATATGTGACCCAGGTCTCGCAGGCATAAAGAAGACAAGAGAGCACACATGCCCTGTACACCTTTACCTTTGTCCTCCTGCATATGTCTCGCCGACCCCAGAGTCGCCTTTCTAGCTTTCCGAAAGCATCACTTGCTTTCCTAATCCTAAGTGAGATTTCACTGTCAAGGTTGCTGTATCGATTGACAGTGCTTCCCAGGTAGACAAACTGATCAACCACTCCAAGTCGTTTGCCATACAGATAGATGTTTGGTTCAGTGTACTGCTTACCAGGGGCAGGTTGGTACATGACGACGGTTTTCTTGAGACTGACAGTCAATCCTAGGGCAGTGCAAGCGTCAGAAAATGCATTCAAAATGTGCTGCATATCACTCTCTGTGTGCGCTACAAGATCGCAATCATCTGCATACAAGAGGTCTCTTATGATTGATGTAAATACTTTTATCTTCGCAGCAAAGCGCCTGATGTTAAATATGCTGCCTGAGGTTCGATATCGGATGTAAACACCATGCTCGAAATTCCTGAATGCAATACAGAAAACCATTGCAAAGTATATTGCAAACAGGGTCTGTGCTGGAATATCGCCCTGTTTCACTCCATTTTTTACTGAGATAGGCTCCGACATTCTACCTCCGACATTAACCCAAGCCTTCATGTCGTCATGGAAAGACCTAACTAAAGCAAGGAACTTATCAGGGCAACTAAGTTTCTGGAGAACCTTCCACAATGCATCTCTGTTAACAGTATCGAAAGCTTTTGTCAGATCGACAAAAACCTGATACAGATCCAAGCCTTGTTCCATGCACTTTTCCTGGAGCTGTCTAGCTGAGAAGATCATATCAGTAGTGCCGCGTCCAGATTGACTTTCAGGAAGAACACAATCTGCAATGTGTGTCAGCAGACGGTCCAGAAGCACCCTACATAAAACTTTCCCTACGACAGAAAGCAATGATATACCTCTGTAGTTCCCACAATCATTCCTGTTACCCTTTCCCTTGTACAAGACCACCATTACTGCATCTCTTCAGTCCTCAGGTACGGATTCATTAGCCCATATCCTGCTAAACAAAGAGTGAAGATGTTGCAGGAGTCTCTCACCACCATATTGTAGGAACTCAGCATGTATGCCATCCATACCTGGAGATCTTCCACTGTTCAGCTTCGAAATAGCCACTGCAACCTCCACAAGCATCGGAGGTTCTGCGAGAGCTACTTTCACAGGACTTTCTGGAATGAGATTGCGGAAATCTTCACTGACGACAGACGGCTGATTCAAAAGATCATCAAAGTGCTCACGCCACCTTCGTAGAATTCCTTGTGAGTCACGAAGAAGTTCTTTGCCATCCTTGCTGCGAAGCGGTGTCACCAGAGAAGAAGACGGTCCATAAACCTCACGCAAGAGACTGTACAACAGCTTTGTGTTATTGGAATCTGACGCAGTTTGTATCTCACCAGCCTTCTCACTCCACCACTGATCCTTCATCTGAGAAAGACTCCGCCTAACACGTGATTTTACATCCCTGAGCTCCTCATGCAACGTATTCCTCTCCTGTGGTTTTGCCGTCAAGTAGCGTGACAGAGCACGCCTCTTATCAGCCAACAAGTCTTCTATATGTACATCATTCTCATTAAACCAGTCCTGATGTTTTCTCTGCACCAATCCCAGAACACGCCTGCCTATATCATAAACCGACTTTTTAAGGGTCGGCCAATCCTCACCAAGATCTGCAGCCTGCATCTCTTCTTCCAGTGTCCTCTTCACATTTTTATCCTTAAGACGAGCAGCATTCAATCTTTTGGGCAGGGCAACACCAGGAGCCCGGATTTTACGTTTAGTGATTAGTTTCACTTTTGCGCGTACCAGGCGGTGCTCCGTCCAGCACTCAGCTCCACGAAGAGCACGAACACACTGCACATCCTGTCTGTCACGCATCCTGACTAGGACGTAGTCCAAAAGATGCCATTCCTTAGATGCAGGATACATCCATGTGGTCTTGAATTTGTTCTTTTGTTGGAACATGGTGTTGGTAACACACAGATCCAGCTCCTCACACATCTGCAGCAGGAGCATACCATTGTTGTTACACTTTCCCACCCCATGCCTTCCGATTACATTCCATGTGTTAAAATCCCTACCCACTCTAGCATTAAAGTCACCAAGCACGATGACTTTGTCTGCCTAAGGGATATTTCTTAAAACACCTTTCAAGGCATGGTAAAAGGACACTTTTTCTTCATCGACAGAATTCATAGTTGGAGCATACACACTCACCAGGGTAGCATATCTTCCTTTGTCCAGCTGAACTCTCATGGACATAAGACGCTCACTAATCCCTACTGGGAAATATACATACATTCATACATACATACATACATACATACATATCTTGGACAGGATGAGAATGTCAGATATGATGGACCCATAAATAAGGAGAGAACCAGAACTGAATACCTCAGAAGAGTAAAAAAAATATGGTCATCAGAACTGTCAGCATACAACAAATACATTGCCCACAATACCTATGCTGTGCCAATTCTAACGCCAACATTTGGCCTACTGAACTGGTCATTGCAAGAACTAAGTGAGATGGATGTTAGAACTCGAAAACTTCTCAGTGTTACTGGGAACTTTAACATCAATGGTGATGTGGATAGGCTATACTTCTCACGCAAGGAAGGTGGCCGGGGTCTAAAATCAATATTAACAACATATGAGACCCGGATAGTAACACTGAAGCAACACCTTCAACAGAGGAAAAAGGTTGGCGACCATCTTGCTCAGGTTTATGAGCATGAAAAAAGAAATATCATTAGAATAGCGACTGATCTGGAGGAGAGATATGGAATAAAGCCTGATATAAATCTCTCACCCAGAGAAATCGGAAGATCCTATTCAATGTTCAAACAAGAAAAAAAAATTGACCAATTTACAGAGAAAGTTGTGCATGGATACTTGAGGCGTAAAACACAGACCATAGAGGGGATAAACCACTCAAAAAGCCTGGCATGGAGTTCCGACAAGTTTATGACATCACACCTTGAGGGATATCTCTATGCAATACAGGAACAAGAACTCCCTACCAAATATCTGCTGCACAAAAGAGGAGGGCCAGCAGCTGACAATAAATGTAGGCTATGTAAAACAAAGATCGAGGATGTAAGCCACATTGTTGCCAGCTGCGAAAGAATGTCATCTCGCTACTACCTCCCCATGAGACACGATGGGATAGCTAGAACTATCTGGAACGCACTTCGGAAAACAAAATTAACAACAAACGAGGAAGAATATATTGAGACAGATGGCACTAAGGAATACTGGTGGAACCTGAAAATAAAAACTGCCACCAAATTAAAGCACAACCGGCCTGATATTGTAGTTTGGGACCACACATTGAAAACGTGTTCTGTTGTGGAGATCAGCTGCCCACTTGATGTAAACGTTGTCAGAAAAATACAGGAGAAGGAGGACATCTACGGACCATTGATGAGGAGCTTACAAATCCAGTATCCAAGATACACCTTTAGCTTCATACCCATCATTATTGGTGCTACGGGTTATATACCAACCCGCTTGGACCAAAGTATGACCGAACTTGGATTTGCGGACAAAAAGCGCAGCTCCCTAATTCATAGTCTACAAATGGCTGCGATAGCTGGCACCTTCAAAATATGCAAAACATTCTTGCGATTCAAGGGATGACAATTTCTTTTCTTTTACAACCTTGCCACCAGGAAGGTGGCCGGTCAAAAAAATATACTCGAAATTAAGAGAAAGAGAAAACATACATACATACATACATACATATATACATACATACATGATGGCTGCCCCCTCGTTATTGAGTATGGCCATTGCACGATATACCATTATTAATAATTATATAATTAATTCTACCGTGCAATGCCTGTGCGTGAAGATATTTTTAAAGTGAGGAAAGACTGTGCACTGAGCCAAACCCACTCTCTGAGCGGCAGTAGCTATAACCCGAAAAGAAGAAAATATCAATATCATCGGTAACTATCGAGCCGCAGGTTTTATATCGAAGTTATGCCAGTTTCCTGAGTTGCCTTCTCCTAGAAGAATGCCCTGACAAAGGCTAGGGCGCCTTCACTCCCAGTGGTTTAACCGCGCGGTACATGTGTATATACATATTTTCACACTTTCGGATGGCCGTTGACTCTTATGAGTTCTTCCGCCCTTTCTCAGGTTTCGTTGTTTCTGTCCTGCAGGTTGTCCAAAATCACCATCCTCACCAAGTAAACTTGGTGGAGTTGCCGGTTTAGTCGCCAATGACCCGACCATGCGACAGGTTGTACTGGATTACATGTGACCAGTAGCACACATAAGTGACCCGACATACATACATACATACATACATACATACATACATACATACATACATACATACATACAAATACAAACATCTACACACACATACATACATCAATACACACGTTTATCATGTCAACACATCAAGCATACAGAACTTAATAGAAATACTCCAGAAAATCTATCAGTACAATGATCTGCGACGGATTAGTAGAATAGATATTCTGATAAACTGTTTTTAACTCTTTTGGAACATTTACTGCGACATTTGTTATTATAACGTTTGACTTGTAACTTACAGTATATAAAATACCGTTCTATACTTATCATTAGCCCGTCCTTAAGAACACCCTTATCTCTCTCTCTCTCTCTCTCTCTCTCTCTCTCTCTCTCTCTTTTCCCTCTCTCTCTCTCTCTCTCTCTCTCTCTCTCTCTCTCTCTCTCTCTTACATCGGTAGATTATAGGCATTTTATTACATATATAGAAATGACTTCTACAGGACTAGAACTATTTCATTTGTATGAAATCATCGATGATTTCATAAGAATGAAATAGTTCTAGTCCTGTAGAAGTCATTTCTTTACTTATACGTACATATATATACGACGACGACAGTCGATCGACTTTCGTCAAATCGGACCGAGGTCTTGCTCAAGGACATAACGCATCACCCCGTCCGAGAATCGAACTCACAATCTCTTGATTGCGAATCTAATTCTCTAATCACTCAGCCACGTGGTGGTGGTGGTGGTGGTGGCGTTGGTATTATTGTTGTTGTTGGTGGTGGTGGTGGTGGTGGTGGTAGTGGTGGTGGTGGTGGTGGTGGCGTTGGTATTATTGTTGTTGTTGGTGGTGGTGGTGGTGGTGGTGGTAGTGGTGGTGGTGGTGGTGGTGGCGTTGGTATTATTGTTGTTGTTGTTGGTGGTGGTGGCGTTGGTATTATTATTATTGTTGTGGTAGTAGTAGTAGTAGTATTAGTAGTAGTAGTAGTAGTAGTAGTAGTAGTAGTAGTAGTAGTAGTAGTAGTAGTAGTAGTAGTAGTAGTAGTAGTAGTAGTAGTGGTGGTGGTGGCGTTGTTGTTGTTGTGGTTATTGTTGGTGGTGGTTGAGCTTGTGATGGTGGTTGTGGTGGTGGTGGTGGTAGTGGTGGTGGTGGTGATGTAGAATTATACACTCATGTTTCTACTTTTGGCACAAGGCCAGCAATTACCCAGAACATTCTTGGTACTTTATTTTATCGACCTCGTAAGGATGAAAGGCTAAGATGAAAGGCTAGGTTAACCTCGGCGGGATTTGAACTCAGTCCGTAAAGGGACGTAACTGTGATGTAAAGCATGGCGTCCAACCCTCTACGGATACTGTACCCTGTAATAGTTAAGCTCAAAGTAAAATACTGAGCATTTTATAATATATATAGGAATAAACATAGTAAATTGTGTTTAGAATTACAAGGGTAGAAAGACCACGTTGGTTTGACGAATATAAACTCTGAATCAAACGGAAAATACAAGATAAAATTAAAATGTACTGACCGTTTCAATAACTATTATCTCCCGGACAGATTAGAGATTAATCTGTTTCGCCCTGAAAAGTTGTGTTTGTAAAAGATAATCCGGAGGCAGTCCTCAGCGGGAGATGAGATTGTATGCAACAAACACCTATGAGGGTAGGTAAACTAAAAAACACGAGGTATTTCATTACCTCGTGAGTCCGTCGTTTCAAGTGGCGTGGGTGGATTGTAAAACGGCTAGAAATAATACCCTAAATTCACTCAACTTGTTAGCTCGACTGCTAGGAGCCAAAATTCAAATAAAATGTAGAGTTATACACTCATAATAATACCCTAAAATAATTAAGCTCAAAGTAAAAGTACTGAGCATTTTATATATATATATTTCCGCATGGATTATCCATTTATTTTGAGACTTGAAACCGTACGGTAAGGGTAATTACAGCAGGTACAGTGAACTTTTTAAAATTTATTTTAAAACTTTTTCTTATTTGCTAAACCTTGATATATATATATTTGTCAAACCTTGATATATATATATTTGTCAAGGCAGAATTCTAGGAGAAGGAAAACTCTGATATAACACCTGCAACCCTGATGGTATCCAATGATGTTGACTTGTTCTTCTTTTTGGTAAATATCATCTTGGTTAAGAGAGTGGGACTGGCTTTGTGCAGTGCCTTTGCTCACTATAAAAGCTTCATGGCACAGGCATTGCTTTATATCTGCAGATCTCTCTGCACTTGTCGTCACATGGTACCATGGGCCCAGCACTATGTGTCAATAATTGTCACAAGTGTAGTGTTATTACCAGAGTTTTCAAGTCGCTGGCTGGACTAAAAAGTCACACTTGTTCAGCGCATCGGTAGGGGTTCTCCTACATGGATATAAAGTAGTGGCCGTACTCGAAAACGAGTTGGCAGCCACCATATAAAATATATGTATATATGTGTGTGTATGTGTGTGCATGTTGATATATATATATATATATATATATATGTATGTATTAATATATATATACATATATATACACACACACACGCACATATATATATATGTATGATAAAGAACACAAGAGCGTCTACAACATCAACAGATTTTTATTGGCTTACAATGTTACTTCCTTACGTAACCGTAGGATTCGCCAGAGCTATAAAAGGGGTTTGATTGGTGTTATGGACTCTACCAACCAAACATTCAAGAACAAAGAGTAAAGAGAGTAAAGAGCAAAAGCAGGGGACAATAAGTCTAATTTTGGTGCGGGGGTGGGGGTGGGTCCTTATTACTAGCTGTGGTCATATTCGTTCCTGGGAGTCGAGTGGTTAGTGGAGCCATAGATGGGGTGGTATCGAAAGTAGGGTGCAGAGGGTGTGCAGAGGCTACACACACACAAAGGGCATATAATATATATATAACGGAGGAGAAAGTACATGAGGTAATTAGAAATGGAATAAGAATAATAATAATCAATAGTTAATAATGTATAATAAGGCATAGGGAAGATTACACTATAATAAGGTATAAAAGTAAGAATAAGATAAAATATAAAGGAGGATAAAAATGAAAATAAGAATAAAAATATATATATATATATATAAAAAAATATATAGAGAATATATAAAAAATATAAGCAAGTATTAGAAAGGGAAAAACACAATGCAAAAAACAGATTTTGTTAAATAAAAATATTATAAATATGGGGGGAGAAAACGGGAGAGAGAAATATAATCATAATGTGATTAGTTGAGAGAATATAAGATGATAATAGTTGTGTCAAGTTTATACATCTTAATAATAAATAATATGTATATCAGAGTTACACATCCTTCAATTCACTTGCAAGTTCAACCCACATGGCATAGTCCATCGCTCATCTGTGCGGTCGTGTGCGTTTGTGTTTGACCTCACAGCAGATGCACAAGTTCGTAAATTTCAATGCAGATAGAATTCTATTTGTGCTTACCCGGACATTGACGGAGGATCCAATATTCCTAGTTCATTGCCGACCCAATATGTGTGTGGTGTTATTTTGGTCGCACAAATCAATCACTTGGTTCAATATTATGGAGTATGGTTTTCTGGTCTTAAGCATAGAGCTAATTATTATGCTGCCAATACCTTAATGGGACACGGGTATACAATACCTAACTCCTATTAATCTAAGTATATATATGTATGTATTAATATATATATATACATATATATATAGACACACACACACGCACACATATATATATATATATATATATATATATATATATATATATATATATATATATATACATAAATATATATATTACACCACACATAAACGACTGATGTTATCGTCATTGCTAGATCTAAACAGATTTATTTTTCAACATCAAGACACCACTTGCAATTTCATTCTCCCATTTGTCATACCAAATATTTCCTTTTCCTTTCGTTTTTTTCATTCCTACTTCGCTATACAAATCTAAACTGCAGTGACTATTTTAATGGATGGTTTATTCGGTGCTTATCGATGGCCACACAGCATCATCTAACCTACTGCTTTGTGATAATATCATAATGGTGAAGCTATACTATTTCGAGTGGTCGATTCTATTTACACAAGTGTTCATTAATCTATAGTCGAAAATTAATAAAAATTATCATTATATATATATATATATATATATATATAAATTCAGCGAGAATCGTATTTCGGCGGGTAGAAATAAGCGAAACGCAATTTCCGATTTGTTTTGGCATATATATATATATATATAGTTAAAGAATGAAGATTAACATGGTTGGCTGTACAATAAGGGCTTTATTTAAAGTACCGACAATTGTTTCGTTGATCATGTGGGTCACCCTATTAAAACTATCCACAACGCAGAGCACTCACAACCTCTAACTGCATTACCTATAACGATAACTTGTTATCCCATATATATATATATATATATCCGTATGTGGTTGACTATTGAGAGAAAGGAGTACTCAATACAGAAGCAGATTTTCAATATTCATTTATTAAGTCTGAATAGTGAGTCTTGTTACTCTGGAGATTCGCCTGTTTATCACAAGGTCATCAGACAAGATAATAAATGAATATATATATATATATGACCCCTTTATCTTCTTCTTCTTCTTCTTCTTCTTCTTCTTCTTCTTCTTCTTCTTCTTCTTCTTCTTCTTCTTCTTCCTCTTCTCTCCTTTCTCTCTCTCTCTTCCCCCCCCCTCCCCCGTCAAACTTGGGCGAAATTCTTTCCTTGCTCACATTTCAACCAGGTTTGATGGTCTTTTGTCTCTTGTTCACGATTTCACAGAGTTTATATTCATAGAGATCTGGGACTTGTCTATTTCTACTCACTTTCCGTTGCTAAAACTTTTTTGTTGTTACCCTGGCGTCCCCTTTGTTTACGTGTCCCAACGACTTTTTTTAGCCGTTGTTCGCACCAACCTGAGGCATATGGCCCTTAAAGCGATGAAATACCCAGGACGGTTGGAGGGTCACTGATGAAGGACTCACTTTTTCATATATATATATATATATATATATATATATATATATATATACATACATATATTGACCGATTAATCGCTTAAGTTTATTTTAAAAACAAATCGGTAGAGAGCTTATTCGTTTTGTGCGGTTTTTGCAAATGTTTGCAATAACTACACATGCTGAATTCACTGGCTAAATTAGGGGTTTCCTCCCCTTGGAATCTCACATGTGCTTTCACAACCTGAGAGATTCCGGCGAAAAATGAACAAAAACCCGTTGAGAAAGTGATGCCTTGTTCGATCATTATACCAACAGCTTATTTTTGTTTTTATAAGCAGACAGTATTATTGATTTAGGTGTTGCAGAAACCCAAATTTCGGAGTATTACATCTTCCCCGAGGGTCCGGGTAACTATTTCAATCATATCTCATTTTGTTTGACCCGTTTAGCTTGTTCGCTTTTTTTGGCTATGGTGGCTATGGCTTCTTAACCATCGTCTCAGCGTGTATGACCATTTTAACTTATGTTTATAGCTATGCTATCCTCTTCATATGCATGGAGCGCTTGTCTGCACATTATTGAAGTTGCGTTTCGCTAATTTCTACCCGCCGAAATGCGATTCTCGCTAAATTATATCTATATTATATATATATATATATATATGTATATATATATATATATATATATATATATATATATATATATATATATATATATATATATATATATATATATATGTGTGTGTGTGTGTGTGTGTGTGTGTGTGTGTGTGTGTGTGTGTGTGTGTGTGTGTGTGTGTGTGTGTGTATATTAATATATGCGACCAGTTCTTTGAGAAAACAACACCAAACTTCAGCACTGAGCATATGAAAAAATCGAAATATCAGAAGTAAACTTGATTCCATCGTTATGTTTTTCTGTGTTTTCTGTTCAAATTCTAGCTGTCTGATGAGGTCATAGCTGCTGCATAATGGTTATCACCGAAATATATATAACTGCGAATATGAATAAACGAAGTTAATTTTTACCTGTTGACTTGCACTTATTGTTTATATATATATACTAGCCGAAATACCCGCGCCTTGCTGCGTTTCATACCTTTTTTTGTAAGAAAATGATGGTTGATTTTAAATCAGTGATATAATTTATGGAGAAAAATTCCATTAGGGTCTCTTAATATTATTGAAATTTGCTGAAATTTCAATAATAAGCATTTCAAAAAGGCATCATATTTTGTCATTTACCTATGGTATAAATTTCATATAAATTGAAGGGAAAACATTTTCAGCGGGGGATTGTGCCCTCAGGGAACCCTTTGATTAAGTTGAAATATACTTATCCAAGTACCCTGGGAAATGTAGTTTGAGAATATATATGGTTATGGGGGTCCATCTCCAAAACCATAGGAGGAGTTTGTGAACAAACAAACAGACAAACAAACAAACAGGAACTACAACTTTATATATATATAAGATATATATATATATTATGATGAATACCAATGGGCTACAAACCTACCCTTGTAGCAATTTATGATTATAATATGTGGGTTACTAGTTCGACTCTTACTTCTCCAGAAGGTTTTAGCATCTCAGCAACTATCTCTGGCGGTGCCGCAGCTTTACTATTCTTCATATCCTTGATTGCTTCTTTGACCCTATAATTGTCAACTTCAGTAGCTGGTCCTTCTGTTGGATAAGTTGGCGGTAGTTTCTCTTCCTCCCATTAATTCTCTACATTCATCAATCTTTCATTGTAACATTTCCTGGCCTCTTTCTTTTGGGCATCAGTGGTGCTAGGTGCACCAGCGTCATTTCTAAAACACTTTTCCCCAACATCTTAATTTACACAGACACACTGCCTTGCAATGCAAAACATTTCACGTCTCTGGTTCTTATGTCTAACGATATTGGCAAACTTTCTATCTTCACACCTCTTTCCGAGTTGTATATACCTCTGCTCTACGGCGACTACAACTTCGATTTATACTAAATATATGTGTATGTATGTGTGTGGGGGGGGGGGGAATATTTATATATCTATATCCATATATTAAATATTATATGTGGATATATTTATATGCATACACATATATATTGTTGTGGTTATAAACTATAGCCACATACATCTGGTCATTCTCTTTATGGTGTCACACTTTCTTAAATTTATGTTTGCTCTAGACGAAAATGTATTACCCTTTGTGCATATTTATATACACATTAGAGCAATCTTGGTAACTTGTATATATATATACATATATATATATATACAAATATATATGTGTACATATATATATATATATATATATATATATATATATATATATATATATATATATATATATATATATATATATATATATATATAAGCTGATATATATGCTACACATTTACTGAATACAGGACACAACATTTGATGCTGAATTAAACTAATATTTATTATTAAATGAGAGTGTTTAATTTAAGGTTTCACTGATACTAGCTTCCCAAAATGAAACAATAACAAATATATATATATATAGAAATATAGCGAGAGACTTAAGTCTTAGTAACCAGACTTTCCTTAGTTTTTTTTCTCTCTCAGTACTTTTTATAGTTTTACCCTTCATTGTTCTACTTACCGTTTCGACTTCCTCCCCCTCCCCCTCCCCAGTATCCTCTTTGACCTCTCGCCCAGCTGTACCCGGCACTGAATGGGTCTACTCCACCCCCTCTCCCTTTTTCTCCTACCGGCAGGTTTAGCTACCCCTTCTCCCACCAATTTGCCATCACAGATTTACTACTAACTTGTGATGTGACCAATCCTGGTGATTATCTCTTTGACCATATATGGAATTACCCCTTGATAAGCTCGGCTATTTAAATACCAGAATAAATGTTCATTCAGTCCAGAATTAGCCGTCGAAACGGCTTGAGCTCAGCCGTCGGGGTCTTACTTGTTCCTATAGAAATATATATATATATATATATATATATATATATATATGAAAAAATGGGGAGAAGAATACTGCAGGTTGCACATGGATAACATGTTATAAAATGAGTCCCTCATCAGTGATTTGCCAACGATCATAGATATTTCATTGCATTAAAAATCATATACCTCACGTTGGTGCAATAATAACTAAATTAAGTTATTAGGACAATTAAAACGCGTAAAGCGAGTGAGACAAGTAAACAACAAAGAGGAAAGCTAACCGTAGATAGGAAAGACACAAGCTACATAGTTATTCTATCAGTATAAGCTGGGTGAATATATGAGCGCGTAGAAAATAGACCTTTCGAGATGAATCCAATGTAAGAAAGAAGGAAATTGTTTTCGTCGCGAACGGGGTGAAGTGAGAAGGGGAGAAACAGTGAGTGAGTGAGTAGAAGTGTGAGGAAGAGGTCAGTAGAGAGAAAGTGTTAACTGACATGACAGAGGGGGCGAAAGAAAGTAAGAGAAACAGAGAGAACGAGGGAGCAGTAAGAGAGAGAGAGAGAAAAACAGAATCGCAGTTTAGGTAAATATATGTGAAAAAATGGGGAGAAGAATACTGCAGGTTGCACATGGATAACATGTTATAAAATGAGTCCCTCATCAGTGATTTGCCAACGATCATAGATATTTCATTGCATTAAAAATCATATACCTCACGTTGGTACAATAATAACTAAATTAAGATATTAGGACAATTAAAACGCGTAAAGCGAGTGAGACAAGTAAACAACAAAGAGGAAAGCTAACCGTAGATAGGAAAGACACAAGCTACATAGTTATTCTATCAGTATAAGCTGGGTGAATATATGAGCGCGTAGAAAATAGACCTTTCGAGATGAATCCAATGTAAGAAAGAAGGAAATTGTTTTCGTCGCGAACGGGGTGAAGTGAGAAGGGGAGAAACAGTGAGTGAGTGAGTAGAAGTGTGAGGAAGAGGTCAGTAGAGAGAAAGTGTTAACTGACATGACAGAGGGGGCGAAAGAAAGTAAGAGAAACAGAGAGAACGAGGGAGCAGTAAGAGAGAGAGAGAGAAAAACAGAATCGCAGTTTAGGTAAATATATGTGAAAAAATGGGGAGAAGAATACTGCAGGTTGCACATGGATAACATGTTATAAAATGAGTCCCTCATCAGTGATTTGCCAACGATCATAGATATTTCATTGCATTAAAAATCATATACCTCACGTTGGTACAATAATAACTAAATTAAGTTATTAGGACAATTAAAACGCGTAAAGCGAGTGAGACAAGTAAACAACAAAGAGGAAAGCTAACCGTAGATAGGAAAGACACAAGCTACATAGTTATTCTATAAGTATAAGCTGGGTGAATATATGAGCGCGTAGAAAATAGACCTTTCGAGATGAATCCAATGTAAGAAAGAAGGTAATTGTTTTCGTCGCGAACGGGGTGAAGTGAGAAGGGGAGAAACAGTGAGTGAGTCAGTGGAAGTGTGAGGAAGAGGTCAGTAGAGAGAAAGTGTTAACTGACATGACAGAGGGGGCGAAAGAAAGTAAGAGAAACAGAGAGAACGGGGGAGCAGTAAGAGAGAGAGAGAGAGAAAAACAGAATATATATATATATATATATATATATATATATATATATATATATATATATATATATATATATTAGACAATTATCAAAGTTGTGTTCAAATCATTTAATAGCTGACAATCGTTTCTTCTAAACTTTCGTTTGGAATCATCGGAGCATTATCAATGTTTGTACATATAATTAAACTCCTATTCAACTGAACAATCATATAGATACATATATATTGATGTTGTGAGCAACAGTTTCGTATTTACATGGTATACTGGATGCGACATATATTAAACAAGAATTGTACAATAATTCAAATTAAAAGCACAGAGTGTTATTTGTATTATTATATATATATATATATATATATATATATATATATATATATATATATATATATATATATTTCTATATATATAATATTTGTTATTGTTTCATTTTGGGAAGCTAGTATCAGTGAAACCTTAAATTAAACACTCTAAATATTAGTTTAATTCACCATCAAATGTTGTTGTGTGTGTGTGTGTGCGTGTGTGCGCGCGCGTGTGTGTGTGTGTGTGTGTGTGTGTGTGTGTGTGTGTGTGTGTGTGTGTGTGTGTGTGTGTGTGTGTGTGTGTGTGTATGTGTGTGTGTGTGTGTGTGTGTGTTTTTATATAGAAAAGCTTCTACAGGACTAGAACTGTTTCATTCGTGAGAAATCATCAGGAAGCTGACTGTTCAAGTAAATATGGTGGTATTTATATCTTTTCTGGTGGTAGGAGAGGGTGGGGATTGGGATGGGCGGAGGTCATTGGTTGATGGGTTTAAAGAAAAGGGAAATCTTTAAAAGCTAATTCTTTAAAGCTGTATTTAGAGTGACAAAGGCAGAAAGAATTCTATAAACAAGTTCAAATTGGGGTGCCTCTCCTTACTGTTAAGTTTCTCTTAAGCTATATTTGAGATGTCTACAAGCACATTCACACACACACACACACACACACACACACACACACACACACACACACACACACACACACACACACACACACACACACACACACACACACACACACACACACCCATACATATATATATATATATATATATATATAAACCTTTACTCCCACATACTCGATAAACGCGACACTCGCTTCCTGCAACTCTTCATAGAAGACTACTACGCTTCTATCTCAGAGCCCCTACTGAAGGACGCACTTGCTTTTGCCAGGAATGTTACCACCATAACCGACACTGAGAAGGATGTGATCCTCTACACCCATAAGATCTTTCTACACCACGAGGAATCTTACTGGATTAACAAGAAGTCTGAGACCCCTTTTGACGTCAACATGGGAGCAAGTGACTCGGCTGAAATTAGTGACCTCGTGGGCCTGTACATCTTATACCACCTGAAGAACCTCTTCACGGGCCTAACTGGAGGATTATACCGAGATGATGACCTTTTCGCCTTGCATAAGGTTAACCCCCAGGACCACTGATGGGTTTCGGAGAAAATTAGAATTGGTGCTCTGAAATAGCTATATATATATATGAATGCTTGACCGGCAACCGCTCTGTACATTCAGTTCCTGATTATTTACTAGAATTCTATAAGAATCAAACATCCATGATTTTCAGCAAACAGGAGGAGCAGTTGGCTTTGATAAGCATCAGAAAATGCGAAACAGAGCTCTGTCAGCTTTATCTCCCCTGTTTACTGAAAATTAAAGTAAGTGAGACTGTCACTACTATAAAACAATAGCATAAGGTCTTCGAAATGCTTTTAATTAAGCATACAATGTATTGCAAAATACACTATATATACATTCATATATATATAGCTATTTCAGAGCACAAATTCTAATTTTCAATTTCTGCTTGACCGGCAACCGCTCTGTATAATCAGTTCCTGATTATTTACTAGAATTCTATAAGAATAAAACATCCATAATTTTCAGCAAACAGGGTGAGTACTTGGCTTTGATAAGCATAAAAAAATGCGAAACAGGGCCCTGTCAGCTTTATCTCCCCTGTTTGCTGAAAATTAAAGTAAGTGAGACTGTCACTACTATAAAACAATAACATAAGGTCTTCGAAATGCTTTTAATTAAGTATACAATGTATTGCAAAATACACTATATATACATTCATATATATATATATATATATATATATATATATATATATATATATATATATATATATATATATATATAAGGTGTTGTTGCTCATTTATTTAGACATGTGTACGCGATAATATAAAATACAACACATCGATATTTTCACATATTTTTGTAAAAGAAACATGTTTTGAAACGTCACTAAATATGTTTGAAGTATATTTATAGCGTTATAAACATTATACACACTTCTGCACCCTTACCCACCCGTATATATACACACAGAGACAGACACAAACACATATATATATAATATTTATATTTATATCGATTCGATAATATATATATATAGAGAGAAAGAGAGTGAGAGAGATAGAGATGCATACCTACGTACACACATACACACACATATTTATACGGAGATCCAACAATCATGCATGAATACTGTCCACAATTTTTTCTACTGTTTGTAACGCTATACAACTTACTCACAAATACGTACATATGCGCACACATACGCACACACACAAGCATACACATACACACACGCGCATATATATATATATATATAAATATATATGTGTGTGTGTGTGTAGTAATAATAGTAAATGTGAAGACTAAAATCCGAAGAGGGCTCGATAAGGATAATATATATATAAGAATATATAAACGTAGAGCAAATATTTATTAAAATAACAGAAGGGTGAAAGCAACGATTCTTTGCTTAAACTTTAATCTCATATTTTCATAAATGTATATATATATATATATATATATATATATATATATATATATATATATATTAAAATTCAAATATTAATAAAATAGATGTTCTTGTGATCAATTAAATTTTATTATACATATTTCAGAGGTACTTGAATCAGGTTCAACAGTACATCCTCATCAGATAAAATAAAATGATACATGACATACCCTGAGATGTTAGATGGTTAAGATTTAATCAAGGTAGTTTTAAAGGTAGTGATTAAATCTTAACCATCTAACATCTTAGGGTATGTCATGTATCATTTTATTTTATCTTATGAGGACGTACTGTTGAACCTGATTCAAGTGCCTCTGAAATATGTATAATAAAATTTAATTGATCACAAGAACATCTATTTTATTAATATTTGAATTTTAATATTAATAACTCTGGAAAATAATTTTTGCTGTAGAGTGCTTCCAATCTACTGTAAAACTCATTATTTGATGTAATCATTGAATCTTGTTTCACTCTTCAATATATATATATATAATATATATATATATATATATATATATATATATATATATATATATATATATATATATATATATATATATATATATATATATATATATATATATATAGCCATTCAACCAAAATGGCTGACTGAATACACAAGTGCTTATTCTCTGTCTTTCTATTTGATCTTTTATTTCTCATTCGATCCCGAGATGAAGGACTAATTTCCGAAACATAAAGATTCTTTTCTTTCTGCATCAAGCGTAAAACTAATAAATTTCTTCATTGCAATGTGTTGTTTGCTTCGTTCTTCTCATGTCAGCGCCAAAAACGGACGGCTGAAGACCGGATATTGTTTGTTCCGTTTGTATCGTTTCATTCAATTTTCAATTTCATTTACAGAAGTTTCCGGCGCTACACGGTGCTATATCGAAACTTGCCTTTATACATACATACATATATATATATATATATATATATATATTACACACCTCAACACCCAATATATGACCTGATCCAGTGTGTCATGCAGTGGTTATAAGGACATATTGCTGTGTATATGTTCATCATCCGAAATGCCTTTACATATCACGAATAAATCTTGTAGCCCAGAATGAAACCCAATCACTTGGCAACTACAAAAACCTTAGGTATGTAACGTATAAACTTTACACAACCTCTCGATGTCAATTCCTTTGAGACGATAGCTCGTCCAGCAAGTTAGTATCTAGTGATCTCTGAGCTGGAAGGAACAACTTGTAATTAAGAAAAGTAATTTTAGTTTAGATATTTATTGCTCACCAGATTAAATCTACTAACGCAAATTCATTTAATTTACAACGCCGAGCGCGTGTGTTCTGTGTGTGTGTGTGTGTGTGTGTGTGTGTGTGTGTGTGTGTGTGTGTGTGTGTGTGTGTGTGTGTGTGTGTGTGTGTGTGTGTGTGTGTGTGTTTGTGTGTGTGTGTTACGGGGGTCGACGTATCAAGTTACAGAATGGCAATGAAATATCTCGACCGTATGGCTGCATTCAGTTGTTTGACATCTGGTCGTTCTGACCACGACGGGTGTTCCAGTTGTTTTGATCAGCGGAACAGCCTCCTCGTGAAAAAGACTTTCAAATGACGCGCTTCCTCAACATAGTTCTCTGGGAGATTCAGCATGACATATTATGTGACAATGCTGATCCCTTTGAATTATAGTTGCTACGTTAGTATACTGTTGCAGGTCAGCAGTCTGCTTTTTGATCTACTGCCATTCTGTACTAACTTTCCTTTCGGCTTTGGGAGAGCACATTCATGAATCTGTGTAGACTTTGTAGTGTGGCGAGGACAAGAAGAACTAGGGCCGCCCCTAGGAGCATTGGATTTGGTGTACTTCATGTTTGTTTCGTTTGCTGAATACAATCAGAGGTCGCTGCTTCTCCTGGAGCTCAATAGTTCTCTTCTAACTCGAGCGAGAGCGCCTTTCCATTGTCAATTTTCATTAATCATCTGCAAAGCCGCATTGTTCTCAGAACCACTACACCAATCTTTCGATACGTGCAGCTGGAACTACTGCCACCCATTGATTTAGGCCAAAGAAGTTGAATTATAGATACAAGTAATCTTTGGCAGCTGAATGGACTGGAGCAAGGTGTAAATACTGTGTTTTGCTCCAAGGAGCCGCCAATAAAATCAAACTCAAGATCTTATGATCTTCAGACTAGCATCTTAACCACTAAGCCATCCCCACCCCATTTCACAGAGCTTGATTACAGGAATATGTTTGAGTATTTCTCATTCAAAGTCAATGGAATTCTCATTCACAGGTGTTTCGCTAAAGTACAGGTGATCCGAGTTTCTGTTATTGCAAGATTCACAAATATTTGATATGCTCAAACATCTTCAATCCTATGACTGAAATAACAATAATTATCTTTCAGATGTCATAAATACTTTTAAAAAGGAACAGTTCACGTTATGGGCTTATCTTTGTGATTCTAAACTTAATCCAGTTTCCTTTAGAAACTTCAAGTGCTTATAATTTAGGATCTACAACAATAAAGAATGCCAATGCAATCCTCAATGTTTGCTAAACTATATAAAGATTTAGTGCGTCATTGAGGCTATATGAGGTTTATAGCAACGTGTGTAAATAATACACTTCTTAAACATCTACCTATCTTTTCACCTCATCTATATATATGTATATATAATATAAGAGAGATGTTTGTTGGCTGGTGTATTTACGCATCTCACAGAAACGAAAACTGACAACCAAAAAGTAAGTACACCAATGGAATAAGGGAATACCCAGAAAGGTTTATTGATACTCATTTTATAACATCAACTATTTCTAGCAGGCTGGAAGAGAACCATAAGGGGTTATCTCTGCGTTGTCATCAACGCTCGTGTTTCGTGGTCGTGTTTCGAACGCCAGTTTACACACACATACATTTATATATATAATATATATATATATATATATATATATATATATATATATATATATATATATATATATATATATATACTAGACCTAAAAAATGCGCAAGCTCAAAAGAGCCACAGAATGTTATAATAAACCTTCAAAAGTGTGGGACTAAAGTGTGGGACTAGACGACACTATAATTATTTAAGCTAATGTTCAATATCTCATATTAGATGTTTAGTAATGATTAATACGAAATGCACTTAAACCGAATTCTATATTATAAATTCACTTAAATAATTATCGTGTCGTCTTGAGTTCGTTATGAGTCTCTTTTTTATAAAAGGATGCCACAGAGTGTACAATAGATAATGATTACAATATTTTTGAGCAACAACTCTAGTCCCACACTTTTGAAGGTTTATTATAACATTCTGTGGCTCTTTTGAGCTTGCGCATTTTTCAGGTCTAGTTTAATATTTTTTTGAGGCAACGCTTGTAATAACTCTAGTTAAACATGATATATATTAATAATAAATTAACATTGTAATGTAATTAGATTATATAATTGTTGTTTTATAAATGATCTTATAAATATTATTGTAAGATATATAAAAATATTTTCAGACTTTTAATATAAACAACTACAAAAAACGATCAATATTAAATAAATATATTTTACATAATAATTGTTATAGTTGAATTAATAAAAATTAAATATTACATACAAATAGTCTAACATAATAATAAAAAAATAATCTAACATAATAATAATAAAATAATCTAACATAAAACGAACAATAATATGGAAAAATATACAAGTAAATATGATACAACCAATATTATAAGCATGTTATAACGAACTGAAAAAAAAATAGTTAATATAAATTTAAAAAATTATATATAAATTAACAATATAACTTACCAAAACGAGAAAAATATTTTGATGATAAACGACGAAATACAGGAGGAAGATTCGAAAGCGAAACGATAAATAAACGTGCAAACAAAGTGGCGGATGCCTTTGAGCAACAACTACTCTCATTGGTTTATTAGCCAATAAGACGATGAAATTAGCCAATAAGACGATACATTACAAAAGATCTTTGGCAAGGATCACCACGGCCAGCGAAAACCCTTGAATTTTTTATTCACAAGCTACGCATATATGTCAGACATGCAGACTTAAAACATTTTGTTGTTCGTCACTGCGTGTCTAACATATATATATATATATATATATAATGGACACACTAGAAGAGTAAGACCAAGATTAACGTATGTTGATGCCCTAAGGACAGACACTGGTGTGTTGGAGATGCAGGACATGGCAGCGATAATGAGGGACAGAGACCGCTGGAGAGAACTCGTCCATGGATCTCGGGAATTTTACCCGCCTTAGATAGATAGATATATAATGCGTTTTTTTGAATTGATTTTGCGAGATTTCTTATCTGAAAACGTGTGTTGAAACAGATATCGTTATACTTTGGGAGGGTCATGCTGCCAATAAAAAGATACGCCCCTGTTGTTTTCACTTCAATTTGTTATATGTTTCCGGTTAGTTCGATAACCGGAATGTTGTTTATATTTTGTCAAAGCTTTTTCGTCACACATTCTGTGACCTCCTGTGACTAGGTTTTTATTTTTTGTGTCTCTCCTTTGTTCTCTCCTACACCATCTTATTTTTGTGTGTTGTGTGCTTAGTTTGCGCATGCGTTAAATCTGGGTGTGTGTGTGTTGTTGTTTTTTATCTATTTATGGGTTTATTTACTAAAAGTTGTTGGATTGAATGTAAGAAAATTGGTTTTTATCCATGGGAAATTATATACAGGTTGTTCTTCACAAGTGGGAACACATATAAATCTTCATATATTATGCACGAATGATAAAACGAAAAATTTAGAGTATCTGGAAGAATGTTTAGTGCTTTTTGTCACATACACACACACAACTGAAAAACGGACAATCCCCTTTCCTCAGTCAATCCCTGAAAATCATTACACTCTCGGTGAATTAAGATTGATGCTGTTCATTCCAGGGCACACACACACACACACACACACACACACACACACACACACACACACACACACACACACACACACAAACACACTACGGTCTCGCCCCATACTGTAAACCAGACAACACATCGAATACAGTCGTTTTCTCTTCTACCTGTCTTCTTGTATCACCTGTTTACCCGGACGAACCTGTGTACCTCAACTAATCTGTTTATAAAAGATAAGCAATATAACTAATATAAACCAACAACAAAACATCTATTTATATCTATATTATTTTGACATCTTTATTTTACTATATTATTTTCTCATCGTTTTATAACCTGGGCGGTGAATTGGCAGAATCGTTAGAGCGTCAGATTAAAAACGCCTCGGTATTTGTTTTCTGGTTCACTGCCTTTAAAAGTACCAATTCAGTACTGGTGAGAGAGAGATGGAGAGAGAGAGAGAAAGACAAAGAGCGAGAGAGAGAAAGAGAGAGGGGGAGCAGAATAAGGGGACCACTGCCTTGATAACGACCATCAACAGTTACCATCTCTTCCTTCTGCTGGAATTCGATAGATGGAGCTATGCCATAAGTTTCAAAATTCATAACAAAAGTTTTTTAAATGTTTATTCGTAAACATTTGAAAAACTTTTGAAACCGTATATCATTAGATATGCAAAATACACATACTTTTATGTATACTGCTATGTTGGAGCGAAAACCTTAATTTTGTATATATATATATATATATATATATAACAAAATAAGATGCTGAGGTTACATAGATCGTTTAATCATTATAATTACTAGCAGAAAACCACCCGAAGGGGGTTTTCTGCTACCATTTGTAGTGTGCATATTGATATACGCAAGTATATATGCATGTAGATATGATACATCAAATAAAATCGTAATTGACAATATCCACAGAAATTGAACAAAGACTGCGTTACACTCTCTTATGTAATCAGTAACGTAATCCATGATACATTAAAAAACACGCCATTATATATAAACTGCATTAGGAGAAAATTAAACCGGAAGTGTTGACATTTGAACATTTTGAAGAATTTTTAAATAAACAATAAAATATATTTAATCAACAGCAACGAAATTGAGTAGATAAATTATCTACTATTCATTCACTATTTATTCAAAATAATCCAACTAATTTTACTAATGGGATAACAAATTATAAACCGTACGCAGTCCCGCACTCCTTATTTTATTGTAGTTTAGATTTCCATGGTTCTCCATGCAATCGAGAAACCCTTCATGCATTTGTTGTTGTTATGATGATATCCGATATGTTTGATATGCTGCCAGCAGGAAAAAACACACGTCCCATTGCTTGTGTGCCCAGCAGACATATATATATATACAGCAATAATAATTGTGAAGACTAAAATCCGAAGAGGGCTCGATAAGGATTATATATATATATAAATATATAAAACCCGTAGAGAAAATATTTATGAAAAATAATAGATTACAGTTTAAGCAAAGAATCGCTGCTTAAACTTTAATCTGTTATTTTAATAAATAAGTTTATATATAATAAATGTAATCTGAGTTTTTCGAATATAAATAATAACATTCGATTCGTTTGCAATTATGCAAACAAGCCTCAATTTTATAGCCATGTCAGTAGAATGAACCCTTCATTCTTGCTCCTGTGTTGGCATGTGATCAGTCACTGTGTATTTTTGAAAATAGCATATATTTTTACTAGCTCTGACAGTTTGGCAGGTGAACAGTGAGCTGTACTGATGAAGGGTGATACCCAGAAACATTAGTGTCTGCAGTTCTATTCACATGCCAACACAAGAGCAAGAATGAAGGGTTCATTCTACTGACATGGCTATAAAATTTAGGGTTGTTTGCATAATTGCAAACGAATCGAATGTTATTATTAATATTCGAAAAACTCAGATTACATTTATTGTTTTCAGCCATGTAGAGCGAAAATTTTCTTTTTTATTTAAATTTGGCAAAGCCGGCCATTTATCGCTCGTATACAGGAAACTGACTGGCCAGTCTGCTGATATGCAAATCTGGTTGATCAGTGGATCTGCTAATATGCAGATCTGACTGATCAGGATATCTGCTAATATGCAAATCAGGCCGATCAGTCATTGCTATAAAGTTGAGGCTTGTTTGCATAATTGCAAACGAATCGATTGTTATTATTAATATTCGAAAAACTCAGATTACATTTATTGTATTCAGCCATGTAGAGCGAAAATTTTCTTTTTTAGTTTTTATACATATATATATATATATATATATATATATATATATATATATGAATGATATTAATAAATGCAAACTATATTTATAAAACCATATTTATTCTATTATATATATTTCAAGGGTACCAACATTTTGGTACGCTTCCTTCCTGGATATGTCAATATTTATAAAACAAACTTTGTATTTTATCTGATAAGAGCGTACCAAAGTTTTGGTACCCTTGAAATATATATAATAAAATAAATATGGTTTTATAAATATAGTTTCCATTTATTAATATCATTGATATTATACTCTAGAAAAACTGCCGAGAGCTTCGAATCAGTTATAAATATATATATTTGTTGAATTACCAACAAATTAAATATCCCTTTTGCTTATATATATATATCGTCCACGATTTCACAGAACTTATATTCATAGATTTCTGGGACTTGACTCCTTCTTCCTCACTTTTCGTTGCATTACCATCTTTGATTGTTTACAGTCTCGCTCGTTCCCCTTATTTACGTGTCCCAACGACTTTCTTTAGCCGTTGCTCGCACCAACCGGAGGCATATGGTCTTTAAAGCGATGAAATACCAATGAAGGTTGGAAGATCACTGATGAAGGACTAATTTTATTCATATATATATATATATATATATATATATATATATAGTTATACTTGGGAAGGGTCATATTTGTGTAATATTGCCAGAATTAATAACAGAACACACTCACTGTTTGGTTGGATTTCGCTTTTCGTTTCTGTATATTTTATATCGGTAATCAAATTTATGCGGTCCTCAATGTTGCCATTGACTGACCAACGGTCGAAAATAATACAGATACAATATAGACACAAACACATATATATAGTTTATCAAAGTTCTTTCGTTGCATATCTGCAACATCGTCAGTGGTGCTATAGATTCCTCCCGTTGTATTGTATGTCTACGCCATCTTTATTTAGTCTGTTTATATGTTTATTTATTTATTTGTTTGTTTGTTTATTTTATTTTGTCTTCTTTGCGCATGCGTTTGCGTGTGTGTATAGTGTTTTGTTTGATGTGTGTTCGTGATTGGGTGACTGTGTATTGGTTAATGTGTTCTATGTTTACTAGTGTGTGTTTATATGTGTTTGTTGTTATTGTGCTTGTGTATGTATTTATTTATTTATTTATTTATTTATCTATTTATTTATACTTCTCTTAGGTCGGTGTTGTTTGTTTGGGTGTTGTTGTTATTCCATTCATTCTTTCTATTTAGTCTTGGCCTTCTAAGTTCTATTTCAATGTCCTCTCTGATTTGCCTATCTGCTGGGTCATTTCTATGTTTAGATATTATTCTAATTTCTATGTTGTCTATGTTACCGTCGTGTTGTTGTCTGGCATGTTCGTATAGTACTGACCCGTTTTTCGTCCTTTTAGTTCCCCCCAGTGTTGGTCTATCCTTTCACCTATGCTACGAGCTGTTTCGCCTATGTATGTTGTTGTCATGTTTCTGCAAGTACCCTCTGTACATCTTATGCTATAGACTACGTTTCTAGTTTTACAGTTTATCCGGGGGTTTACCTTACATATGATACATTTCCTATTAGTACAGTGGGTTTTCTTAAAAGGGTAGGTTTTGCTGATCAGGGATTTTATGGTGGTTCCTGGCTTTTCTACCACCTTAATCTTTAAGTGGGTCTTTCTCAGGGCCTTTCTACACTGGTTAGCTAATTTCCCTCCAGGGGTAGCATCCACAAACATGACACTCTGGTATCTTTGGTTGTCGTACCATGAGGTGGCCTTCCCTATCTTATGTCTAGCCCTATCTAAGCTATTCCAGGATTTGCTCCTGTATAATGGGCAAATTCCTTTCATGTCCAGTTCTATGAGGGTCTTATACTTCTCCATGGCTCCTTCGTATACTCTGACTTTGTCTCTTTGGTTGTAGCCAGAGAACTGCATGCGGTTGATGAAGTGTTGGATGTGTATTTCCATTTCTGTTGGGTCGCACATGCGGGACACATTCTTCATCACTCGTACCAAATCTGCGATCAGAATATTAAACTTAGCACTACTGGACATTGCTGAGTTTTTGAGTATCAGATATTTGGAGGCCATGGGTTTAGCATAGTGTGAGTGGAGAATTTGGACTCTCTCGTCTATATTGTTAATCCAGAGTTCCGTGTCTAATACAGGTAGTCTATTGTTAGGGTGTGTTGGAAGGGTAGTCTATAGTTACAGTTATACTCTGGTGTATGGAATTAGCTATCTGCTGGATGCTTTCCATTGTGCTACGTTCTAAATCAAACTTGTTAGTGCTCTCTAGTGGGGATGTTCTTATAACTATATTGATATCGTCTACGTAACGAGAGTACATGATGAGGTCTATGGAGCTCTCATTAAGGAGATCTTTAAGTCTCCTTTCCCACCATACCATAAAAAGGTTGGCAACATATATATATATATATATATATATATATATATATATATATATATATATATATATATATATATATATATATATATATATATATATATATATATATATATATATATATATATATATATATATATATATATATATATATATAAATATATAAATATGTATGTATGTGTGTTCAATATATATAATAAAATGTAGTTTGCTTGAAGCATTGTATATAATATATAACGTTGAAAGAAATAGAAGGCTAAACAATGCAAAATGGACTGTAAGATGAGGTAACGAAAAGTAAAAGTAAGTTACCTGGTAATCTTTGTTTTGCTTTTGTTGTTGTTGTTCTTATAATATATATATATATATATATATATATATATATATATATATATATATATATATATATATATATAGTATTAAGGATACTATTTATGGTTATGTATATACTAAAACCTTTTATAGTTATATATATATTATACCCTAAATAGTGACAGACAGTAATTTATTACTATCTTATTACCAGTATGATAAATAGCTCAATGTAACAACAGTTGTTTTACAGAGCAGTTATATAGACACTTCCGGAATATAATACGATGTCATCTCTCACAACAAAAACAACCTGATCTATGAATCGAATTAAAGAACGACAAGCCGTGATGTTCTAGCATGGTTCATCAGGCACCCAATGTTAAATCATCGTGGATTGTGAGATGGGCATGTAGTCTATAAATTGCGTTTCCTGGATTGTGAGAGTGATGGTGTGTACGAGGACAGTGGTGCTGTTTTGCTTCTCATTTGTAATATTTTTGATATTTTTGGTGTTTCTCCACACACGGGCTTCTATATCGTACAGGTGTGTGTGTAAATAATGCTTAACCAGTTCACCCCCATGATGCTCTTAATTGCCTGCTTTGACTGCTTGTTTTACTTGTAACAATCTGCTGCACTATAATCTTGTATAAATAGGACACGCGTGCATGCCACACGTATGACTGTTGCATACACTGGCTACTCCAAACTTCCCTTTTGCTTTATCTTAGTAGACTGCCAATGTTTTATTTTTATTTTTATTTTTATTTTAATTTTGTCCTTTAATATGACTGTAATCTTTGTATGTAAATTACCATGCTATATTATTATAATGGATGTCAACCCACTGTGGGTCAATATATACATATGTTTCTATATGTCTCTTGTGTTGAAAAGGAGGTCAAGTATGTTAAAAATCGCTGAATAATTGCTCCGAAGACTCCAAACCTCGGTTTGGAAGAAACAATTGTAAGCAGATAAATGATTTAAACAGAACTTTGTTTCATGTAATCTCTCTCTCTCTCTCTGTATATATATATATATATATATATATATATATATATATATATATATATATATATATATATATATATATATATTATAAAAATGAGAAGAGAGACACGATATCACGTATACGTTCTCGGTTTATTACAAATTTCAAAGACATCAAAGTAGTTACTCAATAATTATTTGATATGTTATCATCAGAGGTAATATTTTGTTTTTGCATTTGATATTATTTGACACGATGTTGGAAGTCCTGATATATATATATATATATATATATAAGCAAGTATTGCACCAAGAAAAATATAGACTCTATGGTAGGGTAACGCCCCTAGATCTCCATCAGGAGTGAAATACTCATTTATGTTATAACTCATTTATGTTATAAACCACATAAAACTGTAATGGCTACAACACCGACTATATGGGTGATGTCCTCAATGGTGATTAGAAGGAAAATTAAAGAAAAAATATATCTTACAAAACAGAAAAGAATGTACAAATATACCTAAACAGAGATCAATAATGATGTATATGTGTGTGTGTATATACATATATACATACATATATATGTATATATGCATAATATATATACATAGTATATATATATATATATATATATATATATATATATATATATATATATATATATATATACATATATAACATACATAGATACATACATATACACACAGAGACACATATATATATGTGTGTGTGTCTGTGTGTGAATATGTATGTATGTAAGTATATATATATATATATATATATATATGTGTGTGTGTGTGTGTGTGTGTGTATATATATATATATGTACATATATATATACATATATATATATACATACATATATATATACATATATATATACATACATACATAGTTTCTATAGAAAGTTTGTATTAAAGTCGGATTATCGGGTAAAACTTTTCAACTGACAATTTGCAAGGCAACTAACGTTTATATAATTCGATATTTAATAATGCATCATTTCTTCAATAGATGGCACCACTTGTTGTTGCTTTTGTTGGTGTTGTTGTTGTCGTTGTAGTTGGTGCTGGTGGTGGTCGTGGTCGTGGTCGTGGTCGTGGTGATGGTGTTGGTAGTGTTGTTTTTGTAGCTATTGTTGCATTAGTTGTTGGTATTGTTGCTATATTTGTTGTTGTTGTTGCTATTTTGTTGTTGGTAGTGTTGTCGTTATTGTTGTCAGTATCGCAAACTTAACTCTGACGATGCAAACACTGCGATGAAAAGACGTTCCAGTTGTGACCAACCCTTCTTGTATTGAAACAGTGTAATGTCTCGCACTACATTATTCAATGTCTTCAGTTTTGTTAAAAACAAAGCAATGAGGGGAATTGCCGGCTATTTTTTAACTCTGTGTGGGACCATATAGAAGTTACTCTGTTGATTCACTGTTGATTCACTCGTCTTATCTTTAATGCATTTAACCCGTTGAAGTGAGTGTTGTATCAATTTGAGTTTTTTTTCAAATTCTCAAATATATTCGTTCAATGATGATAGTGTCTTTCTTCAATTGTTACGGAAACAATGAATGTGTTGGTATATCTTAATTTAAAAGTGTCACTCTTTACTACTTTAGTTCGTTTTAACCATCACAGCTATACCCATACTGGAATTAGTGTCGGCGTTATCATTAAAGCCAACTAAGCAACCACTGAGGATACAGGCATTAGAAATATTCAAAGCAGATGTGTGGATGAATGTGGATTGTATAATGGTAATTGCAAGCTTAGTAATTCTATTAGTGTGATGAAAGCAAGAAATGTCGGAAACTAGGTTCGTCAGCTTACAGAACTGTAACTTGAAATTATTTTATTTTAGGAAGAATGGTGCGTATAAATAGATGACCTATATTGTAGAGCTAACCGAGGGTGCTAAATACCCAGGCTCTGGTTCTGACGAAAGGATCACCAATAGATTTTTTTTCAAATTTGATTAAACCATCACAACTTGAAAGAACTAAAGACCAAGGAACTAAGGAAGGGAAATTTCTTCAAATAAAGCCTGAAAAGGTGGGGGTGGAGGGAACTGAAGACAAGATGAAAGAAGAGAGACACACAAAAAATGAAATACAGCATTAGATCAATAATTTAAACAATGGGTATATTGGGGCAGAGGAATCACTTCTCTCTATGACGATGCAATCGATTTTTATGAGGGGAAATTTTTTCTACTTTTATGAATTTTCTTTTTCTTATTACAGCCAATCAAGAATGGAACCGTTGCAACCATTTTGATTGCAGCTTTTGAATATAACATCCCCTGACTGGCCCATCACCTTTCAGTTCTTCTTTATTTTCTCTATCTTTTGTAAATGTTGTTTTGTTCATCTCCACACGTTGTGTAACAACAACCACAACCACAAACACCACAAACACAACAACAACAACCACATCCATCATAACCACCACCAACACCACCCCTAGATTTTAAGGTTTCGTGTAATTGTGTGTATGAATAAAATTGAATGCAATTGCCCTCAGGGGCCTTATGAAGAAAAGATTGTTGTTGCTGTTATTGTCGTTGTCGTTATTGTTGTTGTTGTTGTTGTTACCGTTGTTAGAAGGGTTGCAAGGTGATGTGGTAATGGTGGTGGTGGTGATGAGATGGGGTGATGACAATGGTAGTGTGATGTAGATGAAGATGGTATAGTAAAGATGGAGGGGATGCGATGTAGATGCTACGGGTTTAGTGTAGATGGAGGTAGTGTGATTCAGATGCTGGGGGTGTAGTGTAGATGGAGATGGTATGAAGGAGATGGGGCTGGTATGATATAGATGGATGTGGTGAGGTGTAGATGGTGGTGATGTGGTGGAGATGGGGTGGAGATGGGGTAGTGGTATGATGGAGATGGAGGTGGTGTGATGGAGATGAAGGCGGTGTATGGGAGATAGAGGTGGTATAGTGTCGATGCTGGGCTGTGATGTAAATGGAGGTGGTGTGGTGTGATGAAGATGCTAGGTGGGATACATGGGGTACTCTACTGTTACTATTGACAATTTCTATTGATTCACCACAAGTTTTTATCAATTTTTGTTTTTACTTTGATATTTTTCAAATGTTTCATTTTTTTTTTTATTTCTGTTGTCTTCATGTTGGTGACGTTCTGAAAATCAAATGTATCATTTTTGTTGTTTTTATTTTTTGTTGTGTTTTTATCTGATAAGAAAGATGATTGAAAGGACAGATGGTTGATTCGTTGGTTGGGAGGATGGGTAGATAGATAGATAGACAGACAGACAGATAGATAAATCGATAGATAGCTAGATAGATAGACGGTCGGACGTAAGGAGAGACGATAGGCAGATAGATCAATTGAGAGACAGACAGGCAGATTCATCCATAGATCGATTGAGAAACAGACAGACAGATACATATATAAATAGATAGACAGACAGGCAAACATACAGATAGATAGATTTCTTTATTTTCCACAAGGGCGCACAAGAAAAGGGGGCAACACAAAGACAGATAGATAGATAGATAGATAGATAGATAGATAGATAGATAGATAGATAGATAGATAGATAGATAGATAGATAGATATGTTTCTTTTATTTGCCACTAGGGCATCAAAAGTGGGACAAGTACAAAGGGGGGAGTTTACACAAAAAGGCGTCCTCAATAAGGAGGAGGCAATAACAAAATATAAAAATAAAATAAGATATAACAAAAAATAAAATTTATAACAAAATCCTCAATAGAGAGGAGGCGCCTTGGGGGGTCGCACACACCCCCGAAAAAAGTGTGCAACCCTTCTCCTCAGGAGCACAGAGAAGGGGTGCTCCCTTGGTCTTTCATCTTCCTCACCTATAGTCTGATGTAGAGTGAAGGCCCATTCACACGGGCCATTCTCGCCACTTTCACCCATCTTTCATAGAAACGGCTGGGGTGCAGCACCTCTCTCTCCATCCTGATCCTTCTTCCGAAATGATATCGGAAGAAACGGACCAGTTGTTGGCCAGAGAGAAAGGTGCCTGACCTCAGTCCTTTCAGACGCGTCCACCATACAACCTCTTTCGCCATGGCTATTACGCACAGAAACACCGCCTCTGCTTCATCTTTGAAGGGGGGAGGCGGCTTGATCATTACAATAGACTCGGTGGTCAACCGGAAGATAGATAGATAGATAGATATCTTTCTTTATCTGCCACAGGGGCGTACAAAATTGCACATTACAAGACGTGACGGCGGGGGTTTTACATAAAAATAACTTTAACAATAATAAATAACAATAAACTATATATAATAAAATAACAATTGAAATCCCCAATAGGGGGAACGTTACTGCAGGGTTGTTTTACACCCCGTAGATAGAGCAACCCTCAACACCAGGAACACGTTTTGTACGTGTTCCTGTCTTCCCTCTGTTTATCTTCCTCACCCTACAGGTTTCTATACAGAGCAGGCCCATTCACTCAGGCCATTTTTGCCACATTCACCCACCTTTCAGCGAATTTACTGGGGTGTAGCAGCTCTCTCTCCACTCTCACCTTCCTTCTGAAGTGATACTTAAAGAAGGGGATAAGTTGTTGTCCGGAGAGAAAGGTGTTTGCCCTCAGTCCTTTTAATCTCGTCCACCATACTACCTCTTTCGCCAAAGCCACCAGACAGGAAAACCGCCTCTCCTTCGTTCTTAAATGAAGGCGGCGGGGTGATCCTCACGATGGACTCGGCTGACAACTGGATGCGTCCCACACGTGAGAGCAGCTGTTCGACATAATTCCACAGGTCGGTCACCCCTGGGCACTGAACAATTGCGTGCAGAACGGTTTCGATGTCCTGCTCGCATCTTGGACAGGTCCTTTTGGCAGGATCTCTGCCAGGGCGTCCGTGCCTGTAGATTTTGTCTCGAACTGGTAGAGCTCCTCGGTAGCACTGCCAGGCCAGAGACCTCTGGAAGTTGTCCATAGGCCCTGGACGGAAAATCCTCCCGAACAGACTGGTCAGTTCGTCCTCCTCGATGCCTAGAGTTTCCCCGAGAACGTCGTCACACTTATCCTCCACTAATCCCCTATAGAATGTTGAAGTAGATTGCGGTTTCTGCTTGGTAGAGGGCTGTGAGCGCCTGTAGGCATTCGAAGTGCCAGGCACCCATTTTCGGTCTTCGCTTGACCGAGGACTGCAGCTCTGTTAGTGAGACGAGTTGTGGAAGAGCTTGTCTCACAAACGACAGCCACACCGGTTCACCGGTCAGGAATACCTGGAGATGGCGTAGCCTCAGCGCATGTTTGCGCATCATCAGCCACGGCATACCCAGCCCTCCGTTATAAGGGTGTTGACAGCAGATGGATCTCCTCACCAATGGAGCCTGTTTTCTCCAGAGGAACTTGAAGAGTAGGCGTTCCATTTTGGTAAGGTATTCGCGGGGGCAAGGCACGACTGTCAAGCGGTAGTAGATGACGGACGTTATGTAAGTGTTGGGCACCTCCGCTCAACCTTTCAAGAAGAGTTTGCACTCAACCCACTTCTGGGTGAGTGCACACACCTTCGCCGTGACTTCGTTCCAGTTCTTGTCCACCTGGAGGTCTGGACCGAACTAGACCCAGAGCAATTTCACCGGTCCTTCCGTCCAGCGTCCAACGAGACTGTCGGAAGGCATGGGTTTGCCTCTCCATGTGCCGAGTTGCAAACCGACAGACTTGTTTGGGTTTAGTCTTGCTCCTGTCAACGTTTCGTATTCCTGTAATAGGTTGCCGATTACCCTGATTTCCGAGGTTTTCGACACCATTACGGTTATGTTCTCGGCATAGACTGACGCTGCTTTCCGCAGTTCTGGTTCGATCGGGATGCCCTGCAACAGCCCCAATTTACGCAGTAACGGCTCTAGAGTCAGTACATACAGAATGGAGAAGAGAGGGCATCCCTGACGGATGGAACGCATGATTTTGAATGGCTCTGATAGGTAGCCATTCACCTTGACTGCCGAACAGATGCTGGTGTGCATGGCAGCGCTCCAGCTTCTGAAGACGGGACCGAAGCCGGCCGCCTTGAGAACTGCTTCCAAGTATTGATGGTCGACTCTATCAAATGCCTTAGACTGATCTAAATTGATCAGAGCCCCCACCAAAGCCAGGTTTACACCGTACCATCTCTATGATGTATCGCATGAGGTGGAGGTTGTCGTGTATGGACCTGGTCGGGATTGCATACGTTTGGGCTTCCCCTACCAGGTTCTCGACGACAAGCGCCACCTTGCTGCTAACACCTTGGCCAAAATCTTTAACTCAGTGTTGAGCAGAGTTATGGGCCTGAAATTACTTATCTCACCCCCCCCCCTCTTGTTCTCATCTTTCCTGATCAGCATTACTACGCCTCTGCCTACAGTACTGGGAATCCTCCCGTTCTGCTGCCAGTTGCAGTAGACGGCTTTGAGGACGACAGAGTACAAGTCTGGCATGCCTATGTAAAACTCATAGGGTAGACCATCTAAACCGGGTGATTTGCGTTTCCCGCAGCGGCCTAGGGCATCTTCTATTTCGCCCGCTGTGATCGGCCTTTCGCAGCTCTCTGCACCCGTGCTCGAGAGTCGCGGTACGCCGTCGAATTAGGAGCTGAAGTCCATCACCTCGCTCGATGTATCGCTTTGCCCGAACAGTTGTGCAAAATGCTGCTGGTAGGCTGCGCACATCTGCTTGGATTCAAGTATAATGCGTCCATCTTTGTCTTGCAAAGACTGAATTGTGGATTTGTTGCCATTTTTCGCCTCTGCCACTCGGGCCCAGCTAACATCTTTGGCTCCCTCGTTTCTTAAAGCACCTGTTCTACTTCTGACAATACAACCTTCGTGTTTCACGTTGAAGAACTGGTCTAGTGCCGTTCTCGCCGCTAGCACGTCAGCTGTACTGCCATTCCTAAGTGCCTCTTCTATTTTAGCTACCAGTTCCTTTTCAGTTTTGTTTTTTTCTAAAGCTACTTCCTTGCTAAATACTATCGATTCTATTCTAATTGCTCTCTTGACAGAGCTCCACCACCTGTTGTTGACGATCGCCCCCGTCAACTGGAACTTAATTAAGGTGCTAATCCGTTTACTGTAGGCCTTACACGCCGGGAGCGACATGTTTAGCTTCCAGTATCCGGGTCCCTGTCTATGTGTTCTATCAAGGTTGACTTACACAGGTGACTAATTTGTGGTCTGAATAGGCAACCATGTGCATTTGTGGACAGCTTAATGTTTCCTTATCATTCTGTCTAATTAAAAATCTATCTAAATACGATCTAGAAGACGCAGTGCGGTTGCTCCACGTCCACAGTGGTGCACTTGGGAAGTCTAGTCGATACCTATCAGCCAGTTGGAATTGGCTGATGAAATTTTTGAGGCTATTACACCCCCTCTATTATCACAAGCTCCTACATAGTCCCAACGTGCGTCTAAGATGCCATTCCAGTCCCCGCTAACACTAAAGAGTGAGACGTTCCCAGGAATGGCTCTAGACGCTTGAAGAACTCTGGTCGCGATGTCCCAGTCGGGGCATACACGGCAACCAGTCTGAAAGCTCCACCTTCACTACCATTCACGTCTAGGACCACCAGGCTGTTCTCCGGGTTCAAGTGAATCGTCTGTATTTTGAGATCCAAGCTTTTTCGAAACAGAACAGCAACTCCCCCTCCACCTCCTGGCTGACAGAGAGATGCGTAGATCTCAAAATCATGGGACATGTTGCTTGTATAGTCGCCATGTTGGTGAAGAAGAGTTAAAGAGAGAAAAGGCAGGAACACTTACCTTTTCGTTTCCTGGAGGTCGGGTTCTTCGATCTCCATGTCCAGATTGGTGGTGTTTGGGGAGGGAGGGAATCCTTTTAGCAGGACACAGTTAAGAGGCTTTTGGCAAGGGGGTCCCACATCATGTAGGAAATTCTCTTTTAAAGTTTCATACTGTAGGGTTGTTACCCTGATAAGTTTGAGGTTTAGGGGTGGATCGTTGGTGGGGAAGGTTTTCCCTTCTGTTTGTATTGTGGGGTCCTTTCGGACAGTTTCCACCAGTTCTTTGTTTCTTGTTTTTATGTATGTGTAGTGTGTTTTGTTTTTTATGTGTACTGTTTCTGTTTGTAGTTTTCTTTTTGTGGTTGGGTTTGTGATTATGGTGGTGTGGGTGTTTGTTTTGTTGGTGAAGTGTTTGGTTGTGTTGGTGGTGATTGTGTTGTTGGTGTGTTTGTTGTTTGAGGCGGTGTGTTTATGGTGGGGTTGGGTGTGTGCGTGTTTTCTGTAGATGTTTTTGTGTCTTTTTTGTGTCTTTTTCGTTTTTTGGATTTTGGGGGTTCCTCTTCATTCTCACTTGGAGATGTAGAGGTTCCCGTATCTGAGACTTCTGAATCAGGGGTAGATGAGAGGGGTATGTTGTGTGGTGGAGTGTTTGCGCAGGTGTTTATGGAAGTATTTGACAGAGGGGGAAGAGGCAATGGAGGGTTTTTCAGTGGGATTTTGTGTGTGTGGTTGTCTCTGGTCTGTGGTCTGTGGTGATGTGGAAGTGGATGTTGCAGGTGTTTGTGTTGTGTTTGGTTTGGAGTGTTGATGTTGGGGTTTTGGTGTTGGTAATAACACCTTGTTTGTCCTCGGTTTGTTTAAGAGAGGGCAAAAGGCCTTTAAGTGTGTGGTTTTCCCACACTTATAGCACTGAGGTCTTTTCCCCTCCACTAAAATGGAGATGACATCTTCCTCAAGGCTGATCCTGTCCGGTATTTTCTCAACTCTCTCTGGCCTCATTTGTACCAGAACCTCGATGCAGGTTCCAAACCAGTTATGCCGGTCTGTCCTGTCTACAGATTGGAGGGTGTCCTCATCCTTCTTCAGGATACAACGTAGGATCCACCATATGTTGACCTCTGCTGGGATCCTGGTTATTTTTATTTTGTAGGATCGTCTTCCCATGTATGCGGGGAAGAAGATGTGTTGATCCGTTTTTATTGGGTGAACTGAGTGTTTTTGTGCCAGAGTTTCGCTCTTAAAGAGCACTGACACACTTCCATACTGTTTACCTCTTTGGGGGTATGCCACGTCTGGAATGATGTCTTTTAGTGCAGCTTCAATAGTGCTTGTTGGGAGCGTTATGGGTTTTTTGGCAATGATGTCAACTGTTTTATAAATTAGTTTCTTTTTGTGTATCATTTCTCTTACTTGTGGGGTATGTGTATGTGCGGGGTGTCTCCCTCAAACGTCACATAGTTGGAAGCTTCTTCCAAATATTGGGACTTTTGGGAAATGTCCATGGAGTAGTATTTAAAAACCTGCTACTTAGCAACTGTTGCTGCAAATGAAATGTTGTTATTGTTGTTGTTGGTGGTGATGATGGTCTCATTCGTTGTGTTGCCATTGATTCCTTTTGTTGTATTGTTGTTGTTCTCATTTATTGTGTTGTTGTTGTTGGTTGTGGTAGTGTTAGTATTTGCTACATATACTTCTTCTGTGTGTGGATACATATGACGTTTGTGACGTCAGGCGTGTTCAGTTGCTTACAAGCAGCTGAAGATTGTTCCTCTTCTAAATGTTGAGGCGATAATGTTGGCATTCCTTTGTCCATGTCTGCAACTACCTGCTGGTCAAGTAGGCATGGCTTTCCCTTCCCATCTTCTTGTTTTGACAAAAAAGTAAGTGCCTTGCTTCAGCCATTTTTTAAAAATTGAAGTGTTTTGCAAAATTTTTTTTTCGAAAATATTTTGGATGTTTTTGTCCTGCTGGGCACGATATTTTGGGAGACTGACCAGATCAAAATTTGACCTATCAGTCCCTCTACAAATAGTATAAAAATAAAAGTTTACAATGACGAATTTCTAAAAAAATTTAAACAAAACTTACCGAGCAAGTTTAACACATGTGTCCATCCCAGAGATAGATAGATAGATAGATAGATAGATAGATAGATAGATAGATAGATAGATAGATAGATAGATAGATAGATAGATAGATAGATAGATAGATAGATAGATAGATAGATAGATATGTTTCTTTTATTTGCCACAAGGGCATCAAAAGTGGGACAAGTACAATGGGGGGGAGTTTACAAAACAAGGCGTCCTCAATAGGGAGGAGGCAATAACAATATATAAAAATAAAATAAAATATAACAAAAAATAAAATTTATAACAAAATCCTCAATAGAGAGGAGGCGCCTTGGGGGGTCGCACACACCCCCGAAAAAGGTGTGCAACCCTTTTCCTCAGGAGCACAGAGAGGGGTGTTCCCTCGTTCCTTCCTCTTTTCCACCTACAGGCTCATGTAAAGAGAAGGCCTATTCACACGGGTCATTCTCGCCACTTTCACCCACCTTTCATAAAAACGACTGGGGTGCAGCACCTCTCTCTCCATCCTGATCCTTCTTCCGAAATGATATCGGAAGAAACGGACCAGTTGTTGGCCAGAGAGAAAGGTGCCTGACCTCAGTCCTTTCAGACGCGTCCACCATACAACCTCTTTCGCCATGGCTATTACGCACAGAAACACCGCCTCTGCTTCATCTTTGAAGGGGGGAGGCGGCTTGATCATTACAATAGACTCGATGGTCAACCGGATCGGTCCCACCCTTGACAGCAGTTGTTCGACATAGCCCCACAGATCGGCTACGCCCGAGCAGTGTACCAATGCGTGTGCAACGGTTTCCTCGTGGCACACGCATCTGGGACAGATCTTTTTGGCGGGGTCCCTACCCGGGCGCCCGTGTCTGTAGAGCCTTTCTCGAACGGGTAAAGCTCCTCGGTAGCACTGCCAGGCCAGGGACTTCTGGTAGTTGTCCATAGGTCCCGGGCTGAATGTCCTACCGAACAGGCTGGCCAGTTCGTCCTCCTCCATGTCTAGGGCTTCTCCGAGGGCGTCGTCGCACCTGCTGCGTACCAGCCCTCTATAGAATGTTGCGGTGGAGTCTCCACTGATGACCGGATCCGCCTTCCAGAGGGCGGTGAGCGCCTGGGCACACTCAGTGTGCCAGGCGCCCAGTTTTCTCGGTCTTTGCTTGACCCAGGATTGCAGCTCGGTGAGTGAGACGAGTCTGGGAAAGGTTCGTCTCACAAACGAGGCCCACACCGGTTGTCCGGTGAGGAATACGTAGAGGTGCCGTAGCCTTAATGCGTATTTACGCATCATTAGCCACGGCATCCCCAGCCCTCCTTTCGAAGGGTGTTGACAGCAGATGGATCTCCTCACCATAGGAGCCCGTCTCTTCCAAAGGAATTGGAAGAGCGCGCGCTCCATCTTGGTGAGGGTTTCCCTTGGGCAGGGCACTACGGTCAGGCGGTAGTAGATGACGGACGCTATGTAGGTGTTCGCCACCTCCGCCCGACCTTTCAGGGATAGTTTGCAACTGGCCCACTTCTGGGTCAGTGCAAACACCCTGTTCGTAACCTCCGCCCAGTTTTTCTCCACCTGGAGGTCCGGTCCGAACCAGACCCCGAGCAACTTCACTGTGCCCTCCGTCCAGCGTCCGACGACGCCATCGGAGGGCATCGGTCTGCCCCTCCACGTGCCGAGTTGCAAACCGATCGACTTGTCCCGGTTCAGCTTAGCCCCTGTGAACTTTTCGTACTCCTCCAGTAAGGTGCCGACCGCCTCGATTTCGGAGGCCGTCGACACCATTACTGTCACGTCATCGGCGTAGGCCGACACCGCTTTCCGCAATCCCGGTTCCAAAGGGATGCCCTGCAACAACTCCAACTTCCGCAGTAGTGGCTCGAGAGTCAACACATACAGAAGGGAGGAGAGAGGGCACCCTTGTCGGATGGACCGCGCGATTTTGAACGGCTCCGAGAGGTAGCCGTTCACCTTGACCCTAGAGCAGATGCGGCTGCTGTGCATAGCAGTGATCCAGCCCCTGAAAACGGGTCCGAAGCCTGCCGCCGCTAGCACCGCATTCAGGTAACCATGGTCGACCCTATCGAACGCCTTAGATTGATCCAAGTTGATCAGAGCCCCACCAAAGCCGGGTTCGTTCCCAACCCTCTCTATGATGTATCGCATGAGGTGGAGGTTGTCATGGATGGACCTGGACGGGATGGCGCATGTCTGCGCATCTCCCACCAGGTTGCCCATGACAAGCGCCAACCTCTTTGCTAGCACCTTGGCCAAAATCTGTAACTCTGTATTTAGCAGAGTTATGGGCCTGAAGTTACTTATTTCGTCCCCCTTGTTCTCGTCCTTCCTCACTAGCGTGACTACGCCCTTGGTCACAGTACAGGGAATTCTCCCGTTCTGTTGCCAGTTGCAGTAGACCACCTCGAGGAGATCGAGGAACAAGTCCGGCATAGCTAGATATAATTCGTAAGGAAGACCATCGAGACCCGGGGATTTGCGTTTGCCGCATTGGCTCAGCACGTCCTCTATCTCAGCGGCCGAAATCGGCTCCTCGCAGGACTTCGCCTCCCTGTCCGAGAGGCGCGGCAGGCCGTCGAGGTATGGACCGAAGTCCATGTTCCCAACCGGCTCCCCGCCCCTCCCGAACAGTCGGGCAAAGTGCCTTTGAAAGGCCTCACACATCTGCTTAGGCTCAAGAATCGCCCGTCCATCCAGGTCTCGCAAAGACCGGATGGTGGATTTAGTTCCACTGTTGGCCTCTGTCACGCGGGCCCAGCTAACAGCTTTGGTCCCCTCGTTCCCTAGAGCACGTATTTTACTTCGGACAACGCAGCCTTCGTGCTTCGCGTCGAAAAACTGGCTCAAAGCCGTTCTCGACGCTAGCACTCTGGCCACGTCGCCGCTTCTAATTGCCTCTTCTACTCTATCTATTAGCTCCCTTTCCTTCCTATTCCTATCCGCAGCTAGAACCTTACTAAATTCTATCGAGACTACTCTAATCTCTCTCTTTAGAGATACCCACCACCTGCTGTTGACGATCGCTCCAGTCAACCGTTCCTTAACTAACGTACTAATTCGATTCCTGTAGGCTCTACTTGCCGGCAAGGACAAGTTGAGCTTCCAGTAACCGGGGCCCTGTCTATGCGTTCTATCAAGGTTGACCATGCAGGTCACCAACTTGTGGTCTGAATAGCCAACCATGAGCATTTCTGGACAACTTAAAAAGTCCCTGTCCTTATTTCTAACTAAAAATCTATCTAGGTACGATCTAGATGATCCGCTGCGATTTGACCAAGACCAGGTTGGCACCGTCGGAAAATCTAGTCGAAATCTATCGGCCAGGTCAAATCGGCCGAGTAACCCCTTGAGGCTGTTGCACCCCTCTCTATCGGGACATGCCCCTGCATAGTCCCAACGTGCATCCAGGATACCATTCCAATCCCCCACTAAAAGCAGGGAACGGGACGTCCCTAGAAAAGACTCCAGACGCTGGAAAAAGTCGGGCCGCTCTGTCCCAAAAGGGGCATATGCGGCTATCAGCCTAAAGGCTATACCTTCACCACTGCCAAGGTCCAGCACCACCAGTCGACCCCCTGGGTCCAAGTGAACTATCTGTGTTGCAAAGCCCATATGTTTTTGCAGCAGAACGACAACCCCACCCCCACCTCCGGGCTGACAGAGAGATGCGTGCATCTCAAAGTCGTCAAAGGTGGGGGCTAGCTGATCCGGGCCTCGCAGATAACCATCACATTTATAGATTGTGACCTGAGGTCATTTAGAAGCATTGCTTGCTTCCAAGACGAGCCCAGGCCACGCGCATTTAGACATCCTACTCTTAGCACAGCCATGTTGGTGGTAAAGAGAAAAGGCACTTACCTCTCTGCGTCCCGGGAAACGGGCCGCTCAATTTCCATGCTGGTTGGGGATGGGTTGTTGGGTGGGGTGGTGGTTTGTGGAAGTGAAGGGGCATCGGTGTGTTGTGGGGTTGGGGTGTTTGTGGTTGAGTGGGTGTCTGGGTGGGGTGGGGGGCGAAATTTTTTAGGAGGACGCGGTTGATTGGTGTGGCGCCGGGGGGGCCCACGTCCTCCGTGAAATTTATTTTCAGTGTTTTGTACAAGTGCATTGGGACTTTTATCATTTTCAAATGAGGTAGTCCCACAGCAGTTATAAAGTTTGGCCCTTCAGTTTGGACCGAAGGGTTTGCTGAAATTGTTTTCCGTAATTCTTTGTCTGTGTTCATGTATGTGTATTGTAAGGTCTTTTTTTGTGTAGCAGTTAGTGTTGTGTGACAGGGAGGGGTGGTTTGTGTGTAGTTTGTGTTCTCTTGGGGGGGGGGTTAAAGTTAACATGTGTGTCTGTGGTGCGTCTCCTCTTCTTTCTTTTTACTTGTTGGAAGGGATCTTTTTCGTCTTGCGACGAAAGAGGTTCGTCTTCCTTGTTGGGTGGGAGGGGTATGTTTTCTGGTAGTGTTTGCGGTGTGCGTGTTTTTGTATTTGTTTTGGGTGGGGAGGGATTGGGTGGGACAGTATTCTGTGTTATTTTTTCACGTGTTTGTTGTTGTTGTTGTGGTGGTGGTGGTGGTGGGGTTGTTGGTTTTTGTTGTTGTTGTGGTTGTTTTTGTTGTTGTAGTTGGGGTGGTGTTGGTGTTGGTAGCAGTGTTTTTTTCTGTGTGAGCTGGGGACAGGCAGCCCTCAGGTGACCTCTATTGCCACAGAGGTAACAGGAGGGACGCCTACCCTCCACAATAATGTTGAGGTGGGTACGGTCATCCAGCATGACGCGCTCAGGGATTTGGGCGATGCGTTCTGGCCTTATTTGGGTCAGAACTTCGATGCTCGTTCCACTGAACGCGTCGCCGGATGCCTTCCCTATTGAAATGAGGTTGTCCTCGTCTAAATTGAGGAAACCGGTTAGTAACCACCAGTAGTTTATGTTTGGGGTGATGGTGGTTATCCATATCCTCTGGGTTTTTTTACCCATGTAGGTGGGGAAGAAGGTGTAGTGTGTGGACCGAATTGGCGACACAGAGTATTTTTTTGCCGCCAATTCGTCTTTCATCAATATGGATAAACTCCCATAGAGTTTATCCTTTTGTATAAAAGTGATATCTCTCATCGCGTCTTTCAAGACTAACTGAATTTCCGCTTGAGATGGTTGCGCTGGTTTCTTTGTTTTATTTAAAATTGTTCGGAATACGACAGTTCGTAATTCCGTCTGTCTTTTTAGCTCCGGAGGTGAATGTATAGAAAACGAACCGTTTTCGCCAAAAGACACATATTTCTTGGCTTTTTCCAGCATTTCTTTTGCTTTTGAAATATCTTCCAGCACATAAGCGACTGAGAATTTAGCCGTTTGTGCAAAAGATATTTTGTTTTCGTTTTGGATTTTAGTATTGTTTTGTTTCTCGTCGTTTGAGTTGTTTTCATCTTTGTTGTTGTTGTTGTCTTTTTCGTTTGGTGTGTGGATACTTGTGACGTTTGTGTTGTTGTTGTTTTTGTTGTCTTTATTGTTGCTGTTGTTGTCGTTGTTGTTGTTGTTGTTGTTGTTTTCAAATTCTTGTGTAGTTGTGGCTACATCTAGTGGTCGGTCAACAGGTGAAGACAATTCTTGCTCTCTCTGACCTCTGTCTTTGGCATCTGCTGCTGTGACAGTGGCAGGGGGAAGCTGTGAGTATGACTTCCCCTTTCCTTCTTTGATTGATGGTGAAGATGCTTCAGCCATTTTTCTCAAAATTGCACCAATGCGTGCGCAACGGTTTCTTCGTGACGCACGCATCTAGGGCAAATCTTTTTTGAGGGATCCCTGCCCGGGCGCCCGTGTCTGTAGAGCCTCTCTCGAACGGGTAGAGCCCCCGGTAGCACTGCCAGGCTAGTGACTTCTGGAAGTTGTCCATTGGTCCCGGGCCGAAAGTCCTACCGAACAGGCTGGCCAGTTCGTCCTCTTCCATGTCCAGCTATTCTCCAAGGGTGTCATCGCCCCTGCTAGCCACCAGCCCTCTATAGAATGATGAGGTGGATTCTCCACCGATGGCCTGGCCCGCTTGCCAGAGAGCGCTGAGCGCCTGAGCACACTCAGTGTGCCAGTCTCCCAGTTTTCCGGATCTTTGCTTGACCCAGGACTGCAGCTCGGTGAGCGAGACGAGTCTCGGAAAGGCTCGTTTCACGAACGGAGCCCACACCGGTTGACCAGTGAGGAATACCTGTAGGTGCCGTAGCCTTAATGCGTGCCTACGCATCATCAACCACGGCATCCCCAGCCCTCCTTTCGAAGGTTGTTGGCAGCAGATGGATCTTCTCACCATAGGAAGGCGCTTCTTCCAAAGAAATTGGAAGAGCATGCGTTCCATGGTGGTGAATGTTTCCTTAGGGCAAGGCACGACAGTCAGGCGGTAGTAAGTGACGGACGCTATGTAAATGTTCGCCACCTCCATCCGGCCTTTTAGGGACAGCTTACACTTGGCCCATTTCTGGGTTAGTGCAAACACCTTGTTCGTAAGCTCGTCCCAGTTCTTTTTCACCTGGAGGTCCGGTCCAAACCAGACCCCAAGCAACTTTACCGGGCCCTCCGTCCAGTGTCCGACGACACCGTCGGGAGGCATCGATCTGCCTCTCCACGTTCCGAGTTGCAGCCCGATGGATTTTTCCCAGTTCAGTTTCGCTCCTGACAACCTTTCGTAATCCTCCAGTAAGGTATCGATCGCCTCGATCTCCGAGTCGGTCGATACCATTACTGTTACGTCATCGGCGTAGGCCGACACCGCTTTGCTCAATCCTGGTTCCAGGCGGATACCCTGCAACAACTCCAACTTCCTCAGTAAAGGCTCGAGAATCAATACATACAGAAGGGAGGAGAGAGGGCACCCCTGTCGAATGGATCGTGTGATTTCGAACGGCTTCGAAAGGTAGCCGTTCACCTTGATCCTAGAACAGATGTGGTTGCTATGTAAGGCAGTGATCCAGCCTCTGAAAACAGGACCGAACCCAGCCGCCGCTAGCACCGCATCCAGGTAACCATGGTCGACCCTATCGAAGGCCTTAGACAGATCCAAGTTGATCAGGGCCCCACCGAAGCCGGGTTTGTTGCCAACCCTCTCTATGATGTATCGCATGAGGTGGAGGTTATCGTGAATGGACTTGGATGGGATAGCACATGTCTGCGCATCTCCCACCAGGCTACCCACGACAAGCGCCAACCTCTTTGCTAACACCTTGGCCAAAATCTTTAACTCTGTGTTTAGCAGGGTTATGGGCCGAAAATTATTTATACTATCCCCCTTGTTCTCGTCCTTCCTCACCAGCGAGACTACGCCCTTGGCTACAGAACAAGGAATTCTCCCGTTCTGTTGCCAGTTGCAGTAGACCGCTTCGAGGAGTTCGGAGAAGAAGACCGGCATTGCTAAATAAAGTTCGTAAGGTATACCATCGAGACATGGAGATTTGCGTCTGCTGCATTGGCTCAGCGCATCCCCGATCTCATCAGCCGAGATTGGTCCCTCGCAGGACTCTGCCTCTTCGCTCGAGAGACGCGGCAAGCCGTCGAGGTATGGACCGAAATCCACGTCCCCGCCCGGGCCCTCGCTTCCCCCGAATAATCGGGCAAAGTGCCTTTGAAAGGCCTCGCACATCTGCTTAGTCTTCCGGATCACCCGTCCATCCTCGTCTTGCAACGACCAGATGGTGGATCGATTTCCACTCTTAGCTTCTGTCACGCGGGCCCAGCCAACGGCTTTGGCCCCCTCATTACCTAGAGCACGTATTTTACTTCGAATGACGCAGCCTTCGTGCTTTGCATCGAAAAACTGGTTCAAGGCCGTCCTCGATGCCAGCAGTCTGGCCACATCTTCGCTCTTGATTGCCTCTTCTAATTTACCTGTTAATTCTTTCTCGTTTCTATTCCTATCGGCAGCTAACATCTTGCTATAATTTATTGATTCTGTTCTAATCTCTCTTTTGAGAGATGCCCACCATCGGTTGTTGACGATTGCACCCGTCAACCTCTCATTAACTAATCTGCTAATCCGGTTTCTGTAAGTCTCTTTTGCCGGTAAAGACAAATTAAGTTTCCAGTAACCGGGACCCTGTTTATGTGTTTTCTCGAGATTGACTACGCAGGTCACTAATTTGTGATCCATATAGCCAACCGTGAGCATTTCTGGACAGCTTAATATGTCCCTATCCTTACTTCTAACTAAGAATCTATCTAAGTACGATCTAGATTGACCACTGTGGTTCGTCCAAGTCCAGGTAGGCACAGTTGGAAAATCTAGTCGATATCTATCGACCAAGTTAAAGCGGTCGAGTAACCCCTTGAGGCTGTTACACCCCCCTCTATTAGGACATGCTCCTGCATAGTCCCAACGTGCATCTAGGATGTCATTCCAATCCCCCGCTAGAAGCAGGGAACGCGACGTTCCCAGAAAAGTCTCCAAACGCTGGAAGAAGTCGGGCCGTTCAGCTCCGAAAGGGGAGTAGACGGCGACCAGTCTCAAGGCCGCACCTTCACTACTGCCAACGTCTCGCACCAACAAACGACCCTCCGGGTCCGAGTGAACAACCTGTACGGCAAGACCCAGGTGTTTTTGCAGCAGTACGACAACCCCACCCCCACCTCCAGGTTGACAGGGAGATGCATGCACCTCAAATTCATCGAAGGTAGGGGTCAGCTGCCGCACGACGCTGATCCGAGTCTCACAGATAACCATTACATTTATACCACATGACCTGAGGTCATTTAGAAGCTTTGCTTGCTTCCAAGTAGAGCCCAGGCCACGTGCATTCAAACATCCTACTCTTAACACATCCATGTGGGCGGCAAAGCCAAAGGAGAGTGTAGAGACCTACCTTTCTGCTTCCCGGGGTTCGGGTCGCACGACTTCCATGGGGTAGGTGGTGTTGGGTGAAGGGGTGTCTTGTGGTGGTGTGGGGTCGTCAGTGTGTGGTGGGGTTGGGGTGTTTGGAGTTGTGTTGGGGAGGAGAAAGGGAGGGGGAAAGCTTTTTAGTAGGACGCGGTTTATGGGTTTGACAGAGGGTGGACTTACGTCCTCCTTAAAATCCTTTTTTAGTTTTTGGCAGACGTTCATTGGGATCTTTATTAATTTTAAATGTGGGTAGTTTTCTGAAGAAACAAAGTTTACACCTTCGGTTTGTACCGAAGGATTATTGTTTATGAGTTCATTTAATTTATTATTGTTTCTGTTGATGTAAGTATAGTGTAATGTCTTTTTTTCGGATGGTGTGAGTGTTTCGAAGAGGGGAGGGGTAGGTTTGGTTTTGTTTGTTGCTGGAGGGGTGTTTTGTGTTTTGTTGGATTGTGTTGACATTTGGGTGGGGGTTGTTTGGCCTTGTGTGTTTTGCACATGTTTTCTTTTTTTCCTTTTAATCTGTCTGAAGGACTCCGTTTCTTCCTCCGAATTCGTTGGGTTATCTTCAGTGTTGGAGGGAAGAGGTATGTTTGCTGGTAATGTTTCCGTGTTGGTTTTCTTTGTGGGGGAGATGGATGTCACTATGTTAGACTGTGTTGTGTGTTGTGGCTGCGGTGGTTGTGTTGTTTTATTGAGTGAGGGGTTGGGTGGGCCTGTATTTTGTTTTGGGGTAATGTGTTGTGACTGTTTGTGTTGTGGTGGTGGTGTAGTTTTACTGAGGGACGGGTTGGGTGGGACTGAGTTTTGTTGTTTGTTTATCTGTTGTGGTGGTGGTGGTGGTGGTGGTGGTGGTGGAGCTGATGTTGGTAGCAGGGTTTTCTTTTTGTTGAGTTGGGGACAAGCCGCCTGCAGGTGCCCTCTTCCTGCACAGATATGACAGGACGGCCTTCTCCCCTCCACGCTAATGTTTATATACCCGTGGCCCGCTAATAGGATTCTGTCGGGTATTTGGGCGATGCGTTCAGGCTTCATTTACACTACAAGTTCTATACCTGTTCCACTGAACGCATTGCCTGTGGTTTTCCCAATGGAAATCACGTTGTCATTCGCTGGATCGATGAAGCCAGCTATGAGCCAGCAGTAGTCCACATCTGGCATCATTGCATCCAGCCATATGCGTTGAGTTCTTTTACCCATATAAGATGGATAAAAGGTAAAATTTTTCGAACGAATCGGTGACAAAGCACATTTTTTTGCCGCCGATTCGTTCTTCATAATAATCGCTAGGCTTCCATACAGTCTGTCTTTTCTTATGAAAGTGGTTTCATTAAGTACTTCTGTAAGTACTGTTTTGATTTCTGTTTGAGTTGGCTGTTCAGGTATTTTTGAAATGTTGTTGATGGTGCGGATAACGACCGTTCGACTTTCAATGTCTTTGGTGAGTTCTTGAGGCATTTTTACCGATAAAATACCATTTTCTCCTTCAGTTATATATTTTTTGGCGTCTGCAATTCTTTGTGCCACATCTGAAATATTTTCAGGTATATATGTTAAAGATTTCTTTGTTGTTTGTGCAAATGAAATATTATTGGTATTGACTTTGTCGTCTGCTTTGCTTTCTGTTATGATGTTGTTTTCAAATGTTATTTTTGTGTTTGTTGTGTCTTTGTTTGTGGTATTAATATTGTCATGCAATTTTTCAAATTTTTTTTTTTCGTTGTTGGAATCCATGTCCAGATTTGTGTTTTCGTCATTTTTCTCCGCAGATTCGTCTGTTTTTATTTTATTTTTTCCTTCCTTCTCTATGACGTTAGTTGGGAAGGAAGGGGGGACTAAAGCGTGCGAGCTTACAACTCTTACCGCTGTCCTCCACTACTATTTTCGTTCGCTTCGTTTAACATTTCTGTCAGACGATTGAAATTTTTTTTGCCACAAAATTTTTAAAAACAGGTTTTTCACCCCTAGGAGGGGTAAAGATGAGCTGACCCACCGCCTGACAGTTCAGACGGGGTTCAAGCTACACAATAGTATCAAAATTAAAATTGAACTTACAAAATTTCCGCAATAAATTTGAACAAAACTTCTGCGCGAAGTGAATTACATCTACGCTGTAGAACAGACGACAGCTAGATTAATAGATAGATAGATAGATAGATAGATAGATAGATAGATAGATAGATAGATAGATAGATAGATAGATAGATAGATAGATAGATAGATAGATAGATAGATAGATAGATAGATAGATAGATAGATAGAAATGTTTCTTTTATTTGCCACCAGGGCATCAAAAGTGGGACAAGTACAAAGGGGGGAGTTTACAAAACAAGGCATCCTCAATAAGGAGGAGGCAATAACAAAATATAAAAATAAAATAAAATATAACAGAATAAAATATATAACAAAATCCTCAATAGAGAGGAGGCGCCTTGGGGGAGTCGCAAAGACCCCCGAAAAAAGTGTGCAACCCTTTTCCTCAGGAGCACAGAGAAGGGGTGCTCCCTTGGTCTTTCATCTTCCTCACCTATAGTCTGATGTAGAGTGAAGGCCCATTCACACGAGCCATTCTCGCCACTTTCACCCATCTTTCATAAAAACGGCTGGGGTGCAGCACCTCTCTCTCCATCCTGATCCTTCTTCCGAAATGATATCGGAAGAAACGGACCAGTTGTTGGCCAGAGAGAAAGGTGTCTGACCTCAGTCCTTTCAGACGCGTCCACCATACAACCTCTTCCGCCATGGCTATTACGCACAGAAACACCGCCTCTTCTTCGTTTTTGAAGAAGGGAGGCGGCTTGATCGTTACAATAGACTCGGTGGTCAACCCGATCGGTCCCACCCTTGACAGCAGCTGTTCGACATAGCCCCACAGATCGGCAATGCCCGAGCAGTGTACCAATGCGTGTGCAACGGTTTCCTCGTCGCACACGCGTCTGGGACAGATCTTTTTCGAGGGGTCCCTACCCGGGCGCCCGTGTCTGTAGAGCCTTTCGCGAATGGGCAGAGCCCTTCTGTAGCATTGCCAGGCCAGGGACCTCTGGAAGTTATCCATGGGTCCCGGGCTGAATGTCCTACCGAACAGGTTGGCCAGTTCGTCTTCCTCCATGCCTAGGGCTTCTCCGAGGGCGTCGTCGCACCTGCTAACCACCAGCCCTCTATAGAATGACGAGGGCGATTCTCCACTGACAGCCGGGTCCGCTTGCCAGAGAGCCGTGAGCGCCTGGGCACACTCGGTGTGCCAGGCGCCCAGTTTTCTCGGTCTTTGCTTGACCCAGGATTGCAGCTCGGTAAGTGAGACGAGTCTGGGAAAGGCTCGCCTCACAAACGGGGCCCACACCGGTTGACCGGAGAGGAATACCTGAAGGTGCTGTAGCCTTAATGCGTGTTTACGTATCATTAGCCACGGCATCCCCAGCCCTCCTTTCGAAGGGTGTTGACAGCAGATGGATCTCCTCACCATAGGAGCCCGCTTCTTCCAAAGGAATTGGAAGAGTGCGCGCTCCGAGCAACTTCACCGGGCCCTCCGTCCAGCGCCCGACGACGCCATCGGAGGGCATCGATCTACCCCTCCACGTGCCGAGTTGCAGACCGATCGACTTGTCCCGGTTCAGCTTAGCCCCTGTAAACCTTTCGTACTCCTCCAGTAAGGTGCCGATCGCCCCGATTTCCGAGGCCGTCGACACCATTACTGTTACGTCATCAGCGTAGACTGATACCGCTTTCCGCAATCCTGGTTCCAACGGGATGCCCTGCAACAACTCCAACTTCCGCAGCAGTGGCTCTAGAGTCATTACATACAGAAGGGAGGAGAGAGGGCACCCCTGTCGGATGGACCGCGCGATTTCGAACAGCTCCGAGAGGTAGCCGTTCACCTTGACCCTAGAGCAGATGCGGCTGCTGTGCATGGCATTGATCCAGCCCCTGAAAACGGGTCCGAAGCCTGCCGCCGCTAGCACCGCATCCAGGTAACCATGGTCGACCCTATCGAACGCCTTAGATTGATCCAAGTTGATCAGGGCCCCACCAAAGCCGGGTTCGTTCCCAACCCTCTCTATGATGTATCGCATGAGGTGGAGGTTGTCGTGGATGGACCTGGACGGGATAGCACATGTCTGCGCTTCTCCCACCAGGTTGCCCACGACAAGCGCCAACCTCTTTGCTAGCACCTTGGCCAAAATCTGTAACTCTGTATTTAGCAGAGTTATGGGCCTGAAATTATTTATATCGTCCCCCTTGTTCTCGTCCTTCCTCATTAGCGTGACTACGCCCTTGGTCACAGCACAGGGAATTCTCCCGTTCTGTTGCCAGTTGCAGTAGACCGCCTCGAGGAGATCGGGGAACAAGTCCTGCATAGCTAGATATAGTTCGTATGGAAGACCATCGAGACCCGGGGATTTGCGTTTGCCGCATTGGCTCAGCACGTCCTCTATCTCAGCGGCTGAAATCGGCTCCTCGCAGGACTTCGCCTCCCTGTCCGAGAGACGTGGCAGGCCGTCGAGGTATGGACCGAAGTCCACATCCCCAACCGGCTCCCCGCCCCTTCCGAACAATCTGGCAAAGTGCTTTTGAAAAGCCTCGCACATCTGCTTAGGTTCAAGGATCACCCGTCCATCCTGGTCTCGCAAAGACCGGATAGTGGATCTGCTCCCTCTTTTGGCTTCTGTCACGCGGGCCCAGCTAACAGCTTTGGTCCCCTCGTTTCCCAGAGCACGTATTTTGCTTCGGACGATGCAGCCTTCGTGTTTCGCGTCGAAGAACTGGCCCAGGGCTGTTCTCGACGCTAGCAGTCTGGCCACGTCGCCGCTTCTAATTGCCTCTTCTACACTATCTACCAGCTCCCTTTCCTTCCTATTTCTATTTGAGGCTAACTCCTTACTAAATTCTATAGAGACTACTCTAATCTCTCATTTGAAAAATCCCCACCACCTGCTGTTGACGATGGCGCCCGTCAACCGCTCCTTATCTAAAGTGCTAATCCGGTCCCTTTAAGCCTTACTTGCCGGTAAGGACAAGTTGAGCTTCCAGTAACCGGGTCCCTGTCTATGCGTTCTGTCAAGGTTGACCATGCAGCTTACTAACTTGTGGTCTGAATAGCCAACCATGCTCATTTTTGGACAACTTAAAAAGTCCTTATCCTTATTTCTAACTAAGAACGTATCTAGGTACGACCTAGATGATCCGCTGCGATTTTCCCAAGTCCAGGTTGGCGCAGTCGGAAAATCTAGTCGATATCTATCGGCCAGGTCAAATCGACCGATTAACCCTTTGAGGCTATTACACCCCTCTCTATCGGGACAGGCCCCTACGTAGTCCCAACGTGCATCTAGGATACCATTCTAGTCCCCCACTAATAGCAAGGAACGGGACGTCCCTAGAAAAGTCTCCAGACGATGGAAGAAGTCCGGCCGCATTGACCCGAAAGGGCCGTAGGCGGCTACCAACCTAAACGCTCCGCCTTTACCACTGCCAAGGTCCAGAACCACTAGTCGACCCTCGGGTCCAAATGTACCGTCTATGTTGCGAGACCCAGATGTTTTTGCAGCAGAACGACAACCCCACCCCCACCTCCGGGCTGACAGAGAGATACGTCCTTTTTAAAGTTGTCTTTTAGAGTTTTATAAGTGTCCTTTGGGGCCTTAATCATTTTGAGGTGGGGAAATCCCCTGCCTGGGTGAAGTTAGGCCCTTGGGTTTTTATTAAATTGTTGTTGTACACAATGTTTAACAGTTTTCTGTTTCTTGTGTTTATGTATGTGTATGCATGTTTTTGTTTGCTGTTGTTGTGTGCTCTTTTGTGTTGGTGTCGGTGTTATGTTTTGGGGAGGGGTTGTTTTCATTTGTGTGTCTGAGGCCACAGGGGCACAAAAGAAGGGGACAAATACAAAGGGGGAAGTTTACATACAATAAAAACATGTAAAATATTATCACAAATGCAATTTAAAAAATTAGTCGATTTATCCAATAGGGGGAGACATAGATATATAGATAGATAGATAGATAGATAGATAGATAAGTTTCTTTTATTTGCCACTAGGGCATCAAAAGTGGGACAAGTACAAAGGGGGGAGTTTACACAAAAAGGCGTCCTCAATAAGGAGGAGGCAATAACAAAATATAAAAATAAAATAAGATATAACAAAAAATAAAATTTTTAACAAAATCCTCAATAGAGAGGAGGCGCCTTGGGGGGTCGCACACACCCCCGAAAAAAGTGTGCAACCCTTTTCCTCAGGAGCACAGAGAGGGGGTGCTCCCTCGTTCCTTCCTCTTTTCCACCTACAGGCTTATGTAAAGAGAAGGCCCATTCACACGGGCCATTCTCGCCACTTTCACCCACCTTTCATAAAAACGACTGGGGTGCAGCACCTCTCTCTCCATCCTGATCCTTCTTCCGAAATGATATCGGAAGAAACGGACCAGTTGTTGGCCAGAGAGAAAGGTGCCTGACCTCAGTCCTTTCAGACGCGTCCACCATACAACCTCTTTCGCCATGGCTATTACGCACAGAAACACCGCCTCTGCTTCATCTTTGAAGGGGGGAGGCGGATTGATCATTACAATAGACTCGGTGGTCAACCGGATCGGTCCCACCCTTGACAGCAGTTGTTCGACATAGCCCCACAGATCGGCTACGCCCGAGCAGTGTACCAATGCGTGTGCAACGGTTTCCTCGTCGCACACGCATCTGGGAAAGATCTTTTTGGCGGGGTCCCTACCCGGGCGCCCGTGTCTGTAGAGCCTTTCTCTAACGGGTAAAGCCCCTCGGTAGCACTGCCAGGCCAGGGACTTCTGGAAGTTGTCCATAGGTCCCAGGCTGAATGTCCTACCGAACAGGCTGGCCAGTTCGTCCTCCTCCATGTCTAGGGCTTCTCCGAGTGCGTCGTCGCACCTGCTGCGTACCAGCCCTCTATAGAATGTTGCGGTGGAGTCTCCACTGATAACCGGATCCGCCTGCCAGAGGGCGGTGAGCGCCTGGGCACACTCAGTGTGCCAGGCGCCCAGTTTTCTCGGTCTTTGCTTGACCCAGGATTGCAGCTCGGTGAGTGAGACGAGTCTGGGAAAGGTTCGTCACACAAACGAGGCCCACACCGGTTGTCCGGTGAGGAATACGTAGAGGTGCCGTAGCCTTAATGCGTGTTTACGCATCATTAGCCACGGCATCCCCAGCCCTCCTTTCGAAGGGTGTTGACAGCAGATGGATCTCCTCACCATAGGAGCCCGCCTCTTCCAAAGGAATTGGAAGAGCGCGCGCTCCATCTTGGTGAGGGTTTCCCTTGGGCAGGGCACTACGGTCAGGCGGTAGTAGATGACGGACGCTATATAAGTGTTCGCCACCTCCGCCCGACCTTTCAGGGATAGTTTGCAACTGGCCCACTTCTGGGTCAGTGCAAACACCCTGTTCGTAACCTCCGCCCAGTTTTTCTCCACCTGGAGGTCCGGTCCGAACCAGACCCCGAGCAACTTCACCGGGCCCTCCGTCCAGCGTCCGACGACGCCATCGGAGGGCATCGATCTGCCCCTCCACGTGCCGAGTTGCAAACCGATCGACTTGTCCCGGTTCAGCTTAGCCCCTGTGAACTTTTCGTACTCCTCCAGTAAGGTGCCGACCGCCTCGATTTCGGAGGCCGTCGACACCATTACTGTCACATCATCGGCGTAGGCTGACACCGCTTTCCGCAATCCCGGTTCCAAAGGGATGCCCTGCAACAACTCCAACTTCCGCAGTAGTGGCTCGAGAGTCAACACATACAGAAGGGAGGAGAGAGGGCACCCTTGTCGGATGGACCGCGCGATTTTGAACGGCTCCGAGAGGTAGCCGTTCACCTTGACCCTAGAGCAGATGCGGCTGCTGTGCATAGCAGTGATCCAGCCCCTGAAAACGGGTCCGAAGCCTGCCGCCGCTAGCACCGCATCCAGGTAACCATGGTCGACCCTATCGAACGCCTTAGATTGATCCAAGTTGATCAGAGCCCCACCAAAGCCGGGTTCGTTCCCAACCCTCTCTATGATGTATCGCATGAGGTGGAGGTTGTCATGGATGGACCTGGACGGGATAGCGCATGTCTGCGCATCTCCCACCAGGTTGCCCACGACAAGCGCCAACCTCTTTGCTAGCACCTTGGCCAAAATCTGTAACTCTGTATTTAGCAGAGTTATGGGCCTGAAGTTACTTATTTCGTCCCCCTTGTTCTCGTCCTTCCTCACTAGCGTGACTACGCCCTTGGTCACAGTACAGGGAATTCTCCCGTTCTGTTGCCAGTTGCAGTAGACCGCCTCGAGGAGATCGGGGAACAAGTCCGGCATAGCTAGATATAATTCGTAAGGAAGACCATCGAGACCCGGGGATTTGCGTTTGCCGCATTGGCTCAGCACGTCCTCTATCTCAGCGGCCGAAATCGGCTCCTCGCAGGACTTCGCCTCCCTGTCCGAGAGGCGCGGCAGGCCGTCGAGGTATGGACCGAAGTCCACGTTCCCAACCGGCTCCCCGCCCCTCCCGAACAGTCGGGCAAAGTGCCTTTGAAAGGCCTCACACATCTGCTTAGGCTCAAGAATCGCCCGTCCATCCAGGTCTCGCAAAGACCGGATGGTGGATTTAGTTCCACTGTTGGCCTCTGTCACGCGGGCCCAGCTAACAGCTTTGGCCCCCTCGTTCCCTAGAGCACGTATTTTACTTCGGACAACGCAGCCTTCGTGCTTCGCGTCGAAAAACTGGCTCAAAGCCGTTCTCGACGCTAGCACTCTGGCCACGTCGCCGCTTCTAATTGCCTCTTCTACTCTATCTATTAGCTCCCTTTCCTTCCTATTCCTATCCGCAGCTAGAACCTTACTAAATTCAATCGAGACTACTCTAATCTCTCTCTTTAGAGATACCCACCACCTGCTGTTGACGATCGCTCCAGTCAACCTTTCCTTAACTAACGTACTAATCCGATTCCTGTAGGCTCTACTTGCCGGCAAGGACAAGTTGAGCTTCCAGTAACCGGGGCCCTGTCTATGCGTTCTATCAAGGTTGACCATGCAGGTCACCAACTTGTGGTCTGAATAGCCAACCATGAGCATTTCTGGACAACTTAAAAAGTCCCTGTCCTTATTTCTAACTAAAAATCTATCTAGGTGCGATCTAGATGATCCGCTGCGATTTGACCAAGACCAGGTTGGCACCGTCGGAAAATCTAGTCGAAATCTATCGGCCAGGTCAAATCGGCCGAGTAACTCCTTGAGGCTGTTGCACCCCTCTCTATCGGGACATGCCCCTGCATAGTCCCAACGTGCATCCAGGATACCATTCCAATCCCCCACTAAAAGCAGGGAACGGGACGTCCCTAGAAAAGACTCCAGACGCTGGAAAAAGTCGGGCCGCTCTGTCCCAAAAGGGGCATATGCGGCTATCAGCCTAAAGGCTCTACCTTCACCACTGCCAAGGTCCAGCACCACCAGTCGACCCCCTGGGTCCAAGTGAACTATCTGTGTTGCAAGGCCCATATGTTTTTGCAGCAGAACGACAACCCCACCCCCACCTCCGGGCTGACAGAGAGATGCGTGCATCTCAAAGTCGTCAAAGGTGGGGGCTAGCTGATCCGGGCCTCGCAGATAACCATCACATTTATAGATTGTGACCTGAGGTCATTTAGAAGCGTTGCTTGCTTCCAAGACGAGCCCAGGCCACGCGCATTTAGACACCCTACTCTTAGCACAGCCATGTTGGTGGTAAAGAGAAAAGGCACTTACCTCTCTGCGTCCCGGGAAACGGGCCGCTCAATTTCCATGCTGGTTGGGGATGGGTTGTTGGGTGGGGTTGTGGTTTGTGGAAGTGAAGGGGCATCGGTGTGTTGTGGGGTTGGGGTGTTTGTCGTTGAGTGGGTGTCTGGGTGGGGTGGGGGGGTGAAATTTTTTAGGAGGACGCGGTTGATTGGTTTGGCGCAGGGGGGGCCCACGTCCTCCGTGAAATTTATTTTCAGTGTTTTGTACAAGTGCATTGGGACTTTTATCATTTTCAAATGAGGTAGTCCCACAGCAGTTATAAAGTTTGGCCCTTCAGTTTGGACCGAAGGGTTTGCTGAAATTGTTTTCCGTAATTCTTTGTTGTCTGTGTTCATGTATGTGTATTGTAAGGTCTTTTTTTGTGTAGCAGTTAGTGTTGTGTGACAGGGAGGGGTGGTTTGTGTGTAGTTTGTGTTCTCTTGGGGGGGATTAAAGTTAACATGTGTGTCTGTGGTGCGTCTCCTCTTCTTTCTTTTTACTTGTTGGAAGGGATCTTTTTCGTCTTGCGACGAAAGAGGTTCGTCTTCCTTGTTGGGTGGGAGGGGTATGTTTTCTGGTAGTGTTTGCGGTGTGCGTGTTTTTGTATTTGTTTTGGGTGGGGAGGGATTGGGTGGGACAGTATTCTGTGTTATTTTTTCACGTGTTTGTTGTTGTTGTTGTTGTGGTGGTGGTGGTGGGGTTGTTGGTTTTTGTTGTTGTTGTGGTTGTTTTTGTTGTTGTAGTTGGGGTGGTGTTGGTGTTGGTAGCAGTGTTTTTTTCTGTGTGAGCTGGGGACAGGCAGCCCTCAGGTGGCCTCTATTGCCACAGAGGTAACAGGAGTGACGCCTACCCTCCACAATAATGTTGAGGTGGGTACGGTCATCCAGCATGACGCGCTCAGGGATTTGGGCGATGCGTTCTGGCCTTATTTGGGTCAGAACTTCGAGGCTCGTTCCACTGAACGCGTCGCCGGATGCCTTCCCTATTGAGATGAGGTTGTCCTCGTCTAAATTGAGGAAACCGGTTAGTAACCACCAGTAGTTTATGTTTGGGGTGATGGTGGTTATCCATATCCTCTGGGTTTTTTTACCCATGTAGGTGGGGAAGAAGGTGTAGTGTGTGGACCGAATTGGCGACACAGAGTATTTTTTTGCCGCCAATTCGTCTTTCATCAATATGGATAAACTCCCATAGAGTTTATCCTTTTGTATGAAAGTGATGTCTCTCATCGCGTCTTTCAAGACTAACTGAATTTCCGCTTGAGATGGTTGCGCTGGTTTCTTTGTTTTATTTAAAATTGTTCGGAATACGACAGTTCGTAATTCCGTCTGTCTATAGATAGATAGATAGATAGATAGATAGATAGATAGATAGATAGATAGATAGATAGATAAAAACTACTACGCCTGAAATTGAATTCACGACCTTACGATCGGGAACTGAAGACCATAAACACTAAGCACGCATCTTCACATAAGATGCACATTTACACACAGAAACATAAACACTCCTTCACACAGAAACACACACGCACATTTACTCTCACAACTCCCATAACTTACACAACAGGAAGTGCTATAACAGAGCGTGACATTTATTCAATGTTCCAATAAAGTTCAAAAGAAAATGGAGGAGAATTCAATTTGAAAGAAAACTGTTTACTTCCGGTTTCTAGTCGTTGAGAACAAAATATTATCCTCATCATCATCATCAGCAGCAGCAGCATTATTATCATTGTAAAACAAAATTTAAAAAAAATACATTTTTTTAAATATAAAAGAATTCATGACTATTGATATGTCTTATATAAAAATAAACATTATTCGGTCCAAGTTGAGCAAGTCACATTTTATAAGAAAAAAGAAACCGTTATTGTTAATATTATTGTCATCCATTAGTCTTATGTTTTTAGTGCATGTTTATGGGGAGGAGGAATTACTTCTAAGTGAGCGCTGTTCTATGGCGTTGAGTCTCGGTAATGTTTTGTTTAACTTTTATATTTTTCTATTGTATTGTAGATAGTTTGTGTAATATGTGTACAGTGTCTATTTATGCAATTGTCTATTAGTTGTGTATACAAGGGTCGGCTGAAATGTTCATAGGCTGACCAAGATACTCTCGTGGAATGACCAAAATGATGTTTATTTTTCAACATAGTCCCTGGAAAGAAACAGTGCATTTATTAATAAGAAGAGTTGAAAATAATGTCTGCGCGATTTCACAACTCTAGCATCACTCCTTCATAGTCAGCCTATGAACTTTTCAGCCACCTTCTTATAGGTATATGTAAGTCGTGGCGTTTGGATTGTTTATTTGCTTCTTTTTTTAATCGTGTTCAAACTAAGAAACAAATAATCTATATTTCACATTTCGTCAAACGCGTGTGTGTCCGAGGGTCAGCTGAAAAGTTCATTGGCTATCTCTGAAGGAGTGATGCTAGAGCTGTAGAATCTTGCATGCATTAATTTCCTCTCTCCTTATTAATAACTGCATGATTTCGTTCCAGGAAAACTGACATCTGACTGTTCAAAAAAGACTTAATAACCAGTGGCAACTTCTCTTAAAAATGAGCGACATTTGACATCGTGGTGTTATCAAGTATGTATTTATTCACGTATGAATGTTTATGGAACTAAATCAAATCCACATTCCACCACCATAAATGAAACTTGAAGATAAGCCCACCTAATGGTCCCGGTCGACAGGATGGAGAAGACATTGCCTCAAAGGATGGCGAGGGAAACGTGTTGCAACAGCCACTCAATCGCAGATCTCGCAATGGGGGCAACCAAATCCATCCCATAGCTGAGAGCAGGAATGTAGTCCTGGGACCAAGAACGCCGGAAGTCTCCACTGCTACATTGCAAAGGTGGTTAGTGATAAAATGATCAATCGCTGGACATTGTGGGCCTTCATCTTTGGAATCTGTACTCAATCGCGTGATTCCCAACAGAAGAAGGAGAAGAAGAAGAAGAAGAAGAAGAAGAAGAAGAAGAAGAAGAAGAAGAAGAAGAAGAAGAAGAAGAAGAAGAAGAAGAAGAAGAAGAAGGTGGTGGTGGTGATGGTGATTGATTTGTGGTATGGTGGATTGGCAGTATCGGTAGAGAGTCGGACGCCATGCTTTGCAGCATAGTTACGTGCCTCTACGGTCTGAGTTCAAATCCCGCCGAGGTTAACTTTGCCTTTCATCCTTACGGGGTCGATAAAATATAGTACCAGTAATGTACTGGGATAATTGCTGGCCTTGTGCCAAAAGTAGAAACAATTATGTTGAGCGTGTCCTTAGAACTTGTATTTGATTAAACTTTTTATAAATCCTGATTTTTCTTATTGGTTCAGAAGTAAACAACGGGCAGAGAAGAACTTGGAGAGGAAAAAAATGAAGAACAAAAATGTGAGTTGTTCTACAGGATTTTTTTTTCTTTTTCTTTTTTTTTTTGTACTGTTCCTTTTTTTTCTCTGCCCTTTGTTGCAACTTCTGTACTATTTATTTTACGCATGCGATGTGACATATTCCTTGTTTACTTAATGATCATCTATCTCCAACTTTATTTTTACTTTACTTTTATTTCGTTCATATATGTCAACATCAACTTTGATAAGTAAATTACAAGTGCCATTCTTAATATAGATTAACATGCACATATTTTCGTTCTTATAAAAGACGTATATATATATTTGTAATGTTCCCTAACATTCCAATACGGCTTAAAATGATACATACAAAATTTTGGACTATAACTTTAATGCATTTGTTTATTATTTGGCAGTATCTGTAGAGCGTCGGACAATATGCTTTGTGGCATAGAGTTACGGCCCTATACGTTCTGAGTTCAAATCCCGCCGAGGTTAGCTTTACCTTCTCATCATTATGGGGTCGATAAAATAAAATATCAATCACGCACTGGGGTCGATTTAATCGATGTTCCCCTCTCCTAAGATTGTTGGCCTTGTGCCTAAATCAGAAACCATTATTATTATTGGCAGTATCGGTAGAGGGTCAGACGCCATGCTTTCCAGCATAGTTACGTCCCTTTACGATCTGAGTTCAAATCCCGCCGAGGTTGACTTTGCCTTTCATCCTTACGGGGTCGATAAAATAAAGTATCAGTAATGCACTGGATAATTGCTGGCCTTGTGCCTAAAGTAGAAACAATTATTATTATTATTATATTATCACTACTGCCACTACTATTACTACTACTATCGTCACTGGAGCCAAGTACCACTCCTAGCAAAGTAAAGTATCATCGGTTGTTGTTGCTACTGAAAATAATTCGAACTGACAAAGCAACATATCTACAGCCAAACCTGTCAGACCCGATTCCAGAACAAGTTGAAGCCAAATCTCAACAATGGTGCCACAAAAGAATTCCATAGACTTGATGATGGAGTGGTGAAGCTAAATCTGACCAAGAGATAGTGGCCTTTAATAACCCCTTTTTACTGATGCTGTAAGGCTATATATTCTAAGTCATATGTTACCAGTGCTTCGAGAAATCAATGAATCGAAACAACCGAAGTAAACTTTATTTGTTTTTAATGTTTTTCTATGGTATTAGGGGGGGTTCTGTTCAACTTCTAGCTGTCTGATGAGGTCATAACTGTTGCATAACGGTTATCATCGAAATATATATAACAGCGATTATTGTACTTCATGTTTATAAATATGCTCCGGAGTAAACCCGACATGCTAAAGTATCGATGATAAACTAACACATACGCTAATTAATATATATAGTGTGTGTGTAATCCTATTTACTCTGGATCTGTCTCAAAGCCAGGATAAGAGATCGTAGCCCCTAATTTACAATAACGAGTATGATGAAAGGTGAGTTTTCATTATCGTTCTGCTCAATCAGGGAGGATTTGCAGCGAAAAAACAACAAAAAGTCTACGTCAGAGATTATGAACCTTTCTCTCTCTCCCTCTCTCTCTCTCTCTCTTTTACCCCTTCCAGTTCAGGTAATGTGCTATTTACTCACACTCTCATCCCCTTTCTCTCTCCCTTTCTCTCCCCTTCTCTCTCTCTCTCCGTCTCTCTCTCACTCTTTCCCAATCGCTCTCTGTCTCTTTCATTCACACGAGAGACATGCATAGCTGTGAGGTTTAGAAAGTTCGCTTCACAACCAGGCAAGGAGTTTCCAGCTCAATCGCTCTGCAACATGACAATAAAAAAATGTTTTAATAATTTCATAAATATATGTGTGTATATATATATATATATATATACACACACACACATATATTTATGAAATTATTTAAAATAATTTTTATTGTCATGTGATGCATACATATAATGCATAGAAACATGTATTGTATATCTGGTGATGTACGAATTTATTCCTTTATGCATATATCAATATATATATACATATATATTTACATATATATATAATATATATATATATATATATATATATATATATATATATATATATATATATATATATATATATATATATATATATATATATATATATGTATATATTTATTTAGGTTTGAAGGTTCACCACTGGATAGAGTTGGTCATTCCGTATGGTCAATCTTGATGTAATAATATGGAGAGTACTCAACGTAAAGCAGCTCAACCGTCTTCGTTTGTGTGGTTATTGGTGCTAGTACGGAGTTAATTATTATAATAAAATAACAATATTATATATATATATATATAATAAGGGTATATACAAGGGCGGTGAATTGGCAGTATCGGTAGAGGGTTGGACGCCATGCTTTGTAGCATAGTTACGTCCCTTTACAGAATTCAAATCCCGCCGAGGTTAACTTTGCCTTTCATCCTTACGGGGTCGATAAAATAAAGTACCAGTAATGTACTGGGTATTTGCTGGCCTTGTGCCTAAAGTAGAAACAATTATTATATATATATATATTTCTATATATATATACATAGACGTTTGTATATATATGTATATATTCTTGTACGTTCGTATGTATGTATGCATGTATGAATATACATGTGGAAGATTGAACACAGGCATAGTCAAAAGACTAACTGCAAATGATTTCTATTAAAAGTTAATATACGTAAGTTAATATGCTGTAAGCTGTTCTAGCTACTACAGAACTGACATCATCCTGCTGTCCGAAACAGCTGCTTCTTTGTCCATGGCAAATGCATTCCTTTGTTGAAACATGATTCTCACTCGAAATATCGAAATGTTTATAGAACAAAACTACATACATACATACATATATATATATATATATATATATATATATATATATATATATATATATATATATATATATATATATATATGTATGTATGTATGTATGTATGTGTGTATGTGTGTGTGTGCTTTAGCACTTGAAATTTATCAGTCAAGTTGCCGATAGGAACTACCCATAATTTAATTTATTATTAGTGAAAAGAAAGAATGACAATACGGCTGCAAACTGCTCTGTTTCCGATACTAAGTGTCTGCTTTTATAATTATCCCCTTTTAAATTATACATACATATGTGTGTGTGTGTGTGAGAGAGAGACTGCAAGTGTGTGTATGTATGTGGATATGTAAATAAATATGTATACATGTATACAAATATATGCGTATACATGTAAATGCATATATATATATATATATATATATATATATATATATATATATATATGTATATATGTATACATGTATACAAATATATACATATACATGTAAATGCATATATATATATATATATATATATGTATACATGTATACAAATATATACATATACATGTAAATGCATATATATATATATATATATATATATATATAAAATAAAGTTATATAAATGTCAAATGATTAAAATTTAGCTTCGTTTATTACTGCTATATATATTTCAGTGACAGGCATCTTTGGCTGTGACCTTTTCAGGCAGTTTGAATTAGTATTGACAATATTATTGACAATATTATACACCTCAACAACATATGTACTTGTCTATACCATACTAATTCAAACTGCCTGAAGAGGTCACAGCCAAAGATGGCTGTCACTGAAATATATATAGCAGTAATAAACGAAGCTAAATTTTAATCATTTGACTTTTATTTAACTTTATTTTACACTACTCCGGAGTAACCAAACCAACCTGCGCACTTCGTCGAGTGCTCCAGACTGCATACTGAGGTGTGGTATACAACCAACATAAACTCAATATATATATATATATATATATATATATATATATATATATATATATATATATATATATATATATATACATATATATATATATATATATTAGAAAGTGAGGGTTTTTTTACAAATTGAAAAATAACCGAGGTGTCCTACATGAGTGAATGTATAAAGAAAAAGAGATGAAATCGAAAATGCAACTGGAGTCTTATTTTTTTTTTAAATATATATATTTATTTGCTTTTCAAAAAGTGAGTTGAGATGGAGGGTCTGTGGTTTTTCTCACATCTGGTTGGTCTCTGAATGTTACTTGTTTTATATGGAAAAAGTGGCTCGAAATGCCAGGTTTTTCGAGAAGTAATTTGATTGGTTTGTCAATAATTATAATAAATTTCGCGCCAGTTCGCGTTACAATAGTTCTTCAAATAAGAGGGGGGTTGTCACAGGTTGTTTTTTCATATATGAGTGTTTGAATTTCTTTTTACTTGAAAAAAGGAGGCTCACGACGGCTTTTTTTTTGGTTGGTTATAAATGAAATTATGGCTGTCCGGTGAACAAGTTTTCATTAAATTTTCGTGCCCTTATTTGGAAATCCATTCTGTAGCCTTTTTAGAGAATTTTATGATAAGTGAAAGATAATTGTTTCTACTTTAGGCACAAGGCCAGCAATTACCCAGTGCATTACTGGTACTTTATTTTATCGACCCCGTAAGGATGAAAGGCAAAGTCAACCTCGGCGGGATTTGAACTCAGATCGTAAAGGGACGTAACTATGCTAGAAAGCATGGCGTCCAACCCTCCACCGATACTGCCAATCCACCGCGAAAGATAATGGTCAAGAGAAAGGGATGGGAGAATTGTTCTGTTTCAGTGAATATGGTTAGTTCGCTGGGGTGTCAGAATTAAGATTTTCTATTGAATAAAGACAGTAAAGATATGTATGTTTATTTGTGTGCTTTTGTGTGTGTGCGTGTGTGTGTGTTGTGTGTGTGTGTGTTTGAATTTCTTTACTTAAAAAAAGATGGCTCAAGAAGGCTTTTTTTAATAAACGTGATTTGATTGGTTATAAATGAAATTTGGCTGTCACGTGAACAAGTTTTCATTACATTTTTGCGCCCTTATTTGGAAATCTATTCTGTAGCATTTATAGAGAATGTTATGACAAAGGAAAGATAGTGGTCAAGAGAAATGGGATTGGGAGAATTGTTCTGTTCAGTGAATATGGTTAGTTCGCTGGGGTGTCAGAGTTCAGATTTTCTATTGAAGTAAAGATATATATGTTTATTTGTGTGCTTGTGTGTGTGTGTGTGTGTGTGTGTGTGTGTGTATTGGAAGATGATTCTATTAGTAGAAATGGGGGAGGGAGTTGTGTGTGTTTGTATATGGGTGTTATGTGTGTGTGTATATGGGTGTTATGTGTGTGTGTGCGAGTATGTTAAGATGGAGAGAATATATATTTTGTGTGTGTGTATATATGTGTGTAGGAAAGTGGTTCTATTAGTAGAAATGGGGGAGGGGGTTGTGGGTGTGGGGGTTGTTATGTGTGTGTATGGGTGTTATGTGTGTGGGAGTATGGTTAGCATGTTAAGATGAAGAGAATATATATATATATATTGTGTGTGTGTGTGTGTGTGTGTGTGTGTGTGTGTGTGTGTGTGTGTGTGTGTGTGTGTGTGTGTGTGTGTGTGTGTGTGTGTGTGTGTGTAGGAAAATCATTCCTTTAGTAGGAATATTTTTGAATGAACAAATTTTCCTTACTTATTCGTATTTGTTCTGTTGTATTGTCAGTGCAACGTATGTTAAGGTTTATTTAGTTCGGGTTTTTATTTTCTAAAGTAGAAGGTGTTATGTGTGTGTGTGTGTATGTCATATTATGGTGTTGACATAATGTATATTAAACCATATTTAATGATGGTCTATATTTTTGAATAAACATATTTTCCTTATTTATTCGTATTTGTTCTATTGTTTTGTTAACGCAAAGGTAAAATGGGAAGACTTGGAATTTGGGTGTCTTATTACTTGCGCAAATGTCTAGATGTGCACTTAGTGGTATCTGTCTCGTGGTTGGATCTCGTAATTGTTGGCGATGAACTGTCATTCTGTTTCTGAGTGTGAGTTTAGTTTGTCCTATATAATCTTCATTGTATCCGTTACATTTAATGGCATAAATTAGATTTTTTGATGAGCAAGTGAAGTGATTTTTTACAGTAAAATTTTGTCCTGATTTAAATGTATACGTTTTGCCTTCAATGAGGTGAGTGCAGATTCCACAATTAGAGCGACCACATTTTTTGATACTTGGTTGTGGGTTTGTGGTAGGTAATTTGGCATTGGTGAGTAATGTTTTCAGTGATTTTGGTTGTCTTTTGCTTTTGATTATTTTGTGTGTTTCAAGGGCTTTTTTCATTCTTGGGTTTTGTTTTAGTAGTGGGATGTTCTTGTGAATAGTGTTGTAAGCTTCCGCATTTCTTGGGTTGTGTGTTGAGATATATGATAGAATATTGGACGTACCTTGAATTTGTTTCTGTTTCCGTAATTCATCAATGCCTATTGCTTTAGCCCTTTCTATTCCATTATTTATTAGTAATAGTGGGTACTCTCTCTCGAGTAGAATTTCCTTTAATTCTTGAAGTCTTTTATTTCGCGTTTCATAATTGGAGACAATTGTGCAAATTCTTCTTGCTAGGTTAAAAGGAATGTTCGTCTTCGTGTGCTTTGGATGGTTGGAGGTGAATAGCAGATATTGTTTGGAATCTGTTGGTTTGTAGTGTATGTCAGTTTCGATATTTATGTCTTTTTTTAAGATTAAGATGTCCAGAAATGGGAGTTGATCTTGGCTGTATTCCATTGTGAATTGGATGTGGTTATTGATGCCGTTTATTAAGTTTTTGAAATCCTTCAGTTGGTCGAGTGTGTGGGACCAAAGAATGAGGCAATCATCCAAGTAGCGTTTCCAATTCTCTGATAAATATTTGTAGAAGTTCAATCCGTATTTTGATTTGGACTGTTCATATATCTGGACTTCTAAGTATGCCATGACTAAGTTGGCATAAGTTGGAGCGGCTTTTGTACCCATCGCAGTCCCCGATATTTGCTTGTAAGTATTGCCATCGAAATCAAAAAAGTTGTTCTGTAAGATGAATTTTAATCCCTCGGTGATGAAGCTTTTTTCTAGTCTGTCAGGTATCTCATTGGGATATTTCTCTAGCTAGAATCCTATTGCTTCTAGTCCGTATTGGTGTGGGATCGTTGTGTAGAGATTCACTACATCGAAAGACACAATAATAGTATCGCTGTTGACATGTTTGGGGAGGTGGTTTAAGAGGTCCAGATCGTCTCTTACAAGGCTTGGTATGTGTTTCAGAATTGGTTTCAGTAGTATGTCTATAAAGTTGCTCAGTCTGTGTGTTTCACATTGTGGGCCCGCTACAATTGGTCTTAATTTAAGGTCTGTGGGGTATTGTGTGTTCACGCAGGTTGAGGTGGATTGTTTACAGGCATCGTTGATTATTTTACACTTGTGGATCTTTGGAAGTCCGTAAAGGTTGCTGGTTTTGTATTCAAAATTTGTTAAATAATCGCGTTCTTTTTTAGTTAGGTCTTCCTGGTATCGATAAATCAGTGTGTTTAATCTGGTCATTATTTTTGATTGCTGGTAGTTTTTTACTCTTTCATAGTAATTAGTATTTTGTAAGAGAGAGAACATAGAATTTTTATATTTTTCAGCCTCCATAATGACAACAGTACTTCCCTTGTCCACTTCCTTAATTATAATGTCCGTATTGTTTTTTAGTTCATGGATAATCTCCCATTCCCTTCGACTCGTGTTGGGTTTGGGTTTAGGTTGCGGTAGTTCATGGTATGGGAAGGTAGCTATGTGGTCACAAAATTTGTCCAGAACTCTGTTTCTACCTTTTGTTGGGTTGTAGCTGCTTTTATTCCGTACAATTGATTCGTCGTTATTCTCCTTGTCAAAGAATTCCTCTGTGAGACGTAATTTTCTACAGAAGTGTGAGATATCGTCATTTATCTCATTGGGGTTAGAGTATTGTGGTGTTGGTGTGAATTTCAGTCCTTTGGAGAGAATTTTTACTTGTATATATATGTATGTATGTATGTATGTGTGTGTATGTATATACATGCATATATATACGCATATGCACATACATGCATGTATTCGGATAGCTTTGATAGATAGATAGATCGATTTCTTTATTAGCCACAAGGACGCACAAGAAAAGGGGACAATACAAAGACACGCCGAGGATTTTACATACAGTTGTGTAAAAAATATAAAAACAAACAAATACAACAATTGAAATCCCCAAGGGAGGCGCCACAAATGGGTTGTTTAATACCCCGTCGATAGAACAACCCTCAACTCCAGGAGCGTGTTGTGCAAGTGCTCCTTTCTTCCTTTTGCTCCCTTCTTCAACCTACAGGCTTATAAACAGAGAAGGCCCAATCACTGGGGCCATTTTCGCTTCATTCACCCACCTTTCAGTAAATTTACTGGGGTGCAGTGCCTCTCTCTCCACTCTGATTCTCCTTCTAAAGTGATACTTAAAGAAGGGAATCAATTGTTGTCAGGAGAGAAAGGAATCTGTCCTCAGTCCTCTCAATCTCGTCCACCATATAACTTCTTTCACCATAGCCACCATACAGAGGAAAACCGCCTCTCTTTCGTTTTTGAAAGAGGCTGGCGGTTTGATCCTTACTATGGACTCGGCAGTCAACTGGATTTGTCCTATACGCGACAGCAGTTGTTCGGCATAGTTCCACAGGTCGGTTACGCCCGAGCAGTGTACAATTGCGTGCAGGACTGTTTCAATGTCCTGCGCGCATCTTGGACACGTCCTCTTGGAAGGATCCCTGCCGGGGCGTCCGTGTCTGTAGATCTTGTCACGTACCGGTAGAGCTCCTCGGTAGCACTGCCAGGCCAGGGACCTCTGGAAGTTGTCCATAGGTCCCGGGCGGAAAGTCCTACCAAACAGACTGGAGCTCATCGTCTTCGACGCCCAGAGTCTCTCCGAGCACGTCGTCGCCCTTGTAACGTACAATCCCTCTATAGAATGTCGAAGTGGAGTCTCCACTGATTGCTGCGCTCCCTTGCCAGAGGACTGTGAGCGCCTGAGCGCATTCAATGTGCCAGGCGCCCATCGTTTTCGGTCTTTTCTTGACCCAGGACTGCATCTCCGTCAACGAGACGAGCTGTGGGAAATCCTGTCTCACAAACGGTGCCCACACCGGTTGAGGGTCGGTGAGGAATACCTGGAGATGCCGCAGCCTCAGCGCATGTTTGCGCATCATCAGCCACGGCATTCCCAGCCCTCCGTTGGAAGGGTGCTGGCAGCAGACGGATTTCCTCACCAGCGGAGCCTGCTTCTTCCACAGAAACTGGAAGAGCATGTGTTCCATCTTGGCGAGGTGTTCACGGGGACAAGGCACGACAGTCAAGCGGTAGTAGGTTGACGGACGCTATGAAAGTGTTCGCCACCTCCGCCGACCTTTCAAGGACAGTTTGCACTCTGCCCACTTCTGGGTGAGTGCAAACACCTTGGCCGTGACCTCGTTCCAGTTTTTCTTCACCTGGTCCGTCCGTCCGTCCAGCGTCCAACGACGCTGTCGGACATCATCGGTTTGCCTCTCCACGTACCGAGTTGCAAACCGACAGACTTGTCCGGGTTTAGTTTTGCTCCCGTCAGCGTTTCGTATTCTTTCAGTAAGTTGCCGATCACCCCGATTTCCGAGGTGCTCGACATCATTACCGTGACGTCGTCGGCATAAGCCGACGCCGCTTTGCGCAGTCCTGGTTCTAGAGGGAGCCCTTCAACAGCTCCAATTTCCGCACGTGTTTTGCTTCTGACCACGCAGCCTTCGTGTTTCGCGTCGAAGAACTGGTCTAGTGCCGTTCTCGGCGCTCACACTCTAGCCGCGTTGCCACTTCTAAGTGCCTCCTCTACCTTGACTACTAGTTCTCTTTCTACTTTGTTTTTCTCTAAGGCTAACTCTCTGCTAAACTTTATCGATTCTACTCTAATTGCTTTCGAGAGAGTACCACCATCTATTGTTGACGATGGCTCCCGTTAACTGTTTCTTGACTAGTCTACTTATCAGTTCACTGTAAGCTTTACGTGCCGGCAACGACACGTTCAGCTTCCAGTATCCGGGTCCCTGTCTATGTATTCTATCACGTTTGACTAAGCAGACGACTAATTTGTGATCTGAGTAGGCAACCATGTGCATTCGTGGACAGCTTAACATCTCCTTGTCCCTTTCTCTAATGAAGAACCTATCTAAATACGATCTAGATGTCCTGCTGCGGTTTTCCCACGTCCACTGTGGTGCAGTCGGGAAATCCAGTCGGTACCTATCGGCCAGTTGGAATTGGCCGATAAAATTGTTGAGGCTGTTGCACCCCCCCCCCTCTACTGGAACATGCTCCCACATAGTCCCATCGTGCATCTAGGATACCATTCCAGTCCCCCACTAAAAGTAAGGAGCGAGATGTTCCCAGAAAAGACTCTAGACGCTTAAAGAAGTCTGGCCGCGATTGCGATTGCCCGGTCGGGGCATAAACTGCCACCAGTCTGAAGGCTCCACCTCCAATACTGTTCACGTCTAGGACTACCAGTCTACCCTCCGGGCCCAAGTGTACTTGCTGTACTTCGACGTCCAGGTTCTTCCGAAACATGACAGCCACTCCACCCCCACCTCCTGGCTGACAGAGAGATGCGAAGATGGGGTTAGTTGCTGCCTATCACATACATACCGTGTGACCTAAGGTCGTTTAAAAGTTGGCCCTGTTGGTGGAGAAGAGTTGGCGAAAAGAACTAAAAGGTGCACTTACCTTTTCGTTTCCTGGAGATCGGGTTGTTCAATCTCCATTTCAGTTCTGGTGGGGGTGTTGGGTGGAGTGGGGAAACATTTTAATAGGACGCGGTTAATAGGTTTTTGACAGGGGTTGCCAACATCCTGCGAAAACTGTTTTTCAATTTCTGATAGGTTTCTATCGAAACCCTTAGTTTTAGGTGTGGAGACGATTCTGTTTTGACGAAAGTTTTGCCCTCCGTCTCCACCTTGGGGTTTTGGGAGATGACCTCCATCAGACTCTTGTTGTTTGTGTTGATGTATGCGTATTGTTGTTTGTGTTTTTGTTGTATTGTTTTAGTTTGTTATTCGCCCGGGAGTTTTCTTTTTATGGTGGGTGCTTTTGTTTGGGGTGGTGTTGGTGTTGGTTTTGCTGGTAGGAGGATGTTTGACTGTGATGTTGTTTGTGTCTGTGGTTGTGTGTTGGTGTTGGTGATTGGAGTTTTGGGGGTTTTGTGGTGTCTCTTTTTTTGTTTTTTTAGATTTCCGAGGCTCTCCTTCTTCACTTAAAGAAGGAGAAGCAGCCTCATCTGTCGATGAATAATCATCGTCAGGAGTGTGGGATAGGAGTATGTTGTGTGGTGGTGGTGTTTCGGTGTGTGTTTTTGTGGTAGTGTTTGATGGTGTGGGATGGGTGGGGCTGTGTTCTTCAGGGGTGTTGTCTGTGTTTTTTTCTGTTGTTGTTGGTTGAGTGGCTGTTTGTTTTGGTGTGTTTGCTCGTTTTGTCTGTTGTTGTACTTGTGGTGGTGGTTGTTTTGGTGTTGGTGTTGGTAATTGTGTTTTCATAATGATGTTGTGGTGTGTTTGTGAAGGACAGGAGGCCTTTAGGTGTGCTGTGCTACCACAGCGAAAGCAATGAAGTTTTCGAACCTCCACCGTAATGTTTATTTTGCTGTTGTCGTCGATGATGACTTTTTCGGGTATTTTGGAGATTCTCTCCGGTCTCATTTGAATCAGAATCTCCAAATCAGTACCCGCCCACCTTTGTCTAATAGACTTTCGTATCGAAAGAATCATATCAGTCTCTGGCTCTACGAAGCCAGCCAACATCCACCAGATGTTAATATTTGGTGGTATATTTTTTATTTTTATTTTTTGTGTTCTTTTTCCCATGTGCGTAGGGAAAAGGGTGAATGCTTTTGACACCATTGGTGTCACAGAATGTTTTGGGGCGAGTGCCTCGCTTTTAAGCAGTACGGAAACACTTCCGTACTGTTTTCCTCGTTGGAGAAAGTCAATATTTGCACCTTGAAGGTGGCTTCTATATCTGCTTGACTAACAAATATCGGCTTTCGCGTTGTGTTGGAAACAGTCCTAAAGGTCACTGTCCTTCGAACTGTCTCTTCTTTTATTTCGAGGGGTGAGTTAATTCTAAACCCACCCTTGCCTTCGAAAGTTACAAATGTTCTCCCTTGCTGGAGCATATCTCTTGCATTGGAGATGTCAAGATTTATAAAATCTTGTTTTTTGTTCAGTTTCATCGAAAGAAATTTTTTTTTTGTGTGTGGTGTTGCTGTTGTTGTTGTTGTTGTTGTTGTTGTTGTTATCGTTGTTAGCCTCGGTGTTGGAAATCTCAATTTCTTGACGAGGTGAAACTTTATGTGTAGATGTATCTATGGATTTGTTGATGTTGTCTTTTTCATGTGTATGTATGTTAATAGGTTTAATTCCTGGTTTTTCCTATGTGTTGTTATTTTTCTCCGCTTCGACGGTAGAAATTTTAAAATCTTCAAGTGGTAATATTTTTTTCTTTTTGTTGACAGTCGTATCTATGGCGACGTCCATAGTAGCAGAAGCAGATATAACGTTAATATCTGCCTCTCTACCTCTCTTCTCTCTGTCGACGTTCTCTAGCGTTCTTTCCGAGCTATTCATGTTTTATAGTTGGCAAAATTTGATATTTTAAAATAATTTTTATATTAAATTTTCACCCCTAAATCTACAAAATGTTATGTTTTTTCAAACAATTAGTTCGGTAGCTTATCGGCGATGTTCCACGCGTCAGGCAGATAGATAGATAGATAGATAGATAGATAGATAGATAGATAGATAGATAGATAGATAGATATATAGATAGATAGATAGATAGATAGATAGATAGATAGATAGATAGATAGATAGATAGATAGATAGATATGTTTCTTTTATTTGCCACTAGGGCATCAAAAGTGGGACAAGTACAAAGGGGGGAGTTTACACAAAAAGGCGTCCTCAATAAGGAGGAGGCAATAACAAAATATAAAAATAAAATAAGATATAACAAAAAATAAAATTTTTAACAAAATCCTCAATAGAGAGGAGGCGCCTTGGGGGGTCGCACACACCCCCGAAAAAAGTGTGCAACCCTTCTCCTCAGGAGCACAGAGAAGGGGTGCTCCCTTGGTCTTTCATCTTCCTCACCTATAGTCTGATGTAGAGTGAAGGCCCATTCACACGGGCCATTCTCGCCACTTTCACCCATCTTTCATAGAAACGGCTGGGGTGCAGCACCTCTCTCTCCATCCTGATCCTTCTTCCGAAATGATATCGGAAGAAACGGACCAGTTGTTGGCCAGAGAGAAAGGTGCCTGACCTCAGTCCTTTCAGACGCGTCCACCATACAACCTCTTTCGCCATGGCTATTACGCACAGAAACACCGCCTCTGCTTCATCTTTGAAGGGGGGAGGCGGCTTGATCATTACAATAGACTCGGTGGTCAACCGGATCGGTCCCACCCTTGACAGCAGTTGTTCGACATAGCCCCACAGATCGGCTACGCCCGAGCAGTGTACCAATGCGTGTGCAACGGTTTCCTCGTCGCACACGCATCTGGGACAGATCTTTTTGGCGGGGTCCCTACCCGGGCGCCCGTGTCTGTAGAGCCTTTCTCGAACGGGTAAAGCCCCTCGGTAGCACTGCCAGGCCAGGGACTTCTGGAAGTTGTCCATAGGTCCCGGGCTGAATGTCCTACCGAACAGGCTGGCCAGTTCGTCCTCCTCCATGTCTAGGGCTTCTCCGAGGGCGTCGTCGCACCTGCTGCGTACCAGCCCTCTATAGAATGTTGCGGTGGAGTCTCCACTGATAACCGGATCCGCCTGCCAGAGGGCGGTGAGCGCCTGGGCACACTCAGTGTGCCAGGCGCCCAGTTTTCTCGGTCTTTGCTTGACCCAGGATTGCAGCTCGGTGAGTGAGACGAGTCTGGGAAAGGTTCGTCTCACAAACGAGGCCCACACCGGTTGTCCGGTGAGGAATACGTAGAGGTGCCGTAGCCTTAATGCGTGTTTACGCATCATTAGCCACGGCATCCCCAGCCCTCCTTTCGAAGGGTGTTGACAGCAGATGGATCTCCTCACCATAGGAGCCCGCCTCTTCCAAAGGAATTGGAAGAGCGCGCGCTCCATCTTGGTGAGGGTTTCCCTTGGGCAGGGCACTACGGTCAGGCGGTAGTAGATGACGGACGCTATGTAGGTGTTCGCCACCTCCGCCCGACCTTTCAGGGATAGTTTGCAACTGGCCCACTTCTGGGTCAGTGCAAACACCCTGTTCGTAACCTCCGCCCAGTTTTTCTCCACCTGGAGGTCCGGTCCGAACCAGACCCCGAGCAACTTCACCGGGCCCTCCGTCCAGCGTCCGACGACGCTATCGGAGGGCATCGGTCTGCCCCTCCACGTGCCGAGTTGCAAACCGATCGACTTGTCCCGGTTCAGCTTAGCCCCTGTGAACTTTTCGTACTCCTCCAGTAAGGTGCCGACCGCCTCGATTTCGGAGGCCGTCGACACCATTACTGTCACGTCATCGGCGTAGGCCGACACCGCTTTCCGCAATCCTGGTTCCAAAGGGATGCCCTGCAACAACTCCAACTTCCGCAGTAGTGGCTCGAGAGTCAACACATACAGAAGGGAGGAGAGAGGGCACCCTTGTCGGATGGACCGCGCGATTTTGAACGGCTCCGAGAAGTAGCCGTTCACCTTGACCCTAGAGCAGATACAGCTGCTGTGCATAGCAGTGATCCAGCCCCTGAAAACGGGTCCGAAGCCTGCCGCCGCTAGCACCGCATCCAGGTAACCATGGTCGACCCTATCGAACGCCTTAGATTGATCCAAGTTGATCAGAGCCCCACCAAAGCCGGGTTCGTTCCCAACCCTCTCTATGATGTATCGCATGAGGTGGAGGTTGTCATGGATGGACCTGGACGGGATAGCGCATGTCTGCGCATCTCCCACCAGGTTGCCCACGACAAGCTCCAACCTCTTTGCTAGCACCTTGGCCAAAATCTGTAACTCTGTATTTAGCAGTGTTATGGGCCTGAAGTTACTTATTTCGTCCCCCTTGTTCTCGTCCTTCCTCACTAGCGTGACTACGCCCTTGGTCACAGTACAGGGAATTCTCCCGTTCTGTTGCCAGTTGCAGTAGACCGCCTCGAGGAGATCGGGGAACAAGTCCGGCATAGCTAGATATAATTCGTAAGGAAGACCATCGAGACCCGGGGATTTGCGTTTGCCGCATTGGCTCAGCACGTCCTCTATCTCAGCGGCCGAAATCGGCTCCTCGCAGGACTTCGCCTCCCTGTCCGAGAGGCGCGGCAGGCCGTCGAGGTATGGACCGAAGTCCACGTTCCCAACCGGCTCCCCGCCCCTCCCGAACAGTCGGGCAAAGTGCCTTTGAAAGGCCTCACACATCTGCTTAGGCTCAAGAATCGCCCGTCCATCCAGGTCTCGCAAAGACCGGATGGTGGATTTAGTTCCACTGTTGGCCTCTGTCACGCGGGCCCAGCTAACAGCTTTGGTCCCCTCGTTCCCTAGAGCACGTATTTTACTTCGGACAACGCAGCCTTCGTGCTTCGCGTCGAAAAACTGGCTCAAGATAGATAGATAGATAGATAGATAGATAGATAGATAGATAGATTTCTTTATTAGCCACAGGGGCACAAAAGAAGGGGACAAATACAAAGGGGGAAGTTTACATACAATAAAAATGTGTAAAATGTTATCACAAATGCAATTTAAAAAGTTAATCGATTTTCCCCAATAGAGGGAGACAGTTTATATGGGTAACACATACCCCCGAAAAAATGTGCAACCCTCATCTCCAGGAGTACGAAGAGTTTGTACTCCTTTCCTCTCCTCCTCCTTTTCCTCAACCTACAGGCTGATATAGAGAGAAGGCCCATTCACTCGGGCCATTCTCGCCACTTTCACCCACCTTTCATAAAACTTGCTGGGGTACAGCACCTCTCTCTTCATCCTGATTCTTCTTCCAAAGTGGTATTTGAAAAAAAGAATCAGTTGTTGGCCGGAGAGAAAGGTGTCTGACCTCAGCCCTTTCAACCTTGTCCACCATACAACCTCTTTCGCCATAGCTATCACACAAAGGAAAACCGCCTCTCCTTCGTTTTTGAAGGAGGGTGGCGGTTTGATCATGACAATGGACTCGGTGGTCAACTGGATTGGTCCCACCCGCGACAATAGTCGTTCTTCATAGCCCCACAGGTCAGTGACGCCCGGGCAGTGTATGAATGCGTGCGCGACGGTTTCTTCGTCTCGCACGCACCTCGGACAGATCTTTTTTGCAGGGTCCCTGCCCGGGCGCCCATGTCTGTAGAGCTTGTCTCGAACTGGTAGAGCTCCTCGGTAGCACTGCCAGGCCAGGGACTTTTGGAAGTTGTCCATCGGTCCCGGGCGGAAGGTCCTACCGAACAGACTGGCCAGTTCATCTTCCTCTACGCCTAGAGTTTCACCGAGCGCGTCGTCGCACTTGCTGCGGACCAACCCTCTATAGAATGACGAAGTGGAGTCTCCACTGATCGCCGGGTCCGCCTGCCAGAGGGCTGTGAGCGCCTGAGCACATTCGATGTGCCAGTCGCCCATTTTCCTCGGTCTTTGCTTGACCCAGGACGGCAGCTCGGTCAGCGAGACGAGTCGTGGGAAGGCTCGCCTCACGAACGGGGCCCACACCGGTTTCCGGTGAGGAATACGTAGAGATGCCGCAGCCTGAGCGCGTGTTTGCGCATCGTCAACCACGGCATCCTCAGCCCTCCGTTAGAAGGGTGTTGGCAGCAGATGGATCTTCTCACCAAAGGAGCCCGCCTCTTCCAAAGGAATCGGAAGAGCGCGCGCTCCATTTTGGCGAGCGTTTTGGCTGGACAAGGCACGACGGTCAAGCGGTAGTAGATGACGGACGCTATAAAAGTGTTCGCCACCTCCGCTCGACCTTTCAAGGATAGTTTGCACTCGGCCCACTTCTGGGTGAGTGCAAACACCTTGGCCGTCACTTCGTTCCATTTCTTCTCCACCTGGAGGTCCGGACCAAATCAGACCCCGATCAGCTTTACCGGTCCTTCCGTCCAGCGTCCGACGACGCCATCGGAAGGCATCGGTCTGCCTCTCCACGATCCGAGTTGCAAACCGATGGACTTGTCCCGGTTCAGCTTCGCTCCTGTGACACTTTCGTATTCCTTCAGTAAGGTGCCGACTTCCTCGATTTGCGAGGCGCTCGACACCATTACTGTCACGTCGTCAGCGTAGGCCGACGCCGCTTTTTGCAGTCCCGGTTCCAGAGGGATGCCCTGCAATAGCTCCAGCTTCCGCAGTAGTGGCTCGAGAGTCAGTACGTACAGAAGGGAGGAGAGAGGGCATCCCTGTCGAATGGATCGCGTAATATGGAACGGCTCCGAGAGGTAGCCGTTCACCTTGACCCTTGAGCAGATGTTGCTGTTGTGCATTGCAGCAATCCAGCCCCTGAACACGGGTCCGAAGCCTGCCGCCTCGAGCACCGCATCCAGGTAACGATGGTCAACCCTATCGAAAGCCTTAGACTGATCCAAGTTGATCAGGGCCCCACCGAAGCCGGGTTTACACCCTACCCTCTCTATGATGTATCGCATGAGGTGGAGGTTGTCGTGTATGGACGGATTGCGCATGTCTGCGCTTCTTCCACCAGGTTCTCGACGACAAGCGCCAGCCTCTTTGCCAACACCTTGGCCAAAATCTGTAACTCTGTGTTTAGCAGAGTTATGGGCCGGAAGTTGCCTATGTCATCCCCCTTATTCTCGTCCTTCCTGATTAGTGTGACCACGCCCCCGGTTACAGAACTGGGAATTCTCCCGTTCTGTTGCCAGTTGCAGTAGACCGCTTCCAGGAGACCGGTCCGGCATTGCTACGTAAAATTCGTAGGGTAGACCCTCGAGACCTGGAGATTTGCGTTTGCCGCATTGGCTCAGCGCGTCCCCTATCTCAGCGGCCGAAATAGGCCTTTCACAGAACTTCGCCTCGCTGTCCGAGTGTCGCGGTAGGCCGTCGAGATATGGACCGAAATCCATAGCCCCTCCCGGTGCGCCGCCCTGCCCGAACAGTTGAGCAAAGTGCCGCTGAAAGGCCGCGCACATCTACTTCGGCTCACGTATCACGCGTCCCTCTTGGTCCTTCAAAGACCGAATCGTGGGCTTGTTGCCACTTTTGCCTCCGTCACTCGGGCCCAGCTAACAGCTTTGGCTCCCTCGTTTACCAGAGCACGTATTTTGCTTCTGAAAACGCAGCCTTCATGCTTTGAGTCGAAGAACTGGTCCAAGGCCGTTCTCGTCGCTAGCCCGCTGGCTACGTTGCCACTCCTAAGTGCCTCTTCTACTTTATCTACCAGTTCCTTTTCGGTCTTATTTCTATCTAACACTAATTCTTTACTAAAACCTATCGAGTCTAATCTAACTGCCCTCTTGAGAGAGTACCACCATCTGTTGTTGACAATGGCCCCCGTCAAGTGCTGCTTAACTAAAGTGCTAATCCGTCTACTGTAGGCTTTGCATGTCGGTAATGACAAGTTCAGCTCCCAGTAGCCGGGTCCCTGTCTAAGGGTTCTGTCAAGGTTGACTAAGCAGGTCACTAATTTGTGATCTGAATAGGCAACCATGAACATTTGTGGACAGCTTAACATGTCCCTATCCTTCTTTCTAACTAGAACCCTATCTAGGTACGATCTAGATGTTCCGCTGAGATTAGTCCACATCCACAGTGGCACAGTCGGAAAATCTAGTCGATATCTATCGGCCAGGTCAAATCGGCCGATTAACTGTTTGAGGCTGTTACACCCCCCCCCCCCCCTCTATCGGGACATGCTCCCACATAGTCCCAACGTGCATCTAGGATTCCGTTCACACATGCAACTCTTATATCGGCCATGCTGGTGCTGAAAAGTTAAAAGAAGAGGAAAAGAAATCACTCACCTCTTCGTCTCCTGGGGACCAGGCTGCACAATTTCCATGGGGGTGTTGGAGGGGTTGTTTGGTGGGGTGGTGGTCTCTGGATTGTGGGGACGGAGATGGTTGGTGGGGAGGGGGTGTCAGGTTGGGTGGGGTGTCTGGAATGGGGGTGGGGAAACATTTCAAAAGGACGCGGTTATGGGGTTTGACGCAGGGGTTACCTACGTCGTTAGGAAATTTTTCTTTTATGTGTGTCCATGGAGATCCTAATCATTTTAAGGTTAGGATTCTCCGAAGAGTGTGTAAAAGTTTTCCCTTCGGTCTCCACCGAAGGGTTTTTATATATGGTGTCTGTTAAAGTTTTATTGTTAGATAGATAGATAGATAGATAGATAGATAGATAGATAGATAGATAGATAGATAGATAGATAGATAGATAGATATATTTCTTTTATTTGCCACTAGGGCATCAAAAGTGGGACAAGTACAAAGGGGGGAGTTTACACAAAAAGGCGTCCTCAATAAGGAGAAGGCAGTAACAAAATATAAAAATAAAATAAGATATAACAAAAAATAAAATTTTTAACAAAATCCTCAATAGAGAGGAGGCGCCTTGGGGGGTCGCACACACCCCCGAAAAAAGTGTGCAACCCTTCTCCTCAGGAGCACAGAGAAGGGGTACTCCCTTGGTCTTTCATCTTCCTCACCTATAGTCTGATGTAGAGTGAAGGCCCATTCACACGGGCCATTCTCGCCACTTTCACCCATCTTTCATAGAAACGGCTGGGGTGCAGCACCTCTCTCTCCATCCTGATCCTTCTTCCGAAATGATATCGGAAGAAACGGACCAGTTGTTGGCCAGAGAGAAAGGTGCCCGACCTCAGTCCTTTCAGACGCGTCCACCATACAACCTCTTTCGCCATGGCTATTACGCACAGAAACACCGCCTCTGCTTCATCTTTGAAGGGGGGAGGCGGCTTGATCATTACAATAGACTCGGTGGTCAACCGGATCGGTCCCACCCTTGACAGCAGTTGTTCGACATAGCCCCACAGATCGGCTACGCCCGAGCAGTGTACTAATGCGTGTGCAACGGTTTCCTCGTCGCACACGCATCTGGGACAGATCTTTTTGGCGGGGTCCCTACCCGGGCGCCCGTGTCTGTAGAGCCTTTCTCGAACGGGTAAAGCCCCTCGGTAGCACTGCCAGGCCAGGGACTTCTGGAAGTTGTCCATAGGTCCCGGGCTGAATGTCCTACCGAACAGGCTGGCCAGTTCGTCCTCCTCCATGTCTAGGGCTTCTCCGAGGGCGTCGTCGCACCTGCTGCGTACCAGCCCTCTATAGAATGTTGCGGTGGAGTCTCCACTGATAACCGGATCCGCCTGCCAGAGGGCGGTGAGCGCCTGGGCACACTCAGTGTGCCAGGCGCCCAGTTTTCTCGGTCTTTGCTTGACCCAGGATTGCAGCTCGGTGAGTGAGACGAGTCTGGGAAAGGTTCGTCTCACAAACGAGGCCCACACCGGTTGTCCGGTGAGGAATACGTAGAGGTGCCGTAGCCTTAATGCGTGTCTACGCATCATTAGCCACGGCATCCCCAGCCCTCCTTTCGAAGGGTGTTGACAGCAGATGGATCTCCTCACCATAGGAGCCCGCCTCTTCCAAAGGAATTGGAAGAGCGCGCGCTCCATCTTGGTGAGGGTTTCCCTTGGGCAGGGCACTACGGTCAGGCGGAAGTAGATGACGGACGCTATGTAGGTGTTCGCCACCTCCGCCCGACCTTTCAGGGATAGTTTGCAACTGGCCCACTTCTGGGTCAGTGCAAACACCCTGTTCGTAACCTCCGCCCAGTTTTTCTCCACCTGGAGGTCCGGTCCGAACCAGACCCCGAGCAACTTCACCGGGCCCTCCGTCCAGCGTCCGACGACGCCATCGGAGGGCATCGGTCTGCCCCTCCACGTGCCGAGTTGCAAACCGATCGACTTGTCCCGGTTCAGCTTAGCCCCTGTGAACTTTTCGTACTCCTCCAGTAAGGTGCCGACCGCCTCGATTTCGGAGGCCGTCGACACCATTACTGTCACGTCATCGGCGTAGGCCGACACCGCTTTCCGCAATCCCGGTTCCAAAGGGATGCCCTGCAACAACTCCAACTTCCGCAGTAGTGGCTCGAGAGTCAACACATACAGAAGGGAGGAGAGAGGACACCCTTGTCGGATGGACCGCGCGATTTTGAACGGCTCCGAGAGGTAGCCGTTCACCTTGACCCTAGAGCAGATGCGGCTGCTGTGCATAGAAGTGATCCAGCCCCTGAAAACGGGTCCGAAGCCTGCCGCCGCTAGCACCGCATCCAGGTAACCATGGTCGACCCTATCGAACGCCTTAGATTGATCCAAGTTGATCAGAGCCCCACCAAAGCCGGGTTCGTTCCCAACCCTCTCTATGATGTATCGCATGAGGTGGAGGTTGTCATGGATGGACCTGGACGGGATAGCGCATGTCTGCGCATCTCCCACCAGGTTGCCCACGACAAGCGCCAACCTCTTTGCTAGCACCTTGGCCAAAATCTGTAACTCTGTATTTAGCAGAGTTATGGGCCTGAAGTTACTTATTTCGTCCCCCTTGTTCTCGTCCTTCCTCACTAGCGTGACTACGCCCTTGGTCACAGTACAGGGAATTCTCCCGTTCTGTTGCCAGTTGCAGTAGACCGCCTCGAGGAGATCGGGGAACAAGTCCGGCATAGCTAGATATAATTCGTAAGGAAGACCATCGAGACCCGGGGATTTGCGTTTGCCGCATTGGCTCAGCACGTCCTCTATCTCAGCGGCCGAAATCGGCTCCTCGCAGGACTTCGCCTCCCTGTCCGAGAGGCGCGGCAGGCCGTCGAGGTATGGACCGAAGTCCACGTTCCCAACCGGCTCCCCGCCCCTCCCGAACAGTCGGGCAAAGTGCCTTTGAAAGGCCTCACACATCTGCTTAGGCTCAAGAATCGCCCGTCCATCCAGGTCTCGCAAAGACCGGATGGTGGATTTAGTTCCACTGTTGGCCTCTGTCACGCGGGCCCAGCTAACAGCTTTGGTCCCCTCGTTCCCTAGAGCACGTATTTTACTTCGGACAACGCAGCCTTCGTGCTTCGCGTCGAAAAACTGGCTCAAAGCCGTTCTCGACGCTACCACTCTGGCCACGTCGCCGCTTCTAATTGCCTCTTCTACTCTATCTATTAGCTCCCTTTCCTTCCTATTCCTATCCGCAGCTAGTACCTTACTAAATTCTATCGAGACTACTCTAATCTCTCTCTTTAGAGATACCCACCACCTGCTGTTGACGATCGCTCCAGTCAACCGTTCCTTAACTAACGTACTAATCCGATTCCTGTAGGCTCTACTTGCCGGCAAGGACAAGTTGAGCTTCCAGTAACCGGGGCCCTGTCTATGAGTTCTGTCAAGGTTGACCATGCAGGTCACTAATTTGTGGTCTGAATAGCCAACCATGCGCATTTTTGGACAACTTAAAAAGTCCTTATCCTTAATTCTAACTAAGAACCTATCTAGGTACGACCTAGATGATCCGCTACGATTTGCCCAAGTCCAGGTTGGCGCAGTCGGAAAATCTAGTCGATATCTATCGGCCAGGTCAAATCGACCGATTAACCCTTTGAGGCTATTACACCACTCTCTATCGGGGCAGGCCCCTACGTAGTCCCAGCGTGCATCTAGGATACCATTCCAGTCCCCCACTAATAGCAAGAGCGGGACGTCCCTAGAAAAGTCTCCAGACGATGGAAGAAGTCCGGCCGCATTGACCCGAAAGGGCCGTAGGCGGCTACCAACCTAAACACTCCGCCTTTACCACTGCCAAGGTCCAGAACCACTAGTCGACCCTCCGGGTCCAAATGTACCATCTGTGTTGCGAGACCCAGATGTTTTTGCAGCAGAACGACAACTCCACCCCCACCTCCGGGCTGACAGAGAGATGCGTGCATCTCAAAGTCATCAAAGGTGGGGGCCAGCTGTCGCACGCTGCTGATCCGGGCCTCGCAAATAACCATCACATCTATACGTTGTGACCTGAGGTCATTTAGAAGCATTGCTTGCTTCCAAGTTGAGCCCAGGCCACGCGCATTTAAACAGCCTACTCTTAGCATAACCATGTTGGTGGTGAAGAGAAAAGGCACTTACCTCTCTGCGTCCCGGGTATCGGGCTGCACAATTTCCATTAGGGTGGGGATGGGTTGTTGGGTGGGGTGGTGGTTTGTGGAAGTGTGGGGGCATCAGTGTGTTGTGTGGTTGGGGAGCTTGGAGTTGTGTGGGTGTTTGGGGAGGGGGTGGGATAGTTTTTTAGGAGGACGCGGTTAATGGGCCCGACGCAGGGGGGACCCACGTCCTCTTTAAAATTGTTTTTTAAAGTTTTATAGGTGTCCTGTGGGGCCTTAATCATTTTGAGGTGGGGGAAATCCCCTGCCTGGGTGAAGTTAGGCCCTTGTGTTTTTATTAGATTGTTGTTGTACACAATGTTTAACAGTTTTTTGTTTGTTGTGTTTATGTATGTGTATGCATGTTTTTGTTTTTGTGTGGTGTTTTTTTTTTGCTGTTGTTGTGAGCTCTTTTGTGTTGGTGTCAGTGTTATGTTTTGGGGAGGGTTTTTTTTCATTTGTGTGTCTGAGGTGTGTTTTCTTTTTTTTCTTTTGATTGTGTGGAAGTGCTCCTCCTCGTCTGACGACGAACTAGGGTCATCTTCCGCGTTGGAGGGGAGGGGTATATTTTCGGGTTGTGTTTGCGGTACGGGTGTTTTGGAAATTGTTTTTGTTTTTTGAGTGGAGGGGATGGGTTGGACATTGTTTTGTTTTGGTTTGAGCTGTGGTGGTTGTTTTTGTAGTGGTAGTTGTGGTGATTGTGTTGGTTGTGCAGTTGTTGGTGGTGTAGGCAGGATTGGGGTTTTCTTATTAAGTTGGGGACAGACAGCCCTCAGGTGACCTCTGGTTCCGCAGAGGTAACACGAGGGCCGTCTACCCTCAACGGTAATGTTGATGAAGGTTAGATCATCCAGTATGACGCGTTCAGGGATCTGGGCGATCCTTTCGGGCCTCATTTGAACTACAAGTTCGAGGCTCGTTCCACTGAACGCGTCACCCGATGCCTTTCCCATGGACACCAGCATGTCATCCTCCAGGTCCAGAAAACCTGTCAAAACCCACCATATGTCCATAATCGGCAGGATGGTGTGGATTTTTATTTTTTGTGTTCTTCTACCCATGTACGTAGGGTAGAAGGTGTATGCGGTGGATGTGATTGGTTTGATGGACAGTTTCACTGCTGTGTCCCTGTCCTTCATGAGAATGGATAGACTCCCGTAGAGTCTATCCTTCTGAATGAAGGTGATGTCCTTCATGACGTCTTTTAAAACCAGCTCTATCTCGCTCTGTGATGGTTGAGCTGGTTTTTTACTTTTGTTCGAGATTGTCCTAAACATGACCGTGTTTAGGAGTCTCTGGCTTTTTAGTTCCGGGGGGGGAATGGATTGTGAATGAACCATTTTCTCCGTACACTATATATTTTTTCGCATCCGCCAGTAGCTCCTTCGCTTTTGTTATATCTACTGGCAGATAGTCGAGGGTTTTCCTTGTCGTCTCGGCGAAGGAGAAATTTTGTTTGTTTGTGTTGTTGTTGTCGTTGGTGGTCTTGTTGTTATCATTGTTGTTGTTGTCACCGTTATTGGTCTTGTTGTTGTTGTTGTTATTGTTATTGTTATTGGTGTTGTTTTCGTCCGTCGCATTGTTGTTGTTGTTGCTGTTGCTGCTGGTTCTTTGGGTTGTGGCCATGGCAACGTCAAGTTGTCGGTTAACAGGTGGAGAGAATTCTTCCTCTGGCTGACCTTTCTTCTTGACCTCTGCTACTGTGACAGTGGCAGGGGGAAGCTGTAAGTTCATCTTCCCCTTTCCTCCCTCGAATTTTGGTGAAGTAGCTTCGGCCATTTAAAAAAATATTGACTTTTCAACAAGAAAAAACTTTTTTTTTAACTATTTCGCCTAAAGGCGTAGAATATTTTGAGAGACTGACCAGATCAAAGTTTGACCTGGCAGTCCCTCTACAAAATGGTACAAAAATTAAAGTTATCAGACAAAAATTTCTATAGAAATTTAAACAGAACTTACTCAGCAAGTTATACGCGTGTGTCCATCCCAGAGATAGATAGATAAGTTTCTTTTATTTGCCACTAGGGCATCAAAAGTGGGACAAGTACAAAGGGGGGAGTTTACACAAAAAGGCGTCCTCAATAAGGAGGAGGCAATAACAAAATATAAAAATAAAATAAGATATAACAAAAAATAAAATTTTTAACAAAATTCTCAATAGAGAGGAGGCGCCTTGGGGGGTCGCACACACCCCCGAAAAAAGTGTGCAACCCTTCTCCTCAGGAGCACAGAGAAGGGGTGCTCCCTTGGTCTTTCATCTTCCTCACCTATAGTCTGATGTAGAGTGAAGGCCCATTCACACGGGCCATTCTCGCCACTTTCACCCACCTTTCATAAAAACGACTGGGGTGCAGCACCTCTCTCTCCATCCTGATCCTTCTTCCGAAATGATATCGGAAGAAACGGACCAGTTGTTGGCCAGAGAGAAAGGTGCCTGACCTCAGTCCTTTCAGACGCGTCCACCATACAACCTCTTTCGCCATGGCTATTACGCACAGAAACACCGCCTCTGCTTCATCTTTGAAGGGGGGAGGCGGCTTGATCATTACAATAGACTCGGTGGTCAACCGGATCGGTCCCACCCTTGACAGCAGTTGTTCGACATAGCCCCACAGATCGGCTACGCCCGAGCAGTGTACCAATGCGTGTGCAACGGTTTCCTCGTCGCACACGCATCTCGGACAGATCTTTTTGGCGGGGTCCCTACCCGGGCGCCCGTGTCTGTAGAGCCTTTCTCGAACGGGTAAAGCCCCTCGGTAGCACTGCCAGGCCAGGGACTTCTGGAAGTTGTCCATAGGTCCCGGGCTGAATGTCCTACCGAACAGGCTGGCCAGTTCGTCCTCCTCCATGTCTAGGGCTTCTCCGAGGGCGTCGTCGCACCTGCTGCGTACCAGCCCTCTATAGAATGTTGCGGTGGAGTCTCCAAGATAGATAGATAGATATGTTTCTTTTATTTGCCACCAGGGCATCAAAAGTGGGACAAGTACAATGGGGGGAGTTTACAAAACAAGGCGTCCTCAATAAGGAGGAGGCAATAACAATATATAAAAATAAAATAAAATATAACAAAAAATAAAATTTATAACAAAGTCCTCAATAGAGAGGCGGCGCCTTGGGGGGGTCGCACACAGCCCCGAAAAAAGTGTGCAACCCTTCTCCTCAGGAGCACAGAGAAGGGGTGCTCCCTTGGTCTTTCATCTTCCTCACCTATAGTCTGATGTAGAGTGAAGGCCCATTCACACGAGCCATTCTCGCCACTTTCACCCATCTTTCATAGAAACGGCTGGGGTGCAGCACCTCTCTCTCCATCCTGATCCTTCTTCCGAAATGATATCGGAAGAAACGGACCAGTTGTTGGCCAGAGAGAAAGGTGTCTGACCTCAGTCCTTTCAGACGCGTCCACCAGACCCCGAGCAACTTCACCGGGCCCTCCGTCCAGCGCCCGACGACGCCATCGGAGGGCATCGATCTGCCCCTCCACGTGCCGAGTTGCAGACCGATCGACTTGTCCCGGTTCAGCTTAGCCCCTGTAAACCTTTCGTACTCCTCCAGTAAGGTGCCGATCGCCCCGATTTCCGAGGCCGTCGACACCATTACTGTTACGTTATCGGCGTAGGCTGACACCGCTTTCCGCAATCCCAGTTCCAACGGGATGCCCTGCAACAACTCCAACTTCCGCAGCAGTGGCTCTAGAGTCATTACATACAGAAGGGAGGAGAGAGGGCACCCCTGTCGGATGGACCGCGCGATTTCGAACGGCTCCGAGAGGTAGCCGTTCACCTTGACCCTAGAGCAGATGCGGCTGCTGTGCATGGCATTGATCCAGCCCCTGAAAACGGGTCCGAAGCCTGCCGCCGCTAGCACCGCATCCAGGTAACCATGGTCGACCCTATCGAATGCCTTAGATTGATCCAAGTTGATCAGGGCCCCACTAAAGCCGGGTTCGTTCCCAACCCTCTCTATGATGTATCGCATGAGGTGGAGGTTATCGTGGATGGACCTGGACGGGATGGCACATGTCTGCGCATCACCCACCAGGTTGCCCACGACAAGCGCCAACCTCTTTGCTAGCACCTTGGCCAAAATCTGTAACTCTGTATTTAGCAGAGTTATGGGCCTGAAATTATTTATATCATCCCCCTTGTTCTCGTCCTTCCTCACTAGCGTGACTACGCCCTTGGTCACA
>OZ024741.1:325283761-325298761 GCA_964016885.1 Eledone cirrhosa | reverse complement strand
CTTGGAGTATAAATGATAAAAGAGAAAACACAGGTAAGCATTAAAAAAAGGATTTTATCCAGGTATTTACGACCGTTTCATTGGTAAGTGCAACCTTATATTGTTATACTGCAAATAACAGCCACTCAATAATAATTGTTGTTCACGTCCAAATTTTCAAAATAGTGAGTAAGTTACTCTTAACAAGTTCTTAATATATAGAAAAACATTTTTTTTAAATTGTATTTACTAGTATATAGAGAGAGGAAGAGGAATTAGAAAGTGGATTGACAAACGGAGTAGTATATAGAGAGAGAGGAAGGGGTAGAAGAATTAGGAAGTGGAGTGACAAACTGAGATGGAGGGAGGGGTAGAGGTGGAAGGATTCCTCGATCAGTTTTGATTCGTAGACTTCATGTCGTCGATTTACAGTGTAGGGAGTTAAAGAGAATATATATACATATATATAAGAAAATGAGGTTTTTTAAATAAAAAAAACAGATGTCCTACACGGGTGAAAGTATAAAAGAAATTGAAAATACAACTGAAATATTTTACTTTACCGGTTTCATATTTCTTATGCTTTTCAAAAGTAAAATTGAGATGGATGGTTCGTGTTTCTGTTGTGGTTTGTCTCGTATATATGTATATATGTATATATGTATAAGAAAGCTACATTGTGACATGCAAAATTACGTGAATTCGTCCCAATATCATGAAAAGCAACGTTGAAATTAAGTGTCTTGCTCAAGAACATAACGCACCACCAAATCTAGGAATCGATCTCACAACGTTTTGATTGGGAGTCCACAATCCATAACCACTAGGGCATGCACTTTCATTTTTTTATTTTAATACAAAAGTGTTTACTCTTTACAAAATGGTAACCTCCTCAACGTGATTAAGCCAAAATGGAATATGAATAAACTCCAGAAATGATGACCACCATGATGAAAACTTCGAGCACGGTGCCTGCGTCAGTTTCTGATGAATGAATTTTCTCTTACAACGGCAACACCATGCGCAACCCGCAAATACTCATTAACCCCTTTGATACCAAACAGCCTGGAATCGCCCCTGGTTCTATGGTACAAAAGTACAAAAGTGTTTATTTAAAAATGTATATATTTATCTAAAAACCGTCCATCAGATTTTATATAAGTATCTTGTTTAAGGTACGTATGTTCTAAACACCAAATTAATAATAAACAAATTAGTTATATTATTACATCCTTCCAAATTCTTGATTGTTTTCAAAATTATTTGAAAATCATAGGTAGTGTTTTTCATTTAAAGTATGACACGATAGGGTTAAAGAATACATTTACACAAATGCTTCGTCGATTAAAGTCTTCCAGAGAGATGTCACGGATTCTATCAAAGTCTTCTCCTTCTTCGCCCACTTATTCCTGAGAGGGTCATGTGGGAAGAGTCCTCAAACACTCCTTCCAGTGGGTCTTGTCAGAAGCAACCGTCTCTAATTGATCCGGCTGCATCCCTAAGGGAGACCAGCCAAGCTCATGGATGTTATCCAACTATGTTGCTGGTAGTCAACCCCAGATGACAAAGGACGACAGCACGTGCCTCAGCCCATTTTCTACAGTGTTAGCGTTTGAAATAAAAAATGAAATTTGCAGTTCAAACCCGTGTAGGATTAGAAGACCACCTGTCTTATCATGAAAAGCAACTTGAAATGAGGCGTTTTTCTAAAAAGCTCAACGCACGACCCGGTTCAAGAACACTTGACTCTACGTATTCCTGTGAGTCCAGTACACTTATCACTCAACTTCACTAATATTAGCTAGAGCGGACTAAGGTTTCATATAGCCATTAGCTGAAAATGTCAGCGACGCTTTTGCATATTAACTTATTAATTATGATAGCAAAAAGCATAATTTAGGGCCCATTAAATATTGCGGGGACCCATTCTACAGTTAAGACAGCCCCCTCTTAATCCTCCATTGAGTTTAGTGTTTGGAAAATAACCTATTAGTTATATTAACCTGTGAAAACGGAGCTACTTCGTCTTCTGTTTTCTTGATGTATGGACCCACCTGTAACACCTAGTCGAGTTGTATGAGCACCGTAGTGGCATACAACTCGAGTATTTTAAACCTGGTGGAACCCATCTCTCTCCAGGTCTGATGAGCACAGCCGATTTCTTCCGGAGAAGGAGAAAGAAAAAGAGAGACAGATTGTAAGAGAAATGGCATGTAAAAGAAATATAAAGGAAGAATCGACTCCCGTACTTGATTGGTAATTTTTTATCAGCCTCGAAAGGGTGTGAAGCAAGGTTGACCTTGGAGGGATTTAATCTCAGAACGCAAAGAGCCTGAACGAATCCTGCAAAGTATTCTATCCGACGTTCCAAAGACTCTGCCAATTCACCGCCTCGTTTTCTTGATGAAAGGATTTAAACCTGAAATATTGATCTACAAATTTAAGAAGTTCGTCACGGCGTTATGAAGCGAACTTCTTTTAGTTTTAGATCAATTTTATGTTGAGCGCTGGAAATCAAAGTCAATCTTTTGTTGACATTTGACCTGAAAGCATCAAAAGAATCACAAGTAAATAATTGCCATAAAAAAACGTTTGGTTCGGTAATTTAGCAGCGTTTGTGTTAACTCAACCGGCTTCCATGCTGTTTGTAACAAGGATATATGATTTTTGTTTGGGGACTCTTACCGGATATTTGACCGTATTTGTCATCTATTTATAGTTAATTTATTTCTTAACTTATATCATTCCGAGATGTAACCAGAAAACTGGTTTAATGGAAATAGAATCAATGTCCAAATTTTCTACGAGCGACAACACTAGCAGAAACAACATCACCAACACTACCACCACTATTGTTGTTACAAGCATCAACACTACCACCACCATCACCAACAAATTTGCTAATAGTAGCAACAACATAACCAACACTACTAATACTACCACCAATACTAACTACCACTACCTCCAGTATTGTTACAAACACCACCACCACCACTACTATTGTTACAAACACCACCACCACCACTACTATAGTTACAGACACCACCACCACTACTATTGTTACAAACACCACCACCACCACTACTATTGTTACAAACACCACCACCACTACTATAGTTACACACACCACCACCACCACTACTATTGTTACAAACACCACCACCACCACCACTACTATTGTTACAAACACCACCACCACCACTACTATTGTTACAAACACCACCACCACCACCACTATAGTTACACACACCACCACCACCACTATTATAGTTACAAACACCACCACCACCACTACTATTGTTACAAACACCACCACCACCACTACTATAGTTACAAACACCACCACCACCACCACTACTATTGTTACAAACACCACCACCACCACAACTACTATAGTTACAAACACCACCACCACCACCACTACTATAGCTACAAACATCACCACCACCACTACTATTGTTACACACACCACCACCACCACTATTATAGTTACAAACACCACCACCACCACCACTACTATAGTTACAAACACCACCACCACCACTACTATAGTTACACACACCACCACCACCATTACTATTGTTACAAACACCACCACCACTACTATAGTTACAAACACCACCACCACCACCACTACTATAGTTACAAACACCACCACCACCACCACTACTATTGTTACAAACACCACCACCACCACCACTACTATTGTTACAAACACCACCACCACCACCACGACTATTGTTACAAACACCACCACCACCACTACTACTATAGTTACAAACACCACCACCACCACCACTCACTATAGTTACAAACACCACCACCACCACCACTACTATTGTTACAAACACCACCACCACGACCACTACTATTGTTACAAACACCACCACCACCACCACTACTATTGTTACAAACACCACCACCACCACTACTACTATAGTTACAAACACCACCACCACCACCACCACTACTATTGTTACAAACACCACCACCACCACTACTATAGCTACAAACACCACCACCACTACTACTATAGTTACACACACTACCACCACCACTACTATAGCTACAAACACTACCACCACCACTACTATAGCTACAAACACCACCACCACCACCACTACTATAGTTACAAACACCACCACCACCACTACTATAGTTACAAACACCACCACCACCACCACTACTATTGTTACAAACACCACCACCACCACCACTACTATTGTTACAAACACCACCACCACCACCACTACTATTGTTACAAACACCACCACCACCACCACTACTATTGTTACAAACACCACCACCACCACTACTACTATAGTTACAAACACCACCACCACCACTACTATAGTTACACACACCACCACCACCACTACTATAGTTACAAACACCACCATCACCTCTACTATTGTTACAAACACCACCACCACCACCACTACTATAGTTACAAACACCACCACCACCACTACTATAGTTACACACACCACCACCACCACTACTATTGTTACAAACACCACCACCACCACCACTACTATAGCTACAAGCACCACCACCTCCACCACCACCACCATACACACCATCAACACCAACACCACCAACAACAGCAACGACGACCACCACACCACCACTCCACCACACCACCACACCACCACACCACCATACACACCATACACACCAACGTCACCAACAACAGCAAGGAGAAACACCACGCCACTACACCACCACACCACCACACCACCATACACACCATCAACGCCACCAACGCCACCAACAACAACAACGAGAAACACCACACCACCACACCACCATACACACCATCAACACCAACTCCACCAACAACAGCAACGACGACCACCACACCACCATACACACCATCAACACCATCACCACCAATAACAACAGCAACGAGAAACACCACACCACCACACCACCATCAACACCATCAACGCCACCACCAACAGCAACCACGACCACCACGCCACCACACCACCACACAACTATCAATACCATCAACGTCACCAACAACAGCAACTACCACACCACCAGACCATCAAAAGCACCACCACACCACCACACTAATATCAACGCCACCACACTAAAGTCAACGCCATCAACGCCACTAATAACAGCAAAGACAACTACAACACCACCACACCACCAATCACACCATCACCACAATGAACGCCCCAACAACAATAAATACGACCACCACAACCATACCACCACACCACCATCAACACCATCAACGTGACCAACAACAGCAACCATTAAATCACACTAGCAGACCACCACACCACTACACCATCACAACACCATCAATACCATCAACACCATCACCGTGACCAACAGCAGCAACCACACCACCACACCACTACACCACCACACCACCACACCATCACACCACTACACCACTACACTATCACACCACTACACCACTAAACCATCACACCATCACACCACCATCAACACCATCAACGTGACCAACAACAGCAACCACACCACCACACCATCACACCACTACACCATCACACCACTACACCACTACACTATCACACCATCACACCACCACCACACCATCACACCACCACACCATCACACCACTACACCATCATACCACCAGCAACACCATCACCGTGACCAACAACAGCAACCACACCATCACACCACCACACCACTACACCATCACACCACCACACCACCACACCACCACACCACCATCAACACCATCACCGTCACCAACAAGAGCAACCTCACCACCACACCATCACACCACCACACAATCACACCACCACACCAGCATACCATCACACCACCATCAACACCATCACCGTCACCAACAACAGCAACCTCACCACCACACCATCACACCACCATACCAACACACCACCACACCATCATACCATCACACCACCATCAACACCATCAACGTGACTAACAACAGCAACCACACCATCACACCACCATCAACACCAGCAACGTGACCAACAACAGCAACCATACCATCACACCACCATCAACACCATCAACGTGACCAACAACAGCAACCATACCATCACACCACCATCAACACCATCAACGTAACCAACAACAGCAACGATACCATCACACCACCATCAACACCATCAACGTGACCAACAACAGCAACCATACCATCACACCACCATCAACACCATCAACGTGACCAACAACAGCAACCATACCATCCCACCACCACAACCATACCATCCCACCACCATCAACACCATCAACGTGACCAACAACAGCAACCATACCATCACACCACCACACCATCACACCACCACACCATCACACCACCACACCATCACACCACCACACCATCATACCATCACACCACCATCAACACCGTCAACGTGACCAACAACAGCAACCATACCATCACACCACCATCAACACCATCAACGTGACCAACAACAGCAACCATACCATCCCACCACCATCAACACCATCAACGTGACCAACAACAGCAACCATACCATCCCACCACCATCAACACCATCAACGTGACCAACAACAGCAACCATACCATCCCACCACCATCAACACCATCAACGTGACCAACAACAGCAACCATACCATCCCACCACCATCAACACCATCAACGTGACCAACAACAGCAACCATACCATCACACCACCATCAACATCATCAGCGTGACCAACAACAGCAACCATACCATCCCACCACCATCAACACCAGCAACGTGACCAACAACAGCAACCATACCATCACACCACCATCAACACCATCAACGTGACCAACAACAGCAACCATACCATCACACCACCATCAATACCATCAACGTGACCAACAACAGCAACCATACCATCACACCACCATCAACACCATCAACGTGACCAACAACAGCAACCATACCATCACACCACCATGAACACCATCAACGTGACCAACAACAGCAACCATACCATCCCACCACCATCAACACCATCAACGAGACCAACAACAGCAACCGCACCACCACAACCATACCATCCCACCACCATCAACACCATCAACGTGACCAACAACAGCAACCATACCATCACACCACCATCACCACCATCACCGTGACCAACAACAGCAACCATACCATCACACCACCATCAACGTGACCAACAACAGCAACCATACCATCACACCACCATCAACACCATCAACGTGACCAACAACAGCAACCACACCACCACAACCATACCATCCCACCACCATCAACACCATCAACGTGACCAACAACAGCAACCATACCATCACACCACCATCAACACCATCACCGTGACCAACAACAGCAACCATACCATCCCACCACCATAAACACCATCAACGTGACCAACAACAGCAACCATACCATCACACCACCATCAACACCATCAACGTGACCAACAACAGCAACCATACCATCACACCACCATCAACACCATCAACGTGACCAACAACAGCAACCATACCATCACACCACCATCAACACCATCAACGTGACCAACAACAGCAACCATACCATCCCACCACCATCAACACCATCAACGTGACCAACAACAGCAACCATACCATCACACCACCATCAACACCATCAACGTGACCAACAACAGCAACCATACCATCACACCACCATCAACACCATCAACGTGACCAACAACAGCAACCACACCATCACACCACCATCAACACCATCAACGTGACCAACAACAGCAACCATACCATCCCACCACCATCAACACCATCAATGTGACCAACAACAGCAACCACACCACCACAACCATACCATCCCACCACCATCAACACCATCAACGTGACCAACAACAGCAACCATACCATCACACCACCCTCAACACCATCAACGTGACCAACAACAGCAACCATACCATCCCACCACCATCAACACCATCAAGTGACCAACAACAGCAACCATACCATCACACCACCATCAACACCATCAACGTGACCAACAACAGCAACCATACCATCCCACCACCATCAACACCATCAACGTGACCAACAACAGCAACCATACCATCACACCACCATCAACACCATCAACGTGACCAACAACAGCAACCATACCATCCCACCACCATCAACACCATCAACGTGACCAACAACAGCAACCACACCACCACAACCATACCATCCCACCACTATCAACACCATCAACGTGACCAACAACAGCAACCATACGATCACACTACCATCAACACCATCAACGTGACCAACAACAGCAACCACACCACCACAACCATACCATCCCACCACCATCAACACCATCAACGTGACCAACAACAGCAACCATACCATCACACCACCATCAACACCATCAACGTGACCAACAACAGCAACCATACCATCACACCACCATCAACACCATCAACGTGACCAACAACAGCAACCATACCATCACACCACCATCAACACCATCAACGTGACCAACAACAGCAACCATACCATCACACCACCATCAACACCATCAACGTGACCAACAACAGCAACCATACCATCACACCACCATCAACACCATCAACGTGACCAACAACAGCAACCATACCATCCCACCACCATCAACACCATCAACGTGACCAACAACAGCAACCATACCATCACACCACCATCAACACCATCAACGTGACCAACAACAGCAACCACACCATCACACCACCATCAACACCATCAACGTGACCAACAACAGCAACCACACCACCACACCACCATCAACACCATCAACCTGACCAACAACAGCAACCATACCATCCCACCACCATCAACACCATCAACCTGTCCAACAACGGCAACCATACCATCACACCACCATCAACACCATCAACGTGACCAACAACAGCAACCATACCATCACACCACCATCAACACCATCAACGTGACCAACAACAGCAACCACACCACCACACCATCACACCACCACACCATCACACCACCACACCATCACACCACCACACCATCACACCACCACACCATCATACCATCACACCACCATCAACACCATCAACGTGACCAACAACAGCAACCATACCATCACACCACCATCAACACCATCAACGTGACCAACAACAGCAACCATACCATCCCACCACCATCAACACCATCAACGTGACCAACAACAGCAACCATACCATCCCACCACCATCAACACCATCAGCGTGACCAACAACAGCAACCATACCATCCCACCACCATCAACACCATCAACGTGACCAACAACAGCAACCATACCATCCCACCACCATCAACACCATCAACGTGACCAACAACAGCAACCATACCATCCCACCACCATCAACACCATCAACGTGACCAACAACAGCAACCATACCATCCCACCACCATCAACACCATCAACGTGACCAACAACAGCAACCATACCATCACACCACCATCAACATCATCAGCGTGACCAACAACAGCAACCATACCATCCCACCACCATCAACACCAGCAACGTGACCAACAACTGCAACCATACCATCACACCACCATCAACACCATCAACGTGACCAACAACAGCAACCATACCATCACACCACCATCAACACCATCAACGTGACCAACAACAGCAACCATACCATCACACCACCATCAACACCATCAACGTGACCAACAACAGCAACCATACCATCACACCACCATCAACACCATCAACGTGACCAACAACAGCAACCATACCATCACACCACCATCACCACCATCAGCGTGACCAACAACAGCAACCATACCATCACACCACCATGAACACCATCAACGTGACCAACAACAGCAACCATACCATCCCACCACCATCAACACCATCAACGAGACCAACAACAGCAACCACACCACCACAACCATACCATCCCACCACCATCAACACCATCAACGTGACCAACAACAGCAACCATACCATCACACCACCATCACCACCATCAGCGTGACCAACAACAGCAACCATACCATCACACCACCATCAACGTGACCAACAACAGCAACCATACCATCACACCACCATCAACACCATCAACGTGACCAACAACAGCAACCACACCACCACAACCATACCATCCCACCACCATCAACACCATCAACGTGACCAACAACAGCAACCATACCATCACACCACCATCAACACCATCACCGTGACCAACAACAGCAACCATACCATCCCACCACCATCAACACCATCAACGTGACCAACAACAGCAACCATACCATCACACCACCATCAACACCATCAACGTGACCAACAACAGCAACCATACCATCACACCACCATCAACACCATCAACGTGACCAACAACAGCAACCATACCATCCCACCACCATCAACACCATCAACGTGACCAACAACAGCAACCATACCATCACACCACCATCAACACCATCAACGTGACCAACAACAGCAACCATACCATCACACCACCATCAACACCATCAACGTGACCAACAACAGCAACCATACCATCACACCACCATCAACACCATCAACGTGACCAACAACAGCAACCACACCACCACACCACCATCAACACCATCAACGTGACCAACAACAGCAACCATACCATCCCACCACCATCAACACCATCAACGTGACCAACAACAGCAACCATACCATCACACCACCATCAACACCATCAACGTGACCAACAACAGCAACCATACCATCACACCACCATCAACACCATCAACGTGACCAACAACAGCAACCATACCATCCCACCACCATCAACACCATCAACGTGACCAACAACAGCAACCATACCATCAGACCACCATCAACACCATCAACGTGACCAACAACAGCAACCATACCATCACACCACCATCAACACCATCAACGTGACCAACAACAGCAACCACACCACCACACCATCACACCACCACACCATCACACCACCACACCATCACACCACCACACCATCATACCATCACACCACCATCAACACCATCAACGTGACCAACAACAGCAACCATACCATCACACCACCATCAACACCATCAACGTGACCAACAACAGCAACCATACCATCACACCACCATCACCACCATCAGCGTGACCAACAACAGCAACCATACCATCACACCACCATGAACACCATCAACGTGACCAACAACAGCAACCATACCATCCCACCACCATCAACACCATCAACGAGACCAACAACAGCAACCACACCACCACAACCATACCATCCCACCACCATCAACACCATCAACGTGACCAACAACAGCAACCATACCATCACACCACCATCACCACCATCAGCGTGACCAACAACAGCAACCATACCATCACACCACCATCAACGTGACCAACAACAGCAATCATACCATCACACCACCATCAACACCATCAACGTGACCAACAACAGCAACCACACCACCACAACCATACCATCCCACCACCATCAACACCATCAACGTGACCAACAACAGCAACCATACCATCACACCACCATCAACACCATCACCGTGACCAACAACAGCAACCATACCATCCCACCACCATCAACACCATCAACGTGACCAACAACAGCAACCATACCATCACACCACCATCAACACCATCAACACCATCAACGTGACCAACAACAGCAACCATACCATCACACCACCATCAACACCATCAACGTGACCAACAACAGCAACCATACCATCACACCACCATCAACACCATCAACGTGACCAGCAACAGCAACCATACCATCCCACCACCATCAACACCATCAACGTGACCAACAACAGCAACCATACCATCAGACCACCATCAACACCATCAACGTGACCAACAGCAGCAACCATACCATCACACCACCATCAACACCATCAACGTGACCAACAACAGCAACCACACCACCACACCATCACACCACCACACCATCACACCACCACACCATCACACCACCACACCATCATACCATCACACCACCATCAACACCATCAACGTGACCAACAACAGCAACCATACCATCACACCACCATCAACACCATCAATGTGACCAACAACAGCAACCATACCATCACACCACCATCAACACCATCAACGTGACCAACAACAGCAACCATACCATCCCACCACCATCAACATCATCAACGTGACCAACAACAGCAACCACACCACCACAACCATACCATCCCACCACTATCAACACCATCAACGTGACCAACAACAGCAACCATACCATCACACTACCATCAACACCATCAACGTGACCAACAACAGCAACCACACCACCACAACCATACCATCCCACCACCATCAACACCATCAACGTGACCAACAACAGCAACCATACCATCACACCACCATCAACACCATCAACGTGACCAACAACAGCAACCATACCATCACACCACCATCAACACCATCAACGTGACCAACAACAGCAACCATACCATCACACCACCATCAACACCATCAACGTGACCAACAACAGCAACCATACCATCACACCACCATCAACACCATCAACGTGACCAACAACAGCAACCATACCATCACACCACCATCAACACCATCAACGTGACCAACAACAGCAACCATACCATCCCACCACAATCAACACCATCAACGTGACCAACAACAGCAACCATACCATCACACCACCATCAACACCATCAACGTGGACCAACAACAGCAACCACACCATCACACCACCATCAACACCATCAACGTGACCAACAACAGCAACCACACCACCACACCACCATCAACACCATCAACCTGACCAACAACAGCAACCATACCATCCCACCACCATCAACACCATCAACCTGACCAACAACGGCAACCATACCATCACACCACCATCAACACCATCAACGTGACCAACAACAGCAACCATACCATCACACCACCATCAACACCATCAACGTGACCAACAACAGCAACCACACCACCACACCACCATCACACCATCAACGTGACCAACAACAGCAACCATACCATCCCACCACCATCAACACCATCAACGTGACCAACAACAGCAACCATACCATCACACCACCATCAACACCATCAACGTGACCAACAACAGCAACCATACCATCACACCACCATCAACACCATCAACGTGACCAACAACAGCAACCATACCATCCCACACCATCAACACCATCAACGTGACCACAACAAGCAACCATACCATCAGACCACCATCAACACCATCAACGTGACCAACAACAGCAACCATACCATCACACCACCATCAACACCATCAACGTGACCAACAACAGCAACCACACCACAACACCATCACACCACCACACCATCACACCACCACACCATCACACCACCACACCATCATACCATCACACCACCATCAACACCATCAACGTGACCAACAACAGCAACCATACCATCACACCACCATCAACACCATCAACGTGACCAACAACAGCAACCACACCACACAACATACCATCCACCACCATCAACACCATCAACGTGACCAACAACAGCAACCATACCATCACAACCACCATCAACACCATCACCGTGACCAACAACAGCAACCATACCATCCACCACCATCAACACCATCAACGTGACCAACAACAGCAACCATACATCACACACCATCAACACCATCAACGTGACCAACAACAGCAACCATACCATCACACCAACCATCAACACCAACAACGTGACCAACAACAGCAACCATACCATCACACCACCATCAACGTGACCAACAACAGCAACCATACCCATCACACCACCATCAACACCATCAACGTGACCAACAACAGCAACCATACCATCACACCACCATCAACACCATCAACGTGGACCAACAACAGCAACCACACCACCACACCACCATCAACACCATCAACGTGACCAACAACAGCAACCATACCATCACACCACCATCAACACCATCACACGTGACCAACAACAGCAACCACACCACCACACCACCATCAACACCATCAACGTGACCAACAACAGCAAACCATACCATCCCCACCACCATCAACACCATCAACGTGACCAACAACAGCAACCCATACCATCACACCACCATCAACACCATCAACGTGACCAACAACAGCAACCATAACATCACACCACCATCAACACCATCAACGTGACCAACAACAGCAACCACACCACCACACCATCACACCACCACACCATACACCACCACACCATCACACCACCACACCATCATACCATCACACCACCATCAACACCATCAACGTGACCAACAACAGCAACCATACCATCACACCACCATCAACACCATCAATGTGACCAACAACAGCAACCATACCATCACACCACCATCACCACCATCAGCGTGACCAACAACAGCAACCCATACCATCACACCACCATCAACACCATCAACGTGACCAACAACAGCAACCATACCATCACACCACCATCAACACCATCAACGTGACCAACAACAGCAACCATACTATCACACCACCATCAACACCATCAACGTGACCAACAACAGCAACCATACCATCACACCACCATCAACACCATCAGCGTGACCAACAACAGCAACCAAACCATCACACCACCATCAACACCATCAACGTGACCAACAACAGCAACCCATACCATCACACCACCATCAACACTATCAACGTGACCAACAACAGCAACCATACCATCACACCACCATCAACACCATCAACGTGACCAACAACAGCAACCATACCATCACACCACCATCACCACCATCAGCGTGACCAACAACAGCAACCATACCATCACACCACCATCAACACCATCAACGTGACCAACAACAGCAACCATACCATCACACCACCATCAACACCATCACGTGACCAACAACAGCAACCATACCATCACACCACCATCACCACCATCAGCGTGACCAACAACAGCAAACCATACCATCACACCACCATCAACACCATCAACCTGACCCAACAACAGCAACCATACCATCACACCACCATCAACACCATCAACGTGACCAACAACAGCAACCATACCATCACACCACCATCAACACCATCAACGTGACCAACAACAGCATC
>OZ024741.1:325236395-325266395 GCA_964016885.1 Eledone cirrhosa | reverse complement strand
TCTCTCTCTCTCTCTCTCTCTCTCTCTCTCTCTCTCTCTCTCTCTCTCTCTCTCTCTTTCTCTATCTCTCTCTCTATCTCTCTATCTCTCTCTCCCTCTCTCTCTCTCCCTCTCTCTCTCTCTCTCTCTCTCTCTCTCTCTCTCTCTCTCTCTCTCGTTGTATTTCTCTCTCAATATTTCGTATGAGAAAAATAGTTTCGGTTTACGAACATTTCGGGTGACGACGGCTTTCAGGAAAGAATTAAGTTCGTGAACTGTATTTCGAACGTTACAGTGCCCTCGTCAGAGGATAACTATCTAGCCGTATGTTTCTGTGTTCGGAGGAATAGTTGAAACTACTTGCCCTTCACAGTTCTTTTTTCTTTCTTTTTTTTCACAATAAAGACTTATAATTCAAAACGGTTGTTATTTCTCCATAAAGTTTACGTTAAAACCTTCAAATATGCGGTATACATATATATATATATATATGTGTGTGTGTGTGTGTGTGTGTGTGTGTGTGTGTGTGTGTGTGTGTGTGTGTGTGTGTGTGTGTGTGTGTGTGTGTGTATGAATATGTATATATGCATATATATATATATATATATATATATATATATATATATATATATATATATATATATATATATATATATATATATACTATACTATACACGTATACATATATACAAGTATACATATTATAATTATTGAGATTATTACACTTTTTATAATAAATAATAATTTAAAAAATTATTATTTGAAAAGGAAAATCAGGGTAGAGAGAGAAGTGCTCTCTTCCCAGCATTTTATTGAAAGATGGGTGAGAGAGGCAAGAATGGCCCGAGTGAATGGGCCTGCTCTGAGTATGCGCCTGTAAATTGAAGGTGGAAAACTGGGAGAGGGCACTTGCCCTGGTGGTCAGGGTCATCATGGCTTTTTTTAATGGGTTTTCCCCACGAGTGTCCCTCGGAAGTCTCCCCCCTATTGTGGAATTTTCCTTTGTTTCTTTTTTGTTATTTTCTTTGTTTTTTTTCTTTAAACGCAAAAATGCCCATTTGTACCGTCCTGTACCGTCCTGCGCTGTCCTTAATGTTATACTTTATGTCAACCCTCGTGGTTAATAAAGAAATCATTTTTATTATTATTGTTGTTATTACTCTTTGAGTCTCAGTCATTGATGTTAGTTAACTGGAAAGTTTGTTGAAATGAATATCAAGCCACTAACTGCAGCCTCAGATATTCAGGACGTATCGGAGGGTTCTTGCTGTTCCCAGCAAGCATGCCTTTTGAAGCGTTCCAAAAAGCGTGAAGGGACCAATTTTCTTTAACCATCCCTGGAAACATTTTGAGATAGTCCCTAGTGCGCCTATGACAATCGGGATCACTTTGACTTCATGGCAGTTCCAAATCCTTTTTACCTCCCACTTTAAGTCCTGGTATCGGTTAATTTTCTCCCTCTCCTTCTCTTGCACTCTCGTGTCGAATAGTATTATTATTATTATTATTATTATTATTATTATTATTATTATTACAGTTGCATTTATCTTGCTTTATGTTCATACGAGTTATCACCAAGTCACAACCAGTGACCTCAAGAGACAACAAGGTCCGCCATGTTCAAGAAAGAACATACATATTCACACATGCATCTTTAGTGTTTAGACTTGTGATGTACTTATATTGACAGAATCTTCCTTAGTATATGGGCAGTTCCCATTAGTACTATCTTTTGTATTTCTCCTATACGCGGGTTTCCTGGGATTTGCGATATGTAATCATTAGACCCCTTAGGTATCATTTCCAGAGCGCCTACAACCACTGGTATTGTTTTAGTTCTCAATTTCCACATTTTTCCAATTTCTATCTCCAGGTCCTTATACTTGCTCAATTTTTCAAATGTTTTTATAGATACATTCTTGTCTATTGGAACAGACATATCAATTAGCAGGCATACCCTCTTTTGAAAGTCTTTCAATATTATATCAGGTCTATTTGCATCTATTTTTCGGTCTGTTTGGATGCTAAAGTTCCACAAGATTGAGATGTGATCTTTTTCAAGTATGGGAGGTGGTTGATGCTCCCACCAATTCTTTTGATGGGGCAGGTCAAAATGCTTACACATTATCCAATGTATGTATTGTGCAGCTCTGTCATGCTTGTTTAGGTATTCGGTTGGAGCTATAGGACTGCACATTGAAATTATATGGTCAATGGTCTCTGGTTGTTTTTTGCATACACGGCATAATGGGCTGCACCCATTTTTTATTATGTTGGCTTGGTAATTTTTTGTTGGCAGACACTGATCTTGTGCCGATATAATCAGTCCTTCAGTCTCCGATTTCAGTCCAGAGGATGCCAACCACTGATGGGTTAAAGTTTTGTCAACATCAGGATTGTTAGCTCGCTCTGGGTATTTTCCATACAGAGGCTTTTCTTGCCATTTCTTAGCCAGTTTCTGTAGCAGTTCTTTCTTTGCAGTTACTTTTACCTGCTTTGCTTTTTCTGTGTTTTCCATTTCAGCAGTAAATGGGACTTCTGAAATTTGTAGTCCATTACTGTATCTTTGTGCATCTTTTGTAATGGAATATGATCTTTTGATGCTTTCGTGTTTCAAAACGAGTTTGATCATCCAATCATGTGATTCCCTTAGATATGTAGATAATCCAATTGTTGCAGTTTTCAACGCAATGTCTAACTGGATTAACCCACGTCCTCCTTCTTTCCTAGGGAGATATATTCTATCTATATCTGCTTTAGGGTGATGCATTCTGTGCATGGTTAAGAATTTTCGAATTTTTGTATCGAGCCTACGGATCTCTGTGCTTGACCAGTTGATGACATTGTAACTGTAGGTTACTACTGGTATGGCAAGCGTGTTTATGGCATCGATCCTATTCCTTGCATTCAATTCCGTTCTTAAGATTGCTCTTACTCTGCGGTAACATTCCTTCCTTATCCTTTCCCTCATTGTCGAGTGCTTGATTCCGTCTCCTTCACAAACACCTAGATATTTGTAAGTTTTTTCTTGATCAAGTTCTCTTATCACGTTCCCCCGATCAAGATTAATGTCTGAACTCTTCAGCAGCTTTTCTCTGGTGAACGTTGCTTTGGCGCATTTATCTAGTCCAAACTCCATTTTAATGTCATCACTGAACTGCTTCACAGTGGATAATAGCCCTTGCAATTGTTCATCATTTTTTGCAAATAGTTTCAGGTCATCCATGTAGAACAGGTGATTAATGGTTTTGTCATAGACTTTATATCCATGTTTTGTTTCATTGAGCATTTTACTTAATGGTATAAGTGCGATGCAGAATAAAAGCGGTGATAAAGAGTCACCCTGAAAAATTCCACAATTAATATTAACTTCTCCAGCTTCCAGTGATTTTGTTTCACTATTCAAAAGGTGTGTCGTTTTCCATGTCTTCATACTGAATGACAAAAACCTCCTGACAACGGGGGATACTTTGAAAATCTCTAAACATTTTTCAATCCAACTGTGTGGCAAACTATCAAATGCTTCTTTATAATCTATCCAAGCAATCGATAGATTTTTGTGTCTATTATGACAATCTTCCAGTATCATTTTGTTAACCAGAAGCTGATCCTTACAGCCATATGAGCCTCGTTTACACCCTTTGTGCTCAATGGGAAATAGGTCATTTGTTATCAGGTGGTCATGTGTGTATTCAGTTAGGACTGATGTTAAAATTTTATACATTGTGGTCAAGCAAGTTATCGGTCTGTAATTTTTGGGATTGTTTGTCTCATCATTCTTCGGAAGCAGGAATGTAATGCCGTTAACTAGCCATGAAGGTATCTTTTCTGGCTCCTTAACTATTTCATTGTAAAGTTGGGCTAACAGCTCATGAGACTCTGTGAAGGCATTTATCCAAAAGTTTTGTATTTTGTCTTTTCCTGGGGATTTCCATTTGCTGGTTTTTCTTAGAGCCAAGCGCAACTGTTCAACTGTTATATTTTCCCATGTTTGTTCCTCAAGGTGAGCTGTATCTTTCATTTGTCTGTCTATCCATGGGGCATGTATGTTATGAACTTTTTCTTCGGCCCAGATCTTTTCCCAGAATTCTTGCACTTCCTCCTTGGGTGGTATTGATTTAGCAGTTATTGTTGACTTACCAATTTTTCTGTAGAAGTTTCTTTGATTGTTTTTGAACATATTATTGTCCTTATAGAATCTAGATCGTTTTTCAAAGCGCCTTATACGAGCAGCTTTGGCCGACACTTTTTGCTTGATTATTTCTATCAGCATGTCTATGTCACATGTTGATTTTATACTGTACTTTTTTTTCAATTTTCTAAGTTTAGTTTGTTTAACATGTTCACCTACTTTATAGTTTGTTAAAATTTCTATGTCAGATCGGAGAAGGTTTATTTGGCGATTGATGTTCTCTTGCCAAGTAGATTTCTTGTGGGAATTCCTTTGTTTTTTCATCTTCACTCCACATAAGTGAGTGGTGACTTTAGCCGCTGCATAATAGAGATGATTTAAATCAGTAATGTTTAGTTTGTTTGTGATGATAATGTTTTTGAGAATTATGTTAGTCTTGTGTATTATCTTTTGGTTCTGTTTGGAGTTCTGGATCTTAGGGAGGGTGTCTCGTTGCCCCATGTCAGATTCTTTCATTTTCATCCATTCGATCATAATTTCATCTTTCAAGTTGGCAAGTTCATTCTCATTCATTTCTTTATCATTTACGATCTCATTATTTTCATTTGGAGTTTCATCCTGAGCATGCACTCCCTCCACTTTTTCGATCCTTTCTTTAATTTGTTCTGTTGCCAGTGATTCCGCCCCAACCCTGGGATTCGAAGTGTTACAGTTTACCTCGTTTTCACTGACACATGTTTCATTTTCCCTTCGCTGACTTTGTGCTAATAGCTTGATCTGATCAATTTCTATATCAGTTACTAACTTTTTTCTTACAATATTTCTTCGTATATTGGCTAGTTTGTTACTGTCAATATAGCCTCTGTTTTCGGGATGTTTCTTTTTCCAGTTGATATATGTCTGTTCTGTATTCGATGTATTTGATGGGTAGTACATGGCAGTGTAGAAAGCCTCAAGGACTTCTTTATTATCTTCCCTTGACCAGTTTTCTCTCTTTTTCTTTGGATTTCTTGGTGGTGAGCATGGAGGGCCAACAGTAGGAGTATTCCGGTTATGGGAGGTCTCCAGCTCCGAAGTGATGGGAAGGTTTGAACCATTAGCTGATTTTTCGACCCCAGTCTGGTTCCTCTCTGAGAGACGCGGCCCTTTTTTACCCGGGTGACGGCCGATCCGGTATGAGATTTTATCATTAGACATTTACTTTATTTTGTCGCGTTTTATCCTTATCCGCCAAGGGGTAATCATTTCGTGTTACCACTTCTAGAACGAGTGTCAACCAAGACTAGAGGGGTCGTTCTCCCCTAGAGACACGGCTATTCCCCGCCGGCCGCCACCCCATTATTATTATTATTATTATTATTATTATTATTATTGTTGTTGTTGGTGTTGTTGTTGTTGTTGTTCTTTGAGTCTCAGTCATTGATGTTATTTAACTGGATAGTTTATTGAAATGTCGCTACCTGCAGCCTCAGACATTCAGGACGTATCGGAGGGTTCTTGCTGTTCTCAGCAAGCATGCCTTTTGAAGTGTTCCAAAAAGCGGAACTGAACTAAACTTCTTTAACCATCCTTGGAAACTCTTTGCGATAGTACCTAGTGCACCTATGACAATCGGGACGACCTTAATTTCATGGCAGTTCCAAATCCTTTTTAACTCCCACTTAAATCCTGGTATCGGTTAATTTCTCCCTCTCTTTTTCTTGCACTCTTGCGTCAAATGGGCAGGCTACATCTACAATCAGGCATGATTTTTTTTCATTGTCCAAAACCACCAGGTCAGGCCTATTGTGTTCTAATTTCTTGTCCGTCTGTATCCTAAAATCCCATAGCATCTACACCTGATAGTTTTCTATCACCGACTCTGGCTTGTGCTCATACCACTTCTCAGGATGTGGTAAATTGTTTACCTTGCATAGGTGCCAGTGGATCACCCTGCCCATCACATCATGTCTCCAGCCTTTATAGTGAGTCTGGGCTAGGTGTTTACACTCAGATACAATGTGAGCCACAGTCTCCTCTCTCTCTCTCTCTCTCTCTCTCTCTCTCTCTCTCTCTCTCTCTCTCTCTCTCCACAGATCCTACACAGTGAGCCAGCCTCCTCCTTGTCAATATGGTGTTTCACCCATTCCTTCTGAGGGCCTGCTCTTGCGCAGCCATTAGCATTCCTTCTGTAGCTATTTTAAGGTCTCCTCTTTTTAACCAGTTCCATGTCTGTGGATCTCTAAATTCCGTTTTCTTAAAGAAGGTACTATGAAGGGATTTTTCATGAAGGTTGCTCTTCCTCCTCGTTGTTATTTCCTCCTTGGACATCCCCTGGTCTATTGTTCTCTCCTTCAGTACAATTCTGAGCATTGGCTCCCTACTGTCGGTCACATATTTGTGCAGGTTGTTTTTCTCCATCTGAACACAGTCCTCTATGCTGATAAGACCTCTTCCACCTTCAGATCTCTTTAAGTAGAGTCTATCGACATCACTCCTCTTGTGGAACATGTTGTAGATAGTCATAAGCTTCCTAATCTTCCTTTTCTTTTTTTTTTGTTCAGCAACATTCCATTTCAGAATTCCCACACTGTACCTAATAATAGACATAGCTCGGGAATTTACTGCACTTATGACATTCCTACTATTTAGATGTGATTGTAATATGTTCCTTACTCTCCTTATGTATTCAGATCTTATCAATTCCTTCATTTTTTTTGTTCTTGATGTCATCTTCCTCCAGAACACCTAAATATTTGTATCTCTCTTCAGTGTCAATTTCCTTTATCATCTCACCTGTTGGTACCTGGATTCCGTTGCTTCTGCTCAATTTACCCCTCTTCATCACTAGGACTCACACTTATTAATACCAAATTCCATACATATATCATTGCTGAAAATACGGACAGTGTCAACAAGTACATCCAACTCCTTCTCACTCTTCCCAAAGAGTTTAAGATTGTCCATGAAGAGGAGGTGGTTGGTGGTAAGCTCTCCTTTTCCCAACTTGTATCCTGCTCTCACGTTTCGCAATATAACGGACAGGGGTATCAGGGCAAGGACAAACAGCAGAGGGGACAGACTATCTCCCTGGAAGATACCTCTTGATCTTCACGCCTCCCAAGGATTCTTCACCTGATGTTAACTCTGTTTCCCAGGACTTCATACTTTTGCTCAACAACTGTCTGATGTTATCTGCCACCTTGAAGATCTCTGGGCTTTTGGTTATCCAAGAATGAAGTACCATGTCGAATGCCTTTTTGTAATCTATCCATCCCATGGCAAGACCAGTGTGCCTCCTCTTGCAATTCCTCATTACCATCATATCAATAAGTAACTGGTCTTTTATACCACGAGACTTCTTTCGGCATCCTTTCTGTTCGTCCGGTAAAAAGTTGTTTATGTGGATGGTATATTTATTCAGACACAATGCTTGTTAACAGTTTCCACATTACGGACAGACATGTGATAGGCCTATAGTTGGTAACATCATTACCCTTGATTCGGTCTTTCATTACCAGAACTGTGGTACCTTTTGTTAACCACTCTGTTACTTCACCCGACATCACGCATTATTGAACATGGTCATCAGTTTCGGGTGGAGGGATGTTATATTTTTAATCCAATACCCTTGCACACCATCTGGGCCTGGTGATTTCCAGTTGGTTAGTTTTTTGGCCTGCTCTTTAAGAGTTTCAACTGTGATACTCAAATCAGTTTGTTGGTGTGCTTGTTCACTAATCTCCTTTTGAACTGTCTCAATCCACACTGCCTGGCTATTATGTTCAACATCCTACTCCCATATTCCTCTCCAGAATGTCTTAGTCTGTTCCGCCTCAGGGATCACGTCGTTGCCTCTTTCTTTCCCTTCAAGCTGTTCAAACAACATCTGGTTGTTGTCAATCATACGGTTTTGTCTATACTGACTGACTCTGCTCTCATACCGCCTAATCTTTGCACTTTTAGTACAATGCGTTGCTTCAGTTCCTCTATGATAATATTTAGCTCTTTCCCCTAGTTTTGAATTTTATTTTCAATATATCTTTAGTGTCTATGTTTTGTAATGTCCCATTCAGTAAAGACTCAAGCTTTCCAATGTCTTTTCTCATTTCCTTGATTTGACCATTCAGTCGTTTCTTCCACCAAGTTTCTGATCTTTCTTGTTTGTTGTTTCCTCCCGTTTTTATGCCAAGTAATTTCCTCACCGCATTTGCGGTTGCTTTGAGGATATTGTTGCATTGGTGAAGGTTACTCGCCTCAATGTATGGGATGACTTTGTTTACCTTAGCTGTTGTTTCTTTTAACTTTTTCCTGTCTACAAATCTTAGGTTCATAGGTTTTCCACTATCATTGTTCATTTCATCTACCACTAAGTTCAGGATATCAACCAAATCTTGCCCTAGCCCGTCAGCATTCCTCAATGGCCGTATCTTTGTTCCAGATGTTATTTATTTCAGCATTCAGATCATTGTCTGCTTCGGATGCTTCCTCAGGTCTCTTAACCTCTTCACCTTCATTTCCCACTGTCTCGTTTGCTTGATATACTCCACTCTCCATTTCCAACTTAATCTCTTTACTCAGTTCCTCCAGTTCCAACTCGCTTATCCATCCATTAGTTCTTATTACCCGAGCCTGCCCGGCCAATTTTTGTTCATCTAATTTAAATAGACCAATCTCGTTCCAGATGTTATGCATTCGTTTCCTATAACCTTTTTCCATGGGGTTATTCTTCAGGTAACATTTCATGACAGTTCTATTCAATTCTTTCGTCCAGTTGGTTCTTGTCCTATTCCTTCTTCTTCCTCCAACACCAGTAGTATTTGGATGACAGCCAGATCCCTGCTGCTGGGCCAGGGAGCACTTGCTGGGTGAGAGTCTTTCACATGACGTTCCAGTCTCCTTTTCACCGTTATTCGAACTGTTTAGGTTCGACATTTAAACAATCATATCAAGGATTGGTGAATGTATGGTTACATAACCACCGGTGATTTTAGCGTGGCACCATCAGGTTGTAGACGTAAATAAATAAATAAACAAATAAATAAATAAAAACATAAAAAAATAAAGATAAAAAATTAAACGCAGTTGGTGATTTCAGAGACGTAGGAGGGACACTCACCCGGAGAGTATACTCGGATATACTCACAGAAGAGCCGACGACCAGCTGAAGGGACGGTTCAACGGTCCCTTCACCAGACGATCAAGGTAAGTGATCCTTTCTCACTTGCCCCGTTCCTCACCCAGCATGGCCGTATTCAGGATCGGAAGTGTAAACGTGCGTGGCTTGAGCTCGGTTTGGAAGCAGGGTCACTTTCTTAACGACCTCAGGTCACTAAACATAGATGTGGTGACCATCAGCGAGACTAGAATCTCCGAAACGCAAGCTTTCGCACCGATCTTCGACGGTTACGAGGTGTACGCATCTCCGAGCCGTCCGGGGGTGGAGTGGCTGTGTTGTTTCGAAAAGGCTTGGGTCTCGCCATACGGACCGTCTTCCTGGACCCAGAAGGTAAGTCGGTGGTGCTGGACGTGAACGGTACCGAAGGCAACGCTTTCAGGCTAGTAGCCGTCTATTCCCCGATAGGGACAGGACGGCCAGATTTCTTCAGACGTCTAGAGACCTTTCTGGGAAGATCCCACTCTTTACTGTTAGTGGGCGACTGGAACGGTATCTTGGATTTACGCTGAGATTGTGTGGGGCTAGTGGATAGGCGAGGAGGGTGCAAGAGCCTCACCAACCTGCTCAGACGTTTTGAACTGTCTGACAGGTATCGATTGGATCACCCGAATGTGCCAATGTGGACATGGACAAACCGCATCGGGTCATCCAGATCGTATCTAGATAGGGTATTCTGCAGGGAACTAGATAAGGCTAGTATAGGCTGTCCACAATTTAAAATAGTCGACTACACAGACCACAAATTTGTGATCTGTGAGATCGACATAGACAGACTTCATAGACAAGGGCCTGGTTAATGGAAGCTGAACGCGTCTTTCGCGGCGCGCAAAGCCTACAGAAACGGGATTAGCGTATTAGTTAAGCGGGCGTTGATGGGAGCGGTCGTCAACAACAGGTGGTGGTTTGCCCTGAAAAGGGCAATTAAAGTAGAGTCGATTAGGTTTAGCAAAGGAGTAGCAATAGAGGAAAATAGAGGAGAGGGAGAGCTAGTCAGAAAGCTAGAATAGGCGTTTAGGATAGGCATCGCAACCGACGTGCTTGCGGCGAGATTGGCACTCGACCAATTCTTCAACGCAAAACACGAAGGCTGCGTTGTCAGAGCTAGAGCGCGTGCTCTGAAACGCGAGGGGACGAAAGCCGTCCAATGGGCCCGGGTGGCAGAGGCGCGACGTGGCAACAAAGCCACAATTCGGTCTTTGTCTGACTAAAACGGGTGCGTGTTGCTCGAACCCGAGCAGATGTGTGAGGCTTTTCAGCAGCACTTTGCTGAACTGTTCGGGAGCGGCGGCGGGTCGGATCGGGGTGTGGACTTCAGTGCATACCTCGACGGACTGCCTCGGCTCTCGACGACCGCAGCACAGTGTTGCGAAAAGCCAATAACAGCCGGTTAAATACGGGAAGCGATGGCTAACTACACGAGGGGTAAATCGCCAGGTTTGGATGGTCTGCCCTACGAGCTTTATGCATTTATGCCAGACTTGTTCGGTGACCTCTTGGCATACGTCTACTGCAACTGGCAGCAGAACGGGAGCATTCCCAGTTTTGTGAGCCGGGGAGCGGTGGCGCTGCTGAGAAAAGACCCGAACAAGGGGGATGTTATCGATAACTTCAGGCCCATAACTCTGCTAAACGCAGAGTTCAAGATGTTGGCCAAGGTGTTAGCAACGAGGTTGGCGCTTGTCGTCAAGGGTCTGGTGGGAGAGGCGCAGACATGCGCCATTCCGGACAGATCCATACACGACAACCTCCACCTCATGCGATACATCGTAGAGAGGGTGGTTAAGGAACCTGGCACGGGTGGGGCCCTGATCAACTTGGATCCATCCAAAGCATTCGATAGGTTCGACCATCGGTACCTGGCGGCGGTCCTCGAGGCAGCCGGTTTCGGGCCCGTTTTTAGGGGTTGGATCGCTGAGATGTATAGCGACATCTGCTCAGTTCTGAAGGTGAACGGTCACCTGTCGCAGCCGTTCAGCATCATGCGCTCGGTCCGCCAGGGTTGTCCCCTCTCGTCCCTCTTCTACGTATTGGCTCTCGAGCCGTTACTGCACTCACTGGGGGCGATGAGGGGCGTCCCACGCGAACTAGGATGCGAGAAATCCGAGTCGGCTTACGCCGACAACGTCATCGTGGTGGTATCGAGCACCAGACACGTCCAGATGCTCGGCACCACTCTCAAGGAATACGAAGCGGTGACAGGAGCAAAGGTAAACCAGGAAAAGTCGGTGGGCTTGCAGCTCGGCACCTGGAGAGGCAAGTCCATGCCATCCGACAGCGTCGTGGGGCGTTGGACGGACGGACCGGTTAAATTACTTGGGTTCTGGTTCGGACCGGATCTCCAGATGGAGAAAAACTGGAACGAGGTGCCGAGCGGGGTCGCCTCCCTCACCCAGAAATGGGAAGAGAGGAAGCTGTCCCTAAAAGGCCGGGTGGAGATGGCGAATGCGTACATCGCATCCGTCATCTGCTACCGCCTCACCGTCGTCCCTTGCTCCGGCCCAACTCTCACCAAGATGGAGCGCCTCCTCTTCCGTTTTTTGTTGAAGGGATGCGCTCCCATGGTCAGAGGATCCATCTCCTGTCAACACCCGTGGCTGAGGCTGCGCAAACATGCGCTGAGGCTGCGACATCTCTGGTGCTTTCTTGACGGTGAACAGGTGTGGTTACCGTTCGCCAGGCACGTTTTCCCACAGCTCGTCTCCTTGACGGAACTGCAGTCCTGGGTCAGGAAAAGACCGAGGGATAACACTTGGAAACTGGAATGTCTCCAGGCGCTCACTGCCCTCTGCCAGCTGGGCACTAGTATCGGTGGAACATCCACCTCGGCGTTCTATAGAGGACTAATGGAGGGGAAGAGCGACGACGTTCTCGGGGAGATCCTGCGCGTCGAAGAAAATCCGCTGTTTGCTCTCTTCCAGAGAACTTTCAGCCCAGGGCCTATGGATAACTTCCAGAAATCCCTGCTTTGCCGGTTCGAGATAAGTTCTACAAGCACGGAAGTGCCGTCAGCCGAGCCTGTCCGAGATGCGCGCAGGGCGACGAAACCGTCGTGCACGCACTCGTTCAGTGCCCGAGCATTGCTGACTTGTGGAGCTATGTCAAACAGTTGCTGTCGCGTGTAGGACCGATCCGGTTATCGACTGAGTCCATTGTGCAGATGGTCTCGCCGTCTTTCTTCGAGGAGGAAGGGCAGGCGGTTTTCATATGCCTTGTGGCCAAGGTTGAAAGGGTTAAAGACAGACACTTTCCTCTTCGGCGAATCCCTGATTAACTTTTTCAAGTTTCAGTTGAAGAGGAAAATCAGGGTGGAGAGGCAAGTGCTCTCTTCTAGCAAGTTTGTTGAAAGGTGGGTGAATGTAGCGAGAATGGTCCGAGTGAACGGGACCGCTCTGAATATACGCTTGTAGTTTGAGGAATGGGAAAAAATTGAGAGAGAGCGCTTGCCCTGGTGGTCAGGGTGGTCGTGGTCTTTTGTGTGGTTTTCGCCACGAGTAACCCTTGGGGAATTTTTCATTGTTTGAATTTTCATTTTTATTGTTTATATATATATATATTTCTATGTCGTTTTTCTTTTTCGTTTCTTATATAAATAATAAAAATCTTTACACGCACAAAACCCACATCGTACCGTCCTGTACCGTCCTGTGTCGTATGTAATGTTTTTTCTTGATGTCAGCCCTTGTGGCCAATAAAGAAATCATTATTATTATTATTATAAATAGTTACAGTTGATCACATCGCTCCGGATCAACAATTTCAGAACGGGATCAACAGATGAATTCTTCTAGCTACTAAATTATTCTAGCTGTTGAATTATTTTAACTGTTGAATTATTTCAGCTGTTCAGGTATTCCAATACTTGAATTATTTCAACAGTTCAAGTATTCTTGGTGCTTAAATTATTCCTGTTTTAAAAAATTATTCCTGTTTTAAAAAATTATTCCTGTTTTATGTATACTTGAACGATTATCACTATTTGAAATTTTCCCTTCTTGTAATCTGGCATAAGACCTTCGAGTAATGGCATGTGATCAACTATAACTACGTGTGTGTGCGTAAATAGAGAGACAGAGAGACAGAAAGGAAAAAAGAGAGAGAAGAAAAGAGAGAGAGAGATTGTTATATACATACATATACACATATATACATATATATATACATTCATGTTCATGTGCATGTATATGTATTTTTATATAAATGTATATATATATATATATATATATAACATAATATAACATAACATAACATAACACAACATAACATAACACAACATAACATAACATAACATGCATGACATAACTTAATCATGACAACATTCCAATTACGAAGGCAAGAAAGTTAGACCTTATTATGTGCACGTCACAGACGTATAATTTCTAAATGTAAGATTACAAACATGGAAGACGTGTGTTCTATTTGAAAGGTAGGGGGAATCTATAATTGATTTGTGTAGGTGTTCTTTAAAGTGTAGAATTGCCAAAGCCATTTGTACATCTGAATAAATACTTTGCGTTATACAAATCTGAGTTCAAATCCCTCTAAAATCACCTCTATTCGGCATCTTTTCGTGCTCAATAAATCCAGTACCAGTCCAGTACTGGGAGTAGATCCATCCTTTCTAACATTCTAATATCTCTCTACCTCTACACACCCTCTACACACACCCCTCTCTCTCTCTCTCTCTCTCTCTCTCTCTCTCTCTCTCTCTCTCTCTCTCTCTCTCTCTCTCTCTCTCTCTCTCTCTCGCTCTCTCTCTCTCGCTCGCTCTCTCACTCATTATGAAGAAATTGGTCGTGTCCAGACAAGAAGGATGGAATCCACCAGGTGACATGATCAAAGCACACCGTCTATCGCAATGGCACAAACAGACAGACATACAGAAAGAGACAAGCAGACAGGCAGATACTGACAGACAAAGATAGGCTGACAGACAAACAGACAGAGACAGACAGACAGACAGACAGACAGACAGACAGACAGACAGACAGACAGACAGACAGACTGACTGACTGACTGACTGACAGACTGACTGACAGATACTGACAGATACTGACTGACAGACATGCAGACAGACAGACAGGTGGACAGACAGAAAGACGGACAGGTTGACTGGTTGATAGACAGATAGAGACAGGCAGAGATACAAAGAGAGACAGACAGGCAGACAGACAGATAGACAGACAGAAAGACAGACAGACAGACAAGCAGACAAGCAGACACAGAGACAGAGACTACTACTTTGACGCTAAACGCCGCCAGTTGCAAACTGCGCATCAACATGAGATATTTTTCTCCACAGAATCCGATCACCAACTACAGAATTTAAAGAGCAAAGATCAAGTCCAGTCCATAGGTTGACATTACACTGTGTAACATATTTTTTGGTCTCCGGTTCTAAGTGTCATTTCATGGTTTGTTATATCCTATTATTATACAAAAACACTATTATTTAATCAGAAGTTTGGGTTAGCCCCCAGATATAGTCCCCCATCATTTTTTCATTGTATTGGCCCTGGTACCTCCGCTCTATCTCTTTCACATCTTGGTGGAATCGTTCGCCTTGTTCTTCTGAGTAGCCGCCCATATTGTCCTTGAATTTTTCCAGGTGAACGTCCAGCATATGGAGTTTAAGCGACATCCTGCATCCCATGGCGCCAAAAGCCTTTATCAGATCCTGCACCAGTTGCTGGTAGTTTTCAGCTCTGTAGTTGCCCAGGAAGCCCTTAACAACTGCCTTGAAACAGTTCCATCCTGTTCTCTCAATCCTATTGAGCTTATTGGAGAACTCGGTAGACTCAAACACCTTCTTTATCTGAGGTCCAACAAAAATTCCACCTTTGATTTTGGCTTCAGATAACTTGGGGAAGAACTCAAGAAGGTACTTAAAAGCGGCTGATTCTTGGTTGAGAGCCTTCACAAACTGCTTCATCAACCCCAACTTAATGTGCAGTGGCGGCATGAGCACAATCCTGGGATCAACCAGTGGCTCCCACGTGACTTTCCGGGTCCCAACTACAAATTCTGTTCGCTGCTCCCAGTTCTTTCTTTTGTAGTGGTCAGAGGTGGCTCTGCTGTCCCAAAGGCAGAGGAAGCATTGGAATTTGATAAAGCCTCCTTGGAGTCCAAGCAGGAAAGCCACCATCTTGAAGTCTCCAATGATTTCCCAATTGTACTGGTTGTATTGCAGAGCTTCCAAGAGGACTTTCACACTGTAGTAATATTCCTTCAGGCAGACTGAATGAGCTAGGGGCAGTGTCGGGAACTTGTTTCCATTGTGGAGGAGTACAGCCTTCGAGCTTATGGTGGGGCTGTCTATAAATAGCCGCCACTCCTTGGGCACAAACGGCACCCAATAACGTCAAACAGTCCAGGCACGTCATGGCAGAAGCAGAGGCCATCCCTAAGAGTGTAAAAGCCTGAGAAAGGTTCGTGTCGACTTCTCTGACTTGTCACCTGCACTTCCTCCTTGACCAAGTTCCACTGCTTCATTCTGGAGACAAATAACTCTGCATTGGACCGGGTCAGACCCATATCCCTGATCAAGTCATTGACTTCTTTTTGGTTTGGGAAGTGAGGAACTTTTTCTGGTACCTCAGGCAGGTAATCCAAGTCCTCAGCATCCATCTCCTCCTCTTCATCAGAATACTTGTCTTGGAAAATAAATTTGATATGCAATACAAAATAAATATTGGAAAGGGAAATACATATTTAAATAATATAAAAGAACACGAATCATACTAATGAAAATTCGTGCTTAAAACACAACTTACCCTTTAATCAGGGTGCGAAAATCCAGTATCAATAAATCTCTTTAATCCACTTTTTAACAATTTTATACTTTATTGCACTTTTATAATTTTCTTTAGGTATTACTCTTTATTTTATAATTTTAATTTAACCTGAAACATATATAAAAAAAAATCATTTAACATAAGCAAATTAAACTTACATACAACGTAAAATCCAGCATACAAATAATTCTAGTGAATAGCTTAGAATTTTTACAAACCCAAACTTGTAACTGTTTAATAGCACTTTTTTTTATTTATTTGGGACCTAAGCAACACAAAAAAAGTGATTACAAGCCAGGAACAGAGAAAAAAATGTTTTTGTTACACGGTGTTATCAAACCATCGTTTTGACTACCGGCCTCTGCTTCTCTTACCAGCCAACTTTCCTTCTAGGCATAACATACTCATACCACGAGTTGATCTTTTTATAGACCGTATAGTTTGAATACTCTTGACTTGACAATTGATGTAATTTGTCTAAGACTGGTAGTGTTGAGCAGCTCAGTGATACAGATACGATCGTTGAGCCACTTGCCAGTCATAAGTCTCATGATGTGGTTCTGGAATATAGAGAGCTTCTGAAGTGACCTTGTCGTCCAATTAACACAGACAAGACCATATAACACAACTGGTAGGATGTAAGTATCAAAGATCTTAGCCTCCAAATAAGACACAGACGGACAAACAGACAGGCAGACACAGAAACAGAGATAAATAGATAGATAGATAGATAGAGAGAGAGAGAGAGAGAGAGAGAGAGAGAGAGAGAGAGAGAGAGAGAGAGAGAGAGAGAGACAGAGAGAGAGAGAGAGAGAGACAGACAGACAGACAGACAGACAGACAGACAGATGGACAGGCGGATTGGTGAACAGACAAATAGATAGGCAGGCGGACAGACAGAGAGAGACAGAGAGACAGAGAGACAGAGAGACAGAGAGATAGAGACATACAAGTACACAGAGCCAGTGATTCAGATAAACACAACAGAACCAGACAGACAGGCAGACAGACAGAGAAACAGAGAGAAAGAGATATCTTAAATGTCATCTACATTAAAGTTCCCCTGATTAAATATCTGTTCCTCTACACAGTATAATAGTTTAAAATCTTTTAAAACTTTAATCAATAAATTGATTTTATTGTTCAATGAAGCTTACAAATTCCTTTGACATCTTTCTTTAGTTTCTTTGTGTTTTGTGTGTGAGTATGTGTTTGTATGTGTGTATACCTATGGTTGTATATGTGTGTACTTATATTGGTGTGTGCACACCTTTAAGTTTTCACTGTATATATATATATGTATATATATATGTATATATGTATGTGTGAGTGTGCGTGCGTGTATAGGCACATATACACTTAGATTTTCGCATATATATGTTTGTATATATATATATATATATGTATGCATATATATATATATATATATATATATATATATATATATATATATATATATATATAATATTTATACTTATATATATAATCTATATACAATTATAAATAATATATAAATTATATATATATATATATATATATATATATATATATATATATATATATATATATATATATATATATATATATATATATATATACATATATGTATACATATATATAAATATATGTACGTCAATACTCATCTTTTTTCCATTTCTTAGAGTGGGGTTCTAAACCCATCTATCGGGCTAAAATTTCTTTAGTCAGAAAATACGGCGAAAGTTCTATTTCTAATTTCAAGCTCGCTCACCGTTTCAAAAACATACTTACTTGATAAATATATGTATATATATGAATATATATATATATATATATATATATATATATATATATATATATATATATATATATATATATATATATATATATAAATGAAAGGTATAGAAAATATTGTAGCAAAAAGCCAACAGTATTCCATATATATATAGTTGTTATATAGTAAGGTGTATTATTGGTTGTGTCATACGGTCCAATAAAAAATTTTTACCAATATTAAGTTCTCCACGCTTTTGTATATCTCCAATTCCATTTATGGGAACAGCTAGATGATGTAAAACGGAGTATTTGTATCAAAATAAAGATCCAAAGATCCGAAGGCATGGTATAAATTTCCAATCATTTTAATCACGACACATGTTTCAATAAGAGATAGATCGATCGTGTGGCCATGATCGATTATCACTGATCTCGTCAGGTGAAAATGAATTGTCTTCAAATCCTTGATATGAGGGAGAAAATTTAACGATGTTCACTCACTAGATTGTTGTCCCCCATATGAAGATTAAGCAGCCAAAACACGCCGACTGCTATCGTCTTCAATTAGGGTCATAAAACTATCAAGTATCTATCTCTCAATAGCTGTAGAAGACGCTGGACGGGTCTAATCTCAACATCAAATATGTAGAATTACAGTCGGTCACAGTTAGTGTGAGTGAGTACACACACACTCACACACACTGACGCGAGGTCAAAGAAAAAATATATATATACCAACATAGTATTCACCGAAAGTTAGGTTACAAAACAACAAATGTTATATTGGTCAAATCTCAATTTGACGATGTAAATTGGAAAAATTGGGTCAACCGCAACCCTATACACACGCAAGTAAATTCGGTTCAATGTTCTGCTATACGTGTATCGATTGAATAGTAACATCCGTATCTTCTAAATAGTGTATGTTTTGGTATATACACATCCGTATCGTCTAGAAAGTGTATGTTTTGGTATATACACATCCATGTGAAGAGCAAATAGTCAGCTAATATCGAACTCTGTATGTGCCGTTGTCTCATTGAGAATCTGGGTCCCCAAATCTGTGCGTGCAAGCAACCGTCGTGTAAGCCACCAAGGGGCTCTGTGTAGGGTTGGGTATTTGAGTTAAGGTGTCAGTATGTGTGTTTTCCCGTCATATGGGCCCTTGGGCTTTTAAGATAGGTGTTTGAGTGGTGGAGGTGCGTTACGCAACACAGAAATAAAAATAAAATAAAATAAAATAAAATAAAATAAAATAAAATAAAATAAAATAAAATAATAGCAAAACTCCGGGGATGTGTGTAAGCCCATTAATGGTGTGTAAGTAGTATAGTCCAATCAGTAACGGTGAGCACTCCATGGTTAGATGATCACGGATCAAAACCTAGTGTAGAGTTCAAATGATAGGATCGTTACCAGTCATAACTGTGGGAACTCTGTGTCTAAAGAAACCGGGTACTGTGTGTAGAGTTATGTATAAAGAGCGTAATCGGTCTTAACTGAGTGTGTAATACGTCTAACTATTTACTAACCGAGAGAACTCAATGGTTAGGGTATTCTAAAGTAATGGTGAATGCGCGTAATCGGTCTTAACTGAGTGTGTAATCATTCTAACTATTTACTAACTAGGTAGTCTGTCGAAACAAACCGAGTACCGTTTGTAAGTGCGCAAACGATCTTAGCTATCTACTACCTGAGTGTGTGATTGTCTGTTTTTTTGCTAATTGAGAGAACTCCATGGCTATGGTAAAAAGGGAGGAGATAGTGGTAGGTTACTTTCCAAAAATCCTGCGGAAGGTTTTCGAGGTTCTATGTTGGCAGTTGCTGAAAAAATCCGCTCTCCTATTGATTAATAGGGGGCCGCCTCTAATAATATTAAAGGTTTCAGCTATACATAAATTACAAACGCCTGTGCTGCCGTTATATGGCTGGGCTGAGCAAATTATGGACCGGGATAAGGAGTGCTCTATATTGTGGTCCATAATATACATATTCATATACATACATATATAGATAGATACACACACATATATACATATACATATGTACGTATGGGTTATATCAAACATTAATAATAATGTTCGATTCGTTTGTAAACAAACGGCCCAAGTTGAAGCTGTGCCGGTGACTGATCGTCCCCTGTTTGTTCAACACTGGCATTGAGGAACAATCAACATTTTTCTAGGTCATTACTCTTCATCAGCACTATATACCTCTGCTAATCTGTTGAACGGTTGAAAATATATAGTATTTTCTTAAGTACACATCGGCTGAGTAGCCTCATTTGCATACCGAGCGATTTACGGCTGGCCTTGCCGAATATTAAAAATAAAATTCTAATATATATATATATATATATACATATATATATATATATATATATATATACACATATATATATATATATATATATATATATATATATATATATATATATATATATACACACACATATATATATATATATATATATATATATATATATATATATATATATAATCAATTTACATTACGAACAAATACAAAGAACTCATAATTATACATACGTATGTGTTTGTGTGTTTTATTACAACTGGGTCAAACAAAAGACATTTTGTTTCATTCGTGAATACTTCAGGAATAGTATCACGTAACCCCATGATTTACACACGTGTTTACGCACACACACAGACACATACACACACGCGCACACACACACACACATATATATATATATATATATATATATATATATATATATATATATATATATATATATATATATATATATATATATATACATATACACACATGCATACACACACACACACACAGCAATATGCTTTATTTAGTCAACCTAACTTCATTAAGACTTTACAGGGCACCAAAGATTCAATAAGCTTTTTCTTCTTTCTTTGTTATTTTCTTTCTTTTATCTTTATTTATTTGTTATTTGTTCAGTTTCTTCTTCTTTCTTTACATCATATCTTTCCTTCTTAACTTTATTTTCGTGGCTTTTATAAATATGATTACATCGAATTCTAAATGTTTATTGTTTATATTGTTGTTGGGGGCGGGGGTTAGATTGTGAGTGGTGGTGGTGGTGGTGGTGGTGGTGGTGGTGGTGATGGTGATGATGGGGATGTAGTGTTGGTGGTGTATTTGTTGTTTCAAGTCTCTCGCTTGAATGCTTATAATTTTAATACATTTCGTGTTTGAAAAAAAAAAATATATATATATATATATATATATATATATATATTGAAAGAGAGTGGGGGGAGATAAATCGATAGATAGATAAGTGTGAAAGTTTGTCTCATGCCAACCAGTGAGTAAAAGAGGTGAATTTTATGAAAGAAGCGGAGAAAGACTGAAAATTCTAAATAAGTTGAAGTTTAGAATAATTAATTTTCGTTATTTAGTACTATGAAAATAAATTGAAATTGGCAGGAAAGTCAGCATGATCGTGCGGTGAATAATGAACAACGCGGGAAAGGATTAGATAAAAATTAGGTTAGTAATATGAAGTTGAGACTGAATAGAGAATTGAGTTATTCTGACGTTTCAGACAAGGTGTTCTTTGAAAAAAGAATACAGAAAGGAGAAAATAAAAAGGAAATAATCAAGTGGAGATCCTACGTGAAATGTGGTGTGTGTGTGTGTGTGTGTGTGTGTGTGTATGTGTGTGTGTGTGTGTGTGTGTGTGTGTGTGTGTGTGTGTGTGTGTGTGTGTCTGTGTGTGTGTGTCTGTGTGTGTGTGTGTGTGTGTGTGTGTGTGCACGCGCGCCTGTGTGTGTGTGCACGCGCGCCTATGTGTGTGTGGCAGAGAAAGAATTCTGTTATTCTTTGAATTCTTTTGCTGCTTTGGGTTATTAGTGTCGCCTAATATTCTTATTATATTAACATTGAGACAGCGTAGCTCTGTCATTCTTCATTCTTCATCCATATATCTAAAACAGAGAATGTCTGTCTGTCTGTCTGTCCAATTACTAAAACTCGAGAACCACCCAACCGATTGTTTTCAAACTTTACATATGTAATGCGTATGGTCCTTTGAGTGTTTTGAGCAAAAATTCAAATTTCAAATTTCCAATGCCCTAGGGACCGCATTAGGCGATTTAGCGATCTCTCTCTATAATTCTTAGTCTTTCTCTTTTTAGATAGATACATAGATATAACGTGGCGCCCTTATAATATCTGTCTGTATGCCTGACTATCTGCATTACGTCATTATGACGCGGTGTGTGTGTGTATATATATATATGTATGTATATAGTGTGTATATATATATATAGTATGTAACGTTTTTCGAAATATTTACTTCTGCGTTCACAGATTGATTTTTTTTATTTTAGTTTCAGAAAAGCCCGTTAAGGGTGAAAGCAGCGATTTTTTGCTTAAACTTTAATCTGTTATTTTAATATATATATATATATACATATATATTAAGTGTATTGTGTTCAAAACTCAAGCATTCCTTTACAATGAAATAGCTCAAAGAAAAAAATATTTCTGAGCCGTGTAATAAATATAAATTAATATATATGATGAAACACAAATACCAACATATCTGTGTTTATATTGTAAAAGAAATTAAGTTAGCTAGAATGAAATATACTAATTATAATATTACAGCCTGCCTATATCGATTTAAAATAATAAATCAACACAAACAAACAGTATTGGCAAATGGCCATGGTGTTTAGACAAATTTAAATTTCAAAATCAAACCTGTTCCGTAGATAAGTTTAAACTTTAAAATCCAAATATGTTTCGAGATAAATAAGTGTAAGGATATCTTGTCCAGCTCTCTTCATTAAACACCCAGAACAAATTGATATACTTCACTTCTAAATATTTTAAAAGACTGTTTAACGCACATGGTTTTACAGTTTCTAGCCAGCCTCATACGCGTACTGCTAGAAATAACAGCCGTATATATGGGGCTACTATCAGCTCAACCTAAGGAGCAATTATATTAAGTGTATTGAGTTCAAAACTCAAGCATTCCTTTACAATGAAATAGCTCAAAGAAAAAAATATTTCTGAGCCATGTAATAAATATAAATTAATATATATGATGAAACACATATATATATATGATGAAACATATATATATATACATATATATATATATATATAGGAACAAGTATAGCCCCGACTGCAGAGCTCAAGCCGTTTCGTCGGCTATTTCAGTCCTGAAATAGCCGTCGAAACGGCTTGAGCTCTGCCGTCGGGGTCATACTTGTTCCTATTACCCACTCTAGTACCCTAGTACTTTGGTGCGTTATGGTCCATCTGGTTCCTTACCACTTTTCCTTCGTTATATATATATTTATATATATATATATATATATATATATATACAGATATTTTTGCAGACAACAACAAAATATAAACAAAAGTATTTATTTCGCGATTAAGTATTGATTTTCTTCGCGCGGAAACAAATCCTGGTAATCTACGACGAATGGTAATCTACGACACCATCCCGAGGCCGAGGTATTCCGTACTTCTCTGTACTGTTGTCTGTCATCTTACCATCCCATTCCTACTGACTAGCCTCTGTGTCACGTGATTGATTCTTTAGAATCGGCCATATGATCAGTGGCAGTGAGAATTTTCGGTGACTGGAATCCAGTCCTCGATAGTTGTTCCAGTTGCCGAATTATTATTATTTTTATATGAGTCCCCAGTGTCCGCGCATTGCCTGGAGACTCGGCTGAGAATGACCTCCCTGATGACGCAATGTAATTCTCAACAGTTCATTACGTAACTGTCTTTATCCCATTGCAGAAACTAATTAGTTGGAGTGAAAATTTAAGTAAGTAAGTTAATTTAAAAAAATTTTTATTTTTTTTTATTTTCTTATTTTACGTCTTTTATATATATATATATATATATATATATATATATATATATATATATATATATATATTCGAGTACAGATATTTTTGCATATACAATAACAAAATATAAACAAACGTATTTATTTCACGAGGCTCGATAAGGATAAATATATATCAAATATATATAAGAACCCTAGAGCAAATCCGAGCAACACCGGGCCATTCTGCTAGTATAAATTATAGTTATGTAACGTCTCCCTCTGCAGATGACTGAGTATGTAACTGTGAAACAGGAAACCCTGTCTGCTGTCTGATTTAATAAATATCAGTAAAGATCGTGTCCGTTCCATTATTTTTCGATGTTTAACCGTAAACATAATTTAATTAGCTTCATCACAAGATTAGTAACATTATCTCATCTTTAACATTCATATATCAAAGAATTGAATTTATATGGTCAGATGACTTAATACACTATGATATTTATGTGTGTGTGTATGTATGTATCATTATTTATTGTCTTGTTCTCTTGTATAGTTTTTCATCATGAATTTTCTCATGTATATGTGTGTGTGTGTGTGTGTCAGTGTATTTATATATATATATATATTTATTTATTTATTTTATATATATATATATATATATATATATATATATATATATATATATATATATACATACATATATATATATATATTTATTTATATATATATATACATAAAATATATATATATATATATATATATATATATGTTTGGTCTTTAACTTATGTTGTTGCTCTAGTTCACTAGCTTCTATTGAGCGCTTGCTACACATCTCGGAAGTTGTTTTGCGCTAATTTCCAATAGCCGAAATACGATTCTCGCTAATTTATATTTATATATATATATAGGTAAAGTAAAGTCCTCCTTCGGTCACGAATACCATGGAATTTGCACCCAGAAAGCTTCACTCCGAGACGCATGTACGGACAAAGTTGTTTGAGGAAGAACAACAGTTACCCATGCATACCAGCCTCCTCTTTCGCCACCGATGTTGTCCAAGGGAAAGGCAATGACCGATACAGTTTGGCACCAGTAACGTGGCAACTCATTTCTATAGCTGAGTGAACTGGAGCAACGTGAAATAAAGTGTTTTGCTCAAGAACACACCAATCACTCGGTCCGAGGATCGAACTCACAATCTCACGATTGCAAATCCAACGCTCTAACTACTAAGCGTTATGCCTTCACTATATATATATATATATATACATATATATATATATATATATATATATATATATATATATATATATATACATACATACATACATACATACATACATACATATATATATATATATATATATATATATATATATATATATATATATATATATATATATATATATATATATATATATAAAAGACGTAAAATAAGAAAATTTAAAAAAAAAAATTTTTTTTAAATTAACTTACTTAAATTTTCACTCCAACTAATTAGTTTCTGCAATGGGATAAAGACAGTTACGTAATGAACTGTTGAGAATTTCATTGCGTCATCAGGGAGATCTATTCTCAGCCAAGTCTCCAGGCAATGCGCGGACACTGGGGACTCATATAAAAATAATAATAATTCGGTAAATGGAACAGCTATCGAGGACTGGATTCCAGGCACTGAAAATTCTCACTGCCACTGGTCAGATGGCCGATTCTAAAGAATCAATCACGTGACAAAGAGGCTAGTCAGTAGGAATGGGATGGTAAGATGACAGACGCCTACTAACACCCCTAAAAAAAATTTAGAAGTGGTTTTGGCAGGTTTGCTCGACAAATCAGTGATTTGGAGATAAATATAGATAATTTAATATATCTACTAACATAAGCGCACAGATGTACGCTAATGCCAGCAAATACACAGGTTATGTCATAGTACCTAGGTGGTTCAATGCAGGAGGATGAAGAACAATAATATAAAAGACGTAAAATAAGAAAATTTTTTTTAAAAAAATTTTTTTTTAAATTAACTTACTTACTTAAATTTTCACTCCAACTAATTAGTTTCTGCAATGGGATAAAGACAGTTACGTAATGAACTGTTGAGAATTTCATTGCGTCATCAGGGAGATCTATTCTCAGCCAAGTCTCCAGGCAATGCGCGGACACTGGGGACTCATATAAAAATAATAATAATTCGGTAAATGGAACAGCTATCGAGGACTGGATTCCAGGCACTGAAAATTCTCACTGCCACTGGTCAGATGGCCGATTCTAAGGAATCAATCACGTGACACAGAGGCTAGTCAGTAGGAATGGGATGGTAAGATGACAGACGCCTACTAACACCCCAAAAAAAAATTTAGAAGTGGTTTTGGCAGGTTTGCTCGACAAATCAGTGATTTGGAGATAAATATAGATAATTTAATATATCTACTAACATAAGCGCACAGATGTACGCTAATGCCAGCAAATACACAGGTTATGTCATAGTACCTTGGTGGTTCAATGCAGGAGGATGCAGAACAATAATATAAAAGACGTAAAATAAGAAAATTTAAAAAAAAAAATTTTTTTTTTTAAATTAACTTACTTAAATTTTCACTCCAACTAATTAGTTTCTGCAATGGTATAAAGACAGTTACGTAATGAACTGTTGAGAATGTCATTGATTCTTTAGAATCGGCCATCTGACCAGTGGCAGTGAGAATTTTCAGTGCCTGGAATCCAGTCCTCGATAGCTGTTCCATTTACCGAATTATTATTATTTTTATATGAGTCCCCAGTGTCCGCGCATTGCCTGGAGACTTGGCTGAGAATAGATCTCCCTGATGACGCAATGAAATTCTCAACAGTTCATTACGTAACTGTCTTTATCCCATTGCAAAAACTAATTAGTTGGAGTGAAAATTTAAGTAAGTAAGTTAATTTTAAAAAAAATTTTTTTTTTTTTTTAATTTTCTTATTTTACGTCTTTTATATTATTGTTCTGCATCCTCCTGCATTGAACCACCTAGGTACTATGACATAACCTGTGTATTTGCTGGCATTAGCGTACATCTGTGCGCTTATGTTAGTAGATATATTAAATTATCTATATATATATATAGATATATATATATATATATATATATATATATATATATATATATATATATATATATATACACATATATATATATATATATATATTTATATATATATATAGAGAGAGAGAGGAGGGTGACAGACACAAAGACATACAGACAAGCAATCAGAGTCGATTTAGATGGACATTTTTCCAGACTATTAACCTCATCTTTACAGTGTAATATATATATATTTACTCAACATTTCTATCGAATATCCCACTGATAGTAGCCTAGTGTAAATATATCAATACACACTCTAAATATGAGATCAATAATCCGGGGAAAATAATTCATCCGAGTCACAATAAGTCATTTCAAAATATTAGTTAGTTGCTTTTATTGTGTGGTAGTGGAAAGACGTATTTAACCCCAGGACAGTCCTTACCTATCAGGAATAGTATTCCGTTCCAGTCATGATCATCCGGGGTTATAAGTATATAAAAATGTATATAGCAAAGGTGAAAATATATATATAACTTAAATTTATATATAGAGAGAATTATATATAATAGTATATAATTGCCAAGTACCGTATTTCCCGGCACCGAAGACGCTTCGTCTTCGAGGGCGCACCCTAATTTTGACAAGCAAAACTTTGAAAAAGAATAATAAACAACCTTCGGCCTCCAGGACGCATGGTAAATTTTTTCGACTTATTTTAGGGAAAAAGTAGCGTCTTTGACTGACTCGCATGCTACCTTGGCTGCAAATCGTCGGAAGACGTTGCCAACCGTAATGGGACGGATGCCTCCGTCATTCTCCCTCGGCGTGAAACTTTTTGCATCTCAGTTTTGTCATTTCCTTCAACTATATATATATATATATATATATATATATATATATATATATATATTCAGTTTCAATAAATGTGTTATCTATGTTGAGTTTTGCTTCTCTTGTGGACTATCAGGTTAACTAGATCTGAACATTATATACATGTTTTCTGTGTGTGTGTGTGTGTGCCTGTGTATTTGTGAGTATATGTGTATGTATGTGAAAGAGTGTGTGTGTATGTGTAATCTGCGACCATAGTTCTCTTACATTTCCCTGAAGAAACCAAATATTAATTATTCTGTCCGTAAAACAACAGGCTACGTATTAGCGTAGGTATATGTGTGTCTGTATTTTTGTGCATGTGTGTATGTAAGTGTGTGTACGTATGTGCATGTGTATTTGTGCGCGTGCCCGCGTATGTCTGTAAGTATATATATATATATATATATATATATATACATATATATATATATATATTAATTTCAACAATGTCAGTATTCTGTGTGTCATAATTCTCGATTATCATTGGTTCATAGGTTTCAAACGACTCCACCCACCTCAACGACGCAAAACTTAAATTAATATGCATAAGCCAATGAGGGAGTGAGAGGGGAGAATGTGAACGCTGTGTTCGGATACACTATGTATATGTGTCAGTGTAGAGACATGTGTGTGGAAATAAGAGGGGAAGGAAAGCAATAACTATTAACATGTGTGCGTGTGTATGTACGTGCGCGTATGTTTATGTGTGTGTGCGTGCGTGCAGCGTTCCACAGAAAGTAAAAACTATCAACATGTGTGAGTGTGTGCGTGTGTGTAAGTGCACGGGTGCGTGTGTAAGTTTGCGTGCGTGTGCGCGTTTCCATGCGTGTATGTGTGTGTACGTGCGGCATCCAACAATCGCCACGCAGTTTATCTGTCTGTGTGCCTGTCTGTCAGTCTAACATACACAGAGTTGTAAAGGGAGTAAATAAGGACCTTTTTTTACATTGACGGATATCTTTTATATTAATTATCTATATCTATATCTACATATAATACAAAAGATTGGAACTTCCATCATCCTTTTGAGAAACGTGGAACAACCACGTCTATACAATGATACATGTTTTACATCTAACCTGACAAACATCCAATACAGTAATTTTCTCTTTTACCTGTCTTCTCTTATTATCTGTTTACCCGGGCGAAGCTGGGTACGTCAGCTAGTACATAATATACTAACCTCGCCAAACTTTCTTATGCTGTTCTTGTTAAAACCTTATTAAAGCCAATCTTATTATTCTCTGATTCTATGATTCTATTATTCCATTATTCAATGTTCTGGAGTTAAATTCCCGGACTTAAATCGAGATTAATAAATGTACAACGAATGATCGACTAATCATAGAGTCACTGAGGTTGAATGTAAATACACCATACATGTTTTATATATATATATATATATATATATTATATATATATATATATATATATATATATATATATATATATATATATATATATATATATATATATATATATATATATATATATATAAATATATGTTTATATATATATATGTATATATATATATATATATAAGGGACAATATTTTATTTTTTCAACTCCATTTTATTTCCTTATTATAAATACTCTGTCGGATACCATTTATGGAACCACGACGTGGTGTGCATAAGCTGGAACACACCATAGATTGTTGACCTAATAATCAACAACAACATATTCATATATGTATATATATATATATATATATATATATATACATATATATATATATATATATAATCATCCACACATCATATATAACTTCAGTTTCTTTCCAATAGTCCAATTATTGTTGCTTTTCTGTTCACTAACATTCAAACTTGATTAGAACTAGCAGGGAATATAATGTAAAATATAAAATAAATAAATAAATAGATATACAACGTACAATATATACAATGGGTTTGTTTGTTTTTCGTTTGTTTTCTTCGTTGTCTGTTATCATTGAAGATTAGCTGGAGTTAAAACTTGGAATATTTAATTTAGATTTGGTAGATAAACTGAAAAATATTCATTCGGAAGATGTCTAAATACTAGGCTTTGACTAAATACCGTTTCCATTTTGAACCTGTTGTCATTTAAACCTCTGGTGTCCTCTCTCTCTCTCTCTCTCTCTCTCTCTCTCTGGACTGCCCTTTTCATTCACCAAATAAAGAGGGCAACACGCCCAAGGAAAGATACCAGTCAGATGGGTTGGCCCATGTAGCAGGGGTTGTTAGCTGTTAAAATCATAATATAAAATTAAATTAAATTGTTTAGAACTACAAATGAAGTCATTCTTTTCCTTTTTTTAAACATTTATATATACATATATCGACTGTCAATCGACTTTCGTCAAATCGGACCGAGGAAACAATGTTTCCGTTGGTCTTTCCAATTTTTAATAGTATATATCGGTCGTAACTCCAGGTAGAAGCAACAACGTG
>OZ024741.1:325228895-325231395 GCA_964016885.1 Eledone cirrhosa | reverse complement strand
ACAACAATTACAACAACAACAACAATAACACGAATAGCAACAATAACAACAACAACGTTAACATCAACAACAACAACAACAACAACAACAGCAATGGCGATGACAATAATGACAACTAGAACAATAACAACAACAACAATAATAACAACAATAACAACAATAGCAATAACAACAACAATAATTACCAATAGCAACAACATTATCAGCAACAATAACAACAACGACGACGATAACAACAACAACAACAACAACAACAACAACAGCAGCAACAACAACAACAACAACGTCGATGACAATAACAACTAGAACATTAACAATAAGGTTAAAGACAATAACAATAACAACATCGTCAATGACGATGAAAACAACTAGAACAATAACAACAATAATAACAACAGCAACAAAGAGAAGAAAGCAACATAAACTGGTTAGAAGCGGTTTCAGTCAGTTCTGTTTTCAATACAAACTAACAGAAATCTGATGGTTCAATTTGTCGAAGGTGATTTATATAGATGGCATTTCTTCTATAATATATGTATGTATATATGTGTGAGAGTATGTATGTATGTATGTATGTATGTATGTATGTATGTATGTATGTATGTATGTATGTATGTATGTATGTATCTATGTCAGGTCACCAGTTGGTGCTACTGGTAACATGTATCCCAGTACAACCTGTCCCATGGTCGGGTCGTTGGCGACTAAACTGGCAACCCCACCAAGGTTTCTTGGTGAGGAGGGTGACTTTGGACATCCTGTAGGACTAAAAACAAAACCTGTCAAAGGGCAAAGAAGCTCTTAAGAGTCAATGGCCATCCAAAATCACCGGGAGAGATGACCCCTTAGCCTTTGTCAAGGCAGAATTCTAGGAGAAGGAAAACTCTGATATAACACCTGCAACCCTGATGGTATCCAATGATGTTGACTTGTTCTTCTTTTTGGTAAATATCATCTTGGTTAAGAGAGTGGGACTGGCTTTGTGCAGTGCCTTTGCTCACTATAAAAACTTCACGGCACAGGCATTGCTTTATATCTGGAGATCTCTCTGCACTTGTCGTCACATGGTACCATGGGCCCAGCACTATGTGTCAATAATTGTCACAAGTCTAGTGTTTGTATCAGAGTTTTCAAGTCGCTGGCTGGACTAAAAAGTCACACTCGTTCAGCGCATCGGTAGGGGTTCTCCTACATGGATATAAAGTAGTGGCCGTACTCTAAAACGAGTTGGCAGCCACCATGTATCTATGCATGTAGGTAGGTAGGTAGGTATGTATGTAGGTAGGTATGTATGTGAGGATGTGTGTGTATGTGTGTATGTATCTATGTATGTGTCTATATATGCACGTATATCTCCCTATATTCAATTTTCTGGTCTGTAATGGGTGTAATTTTACTTTTAAAGAGAAGGCCGGAGCTCAGCCGTCGGGGTCGTGACTCTTTTCCTATATATATATATATATATATATATATATATATATATATATATATATATATATATATGTGTGAAGTAATTCCGTCGGAAAAGTCCAGGAAAAAAGAGTGCTCTATGTAGGTAACAGAGCTTAATAGTTATGTAATAAACAACATAAGGCAATTATTCTATTTACCAGTGGTTTCTTAAAAGCAAAAAATTTTGCTTTCAATCATCAGAATGAAAAAATCCTGGTCTGTTTATTGATAGTGGATTTTAAAAAACAAAAATGCAATCTATATGAAAGTGAGGCTGGAGAAGGAAGGAGGAAAGGAAAAATAAAATAAAAAATAAAAACACACATGCAAACACACACACACACACACACACACACACAAATGTATACATACACACACATATATATAAATATATATATATACATACACTCATACATACACACACACATATACACATATATATGTGCATATATATACACACATACACATACATATACACATACATACACACATAAATATCAACACATCCATACATACGCATACATATATGCAACCACACACACATATATACACACATATATATAGAAATATGAATATATATATATATATATATGCATACACATATACATACATAGCCATACACACATACATATACATACATACATACATACACACAATCATACCTATATACACACGTACATACATACACATACATAAATGCATACATATGCATGTACAAAATTAGAAAAATATACACACACCTCTACATATTCACACACGCAAATAAATATAAGAAAAAATATATATAAAAAATAAAATAATAAAAACTATTATAAAGTTGACAGCGATACAGGCAACGAATAAATGAACAAACACGCGTGGTAAGCAATACACACAAATGCACGTACACATACATACGTAAAAATAAATACATACACACACATATATATGTGTATATGTGTATATGTGTGTGTGTGTATGTATGAGTGTATGTATATATATATATATTTATATATATGTGTGTGTATGTATACATTTGTGTGTGTGTGTGTATGTGTGCGTTTGCATG
>OZ024741.1:325203895-325223895 GCA_964016885.1 Eledone cirrhosa | reverse complement strand
ACAATCCCTCCATTGGCTATATGAACAGAATGAAACTACACTGGGACGAAATACACCCAGAGCTAAATCACTTCACAGCGAAAAAATTACGCCAACAAACGACGTTTGTTGAACGTAAAAATAAGATACATATTATTAATTGTAAGTCCCCCACAACAAACATGGGATCAACAGCACGTGCTATAGGTCGCCATGCTACTAGACTTCCTAGCAGCCAGGTCGAACAGTGCCTTGAAACAACTATGCCTGTAAGAAACTTGACACCACGTGTACCATCTAAGTCTACCTCGAATGCTGGGGAAACGCTATCGATAATAATAATAATCGAAGAAATAATAATAATAATCGATGAAATTTGACACCACGTGTACCATCCTAGTCTACCTCGACTGTTGTGGAAAATACTATCGATAATGATAATAATTGTTTCTACTTTAGGCACAAGGCCAGCAATTACCCAGTACATTACTGGTACTTTATTTTATCGACCCCGTAAGCATGAAAGGCAAAGTCAACCTCGGCAGGATTTGAACTCAGATCGTAAAGAGACGTAACTATGCTGGAAAGCATGGCGTCCGATCCTCTACCGATACTGCCAATCCATGATAATAATCAAAAGTATAAACAATTGAAAATTTCACTCACCGAAATCTTCCAGAGAGAAATTAATTCATGTATAAATATCTCTCTTGCTGAACGTATTAAAACAATATTTGATAAAAAAAAAACAAATAAGGAAATATTACGTGTTATTGAAGAAATAGGGGATGAATATTTACGACGGATAAAAACCCCAACATTTTGGCAAATCAACGCCTGTTTATATGCCTTAGCAACGACAGTGAAGCATTATCTTGGTGATAGCAGAGATATTAACAAGAACAAAACACCACCAAAAATACCATCATATATAACTAAAATAGAAAAAAGATTGCTGACCTACGAAGAACCATAGGATATGTGACAATGCTCCTTACATGCAAACAAACACAAAAAAACCTCACTCCTCACCAACAAAGAGTGAAAAATAAAATAGAGACGATGTTTGGTAACAGTAGAACTTGAACTCTCCAATATAAGCTGATTACCCTCAAACAAGAATTGAGAGCTGTTAGCGAAAAACGCCGATACCTGAAGAAGATAGATGAAAGAAAAGTGTTTAATAACAGATTCAGACGAAACCAAACATCAGTCTATAGAGATATGAAGGGCAAAATAATAAGTGTCACTGAGGCCCCATCCCAGAAAGACATAGATTCCTTTTGGTGAAAAATATGGGGTGAAAAGAAGAATTTCAACCAAGATGCATTGTGGCTAAAAAAATCTGAAAGAACTATTGTTCCTACACTACAACAAAAACATACGAAATAAGTGAGGGTACCCTTGAGACTGTGACAGGAAAACTCCAAGATAAGAAAACACCAGGAAGAGACATGATTGTCGGCTACTGGTACAAAAAACTAATATTTTATCGGAGGTATCTTACTGACCTCTACCAACAAGTTCGTAAGGGAGATACACTTATACCAGAATGGTTGACATTAGCACAAACATTACTGGTCCCCAAGAACAAAGATACCCACTTGGCAAAAACCTACCGACCCATTTCATGCCAGAACCTGATGTATAAGATGTATACAGCCTGAACCTATTCCTCCAAGATCACTGTGAAAATAATAACATCATCACAGATGAACAAGCAGCTGGAAAGAAAGGGGTTTGAAGATGTGCTGAACAACTCCTAATCAACAAAACTGCGATGTCGGAGGTGCGACAACTTAGGAGGAATATGGCTACAGTCTGGCTGGACTACAGGAAAGCTTTCGATTCTGTTCCCCACTCTTAGATGATAGAGGTCCTCCAACTTGCTAAATCCTAGACATTATCATCAGAGCCATAGAGAAGCTGTCTTCTTCTTTCTTGGGTTACTATCCTAATGTTAAAGACAGAGAAGGAGGACTCTATTTTCACTGATAAAATAAAATATCGCAGGGGTATATTTCAGGGAGACAGTCTCTCTGTGATATTATTCACCCTGTCATTAAATCCCTTGTCCTTTCTGCTCAAGAAATGTGAAGGATACATCATTGGCTTACAGGAGGACAGAAATACGAACCTAACCCATAATTTCTTTGTGAATGATCTGAAACTCTATACCAAGAACATGGATGGGATGAAGAAAAATCTTGACCTGGTTACAACGTTCTCAAAGGATATAGGAATGGAGTTTAGCCAAGATAAATACTCATACATGACTGTAAAGCGGGGGAAAACAACAACCCAATCCAGCAACATTGTCATCAATGGCCTAACTGTTTCACCGATATCTGATGAGGACTGCTACAGATACCTGGGGATAGATGAGAACATATCCTATAATGGTATCTGTAATAAGGAACGCGTAACCAGGGAATATTACACCCGATTAAGAAAGATTTGGTCATCGGAACTCTCTGCGTAAAACAAAACAGTGGCTCACAATGTGTTTGCTGTGCCTGTCCTAACACCAACGTTTGGAATACTCAATTGGACGATAGACGAAATCCGAGCAGTTGATGCTAGAACTCGAAAAATACTAAACAACACCGGAAACTTCCACATCAACAGTGACATAGACCGCCTTTACTTGAAACGTAAGCAGGGAGGCAGCATTTGAATGTCACATCATATCCCTCCGACAACATCTACGAACCTCGAAGCGTAGGAGCCCGTCTCTCGAGCAAGTCTATCTGCATGAAACAGATAAGATCATGCGAGTTGGGAAGGAACTCCTCGAGAGGTATTCCCTGTATCAAAAACTCACACTCAAGGAAGTCGCTCAGCAGTATCGCAGTGAATCCATGGATGAAAAACTGCATGCCTATCAGCAAAACATCATGTATGGATATGTTGCCAGGAAGTTCCAGAGTGAGAGTAATATAGATACGGAAAGTAGTCTATCTTGGACCAACAACCGCTATATTGGCTCCCGCTTTGAAGGATACGTTATTGCAATCCAAGAACAGGAAATTAACACGAAATACCTGATTCACAAAAGAGATAGGGATGCAGGCAAAACACCTAGATGTGATAACAAATGCAGCCTCTGCAGAATTAACATCGAAGATGTCACCCATGTCATCAGCAGCTGCCCAAAGATGTCATCGCGGTACTATCTACCTATGAGGCATGATATAGTGGCCAAAACAATGTAAAATGCAATCCGTAGAAAAGATAGCCCCGATAATAAACACATTAAAAGCTACAGCAATCTGGAAGACATCCATATACATAATATAAAAGAGTACTGGTGGAAATTTCCAGTAAAAACCCTAATAAAATGCAGGCATAACAGACCAGATATTATGATAAGGGACGGGGAAAAGAAAGCATGCACAGTAGTGGAAGTTAGCTGCCGAGCAGATACCAATATTATATCAAAGATTAGCGAAAAGGAGAATATTTATGCAGAACTGATGGGAAATCTGCAGATACTACACCCTAATTACACCTTCAGATTTATGTCTTTGATTATTGGGGCACTGGGTATATTAGTAACTGCCTCAATACAAATCTTGAGAAGCTAGGCACAGGAACAGAAAGAACACAACTAGTTAGGAAATTACAAGTACAATCTATTAATGGAACAGTAAAAATATGTAAAACATTCCAAAGATTTTGCATCTCATAACTGCATATACACATGTACAGATACAAAGCATATACACATGCACACATACAACTCAAAACATACACATCCACACATACAATATCATCCATATCTACACATGCATGCATACATAATCTACCTAGTTGATGCTGTGTAAATTCCAATGAGAGAGTCTTGTGTCTATGTTAGAAACCGACTCTCTCTCTCTCTCTATTGGTAATAATTTGTGAAATTATAAAACCAGAAGAATATACATACACACATACTTACATACATACACACATACATACATATATACATGGTGGCAGCCAACTCGTTTTCGAGTACGGCCACTACTTTATACCCATGTAGGAGAACCCCTACCGATGCGCTGAACGAGTGTGACTTTTTAGTCCAGCCAGCGACTTGAAAACTCTGGTACAAACACTACACTTGTTACAATTATTGACACATAGTGCTGGGCCTATGGTACCATGTGACTACAAGTGCAGAGAGATCTCCAGATATAAAGCAATGCCTGTGCCGTGAAGCTTTTATAGTGAGCAAAGGCACTGCACAAAGCCACTCCCACTCTCTTAACCAAGATGATATTTACCAAAAAGAAGAACAAGTCAACATCATTGGATACCATCAGGGTTGCAGGTGTTATATCAGAGTTTTCCTTCTCCTAGAATTCTGCCTTGACAAAGGCTAAGGGGTCATCTCTCCCGGTGATTTTGGATGGCCATTGACTCTTAAGAGCTCCTTTGTCTTTTGACAGGTTTTGTTTTTAGTCCTGCAGGATGTCCAAAGTCACCCTCCTTACCAAGAAATCTTGGTGGGGTTGCCAGTTTAGTCGCCAACGACCCGACCATGAGACGGGTTGTACTGGGATACATGTTACCAGTAGCACCAACTGGTGACCTGACATACATACATACATGGTGGCTGCCAACTCGTTTTCGAGTACGGCCACTACTTTATATCCATGTAGGAGAACCCCTACTGATGCGCTGAACGAGTGTGACTTTTTAGTCTCAGCCAGCGACTTGAAAACTCTGGTACAAACACTACACTTGTGACAATTATTGACACATAGTGCTGGGCCCATGGTACCATGTGATGACAAGTGCAGAGAGATCTCCAGATATAAAGCAATGCCTGTGCTGTGAAGCTTTTATAGTGAGGAAAGGCACTGCACAAAGCCAGTCCCACTCTCTTAACCAAGATGATATTTACCAAAAAGAAGAACAAGTCAACATCATTGGATACCATCAGGGTTGCAGGTGTTATATCAGAGTTTTCCTTCTCCTAGAATTCTGCCTTGACAAAGGCTAAGGTGTCATCTCTCCCGGTGATTTTGGAAGGCCATTGACTCTTAAGAGCTCCTTTGCCCTTTGACAGGTTTTGTTTTTAGTCCTGCAGGATGTCCAAAGTCACCCTCCTCACCAAGAAACCTTGGTGGGGTTGCCAGTTTAGTCGCCAACGACCCGACCATGAGACAGGTTGTACTGGGATACATGTTACCAGTAGCACCAACTGGTGACCTGACATAACATACATACATACATACATACATACATACATACATACATACATACATACATACATACATACATACATACATACATACATACATACATATTCCGAAAATGTGACAATGAACCGGTCGAAAAAGATAGGGTAATGAATCAGAAAGAGCGAAAAAGAGAAGAATCGAACCCCAGTACTCAACTGGTACTTTGTTTATCGACGCCTTAACGATTTTGCCAAGTTGCCGCCATAGATGTGTTATATTTTCACTGAAGTACTTCAAAATGAATAATGAGACATTTTCAAAATAGAAAAGAACATAGCAGATTGGAAATACTATCCAGTTTAGACTGAATTAGACATACGCAGCATAAAAACAATTTCGCCATATTTTCCTGGGGTAGTTAGATATATAAACTCAAAACAGATAGAGTATTTGTAATAAAACAATTGGAATGATGAAATTTATGGAAAAGAAGAGAAAGAACAACGATTGACACAAACATACCACAACAGAGAGGAGGAATAATATTTAATATAGATATGGAATGGAATGGACCTCTGTCGGTTTCAACGATGAGCGTTCCACTTATTCGATCAACGGGGAAATCTGCTCGTGAAATTAACCTGCAAGTGGCTGAGCATTTCATAAACATTATGTGTGTCAGTGGCCTTTGGATCTTCATCGGTTTCGACGATGAGTATTTAAGCTATTTGACCAACGGAACGACCTGCTCGTGAAATTAACCTGCAAGTGGCTGAGCATTCCACAAACATTATGTGTGTATGTGGCCTTTGGATCTTCATCGGTTTCGACGATGAGTATTTAAGCTATTTGACCAACGGAACGACCTGCTCGTGAAATTAACCTGCAAGTCGCTGAGCATTCCACAGACACCTGAACTCTTAACGCAATATTTCAAGTAGATTCAGCATGACACAGAATGTGACAAGGCTGGCCCTTCCAAAAACAGACACACTTCATCCGACTTTCTTACACACGGTTTCTGTCTACCTAATTTTATTTATACTGCATGAGTTGACCCGCAGTGATAGTCAAAGTCACTTACCCAAGATACCACGCCCTGGGATCGAACTCGGGACCTTTTAACTTCCATCGACCAAATTATGCTTACAATGTCTAGGTAGACCCGAGGCTATTGTAAATGAGAACTGGTCAAGACCCCACGCAGTGGAACCGAACCTGGGACCTAATGATTATGATGCTAACTTATTAACTATTTGGCTATGCTACGTCTACATTATAGAAGCAAAAATGAAATTTTGTAGCTCACACCTATGACCTACTATGAGGTTATATCTCATAAGAGATTTCTTGGATGTGTTAATGAGAGGGACACCGCAGTCTTCTATTGAAAGGCAACATAAAATAAAGAGTCTTGCTGAATAAAACAACGCCCCCACCCAGACCTGCCCAGACCAGGAATTGAACCCACAAGCGTATGGTGGTGATTCCAACACACTAATCACTAGGCTACATGCCGTCACGGTAGCCACAATATAAATACAGATATATATATAGACAGACAACTGTCTTTTATATCCACAATATTGGTTTCTTATATAGGCACAAGGCCAGAAATTTTGGGGGAGGGGAAAGTCGATTAAATCGACCCCAGTGCGTGACTGCTACTTTAGGATGAAAGGCAAAGTTAACCTCGGCGGGATTTGAATTCAGACCATAAAGGGCCGTAACTCTATGCAGCAAAGCATGGCGTCCGACACTCTACCGATACTGCCAATCCACCGCCCTTTTTATATCCACAATATTAAAAGGAAATTGTTTGACAGATCTGTCCTGCCGTTTCAACTTATAATTAGCATGGCTACAAAATATATAGAATGACATAGGAACAAGTAAGAAAAAAAGAGAAAAATAATAAATAAAGAAATCACAACGACGTTCTCCATAACTGCCAAGACGATGTTTCCTCGACATATCTTCAAATATTGTATGTCTAATTATCACAGAAATGCTTGGTAGATATGTCTATTAATGCAATGCACAGGCACATAGAAACACACATACACCATTTCTACACATATATTTACAATACTTATATATAAATATGTACTTATAATATATATGCATATGTACATCAATACATATATATATATACATACACACACATACACTCACACTCATATATATATATGTGTGTGAGTGTGTGTGTGTGTGTGTGTGTGTGTGTGGGTGTGTGTGTGTGTGTGTGTGTGTGTGTGTGTGTGTGTGTGTGTGTGTGTGTGTGTGTGTGTGTGTGTGTGTGTGTGTGTGTGTGTGTGTGTGTGTGTGTGTGTATGTGTGTGTGTGTGTGTGTGTGTGTGTGTGTGTGTGTGTGATTTGTTACTAGTTAACACACAAAAATATTCAATTTAAAGAAAGTAGAGTATATATATATATATTTCGGCAAAGGCAGGTGAGTGTGTGGCTTTGATAAACGCCAAACAGCGAGAAACAGCTGTCACCCTCTTTCCAGCCTTTACCGAAAAGAAGTAAGTGACATAGTCACTACTTTAAAACTGATAGCGAATGGTCTTCTAAATGTTTTAATTAAACAAACAGTATGTTGCTAAATATACTATATATACATTCATGTATACATCTCTATTTCAGAGCACCAATAATATATATATATATATATATATATATACTTTATATATATATACATATATATATACTTTATATATATATACATATATATATATACTTTATATATATATATATATATATATACATATATATATACTTTATATATATATATATATATATATATATATATATATATATAAAGAGATAGAGAGAGAGCGGGCATATAGATATAGAGATACCACTCTTGCAGTATGTGTTTAAGTATGTGTTTATTATGAAGAGATCGATAAAGGAAAGGAATCGATGAACGCTAGACGATTTCCAATTTCTCAACGACCATCCCCATACACACACACACACACACACACACACACACACACACACGACTCTTCATAACTGTGTCACCACTGCCCTCCTCTTTTACAGACATCTTCAATTAAGGAAGGTGTTTCTAAAATTAGGTTTAGTATATTCCGGTTTAATTTTAGTCGGTTTTTAACTCCGTTAAACACGATTCGTCAGTTCGGCTTTAGGTCTCACTGAAATGTGTAAATCCTAAATCACGCAGAAACACGCAAGTATCACGCGAAATCACGAAAAAGTCACGAAGCATGAACTATGTTTAACTTCCGGTGAGCAATAATGTTCGTGTGAAATGAACAATTAATTCAACATTCATCATTCATCTATCAACGAAGATGAATTGTATCTCAGATTATATATATAACTGTGTGTATATATATATATATATATATATATATATATATATATATATATATATATATATATATATATATATATACTTGTTTATACTTGTGTGTGTATATATATATAAAGAGAGAGAGAGTAATAATCAACCAGTCAACCGGTCTATCTATCTGTCTTCCACTCAATTTAACAATCTATTCATTCATTTGTGTGTATACGCTCCCCTCTCTCTTTCTCTCTCTCTCTCTCTCTCTCTCTATATATATATATATATATATATATATATATATATATATATATATATATATATATATATATTTATATATTATATTATATATATATTATATATTTCATATATATATATATATATATATATTATGAGAGAGAGAGAAGGAGAGAGAGAGAGAGAGAGAGAGAGAGAGAGAGAGATTCTTTCTCTCTCTTTCTGTCTATATCATTTCTTTTGATCATGTTTTAAAACACGATTATGCTTTAGTTTTACACTCACTTACATACATACATACATATGGTGGCTGCCTACTCGTTTTCGAGTACGGCCACTACTTTATATCCATGTAGGAGAACCCCTACCGATGCGCTGAACGAGTGTGACTTTTTAGTCCAGCCAGCGACTTGAAAACTCTGGTACAAACACTACACTTGTGACAATTATTGACACATAGTGCTGGGCCCATGGTACCATGTGACGACAACTGCAGAGAGATCTCCAGATATAAAGCAATGCCTGTGCCGTGAAGCTTTTATAGTGAGCAAAGGCACTGCACAAAGCCAGTCCCACTCTCTTAACCAAGATGATATTTACCAAAAAGAAGAACAAGTCAACATCATTGGATACCATCAGGGCTGCAGGTGTTATATCAGAGTTTTCCTTCTCCTAGAATTCTGCCTTGACAAAGGCTACGGGGTCATCTCTCCCGGTGATTTTGGATGGCCATTGACTCTTAAGAGCTCCTTTGCCCTTTGACAGGTTTTGTTTTTAGTCCTGCAGGATGTCCAAAGTCACCCTCCTCACCAAGAAACCTTGGTGGGGTTGCCAGTTTAGTCGCCAGCGACCCGACCATGAGACAGGTTGTACTGGGATACATGTTACCAGTAGCACATATATATATATATATACATGCATACACACACACATAGATAAATACATGCATACATACATATACACAAACATACAGATACATACATACATGCACTCTATCTCTCTCTCTCTCTCTCTCTCTCCCTCTCTCTCTCTCTCTTTCACATACTTAGACATAAATAATTATATACATATATATATATATATATATATATATATATATATATATATATATATATATATATACTTTGGTTCAGAGCTTCAACAATTCGAATTTTAAAGATATATATAGAGGAAGAGAGAATCATATATCGTTTGTGAAACACCTAGTATTCTGTATACATATATAAAGCAAATAATATTCAGGAAAATATAGTACTTTAAGGTGGTAAAAGTGATTTCTTCCTTGCGACACTGTTTTATAGTAGGAAAAAAAAAAAAAACGAAGTGAAAAATCGATCTAAGTAATCAACTATCGATTACTAACTATCGATTTTGATAAAGCAACGGAAGACAATGATCTAATCATCTGAGGAATTGCCTGTATGTATGTCCCACATGATACAAAATACCTTTACAAGATACTCTCTACCGAGAGCGGAGAGTTTGTTAAATCTCTACTTCACATGGTGTTTTCCGTTGTTTTACCAAAATAGATAGTTGGTAATCGATAGTTGATTACTTCGATCGATGGTTCGCTTCGGATTTGAGGGGGGGGGGGACTACGAAACAGCGTTGCAATGGAGAAATCACTTTTTCCACCTTAAAGTACGAATATATTATTTGCTTTATATGTGTACAAAATATTATGTGTTTCTCAAACGATATATGATTCTTCCACTCTTTATATATATATATATATGTATCTTTTAAATTCGAATTATCGCAAAAGAATAACCATCCATCGCTAACAAATCCGAGACGTAAAAACAAGAAAAATACCCTTAAGTAGCCACATTGCAGGTTGTGCAGGAATGACTCTACCCAACTTTAAAATCTTCCCCCCTTTACAAGTGCTCCAATTCTTTCACTCAACAACAAAGAATAAATAAAGAAAAACTATTTATTAACAAATTTAAACCAAAATTAAATATGTAATCACCCCCATTAGATTGTCTCTCTCTCCCTCCACACACACACACACACACACACACACACACACACACACACACACACACACACACACACACACACCTCGAAATAAGAGAAAAAATTGCTCATACACATATTTTCTAAAAATTCATGATTGAAAGCCACCACTGATGTTTTGTTCTGTTTTTTTTAATTTCCAACCACAAAGGGATCTGTGACAGACAGGCTAAAGCACACAGAGCACACACACACACACACACTCATCACACTCAACCCCCCTCCCCCACAAACACGTGTACACACACACATATGTGTGTATTTTTTAATATATACACTCTCACACGTACACACTCACATTCTCTAAAACCATATTCCAAAAATAGAACTTCTTTTACAACCCTACTGTTGCCAATCCCATAGAATTTGTCTCTAGCTTACAATTCCCCTCTTCGTCACCCCCATATGAACTCTTGACCAGTCCATTGACACAATTGAGATACACACACATATTTGCAGAATAACTCCTTTGTCCCTAAAAACAATTTTGTTCTATGTCAAAAAACACACCTACCACCACTGTTGCTGCTACTACCATGACTACACCTCTCTATACACAAGAGTTCATTTCTCCGTCTCCTTCTCAAAAAACTTGCCTCAACACATAATTTTAAATCTTTAATTTTTAGTTTTTAATCCTTATTAATTATTTTTAATTGTAATACTCAACATTTGATAAGATGAATTTTACTAATACATCGAAACCGGTTATTTCAATAATGTCACTTTGACGAATCAAAGAAAGGGAAAAAAAGAAAAACAGACCCTTAAATATATTTTCCGTGCTATTTCACCTTTTCTCTCTTTATTTATATATGTGTGTGTGTGTGTGTGTTAATTTTCTTGATGATGGTGTGATCTATTTCTAGCTTATTTTATTCTTTATATCTTTCAACTAGCAATATCCACACCTCGGATAACCTTCATTGGCTATGGAACCACCTCCGTTAGCTATTTACGTGTATACTGAATCTTTGTAGTTAAATCACGTGGATTTCGTAACCTTACGTATTCTTTTTAGCTGAAATAGTTATTCTGTCTAGACGCTTTTTTCCAACATAAGAAAATTCATTAGAATTTTATTGAAATAGCTATTAATTACTGTGTCTTAAAAGTTCTTCCCTGATGAGTCAGGAAAGTCTTAATTAACTAATTAACTATGTTAATTTGTCTAATTTCGTAATCATGATGAAACCGCGGTCTGAACAAAATGCAGGTAAAATCATTTTTTTTTCTTAAATATATTTTTTTATTTCCTATGTTCTTAATAGTATTATACTATATAGTATTATCCCTAAATAAAATTTTATATAAATAATGCTCTGTAAAATACAGATTCTAGCTTGTATAAAACATATTAGAGCTGATATATGGTATAATATGATTGAAATTATTTTTATTTTGATCCACTTTATATATATATATACTAGCAGAAGTACCCGGCGTTGCCCGGGTGTAAGTCGACCTTTGGTCTGTTAGAATGTGTGAAAGTTACTTCCCGCGCATCACAGGTTCAAAACTTCGAACTTCAATGGAAAAAAATAGGTTAGTAGACACAGGTGTGTAATTTATTAATTGTAGTTACACAGTGTATCGTTGAAATTGTTCTCTGCACGACTGACGGAAGTCAAAATCGCTTGATATTGATTGTTCAGTTAATTTAAAGCAGGGTGAAAATGTCGATTACTTTCAGGGGGGGGGTACAATTTTTGCGCTCACGTGTGCAGAAGAAGAATTAAAAGGGCCTTTATCTTAACCGCGGCATAATGGCGAGTCTTTTGTGACAGTTTTCAAGAATATAGGACGTTCCTGTAAAAAGTTTTCCCATGTGCAACTTTGCCTTGTTTTTTTGCGCAAAGTCGAGCCCCCGCTTCAGTTTTATTGATTTTTTACATCAATGCGTGATCTCTGAAGTAGATTTGAGTAACTAAAAACCTGTCCCGGTAAATTTGCTATAGGTGAAAAAAAGTTGATCAAAATTGTATCTAGGGTTATTGCCCTTTGCCACAGCCTCAAGGCTCGTCTGACGGGATGTTGGTGATTCCTCCGTCAGCGCTTGTTGGCGACGAAGGCGAACATCAGCAAGCCTTGTCGTACGTGATGTTGGTGACTCAACGAGCCGGGAAAGACGTCTGTCAGCGAGTCGAGATTCGCGCTCAGCAGGTGTTTCCTAGAGAAAATTAATTAATTCTACTGGTTAGCTAAGCCAATGGCAGTGTCAATAGTAAATGAGAAAAGTCTAACATGAACAAAAGGGAATCAAGGTAAGACAATAAATTTAATATAACTACGATTAGAAGGTTGTAGTTGCTTAAAAGTGGTGACAGTTAGGATAAACGCAGTACTTGCTAACATTAAGGGAGAATATTGCATAAAGGATTAATCAATTGTGAATGAACTCATACCTGAGAACGCCTAATTCGTTGTCTCAAAGCAATAGCTGTACCTTTTTTTGGAGGTAAGTCTTGAACGTTTCCGTGTGGGCATAACGACGTGTAACGAAGCTGTTAGGTTAAAGAGAGGTGATTAAATACAGAGAGAGATGACACCAGATTCGTTAGCATGGTTACTGGTGAATGGGAAGGTTTGGAAATATGATTACAATAACTTACCGAATTTTCCCGTCTATAAATTGCACTTAAAATAATTAAATTTAATCAAAAAACAGCTCTGCGCTTTATACTCCGGTGAGCTTTATGTATAAATAATACAATGGTAATCAATCACGGCTCTAACAGAAGTAATAGATCTAGACTAAAAGTAAAGAAGATAGCATTTTCTGGTTGGCCTTACACGCCGTTGCGCGGACCTGATTTTAAATGATACGCCTTATATCCTGGTGAGCCTTATAGAGCGGAAAATATCTATTGGAAAAGAATACGAATTCATGACCAAGGTGTGACAACATAGGCGTCTATACAGCGCCTGAAACAAACTTGTCCAAAACCCTAGGATTTTTCTCGTTAAGTATCCACCCAAAAGGAACCGTTTTTTAGTTACAAAAAATAACCAAAGTGTATAGTAGCTATATTTCTGACATATCATGCCAAAAAGAACAATATCTTCAAAAAATGTTCTAAAGTACATTCAATCTCTCTTTTTGACCGATATCTTAATAAGCTAGTTATCGATTTTTTATTGGCTGTCAGTGTCTATCTGCATGCAGGTGTGCACGTGTGCGCAATTAATTGCAAATACGCTCATAACATTTAGTCGTAAGCAGAACAAAAAATGCTAATAATGAAGACACAAACCCTGGTGAACTTACGTTTAAACACCCGAAAAGTTACTCACTTCCTGTGCAAAAGACTGTATTATAAATTAAGTAATTTTTTAGAATCTTTTGTTTAAAAAAGGAAAACATTGGTACGACGTAAATTTTTTAACTTGTATTGTATGTGTACAACACAACTTGGTCAACGTATTATTTAGTAATTTTTTTTTCAAAAAGCATGATTATTTAAGACTGTTTGAAAATTTACTCACAGCTTTTAGGTTCACAAAAGACACCATTAAATTTGGTTCCCTTTTCAGATAGGGATAATACTGTATTTCCACTTGAATAAGGTGGAATATGAAAAGATAAACTCTTTAATGGTCGGTAGTTTACTGAGACAGCTGGGAAGACATGCAGCTAGCCGTCCAATCAATAACGCACGTCCTTATATGGGCATATGAAATTTATTTTTATTGCGCCAGATGTAAACTAAGAGTTCTTGTGTTCGAATTCACATTAAATTTCATTGGAATCGAAAATCATTCTGTCATAGGGCCCGATTATCGATTTTTCGAAAATTTCAAGTAGCCTATTCCACTCTACGCGTTGAGTTTTATATATGTGTGAGGTTTCATGAAAATTGGATGAACGGTGTAGCATGCAAGTTCGGTACACTAAACAATGTCCATCTTCCCTTTATATATATAGATAGATATATATAAATTTGTCGAAATTTTTTTTTCTACAAATTTCATACTTGAAGACCCAACATATATATATATATACATATATATATATATTCAAAATTTTAAGAGAGCCAAGGATAGGAAATTCTTATTTATTCATACATCTCTACGAACGTTTCAACGAGGCTAGAATATCGCGTCCATTTTCTCCTGAAGAACAGAAGACGGTAAAGTGCATCAAGCTTATCTCATCTTATCAATGAAAATAGTGAAGTGCTACACTATAACCTCATATATATATATATATATATATATATATATATATACATACACAACAGTTTCCGTCTACCAAATTCCACATACAAGGCTTTGGTGAACCCCAGAAAGGTAGAAAATCATATCTCCCAACGTGTCATCCCTTTGCGATTGAACCCAAAACTACATGGTATGTCTGTTATACGAAAAGTAAATAAAGGTATTGTCATTTTTCTCTACTATATATATTTTTTATCTATTTTCTAATGAAATGTTCGGAAAATAATAAAAGAATATATTTTTTAAGGATTTTGGGAGTCATGTGGTGGGGAAAATAATCTACAATTTCGGCTGAATCAGAAAACACTTACAGACCTAATTATAATTTTTCAACAATTAGTAAATTAAAATGAAATACAAACAATGGAAAAATTAAACATTTGCTATTTTGGGCAAAAAGAAAATAAATCAAATTTTGTTAGATCAAAAAATACATAAAAAATCGATGTTGCCAATTTTATTTTTCCCAAAACAAAAATGAAAAAAAAATGTTTTTAATTAAAATATTTCTAAATGAATGAGAAGTATAAAAATTGAAAAAAAATTTTCTGTATAAAAATAATTAATAAATTTTTACCTGTTTACATATATATATATATAATGTGTTTATATATATATGTGTATATATATAGAGAGAGAGACAGAGAGATGTGCGTAAGTGTGTATGTGTATACATATATATGTGTGTATATATATAAACATATATATATATATATATATATATATATATATATATATATATATATATATATATATATATATATATATATATATATATATATATATATATATATATATATATATATATATAATGCCTATATGTGGATTTGTATGTGTGAGTATATGATTAAATTTTAACGTGCGTATGTATGTTGAAGTGTATATTGTGTACATGTAAAGTATCTAACTGATTTGTATGTAAGAGTGTGTGTATGTTGTAATGAGTTTGTGACGTAAGATATCTTTAGTATGTGATAGAGTGTATATGGCAGATCAGATTAAAGGAAGAAGAGTGGAGCATTAAGGCCATGGGGATTAAAAGTTTATAAAGAAAAAATAAGTTGCTGTTCTCTTCGCCAGCGCGAGTCAGCGTGTCCGGCACAATGTACGAGCCCGAAGACACTAAGGTGACGAGTGGTCGGCGAATCGAGAATGTCGGGAGATCGGAGTCGGATTGCCGACTCGGATGTTCCGAAGGTGTTCAACAAATCTGTCGGCCAGGCGACGGCTAGTTTGACCAAGGTAGATGGCTCCGCAAAGAATGCAACGGAGCCCATAAACAAGGCTGGTAGAGGTTGCAGCTGAAATAGTCCCTAATCCGGAAGGACCAGCCAGTGGAACGGAAAATGGTGGTGGTGCCGGAGATAAATCTGCATGTATGGTAGCGGAGTTGGGACCAGGGGTGTGATCCAGGACATGAGTTGGGGGAGGAAGGATGCTGCAGACGAGGAGGTTCCGAAGATTACGAACGCGCTTGAATATATATATCAGAGCTTATAGTAACTATAGTAATGTAGCTAGTAATAATCATACCACTAACAGTAATGTAGCTAGTAATAATGATACTACTAACAGGAGAATAAAATATATATGGTATTAGTATTGGTGCTCTGAACTTTACACACCTTCCCACACTTTGTCTTTCCTTCCACACATTACCTCTGTTTGATTTTGTTACCCCCCTTTTTTTCCGTATATGATTCTTTGCCTGTGTTCCTACAATTGTATTCCATGATTTTTTGTTCACGATCGCCTGTGTCATTACCTTTATGATATTTCTATGATTTTTTGTTCACGATCGCCTGTGTCATTACCTTTATGATATTTCTATGATTTTTTGTTCACGATCGCCTGTGTTATTACCTTTATGATTTTTTGTCTTTAATTTTCCGGTGTTTACTCCCCCCCCCCCTCCCTACGTTTTTCTGGTTCTTTTTCCCTTCCCCGTCTCTGCCTATCCTTCGCACTCACCCCTTCGTTCACTCCACCCCGCTTCACACCCCCGTCCTCTCATCCCTCCCCCTGCTTTCACCCAACGCCCATCATGGCCAACCTGAGATCCTTTCTCCACCAACTCCACAATCGCCTCAAACTTTTCCTCACCCGCCTCCTTCCACCCTGCTATCTCCCCTCCGCCCTTCAACTCTCCTACCTTCTCTTCGCCAAAACCCGGCACTCCAGCCACATCCATTTCCTCAGCCACTGCCTCCGCCTCCACCTTATCCCCCTTGGCTTCCGTCTACACTTCCACCCCTCCCCCGCTGCCTTCCCCTCCGCGCAACGTATCCTCACCCGATCCTCACGCCTTCTGATGCGCAACTCCATCCGCGCCTCCCGTTCCACCCTCCGCCTACTTGACCACCAACTGACCCCCACCCTCCTCCGCCTTTACTCCACCTGCCACCCCCTCCTCGCCCAAGCCATCCTCTCCTTCATCCACAACCTCAACCACAACCTCTTCTCGTTCCTCAGCTCCACCAAAGCTCGCAAGCTACACTCACTCCTCCCCCCCCCCCCATCCACCACCACCCGCCCATCCCCATACGCCCACCACTCCCCACCTCTCCCCCGACCCCCACCCCCACCCAATCTCCACCCCTCACCACACCCTCCCTTCCCTCCCCTAACACCCAAACCCCACCCCTTGTTGTCACCATACCCCCTGACCTCCCCCTCTCCGCACCTGAGCGCTCACTCCTTAGTAGAGGCCTTCGCTTCATACCCCACACTCCGCTCAGCGACGAGTTCCGCACCCGAACGGAAGTCGAGCGATTCGTGCGACGCACTAAGCTACAGGCACATTTCAGCCGAACGCCACCGGCTCCGGACGCCCCAGACCCGTTTCTCGCCCTGGGCCGACGACCATCTTCTTGGACGCCGGCCCCAGGGCAATTTAGCACCCTGGACGCCTTCGTCGATGCCAGCCGTAGCGCAGTAAATCGTTTCGACTTCCGCCACCGTTCCAAACGGCACAACATCTCACGGGGCGAACTCCTCGCTCTCCGCTCCCTCCGTAGCCGAGATGACATCGTCATCAAACCGGCTGACAAGGGAGGCGCCGTGGTGGTATGGCGCGCGGACCTCTACAGGGCCGAAGCCCTCAGGCAGCTCTGTAACCCCCTCTTTTACCGCCCTCTACCCTCCGATCCCACCGCCCTCTACCAACAACAAGTCTCCTCCACCATCAAAGACCTTATCGCCTCCTCCCTCCCCCCCCCCACCGCTTCCCACCTCATCGTCCGCACACCCCGCACCCCCACCATCTACTTCCTCCCCAAACTCCACAAACCCGACAACCCCGGCCGCCCCATCGTCTCCGCTTGCAACTGCCCCACCGAACTCATCTCCGCCTTTCTCGACTACCTCCTCGCCCCCTTGTCACCACCCTCCCCTCCCACATCTCTGACACCAACCACGCCCTGCGCCTTTTCGACTCCTTCACCTACCTACCCGGCCCTCAGCCATTCCTCTTCACCCTAGACATCAAGTCCCTCTATACCGTCATCCCCCACGCCGACGGCCTTCGCGCCCTCAAACACTACCTCGACCTTCGCCCCTCCCCCTTTCCCTCCACCCCCACCCTCCTTCGCCTCGCCGAGCTGGTCCTCACCCTAAATTGTTTCTCCTTCTCGGGTGAGTTTTACCAACAGGTCACGGGGGTAGCCATGGGCACAAGAATGGGCCCGAACTATGCCAACCTTTTTGTTGGCCATGTTGAGGCCCAAATCTTTGCCCAGTACACCGGCCCCACGCCCGAACTGTACGGTCGTTACATTGACGACTGTATCGGAGCCACGACCCTCACCCGAGTACAGCTCGACTCCTTTCTCTCCTTCTTCTGCTCCTTCCACCCCTCCCTCCACTTCACCACCTCTATCTCCACCACCCACGTCCACTTCTTGGACATCTCCGTCGCCTTCGACCCCTCCCACCACTCCCTCGTCACCTCCGCCTTCTTCAAACCCACCGACTCCCACTCTTACCTCGACTTCACCTCTTCCCACCCCACCCACACTAAACTCTCCATTCCCTACTCCCAACTTCTCAGGATCCGCCGCCTCTGTAGCCGAGATGCTGACTTCGAGTCCCAGGCCCTTTCCCTAGTCAGCCATTTCATCCGCAGAGGTTACCCCCCCTCTCTCGTCCACACCGCTCTCACCCGCGCCCGTGCTATCCCCCGCTCCACCACCCTCACCCCACGCCACCGCACACCCACCCACCGTCTCCCCTTCCCCATCACCTACCACCCCTCCACCTTACCCCTCCACCGCACCATCCGCCGCCTCTTCCGACACCTCCAGTCCGACCCCTCCACCTCCCACATCTTCCCAACCCCACCACTCCCCTCCTTCAAACGCGCACGCAATCTCCGCACCCTCCTCGTCCACAGCTCCCTACCCCCCAACCCACGCTCCGTTCCCCCCCCCCCCCGGTTCCTTCCCCTGTTCTAGGCCCCGCTGCAACACCTGTCCCCACATCACCAACACCACCACCTTCCAGGGTCCCAACGGCCACCCTCTCTCGGTCCGGCATGCCTTCCGCTGCACCTCCTCCAACCTAGTCTACGGACTTCGTTGCACGAGGTGCAGCGCGACTTATGTCGGACAGACGGGACGCCGCCTGGCGGACCGAGTCACGGAGCACCTCCGGGACATTCGTCTCGGGGGCAGTTCCCCCATCGCCCGCCACTTTGGTGGCCCTGGACACTCCGCACGCCATCTCACAGTCTGTGGCCTACTCAAGTGCCACGGAACACCCGCCCATCGCCTCACGGTCGAACAACGTACTATCTTCCTCTTACAGACCCACACTCCCCCCGGCCTGAACTCCCCACCCTTATTCCTTTAGCGTTCGACCGCCCCCCTCCCCCACTTATCCCCCACTAACACCACTAACACACCCCTCCTTTTCACCGCCCACCCCACACTAACAATACTAACACCTCCACTCCACTCCACCCCTCATCTGACCACCCTTCCCCAACTAACATACTAACATCCCTTCCCTCCCCTCTTCTCCTCCTCCCCCCTCCTTATCACACGCACACACTTACA
>OZ024741.1:325166395-325193895 GCA_964016885.1 Eledone cirrhosa | reverse complement strand
GCAGAGCCCCCCGGTAACACTGCCAGGCTAGGGACCTCTGGAAGTTGTCCATGGGTCCCGGGCCGAACGTTCTACCGAACAGGCTGGTCAGTTCGTCCTCCTCCATGCCTAGCGACTCTCCAAGGGTGTCGTCGCCCCTGCTAGCCACCAGCCCTCTATAGAATGTCGAGGTGGATTCTCCACTGACAGTCGGGTCTGCTTGCCAGATAGCCGTGAGCGCCTGGGCACACTCGGTGTGCCAGTTGCCCAGTTTTCTCGGTCTTTGCTTCACCCAGGATTGCAGCTCGGTGAGCGAGACGAGCTGTGGGAAGGCTCACCTCACAAACGGGGCCCACACCGGCTTACCGGTGAGGAATACCTGTAGATGCCGTAGCCTCAATGCGTGCCTACGCATCAACAGCCACGGCATACCCAGCCCTCCTTTCGAAGGGTGCTGGCAGCAGATCGATCTCCTCACCATGGGAGGCCGCTTCTTCCAGAGGAACTGGAAGAGCATGCGTTCCATGATGGTGATCTTTTCCTTGGGGCAAGGCACGACGGTCAGGCGGTAGCAGATGACGGACGCTATGTAAGCGTTCGTCACCTCCGCCCGACCTTTCAGTGATAGTTTGCACTTGGCCCACTTCTGGAAAGGCGCAAACACCCTGCTCGTCACCTCGCCCCAATTCTTCTCCACCTGGAGGTCCGGTCCGAACCAGACCCCGAGCAGCTTCACCGGGCCCTCCGTCCACCGCCCGACGACACCGTCTAACGGCATCGGTTTGCCCCTCCACGTTCCGAGTTGCAAACCGACTGACTTGTCCCGGTTCAGCCTAGCCCCCGTCAGCCTTTCGTATTCCTCCAGTATGGTGGCGATCGCCCCGATTTCCGAGTCGTCCGCCACCATTACTGTTACGTCGTCGGCATAGGCCGAGACCGCTTTGTGCAATCCCGGTTCCAGGGGTATGCCCCGCAGCAACTCCAACTTCCGCAGCAGTGGCTCGAGAGTCAATACGTACAGAAGGGAGGCGAGGGGGCACCCCTGTCTGATGGACCGGGTGATTTGAAACGGCTCCGAGAGGTAGCCGTTTACTTTAATCCTAGAGTAGATGTTGCCACTGTGCATGGCAGAAATCCAGCCCCTGAAAACGGGTCCGAAGCCCGCCGCCGCTAGCACCGCATCCAGGTAACCATGGTCGACCCTATCGAACGCCTTAGATTGATCCAAGTTGATCAGGGCCCCACCAAAGCCGGGTTCGTTGCCAACCCTCTCTATGATGTATCGCATGAGGTGGAGGTTGTCGTGAATGGACCTGGACTGGATAGCGCATGTCTGCGGGTCTCCCACCAAACCACCCACCACAAGCGCCAACCTCTTCGCCAACACCTTGGCCAAAATCTGTAACTCTGCATTCAGAAGAGTTATGGGCCTAAAGTTACTTAAGTCGTCCCCCTTGCTCTCGTCCTTCCTCACTAGCGTGACCACGCCCTTGGTCACAGAACAGGGAATTCTCCCGTTCTGTTGCCAGTTGCAATAGACAGCCTCGAGGAGTTCGGAGAACAAGACCGGCATAGCTAAATAAAGTTCGTATGGTAGACCATCGAGACCCGGAGATTTGCGTCTGCTGCATTGGCTGAGCGCTTCCCCGATTTCAGTGGCTGTGATTTGCCTTTCGCAGCACTCCGTTTTGCCGCTCGAAAGACGCGATAGACCGTCGAGGTATGGACCGAAGTCCACATCCCCGTCCGGCCCCCCGCCCCCTCCGAACAGTCGAGCAAAGTGCCTTTGAAAGGCCTCGCACATCCGCTCAGGTTCAAGGATCACCCGTCCATCCTGGTCTCGCAAAGACCGAATGGTGGATTTAATCCCACTCTTGGCTTCTGTCACGCGGGCCCAGCTAACAGCTTTGGTCCCCTCGTTTCCTAAAGCACGTATTTTACTTCGGACAACGCAGCCTTCGTGCTTCGCGTCAAAGAACTGGCTCAACGCCGTTCTCGCCGCTAACACTCTGGCTACGTCTCCGCTCCTAATCGCCTCTTCTAGTTTATCTGTTAACTCCCTTTCCTTCCTATTTCTATTCGCCGCTAGTTCCTTACTGTAACCTATCGAACTTACTCTAATCTCTCTCTTTAGAGATACCCACCACCTACTGTTGACGATCGCTCCCGTCAACCGCATCTTAACTAAGCTACTAATCCGGTTCCTGTAATCTTTCTTTGCCGCCAAGGACAAGTTCATCTTCCAGTAACCGGGACCCTGTCTATGCGTTCTATCAAGGTTGACCACGCAGGTCACTAATTTGTGATCTGAATAGCCAACCATGATCAATTCTGGACATATCCTTACTCCTAACCAAAAACCTATCTAGGTAGGATCTAGAATGTCCACTGCGGTTTGCCCAGGTCCAGGTTGGCGCAGTTGGACAATCTAGTCGAAATCTATCGACCAGGTCGAATCGATCGAGTAACCCCTTGAGGCTGCTACACCCCCCTCTATCGGGACATGCCCCTGCATAGTCCCAACGCGCATCTAGGATTCCATTCCAGTCCCCCACTAAAAGCAGGGAACGCGACGTTCCTAGAAAAGTCTCCAGACGCTGGAAGAAGTCGGCTCTTTCAGCCCTGAAGGGGGCATAAAGACCGACCAGTCTGAAAGCCCCGCCTTCACCGCCTCCGACGTCCAGCACCAGTAATCGACCCCCCGGGTCCGAGTGAACAATCTGTACGTCGAGAGCCAGACGTTTATCCAGCAGTACGGCAACTCCCCCCCCCCCCGCCTCCGGGTTGACAGAGAGATGCGTGCATCTCAAAGTCATCGAAGGCGGGAGCCAGCTGTCGCACGCTGCTGATCCGACTCTCGCAAACAACCATCACATCTATATTTCGTGACCTGAGGTCACTTAGTAGCTTTGCTTGCTTCCAAGCTGAGCCCAGGCCACGCGCGTTCAAACAGCCAACTCTCAATTGATCTATTTTGGTGTTGAAAGTGAAGAAAGAAAAGCACCTACCTCTCCGGGTTGTGTAATTTCCATGGCGTCAGGTGTGTTGGGTGGAGGGATGTTTTGTGGTGGTGTGGGGGTACCCGAGTGTGGTGGGGTTGGGGTGTTTGGAGTTGTGTCAGGGAGAGGGGAGGTTATGGGGAAATCTTTCAAGAGGACGCGATTTAACGGTTTTAAACAGGGGGGGCTCACGTCCTGTCTAAATTGTTCTTTTAAGGAACGATAAAGGTCCAGAGGGACCTTTATCATTTTTAAATGGGTGAAGTTCTCTGTTGAGATAAAGTTTGGCCCTTCGGTCTGCACCAAAGGGCTATTGTTTATTAATTTAAACAGTTTTTTGTTTTCTTTATTTATATATGTGTATTGCAATGTCTTTTTTGTGATGCTGTCAATGTTTCGGAGAGGGGAGGCGCAGATTTATTTTTGTTTGTTGAGGGTGGGTGTTTTTGATTGGAGTTGGTGTTTGTGTGTGGGTTATTTGTGGTGTGCTGGGTGTGTGCTTTCTTTTTTTCTTTTAACTTGTCTGAAGGCTTCTCCTCCTTCTTCAGAAGTTGGGGGAAACTCTTCAGCGCTAGGTGGGAGGGACGTCGTGTCTGGTTGGTTTTTTTTTGCGGGAGGGGTAGATTTGTTGCTGTTTTTTTTATTATTTGTTTGGAATGCGTTTTGTGGTGGTGGTGGTGATGTTTGTGTCGTGCTTGTGGTTGGTAATGGTGGGGGTGATGTTTGTGTTTTGGTTGGTGATGGTGGTGGTGATTTTTGTGTCGTGCTTGTGTTTGGTGGTGGTGATGTTTGTGTTGTGCTTGTGGTTGGTGGTGTCTGTATTTTGTTTGCTGTGTGTGGTATTAGTGTATTTTTGGAGGTGGGTGGTGTTGGTGTACTGTTTGCGGTGGGTGTGGGCAATAGTCCTTTTTGGGGGATACGTTTCGGGCAGTTAGCCTTAACGTGTCCCCTTTCCGTGCATAAATAGCATGCTGGTCTTCTCCCCTCTACAATTATATCTATTGGGGTGAGGTCATCCAGCCAGATGCGATCCGGGATTTGTGCTATTCTTTCGGGCCTCATTTGGACTAGTAGGTCGAGGCCCATTCCCAGGAACGCATCTCCGGATGCCTTCCCCATTGACAGCACTGTGTCCTCGCCCATGTCTATGAAGCCAGCAATAGCCCACCAGAAGTCCATTGTGGGCAGCATTGTTTGTACTTTTACTCTCTGTGTTCTTCTACCCATGTAGGAGGGATAGAAGCTGTATGTTGTCGATGAGAGTGGGCTTAGAGAAAGCTTCTGCGCCGTTTCCTTGTCTTTTGTTAAGACCGAAATGCTGCCATAGAGTCGGTCCTTTCGTATGAAGAGAATATTCTTCATATAGTCTTTTAGGACCAACTCTATCTCCATTTGGCTGGGCTGTGCTGGCTTTCTTGTTTGGTTTAATATTGTTCTGAAGAGAACTGTGCTCTCTGTTCTCGCTTTCTTGAATTCTGGGGGGGGGGGGTTAATGGAAAACATTCCGTTCTCCCCCAAAACAATGTGTTTCTTTGCTTCGGCCAGTTTTTCTCTGGCGGCAGTTAAGTTTATTGGTGTATATGTTATGGACTGTTTTGTTTTCTGGGCGAAAGTTGCCTTGTTGTTATTTGTATTATTATTTTCCGTTTGCTCATTTTCCGTAACATGTCTTACTCTATCAAGATAGATAGATAGATAGATAGATAAGTAGATATAGTAATAATAATAAATTTGAAGACTAAAATCCAAAGAGGGCTCGATAAGGATTAATATATATCAAATATATAAGTACCGTAGAGCAAATATTTATTAAAATAACAGATTAAAGTTTAAGCAAAGAATCGCTGCTTTCACCCTTAACGGGATCTTCTGAAACTAAAAAAAATCAATCGGTGAGCGAAGAAGTAAATATTTCGAAAAACATTGCAACCGAAGGAAGACAGGAAGACTATTCTTTGGTTCTTGTGGACGTTCCCTGGCAAAGAACGGGGAAAAAACGAAGATAATACGTCATTATTTGGAGCGGTGAGAACACACAAAGACAAAACCACGTTTATGGTATAAATGAAGTCGTTGACTAATATTTTATTCGGTGGTTCGTGGAGACGTTCCCTGGCAATGAACGGAAAAAACGAAGATAATACGTCATTATGTAGAGCGCTAAGAACAATTACACGCAAAGACAAAACCACGTTTATGGTATAACTGAAGTTGTAGACTAAGACTCTATTTAGGAAACCGAATGATTCTCGGCTTCAGAGAAGAAGAATTGTTTCTACTTTAGGCACAAGGCCAACAATTACCCAGTACATTACTGAGAAGAATAATGTAAATAAATTACAGAGGTTATTGAAATCAACAATAATTAAGTATATAGATGCACGCATCCATATACGTACATACACATGCATACGCGAAAACACCCGCCATGAGTATGCAAATACAGGCATGTGCACGTGCGGGTACAGGCGTTGCGTGTGTTTTTGTATGTGTGAGCTAAACATATGTTTAAACGCCATACAAACTGAAAAAGTGGTCAAGAAGGCATTAATCACCTAAACCAAAAAACAAGTGAAGCTAAACAGGCTAAATAAGTGATAAAATCATATATATATATATATATATATATATATATATATATATATATATATATATACACATATATGAACAAAGCTGAACCCATTGGAATTGATGGTAAAATCCAAATGCAGGGTTTCTATGAGCTTTTGGTATAATGATCGAATAAGGAATATCACATTATCAACAGGTATTTTGCTCTGCGCCAACTTTGTGAATGACGCAGAGCATTGTAAAAGAACATGTGTAACTCACAAGGGGAAAAACCCCAGATTTTGGCAAATGAATTCAGTATGTGTAAATCATGCAAAAAATTACATAAATACCACAAATCGAATAAGCACTCAACCGGGTAGTTTTTAAAATTACCTATTGCTAAGGCCCACCCTAATATATATATATTATTTATATATCATATGATATATTTTGGTTGACTTTGCCTTTCATCCTTACGGGGTCGATAAAATAAAGTACCAGTAATGCACTGGGTAATTGCTTGCCTTGTGCCTAAAGTAGAAACAATTATTTATATATCATATATATATATATATATATATATATATTAGGGTGGGCCTTAGCAATAGGTAATTTTCCGAAAGTTGCTGCTCCCACCTACCAACGCTGTTCCAATCAACAAAAAAGTGGGGTGTACAAGGTTTCAGCTCAATCGGACAACAGTTAGGCGACCCTCAAACGCCTTGAAATTAGTATACGCAACGATTAATTATGTTCAAAAGCGGTATACTGTTTCCTATCTCGGCCATTTTCTTTTTTCTTCTTAGAGAAATTTATGTGGACACATCCAGGCTACCCCAGCAAATGTATATATATATATATTCATTGTATATATATAACCACATACTGAAATATGTATATATGCTCCTTTCCTCCTCATCATTCAATTCCTCCCCTTGCCCCTCTATTCCTTCACTGCCCCCTTTCTCCCCTTCCTCCCTTCCTCTCTGTCCCACTTCCCTTTTTCTCTCCTTCCTCTCCTCGCTCTCCTTTTCTCCTTCCTCTCCTTTTTTTCATTGTTCTCCTTGCTCTCCCTTTCTCCTTGTATCTATGTACTTGTTTATATACAAATACAATGAGAATAGGGAAGCAAGGAGAAATATGAAAGCAAGGATAGTAAGGAGAGTATATATATATATATATATATATATATATATATATATTATATTCATTAGTTAAGCAAAACAAGACTACAAATTTCACAAGAAAGACATTATTAAAAGATTGTCAACATATTATATATATATTATATATATATATATAACAACTAGAAATTGATTAACATATAAATAAACATATGAAACAATCACAGGGGATAATTTTTACAAGTGTGTAAGCACACATAGCTAGATAGGTAACTAAATAAAGTTAACTAGAACTTCAAAAATAGATACCTTATAATATGATTAATCTTCCCTGTATATATTCCATTAAAGAAATATATTTCACCAATTAATCGAATGGTAAACCACGGAGGCCGATACTTGGATTTCCACAAGGAAGAAGTCCAGCCATCTGTGTTTACGCATTAAGTTCAAATCAGCAACTGGCCAGTAACACGTGCTGTATCTACTAAAAATACACACATCATACCAGCTTCGTCCCAGTGTGTGTATTTTTAGTAGATACAGCACGTGTTACTGGCCAGTCGCTGATTTGAACTTAATGCGTCAACACAGATGGCTGGACTTCTTCCTTTATGAAAATCCAAGTATCGGCCTCCGTGGTTTACCATTCGATTAATTGGTGAAATATATTTCTGTAATGGAATATATACAGGGAAGATTAATCATATTATAAGGTATCTATTTTTGAAGTTCTAGTTAACTTTATTTAGTTACTTACCTAGCTATGTGTGCTTACATACTTGTAAAAATTATCCCATGTGATTGTTTCATATGTTTATTTATATGTTAATCAATTTCTAGTTGTTATAAAATGCTCGGACCTATTCATTAGAATCTTGGAGCTTATTGTACGGGTGATATGGCCCATGCCTTTCTGGCATGACACCCATAATTTTGATTTAGATTAAATTCACTTTGATTTATCTTAATTTTGGAGATATATATATATATATGTGTGTGTGTAAAAGTTCTATTTAAATTGTTGGGATACAACCAGCAAATATTTTTATAACTGATATAAAGCACTCAACAAATATTTGGAGTAAAAATACGATATTAACAAATGGAAACTATATTTACCCTTAAAAAATGCAACCATTACTGTTGGAAGCTTCCAACAGTAATGGTTGCATTTTTTAAGGGTATGTCAATATTTATTTATAAAACTGATCTATATTATATTTTGTCTGATGAAAGCACACCATAATTTAACTTGGTGTCCTTGAAATATGTATAATGAAATAAATATGGTTTTATAAATATAGTTTCCATTTGTTAATATCGTATATATATATATATATATCATATAGGAAAATGTATGACCCCAACGGCAGAGCTCAAGCCGTTTCGACGGCTATTTCTATTGAGTAATCTGGTGAGTTATGGTCCATCTGGTTCCTTACCACAACTCCTTCGTTATATATATCATATATATATCATATATATATATATATATGTATATATATATATATATATATATCACGATACATTAACGGAACCATAGACTCTCGCCGTTCCCTGTAAATAATGTGCTCAAAGGAGAGGAAATCCTGGGCACTTTAGAATACAATATGTTGAAAAGGTAACACACTAGAGAGAGATACAGTGCACCATCAATAAAACAGGGAAAAAAACCACCAGTGTATGGAATCTATAACCTATGGAAGGCAGAATATAGACACGATAATTAAAAATATAAATTAAAGTGTAAATAAATACCTCTATAACTATATAACACACGTACAAATCCGAATTTGTGGTTTTTTCCCTGTTTTATTGATGGCGCACTGTATCTCTCTCTAGTGCGTTACTTTTTCAACATATTGTATATATATATATATATATATATTACTCAATACCGAGTAGTCATTTCTCTCAGCTATCAACCACATACGGATATATATATATTAGCGTGGCCCTTAGCAATAGGTAATTTTCCGAAAGTTAAAATGTTGCTGTTCCCACACCGAAAAATAGGTGTTTGCCCTATACCTACGCTCTGTCCCCAGCCTTGCAAGTTGCCTTCTCCATTATATTTATTGTCACTTATCCTTCTAATACCAAGAATAAATCTGAACAAGAAAATTATATAAGAGATAAAAAAAAATTTATCTGAAAAAATGACTTTCCGGGCGAAAACTTCAAACTTTCGCGGTCGATGAGAGTCACCTTGCAGTTGTCCACTTGAGCTAAAGTTTTGCATAGATTAGTTTTTTGTTAATTGGAACAAGATAGGCATGGTGGCTAAACTTTTAGAAAGTTGGAAAATAAGGGCAACCCTAATATATATATATATATATATATATATATAGTAATAATAATAAATTTGAAGACTAAAATCCAAAGAGGCCTCGATAAGGATAAATATATATCAAATATATAAGAACCGTAGCGCAAATATTTATTAAAATAACAGATTAAAGTTTAAGCAAAGAATCGCTGCTTTCACCCTTAATGGGATCTTCTGAAACTCAATATATATATATATAGAGAGAGAGAGAGAGAGAGAGAGAGAGAGAGAGAGAGAGAGAGAGAGAGAGAGAGAGAGAGAGAGAGATTAGTTACACCAGTCCAGTGTAGCACAGAAAAAGAAAAGAAACGCAACACACAGACACACACATACATACATAATGATGATGGCTGCAACTCGATTTCGTGTAATGCCATCGCTTGATACTTAATCATGACCATCACGGACGTGGCTTTTTATTCCTGATAGGGATTTGCCTATAGCCATGCATCGCAAAAAATGTCACATATCAAGCGATGCCTGAGCTTGGAGTTTTTTTAGTAGTAGTAGTAGTAGTGATGGGGGTCGTGGTCGTGGTAGTAACGTACACCAAAAACCTATTATATCCTCAAAAATATGAGATGCAACTTTATTGGAGACCGGCGAGAGAATTACGAGCAGTGGAGATAGGATAGGATAATAGTACGCTGCCCTATCGTATTCTCGTGGTGAGGTCAAACCATACCTCTTTGGCGGCTTGTGATCAGATTTTCCGCTTGTTTCCTCTGTACATCTCGTAGATGGCACAATGGTTTGGTATCAGGACGTTGTATTCTGCTCTAGCAGTGATGGCCTAGGATGTTTTGCTCCTTCGAATTCAGTCAACAGCTTTTTCGGTGGTATAGAAAAGCCAGACACTTGTTTGTGTTGTACTCCCAGACCTTCTCAGACAGCATCGTGGATGGAGTAACTACCCAAGAGATCTGAATGGAAATTTTAGAAATTTTACTCTAATTTTCCTTGGACTTACCGTATTTCCTGGCGTCGAAGACGCTACTTTTTTCCTAAAATAAGTCTAAAAAATCTGATGCGTCCTGGAGAGGGAATGGGCTCCGCCACGTTAACAAATTCCCTAAGAAACATCGTATGCCAATATGGTGTCCCTATGACTTTCTCAGTCGTTGTGGGTTCATATTGCCATACTACTGTTCACTCTAGCGTTGCTACTTTCTCCGTTGTAGTTGTTACTAGTGCTTCCTGCTACTATAGCTGTTGTAGTTGTTAGTTGTGGTACTCCTGATACTATTGCATTTTTCATTGTTACCGAAATCCATCTTTTCTTTTCGGGCCGATAAATAAAATACCAGCTTAATACAGGTGCAACCTTCTCTCCTTTCAGCTGCCATATTGCAGATGTACCGCTAAATTAAGGAAGGTTCAAGCGTGTTTGCTCGCGACATCATAGACACCTAAAACCCCTTAATAAAAACATAGTACAAGCTACCAAGTCATGCTCAATTGCGAGGGAATACTGCAGTTAGTAGTATTATTACTAATGTTGTTACAAACTTTACCACTCTTACTTATTATGACATCACCATTGGCTTTGTCTTCCGCATCATTTTCCTGGCGATATCAAATATTTCCTTCTCAACAAAGTGACTGACAGCTTGCAGAGGTACCCCTTGACTTCACTATCAACAGGGCTGTCGACTTAGGGCCCATAAAATGTATGTCTAATCTGACAGGGGTTAATTTAAAATGAATATATTTCCCCTATCACTAGATAGATAATTGGAGATAGTGTCTCCTAATCCTGCCGAGGTTAACTTTGCCTTTCATCCTTACGGAGTCGATAAAATAAAGTACCAGTAATGCACTGAGATAATTGCTGGCCTTGTGCCAAAAGTAGAAACAATTATATCATTAACTGTGGTCGAATGATATAATCGTAGGGCTTAATGTATTTCGATATTCTCTGAGCTTGACAATTCAAATCTTGCCGAAGTCTACTTCACCTTTTTATTGTCCCAGGGTGGACAACATAAATACCAGTCAAGTACTAAAATCGATCGACAGGCTGAAGAACGCACAAGCTGACAAAGTACCAGCTACTCTTTGATCAGTTTCTTGTCGCGACTATATCGTTGAAAACATCTTCAGCGATTCTTTCCTGAGACATTCTAACCCCATGGCTGCAATATCGGAGTTGTGATCTCTCAATTATTCGAAGTACCGGCTCTACCTAGAATGACTCTCTGATCACAGAGTTACGCACTTTCGGATCAGTCGGCTAGAATGATTTTCTTTGTTTCAAAATATGTTTACTTTTAATTCAAATACTATATTCTTTCATTGATTTCATTCATTAGATAGGTCATGCTAGAGCCTACCGTAAATGTATTTAGCCGATATCTACCCCTGTGCTTATTTTCAAGTCACGTACCTCTTTAACTGATTTCCTTTTGTCGAACCTATAAGTTACGAAACAAAAACAAAGACGCAAACATGGACAAACGAAAAACCTTAAAGCTCTGTCTCAAGCCCGGAGGCTCATAAGGTTGGTGCTTATCCTAGTTTCCTCCGTGCTAAGTGACTCAGAGTACAAGACCCCCACCCCACCCCCACTCTCTGGACGTTCACGCACGTACGCACGCACACGATTGGCTTCTGTAGGTTCAGCTGCCGTCTACGAAATTTCACTCGAAACATTGGTCCACTTGGGGCTGTAGTAGAAGACACTTGTCTAATGTGCCACACTGTGAGTCTGCATCCAAAACCATGTTGTTGCGAAGCAAACTCCTTAACCAGGCATCTATATACCATAACTGTGTATCCATTATATTAGGAATCGTTAAAGTCGATTATCGACTCCGGTGTGAATCAATATTGAACCCAGAACAATTTAATGAACTGAAAATAATTTATATACTCCCAAGTTTCGAAGATCTCAACTACCCTCCACATATTCGTTTACTTGACAAACGTATTAAGCATTTTATAATATACTATTCTTTTAGAGTTAAGCCCCTTGGACAATGCATTAAAGGGAAGTAACTCTAAAGGAATTTTTTTGTTTTGCTTTATTTCGTATTTCATTGTCGAGTAGTCGGCGACTAACCGGCTTTCTCACCATACTTTGGTCTGGTGAGTGGGGTAAATTGAACCCCAGCAGAACAAAAGACAAGAACATTTGGCCAAACGTGGTGAGTATGGCTACACCCCTGAAGACATGATCAAACCAATCAGAAAACAGTGGTCAACCCAGTGGAATGTATGTATCATCATCATCGTTTTACGTCCGTTCTTCCACGCTAGCATGGGTTAGACGGGTTGTCCTGTTGTGGGCAGTGCCTAGTCGGCTGACCATGCCTTGCTCATACAGGAACTGATTTGGCTTGATTTCTACAGCTGGATGCCCTTCCTAACACCAACCTCATTTACAGTGAGTGCTGGGTGCTTTTTCGTGGCGCCTACACGTCCACTTTACAGTGTGGGCTGGGTGCTTTTTTGCCGTGGCACCTCCACGACCACCTTGCAGTGGGGGGGGGGGTATATTGTCTATATGCTTCAGCTTGTACCCATGGGAGGTCGGGTACTCTGTATTACTGCGTGACACCAGAGGTCACGGTCGTGTGTCATCGCCTTTGAGGTGTAATTGGGTAAGGTCGGCTTTTATCACCTCATCCCAGGTCATCTTGGGTCTCCCCACTCCGCGGTTTCCATCGACTTCTAGTGCTCTACACCTTTTTATGCAGCTGTCATCCTTCATACGCATCACATGTCCATACCAACGCAACCGCCTCTCCTGCACACAGCATTTGATTCCTCTTATGCTCAGTCTCTCTCTCAATTCATTTATGCTTTGTCGTTCGCGTATATTACTATACATAGAGATATCCAAGGAAATAATGGTTTCTGATTTAGGAACAAGGGGGAGTGGAAAGTCGATTAAATTAACCCAGTGCATTACTGGTATGTATAGGGAGGTAATATATCCAACAAAGCATGTTGTCGGACACACTATCGGGACGACCAATCCACTGCCCCAATAATACTAATAATTGTTTCTACATTTAGCACAAGAACAGTAATTTGAAGGGAAGGGGGAATGTTAATTAAATTGACCCCAGTTCGTTACTGGTACTTATTTTTATCAACCCCTTAAGGATGAAAAGCAAAGTTAACCTCAGCGGGATTTGAATTCAGAGCATAAAGGGCCGTGACTATATTCCACAAAGCATGTTTTCTGACGTTCTACCAATACTGCCAATAATAATAATTGTTTCTACTTTAGGCACAAGGCCAGCAATTACTCAGTGCATTACTGGTACTTTTTTTTATTGACCCCTTAAGGATGAAAGGCAAAGTCAACCTCGGCGGGATTTGAACTCAGATCGTAAAGGGACGTAATTATGCTGGAAAGCATGGCGTCCAACCCTCTACCAATACTGCCAATCCACTGCCAATAATAATAATTGTTTCTACGTTAGGCACAAGGTCAGCAATTACCCAGTGTATTACTGGTACTTTATTTTATCGACCCCGTAAGGATGAAAGGCAAAAATAATAATGGTTTCTGATTTTGGCACAAGGCCAACAATTTTGGGGGAGGGAAAAATCGATTAAATCGACTCCAGTGCATTAATGGCAATTTATTTCATCGACCCCAGAAGGATGAAAGGCAAAGTTGACCTCAGCAGGTTTTGAACTCAGAATGTAAAGGCCTGTGACTATATTCCACAAAGCATGTTGTCCAATGCTCAGACCAAGGAAATTGTTTCCATTAGTCTTCCCATTGCTGATAGTATCTATTGGCTGTAATTAATTGTTTCTACTTTTGGCACAAGGCCAGCAATTACCCAGTGCATTACTGGTACTTTATTTTATCGACCCCGTAAGGATGAAAGGCAAAGTTAACCTCGGCGAGATTTGAACTCAGACTGTAAAGGGACGTAACTATGCTGGAAAGCATGGCATCCGACCCTCCACCGATACTGCCAATTCACCGCCCTAATAATAATAATAATAATGGTCTCTGATTTAGGCACAAGGCCAACAATTTTGGGGAGGGAAAGTCAATTAAATTTTCCCCAGTGCATTACTGGCACTTTATTTTATCGACCCCAAAAGGATGTAAGGCAAAGTTGACCTCAGCAGAATTTGAACTCATAATGTAAAGAGCCTGAACAAATACCAAAAATCATGTTATCCAATGCTCTACCAATACTGCCATCCCCCACCCTAATAATAATAATAATGATAATAAAATAACAATAACTAAATGAAAAAGATATAGTAACAAATAAAATAAAGACTTTTTTTAATGTTGGGAGTTAAGTCCTGAAATTTCTTAACCAAGCCAGCTTGACACCAGATCGAAAGACGTTCATTTTTGAAATCACAGAATCTGAGAGAAGACCAAATCACAGCTGAAGATGGGTGGGGGAAAAAAAATAACTATCAGCTGCTGATTTGTCTCCGTCGAAGTGGAAAACCTTAGGAAGAAATTAGGGGTTATTTAACAGTCAGTTTCTTCATTTCTTTCACAACTTCAGAGTCTACAGAAATAGTTGATGGCACAGGCTTTCTGGGTGAAACTTTGATCGACTTCAGTTGACCTTTGGTGTTGTCCTCATCATCAGATGATGATGATTCACTATCTTCAGAACTGCTTTGTGCTGCAGTTGCTGATGTTGACACTGATGCTGTTTTGGCTTTCGATTTTGATGACGTTGATGATGATGATGGTACATCTTCTATAGGGGCATTGAGATACTCATTCACTTTCAAACAGCACCCGTCCGCCATCAGCCGCAGAGCAATTCTAGCAATGTTATGTGCATCATCAAGGCCGCAGTGCAACTGACCCTCAAAACTCATTCCCAACAATTCCAGCATACCTTTCAAGCCTCCTGCTTTCTTGCAATTATAGAAACTCTCATAACGTCGCCGTATGTTAATCCAGCGGCGAGCCCATCGTGGAAACTGCACTTTGCAGTATTGGCACTGGTGGTAGAGAAAACGTCCCATGTCCCAGGGTCTGGAAATACAGTGAAGTGCACCAATGAATTAATACACGCATAAATTAACAATGCATTTCAAGATGCACACACACAAACATGTATTTATTGGATGATAAGTGAACACGCGCACATATGTTAATATTGGATAAGTGAAAACACACACACACGTATGTGCATATTGGATCAGTGAACGAACACACGCACGTGTGCACATGTATATATTGGATGATAAGTTTACACACCCTTGCAAGCAGGGAAAAGCGGACGTATGATGATGATGATGATGACACATATGCACAAATCTGGAATAGACCTGTCAGTTTTGATAGTGAGTAATCCAGCTATTAAAATAGAACAGAACAGCCTGCTTGTGGCTAAGCATTCTAAGAATTCAGTATGACAATATTATAGGTATAGTACATCCAACGGTCATACAGTCTCTGCCTACCCAATTTCACACATCACACACATGGCTTGGGTCAACCTGAAGCTATAGTAAATAACACATGCCCAAGATGTCACACAGTGGGATTGAACCCTGGGCCTAATGATTCAGAAGCAAATTTTATAACCATTCAATCATGCTACACGCACACACACACACACACAAATATTTGACTGTTTCTTCATACAGAAACAATAGAGTGCTTCATACCCACTTATGGAAGTGTGTGGTATCTAATGTCTGTATGTGATAACTAGAAATAGAACATACCCCCTTCCACCTCTACCACATTGATGGCATACTTAATCCGTCTACTTGTTTTAACATCTGCACCTGACCCTTGGCTGCCTTTAGCAGAGTTTAGTTCATTACAAATATTTGTTCAAAGATAACTTACGCCCTTTTTTCCAGTTGTCCCAAAGTCTTTGAAAAGGAGACATTGGTGCATAACATCCTTCTCAGGCAACAGGACACTACATCAAATATTTTAAGTTATTCTCCCTCCCACTGGCTTTGCGAACCCCATGACATGGAGTTCATTTTGAGGCAATATTTTACACCCTTCCTAATACCAACTCATTACAACACACCTCTTACAACACACAGAGATATGGTTCTTCTGACAAAGCCATTAAAAAAATACAATTGATGTAGTACAATTTGAACTTAAAACAGTGAGGTTGGTAAGCCGACAGCCTAACCTACAGCCAAAAAAACACAAAAATGAACAAACAACAAACATTTCAAGGCTATGTTCCCTGCTAAAGCAGGGGTTAGCATTGTGGATTCCATGATAGACTCCTTACTCATTATAGGAGGCTTTTTGAGGCATTGCTTTACAGCCAGATGCCGGTCCTGGCACTAACCTTTTTAATCAACTTTTACAACACACAAGGATTACCGTGTTCCTATTTTATACCAAATACAAAGTGAGAATGAATGACCAGTCTTTTTAACCTTTCAAAACCAGTTCTGTTTCTATGAAAATAAGCACCAATTTTGAAGAGTTCTATTTAAATTAAAATCTTCCAACATGATTTTATATAAGAACCACATGCTAAGTTACTATCTTAGCAAAATCTCTCAAAATTAATTAATTAATTAATTGAAATAGAGTGCATTTAATTAGAAATGCTGTCATAAAGGGTTAAATAATCAAATTTAAAAAATTCTCTTACCCGTCAGTGACGATAGCAAATTTATTTCTTCGATGTGAACTGTTTGTTACAGAGGTGAGCAAACCTTTTGATAAGAGCCACTGTAGAGCCTGTGACATAACCTCGGGAAATGCTGGTGCACTGTTTACTGTTTCCTGAAATAATGGCCACACATGAAAATATATACCATATTTGATGGCTTATAAGACACTTTTTTTTTCAAAAAATATCCTGATCTTATAAAGTCAAGGATCAGTTTGGGTTCCTGGATAGTGGAATTATAGTGCTGTAGTGGCCTTTAAATTAAACCACAAATGTAAACAAGGTGGTGATTGCTTCTACACCAACAATAGTTACAATTTTAATAAATTTTATGATGAATTTATTTCACAAAAAATATGATATAGAGAAAGTAAATTTATTTTCACACTTTCTTATATTTTAAAAATGTACTAAAATATTACAACTAGAATTACAATGTAGAATGATAATAAAAAAAATATGATATTCAAATTTTATACCCTTCACGAAGTACTAACTTTATAACCATTTATTTATTATTTTAATACCCAAAATTGAGGTGCATCTTAGAAGACCATACATCTTATAAGCTGTCAAATATGGTAATTTACTCTTAAAAAACACTTTGTAAAATGATTGGTGATTGGAAGGGCATCCAGCCATAGAAACTATGTCAAAACCTGAACTATAAATAAGAAAAATGCGGTCTTTTGCATTAATCAGTGAGAGGATAGTAACTCTGAGTTATGTACTGACTTAGTCTGATGACTTATCCAACCCATGCTAGCATGGAAAGTTGACTTATGATGATGACAAGCTTAGCCACACACTCAAACACATTTGCCTGAAAAACCAGGGAGAATGTAGAGTAAAAAGGATTCTTTCAATATGTAGAGGACAAAGCAATCCTCTCTAGTGTTGGTGTCATGATAAAATGCACCCAGTACACTCTGTAAAATGATTGACAATCAAATAAAGAAAACAATGTAGAAATGACTCTTTAGTCATGTTGAGGATTTGACAACCTCTCTAATGTTGAGGGCATCATAAAATGCACCCACTACACTCTGTAAACTAGATGGTGTGAGGAACGGATTCCCACTTCAGAAACCATGCCAAAAATGGAACATATGAGTGAGATGTCCTCAGGCCCATCTACGAGGGCAGAAACTTTAAATAAAAACTAACCAGGTCTTTAATGGCACATCCAGCATGAAAAGCTGAGGTTAATTATTAATGAGTATTTTAGATCTAGGTTCATGTTTGGCCCCGATATATCTGATCAAGCAGATCTGTAATGGTTTCTGATTTAGGCACAAGGCCAACAATTTTGGGTGAGGGAAAAGTCAATTAAACTGACCCCAGTGCATTACTGGTACTTTATTCTATCAGCACCATAAGGATGAAAGGCAAAGCTAACCTCAGCGAGATTTGAACTCAAAACATAAAGTGATGTAACTATATGCCACAAAGTATTTTGTCTGACGCTCTAACAATTCTGCCAATCCACTGCCTTATCCAGCACATAATGACAATAATAATAATAATAATCTCACCTGTGTGATACCTGTTAATTCTGTACAAAACTTTGTAAGTTCTGGGTTAATTTTGGGTTTACAGTAGGAATGGAATTTATCAACCTGAAAAATATAAAAATAACAAACAAGAAAACTAAGGTGTCCTGTCAAGTGGGGAGTCTTGTACTCTCAGTCGCTTAACATGAGGGAAACCGAGTATGCACCATCCTGATGAGCATCCAGGCTTGAGACAGACATCAGACATCTTTTACATCACATATTGAAGAGGTAATGTCTAAAATGTGGTCTTTGTTCAGTAGTGCCAATTACTACACTGAAGGAGAAACATGGTTTAGTGGTTAGGCAGTTTAGCTCATGATTGCAAGGTTGTGAAATCAAATCCCAGACAAGGCAGCACATTGTATCCTTGACCAAGACACTATATTTCACATATATACAAACATACATATACAGATACATACACAAACACACACATAAACATACATATGTACACACATACATATACACAAACACACATAAACATACTTATGTACACACATAAAGATACTTATGTACACACATATACACAAACACATAAACATATATATATAAATATTATTCATTTTTTTTTTTTTTTTTTATATATATATATCAATGGTGGTGCTCCAGCATGGCCTCAGTCGGGTGGCTGGAACAGATAAATGAATAAGAATGTACACACATACATATACAGATATATACACATACACACATTAACGTATGTACACATATATACACACTAAAACAGAGTGTAAAAACTATTGCTTACTATCATTTTCTGCTTTACATCAACCAGTATGATGGGAAACTCAATAATTTCATGTTTGAAGTTGAAGTTGTAAGGTGTACATGTGGCCTCAAAATCAATGACCAACAGAAATTCAAACCCAGTTTCTTTCACCAACGTACTGTTCACGGCCCGTAGCCGATGTTTCTTGTAGAACATCTTCAAACGTTTCTTCAACACTTCCTTATTGCCTCTGCAACAACAAAACAAACATATCAAACCTCATTTATTGGAATGGAATGGATCTCCATGTTTTGTCAATGACTACCAGCTGATTGATCAACAACTAGTGGAACAGCCTGCCTGTTTGACAGAACAACCTGTCTATTTTGATGACGACTGTTCCAGTCGAGTGATCAACAAAACAGCCTGCTCAATTTGACAGAACAGTCTGCTCAATTTGACAGAACAGTCTGCTCAATTTGACAGAACAGTCTGCTCAATTTGATGAGGATTGTTCTAGTTGTTTCGTCACTGGAACAGCCAACATGTCTTGGCAGAACAGCCTGTGCATTTGACAGAATAGCTTTTTCATTTTGGAAAAACAGCCTGCCTGTTTTGGCCTGTACATTTTGGCAAAACTACCTGCTTGTTTAACAGACTAAATACTTTGCTCATTTTGACAGAAGAGCCTGCTTGTTTTGACAAAACAACCTACTCATTTTGGTGGAACAACTGCCTGTGTGATTTGATGAAACAGTCTGCTTGTTTTGGCGAAAGAGCTTGCTTGTTTTGGTTGAACAGCCTGCACGTTTTGACAGAACAGCCTGCTTGTTTAGACAATGATTACTCCAATTGTTCCATAAATGGAACAGCCTGATCCTCTTGACAATAACTGTCACAGCTGCTCAATGAACAGAACAGCCAGCCCATTTATCAATTTTTCTCAATGTACTAACAGTACCTCATTCCTTAGCCATTAGAACACTACTATGTCATGTAATATGGGTTGCTAGAAATGTCACACTGAAGGTAGTTTTATATAAACTACATATACCCTGTAGGTGGTTATATATATATATATATATCATATATACATGGAGGCACATGGCTTAGTGGTTAGAGCATTGGCCTTGCAATCGAAAGGTTGTGAGTTCAATTCTCAGACCGGGTGATGTGTTGTTTCCTTGAGCAAGACACTTTATTTTACATTGCTCCAGTTTACTCAGCTGTAGAAATGAGATGATAGGGATTGGAGTCCCTATCATTCCACTGCAAAGTGGTCGTGGAGATGCCACGGCAAAAAAGCACCCAGCACTCACTGTAAATGAGGTTGGTGTTAGGAAGGGCATCCAGCTGTAGAAATCAAGCCAGAATCAGTTCCCGTCCCACCCTTGCAAGCAGGGAAAAGGGGACGTAAAATGATGATGATGATGATGATGATATACACTGAAAGTAGTTACATATAAATTATATACACCCTACAGGTAGTTACATATAAATTATATACACCCTGTACATGGTTACATATAAATTATATACATCCTGTATGTGGTTACATATAAATTATATACACCCTGTACGTGGTTACATATAAATTATATACACACTATAAGTAGTTTTATATAAATTACATATACCCTAAACATAGTTTTATACATATTATACTGAACATAGTTTTACATGTACCCAAGTAGTAATTTTATATATATCAAATTTACCCTGAAGATAGTTGTTGTGAGTCATGTCAGCATGTGAAAAATTGGGGGTTTGGGAGGTTTTCAGATATAGGATTCTTAACACATAATAAAGTACCAGTCATGTACTGAGAATGATTCAATAGACTAACCCCTGACCCCAAATTATGGACCTTGTGTCTAAATTCATCATCATCCTCATCGTCATCATATAGAAAGAGAGAGAGAGAGATTATGAGTTACCAGTTTAGATAAGTAAGACCATATTCAGCTAAGTGCTCAATATTTTGGAAAGTAGAGTGTAGGAATTGTAGATAGTTAGTGCCCAAGTTATCCATTTGCTGTTGAAACAGCATGAGCTCAGCTGCCGGGCACTAACTATTTACTATATATGTAGGAGTTATGGTCATGTGGGAGTCATGGTTATGTAGGAGTTATGGTCGCATAGGAGTCATGTGGTCGTGTAGGAGTCATGACAAAAAGCACCCAGCATGCACTGTAAACGTGGTTGGCGTTAGGAAGGGCATCCAACTGTAGAAATCTAGCCAGAGCGAGACACGGGCACCTGACACAACTTGACTCAAATGGGACAAACCTGTCTAACTCCCATGCTAGTGTGGAAAGTGGATTTTAAACGATGATGACGATATATATATATATATATATAAACACCTATGACAGCATTTCAATTACAAAATCTAGACCCTATGCTGTGCATGTCATATCACATAATTTCAACACAAGACTACAGATATGGAAGACATGCATTTTATTTTGAAAATAGGTATATTCTATAATTAATTACTGGGTTTGTGTCTGTTAAGGAAGTGAAGTGGCAAAGTTGTTATGCCTTCGGATAGAATGCTTTGCAGTATTGCTTCCAGCTCCCTGCAAGAGTTCAAATCCTGTTACGGTCAACTCTGCTCATCATCCTTTCATGATCAATAAATAAAGCACTAGTCCAGTACAGACGCTGATTCTTCTCTCTCTCATTCTCCCCCTCTCTTTTTCTTTCCTTCTTACTTTCTCTCTTTCTTAATTTCTCTCTACAAGAAGACAGTTAAGATCAAACCTTGAAAGGGATGAGGGATGGGCTCTGTCAGGTTTAAAATGGCTCAAGGCCATATGTTACAGCAATGTCTCTAACAACTCCATCAATAGTTGTTGTGGGCTTAATAATCAGCTTTCTGTGTGTATCATGAGACATAAAACTAAGATTTATAAATGTCCAGACAATACTAACCTCATCTTTGCAGTGTCTATTTACAATATATATATATATCTACACTGTGACTGTGGGTGGACAAAGACATGGCTGATTAGCTGAGAGGTTCCTTTCACAATCATGAAGTTCTGAGGTGGAATCTTGGGCAAGTGACTTTCTGTACTATAGCCTCGGGTCGACCCCAATCCTTCAGTGAAATCGGGCGATGGAAACAGTGTGGAATTCCGTCATATGGATTGTACCTGTAAGTCAAAAGTCCAGCCTTGTCACATATTGTCTCATGCTGATTCTGTCTGAGAATTATGGTAAAGGTACTAAGCACACTAGTGAAGTAATGAGGTAGTGGTGGTGTTATGATAAAATACACCCAGCCCACTCTAGAAATTGGTAGTATTGGTGCCATGATAAAAAGAACCTAGTGTACTCTAGAAATTGGTAGTACTGGTGCCAAGATAAAAAAACACTCAGCCTACTTTATAAATTGGTAGTACTGGTGCCATAAAATACACCCAGCCCACACTGTAAAGTGGTAGTGCTAGTGCCACAATAAAAAGCACCCAGTTCAACCTTAAAAGTGGTAGTCCCGGAGTTATGATAACAGGCTCCCAGTACATGCTGTAAAGTGTTTGGCATTAAGAAGGCTATCCAGCCATAGAAACCAAGCCAAAAAACATCTGTGGCCTCAGTGCGTGACAGCCTGTCTAACCCATGCAAGCACAGAAAATAGATGTCAAATGGTGATGATGATGAGGATGATGTACACATGTCTTTGGAATACTCAGCCACTTACATGTCATTTAACAATTAGGACATTCAGTTGATTGAACAATGAAATGCTGCTCCTCATCAAAACTGACTGAAGATCTATGGGAATTCGTCATCATTTACACCAGGCATGGGCAAACTTTTTTCAAGCAGTGGGCTGCAGAGGATGTGGCTCATCATAAGGTGGGCCATACTACTAAAATTAATTCAAGGGAATTTTGAAATTAGGTGTGCCATTCAGAAAGCCAAACGGGTCGCATGCAGCTCAAGAGTCACAGTTTGCCCATGACTAATCTACACTATGTTTTGATACATTGGGTTGATATAGGGTGCCAGGATAGATTCAAACAATGAATCTTTGTTTCTGAAATTAACAGTAGCAACATCCTTATTGACTTAACCAATGGTGCAGTGTATGTACATACTCATGAATCCCAAATAATGGGGAGGGGGGTGAAGTTGGACCATTGCTTATATTCTTATAAGTGGTATAAGTGGGGGGTTTAGAATACATGGGAGGGATGGAAAGTTATTTAGTTTACATTTCCTATTTATTTTTTAGCGTATGTGATTTCTTGCAACTTTCTTTCTTTGTCATAGATAATGTTTTTTAATGTCAAAATTATTATTATTCTACAGCTGCTGTATCAATATGAATCACTTACAATAAAATTTCTCTGGAGATAGATTAGCAAAATTTAATAAGCGGCAGTAGGGGGTGGAATAAAAATGTCGGGGAGGGCAGGGGATATGAAAAACGAATAAGTGGAAGGGACAATTATTCAAGACCCAAGAGTATCTACATATTAATGTTCCTTGTTCAAATACAGCCTGCGACAACATACATATCTAGGAACAATGGTTTTTAATTTCGACAAAGTCAGGGTGTGAGTGGGGTGGGAAATCATTTAATTGCCTCTGAAAGGATGAAAGGCAAAGTCAATTATGGCAGGATTTGAACTCAAAATGTAATGAGTCAAAACAAATTGCACAAAGCATTTGTCTGATGTGCTAACAATTCTGCCTATTTATTGCCCTAGGAATAATAACACACATGGTAATGATCAGAGATTGAAACACAGAGATCAGAGATTGAAACACATATATATATATATATCATCATCAGTTTACATCCGCTTTTCCCTGCTAGCCAGGGTGGGACGGGTCCTATTCAGCACAGCATCTCTCCACTTGTCACGGTCCTTCGTCATCTCCTCTGTGAGCTTCAGCGATCTGAGATCAGCTCTCACCACCTCCGCCCATGTTTTTCGTGGTCTTCCTCTACTGTCTTCCTTCTACTGGGGTTTCTTGGCACTTCTTTACCCAGCGGTCATCCTCCTCCATGCGCATCACATGTCCATACCAACACAGTTTTCTCTCCCACACACTACAACTTATCCCTCTTATACACAGCTTCTCTCGCAACTCATCATTTCAACAAAGTACAAGCGACACTGTCGACAGTCGGGGCTAGAAGAATATTGGTAAAAATTCATCTATTATTTCTTCAAACTTACATTTTAAACTTAGCTCCATCTAATTGATTCTTTATTTAGTTAATTTCTCCGAACTAAGAAGATAAATTAGGTAAATTTTTTCTGTCTGTTCTTCAAACTTATAATTTTATATAGCACTGATTAATGATTATTTATTTAATTCCCTCATTCATTGAGCCACATCGTTGAAGGTAGACTACACTCATTTATGTATCTATGCTTATGTTTAAATATATATCTGTTTCCTCTGACTTTATATATATATATAGCAAGTAAAAAAAATCTTAAGAAAAATAATTTTCAAAATTAGAACTAAGACTGACTTATCACAATGGTTAAATACATCGTCTGTTATTTCTTGGTTTAATAATGTACAAGGTAAAAATAAGTGTAGATTTATCCAATTTGATATTGTTGATTTTTACCCCTCTATTACTATTTCCTTATTAAATAAAGCCTTAGATTTTGCAAGACCTTTCATTAATATTTCTAAATTAGAAGAAGACATTATTTTTCATGCTAGGAAAACTCTACTCTTTACTAATGAAAGTATTTGGGTTAAAAAGTCAAGCCCTGAAAACTCTTTCGATGTTGCAATGGGTTCATATAACAGTGCTGATATGTGTGACTTAGTAGGATTATTCCTTCTCCACACCCTTAAAGAGAAATTTCCTTCCCATAATATCGGTTTATACCGTGATGACGGATTGGTAGTTTCTCATACCACCAACGGCCATAACCTTGATAAATTCCGTAAAGATTTAATCAATACTTTTGCTAATCTTAACCTTAAAATTACTATAGATACGAACTTTACCTATACTAACTTTCTTGACATTAATCTTGATCTACTTACTCCCTCTTTTAAACCTTATCATAAACCTAATGAGAATCTAAGATATATACACAAAGAGTCTTGCCATCCCCCTATAGTTTTTAAAAATCTTATTCTCAACATTAGCCGTAGGATTTCTAGTTTATCTTCTTCTTTAGACATTTTTAATAAAGCTGCCACTTATTATAATAAAGCCCTCAATAACAGCGGCTTTACAGAACAGATTACATATTTACCTACCCCTCCCCCTAAAACTAATCACAATAATAGAAAAAGGAAAATTATTTGGTTTACACTAACTGTCAAAACTAATGTAGGAAGGAAATTCCTTGACCTAGATAAGCATTTTCCCCCTAATCATAGATATTATAAGATATTTAATAGAAATGTAGTTAAAATTAGTTACTCTTGCTGCCCATCTATGAAGTCTAAAATCACCAACTCTAATCGTACAGGAATAAATCCAGGATGCAGTTGCAGAAAGCCGGATGAATGCCCATTACAGGGCAAATGTAACACTAAATCCGTTGTATATGAGGCCAAAGTAACACCTTTGATTAACAACCAGCCAGCCAGGTCCAAAACCAGGTTTTATGCACATGTCGCTTCTTTTAAACACTCTGATAAAAGAACAGCAATGGCACTCACTAATAAGGTGTGGGAATTCAAAGATAATAACATCCCGTACTCTATCGATTGGTCTATTATAGACCATTCGGGGGAATACCAAAGGGGCACAAAGAATTGTTCTTTGTGTACCACTGAAAAATTTAGAATTCTACAGAATTTGAAAGCCACTTCAACTTGCCTTAACTCCAAGACCGAGATCTTCAGATGTTGTCCTCACCTGAAATCACATCTGCTCTGTAACTGGATTGACATTCCTACGATGACTCAACCACCTTGAACTTCTTTGCTACAATGACTTAACCACCCTGAACTCCTTCTTTGCTCTTTACGCCTTACATCTACTACGACTTTTTTACTCTCTGAACTCACTTTCTGTACCTTTATTTTCTCTTTCTCCCTTATCTCCTCTTATTTTTTAACTTTTTCTTATGTTATTTATTTTCCTTATTCCCACCTACTCTCTACCTTACCCTTTACATACCCACCCCCTTTTGATTTTTAGATATTAATTTTACGTGTATGTATGTTGTCGTGTATATGTGTATATAAGTGTATGTATATATATATATGTGTATGTATGTGTGTATATATATATACATGTATATATATATATGTGTGTATATATATATATATATGTGAATATATATATATATATATATATATATATATATATATATATGTGAATATATATATATATATATATATATATATATATATATATATATATATGTGAATATATATATATATATATATATATATATATATATATATATATATGAATATATATATATATATATATATATATATGTGAATATATATATATATATATATATATATATATATATATATATGTGAATATATATATATATATATATATATATATATATATATATATATATATATATATATATATATATAGAGGAGGTTATAGTTCACTTGAAGCATTGTGTAATGAGGTATAAACGTTTGTATATGTATAATAAAGCCAAAACAATGCAGGTATGGACATAGAATAAAGAATGCAAATGCAAGAGATATTGTTGACAATTAGTCTTTTACCTTAGATTTATTTAAATGTCCTAAATTTTCGAGATAATATCTCTTCTTCAGAGGGAAGTAAAGTTGTCAAACCAGTGTTCTAAATAACTATTTAGAACACTGGTTTGACAACTTTACTTCCCTCTGAAGAAGAGATATTATCTCGAAAATTTAGGACATTTAAATAAATCTAAGGTAAAAGACTAATTGTCAACAATATCTCTTGCATTTGCATTCTTTATTCTATATCCATACCTGCATTGTTTTGGCTTTATTATACATATACAAACGTTTATATATATATATATATATATATATATATATATATATATATATATATATGTGTGAATATATATATATATATGTGTATATATATATATATGTGTGTGTATATATATATATATATCTATATATTGTGTCAGGTCACCAGTTGGTGCTACTGGTAACATGTATCCCAGTACAACCTGTCTCATGGTCGGGTCGTTGGCGACTAAACTGGCAACCCCACCAAGGTTTCTTGGTGAGGAGGGTGACTTTGGACATCCTGCAGGACTAAAAACAAAACCTGTCAAAAGTCAAAGGGGCTCTTAAGAGTCAATAGCCATCCAAAATCACCGGGAGAGATGACCCCTTAGCCTTTGTCAAGGCAGAATTCTAGGAGAAGGAAAACTCTGATATAACACCTGCAACCCTGATGGTATCCAATGATGTTGACTTGTTCTTCTTTTTGGTAAATATCATCTTGGTTAAGAGAGTGGGACTGGCTTTGTGCAGTGCCTTTGCTCACTATAAAAGCTTCACGGCACAGGCATTGCTTTATATCAGGAGATCTCTCTGCACTTGTCGTCACATGGTACCATGGGCCCAGCACTATGTGTCAAAAATTGTCACAAGTGTAGTGTTTGTACCAGAGTTTTCAAGTCGCTGGCTGGACTAAAAAGTCACATTCGTTCAG
>OZ024741.1:325153895-325156395 GCA_964016885.1 Eledone cirrhosa | reverse complement strand
CCCAGCTCATCCATCCATAACGGTGGGAAAATTGAGGGCTAGAAGGACAGTGGTGGTGGGGTAATGGCAGGGTGTGTTGGGATGCGCCAGAGGAGAAGAGAGTTAGTTAGGCAGGTAGTAGCAGCAGCAGCAGTGGAAATGGCATGCTAGGTTTGATTGGTCGGATAGACTATGGTGGTGTGTGGGGGTGGGGGGGAGGGAAATTGTGAGGTAGGAACTGAGGGTCGCATGGTAAATATCCAAGTTAAAACTACATCAGTAAAATTAACAATAATAACGTCATGAAAAAAGCTACTAAGAGAAACCCTCGAAAATTTATCGCTAATACAGCAGGGAAAATTTAACGCTAATACAGCAGGGAACATCATAATATTAACGACATGAAAAAGCTACTAAGAGAAACCCTCGAAAATTTATCGCTAATACAGCAGGGAAAATTTAACGCTAATACAGCAGGGAACATCATAATATTAACGACAATATGTAGGCTAAAATACCTTCGTAGATTAGGTGGATGGCTGGCTGGGAAAATTGAATCAACTCTAGTGGTACATTTTAGCAGAGAAGAATGGCAAAGTGTCTTATCTCTTCAATATTTTCAGATTGAATGAATTAGGTTAAAGACAGGGTAGTAAGCCTTAAAGAAGTGCATAGAGAGGGGGGGGGGGGGGGGGTAGGAACTGAGGGTCGCATGGTAAATAACTGAGAGAGATACAATAGGATTAGAATACCGCATGGTAAATATCCAAGTTAATAAGTTAATACTACATCAGTAAAATTAACAATAATAACGTCATGAAAAAAGCTACTAAGAGAAACCCTCGAAAATTTATCGCTAATACAGCAGGGAAAATTTAACGCTAATACAGCAGGGAACATCATAATATTAACGACATGAAAAAGCTACTAAGAGAAACCCTCGAAAATTTATCGCTAATACAGCAGGGAAAATTTAACGCTAATACAGCAGGGAACATCATAATATTAACGACAATATGTAGGCTAAAATACCTTCGTAGATTAGGTGGATGGCTGGCTGGGAAAATTGAATCAACTCTAGTGGTACATTTTAGCAGAGAAGAATGGCAAAGTGTCTTATCTCTTCAATATTTTCAGATTGAATGAATTAGGTTAAAGACAGGGTAGTAAGCCTTAAAGAAGTGCATAGAGAGGGGGGGGGGGGGTAGGAACTGAGGGTCGCATGGTAAATAACTGAGAGAGATACAATAGGATTAGAATACCGCATGGTAAATATCCAAGTTAATAAGTTAATACTACATCAGTAAAATTAACAATAATAACGTCATGAAAAAAGCTACTAAGAGAAACCCTCGAAAATTTATCGCTAATACAGCAGGGAAAATTTAACGCTAATACAGCAGGGAACATCATAATATTAACGACATGAAAAAGCTACTAAGAGAAACCCTCGAAAATTTATCGCTAATACAGCAGGGAAAATTTAACGCTAATACAGCAGGGAACATCATAATATTAACGACAATATGTAGGCTAAAATACCTTCGTAGATTAGGTGGATGGCTGGCTGGGAAAATTGAATCAACTCTAGTGGTACATTTTAGCAGAGAAGAATGGCAAAGTGTCTTATCTCTTCAATATTTTCAGATTGAATGAATTAGGTTAAAGACAGGGTAGTAAGCCTTAAAGAAGTGCATAGAGAGGGGGGGGGGGTAGGAACTGAGGGTCGCATGGTAAATAACTGAGAGAGATACAATAGGATTAGAATACCGCATGGTAAATATCCAAGTTAATAAGTTAATACTACATCAGTAAAATTAACAATAATAACGTCATGAAAAAAGCTACTAAGAGAAACCCTCGAAAATTTATCGCTAATACAGCAGGGATATATATATATATGTGTGTGTGTGTGTGTATATATATATATGTGTATATATATATGTATATATGTGTGTGTATATATATATATACGTCATGCGGCCAACCCCCTCTCTCTCTCTCTTAGCCCTCTCTCTATATATATATATATATATATATATATATATATATAAGATAGAAATTCACTTCGCCAAATTTCATTGCATTGCTGTCTCCTCCACGATATTCATGTAACGTAATGTACATATTTTTCTTTCATCTCTACCTCCACACTCCATATTTCGTATCAAGTCCAAATAGCCAATCTATTGCTAAAACAATCTACATTTTTTGTATCATTAATTGTTAGATACAAAAGTTTTTGTCGTATTGAACAGAACAAATTTTGTATTTTTGTTAATCGCTTGTTAAATGCAAGGACCCCATTCAATCATTACCTTCTATCTAGCTACCCAACACCCCTCCCTCCCGCCCCCACGCACCACCATTGCTATTACATGGACCAATCATAAGCCAGAGCCCCCACGCATCACCAGTATTATTATTACGCGGACCAATCATAAGCCAGAGGCCTATACTATCGCTTGCCTGGTTGCCTTTCGATATATGATGGATGGATGGACTGCGGAATCCTGGAGAG
>OZ024741.1:325028895-325146395 GCA_964016885.1 Eledone cirrhosa | reverse complement strand
ACAATGTTTCAATGCTGGACATGTTCCACATCTATCTCCCACAATGTTTCAATGCTGGACATGCTCCACATCTATCTCCCACAATGTTTCAATGCTGGACATGCTCCACATCTATCTCCCACAATGTTTCAATACTGGACATGCTCCACATCTATCTCCCACAATGTTTCAATGCTGGACATGTTCCACATCTATCTCCCACAATGTTTCAATGCTGGACATGTTCCACATCTATCTCCCACAATGTTTCAATGCTGGACATGTTCCACATCTATCTCCCACAATGTTTCAATACTGGACATGCTCCACATCTATCTCCCACAATGTTTCAATGCTGGACATGTTCCACATCTATCTCCCACAATGTTTCAATACTGGACATGTTCCACATCTATCTCCCACAATGTTTCAATGCTGGACATGTTCCACATCTATCTCCCACAATGTTTCAATGCTGGACATGTTCCACATCTATCTCCCACAATGTTTCAATACTGGACATGTTCCACATCTATCTCCCACAATGTTTCAATGCTGGACATGCTCCACATCTATCTCCCACAATGTTTCAATGCTGGACATGCTCCACATCTATCTCCCACAACAAAAAAGCACTTAGTGCCGCAACAAAAGCACCCAGTTCATGCTGTAAGATGGTCATACTGGTAACATGACAACAGGCAGCAACCAATCCACTCTGTAAAGTTGTGTTGGTGACACATGAGGTTCCCAGTCCACACCAGTCTACCCTATAGGTTTGATACCAAAAACTTTAACAATTACTATAAGAAACCAACGCAGACATGGGAATGAAGAAATAAGTATTATATAATGTGTGCAATAAAAAAAGAAAGAAAAATAAATAATTGTTTCTACTTTAGGCACAAGGTCAGCAATTACCCACTGCATTACTGGTACTTTATTTTATCGCCCCCGTAAGGATGAAAGGCAAAGTCAACCTCGGCGGGAAAGAAAAATAAATAATGAAAGGAAAAGGGAGAGGGAGCAGCAGACTCTACACCAAATCTGGATGGTATGTTTCAGTAATGCTCCACGGAATGAAATGGTGAAAGCATTACTGTAGAGAACAGCCAGCGATACCTGTTGCATCAACCCCTCCATCGCACTGGGCTTCTTCTTCAGGTGGGATACACTCCTCACAATTTTTCTGGGGGAAACGGCAGATGTGGTCCCAATTGACCAAAAGTCCCGACGGCTAAAAGTCTTAAGTCCATCTCAAGCCCTAAGGCTTATTCTGGTTCCTGTGGCGTGAAGCGACTGAGAGTACAAGACCCGCCCTCACTGGACAGGACACTAGTCCATCGCAATGTTACTCCCCCACCACCATCTATTGCTGGTACTTATTTTCAGCTGAGTGGAGCTATGTGAAATGAAGTGTTTTGCTCAAGAACACAACACACAACTCAGTCCACGAAGCGAACCCACGATTATGATCGTATGTCCAACACCCTTACCACGATCGGTCAAAACCCAATAAAGAAATCTAAAACAAAATATACTTCTAAAAATTATATTTTTCTTTTCTTTTTTTTGTAGGTAAATTTACAATTAATAAATTAATTTTCAAATATTGTTTTTAAATCCTAAACAAAAAAGAGTAAATATTACAAGAGGAATTTTTTGTAACTGATTTTTTAAATTTAATTTTCCAAGCACCAGAATAATTAAGAAATCTTTTGTAATTTATTAATTAATATTTTTAAAAACAAAACTGTTTTAAAGAAACGAAAGTATTAGAAAGGTTCTTTTAAAAATAACTTTGGCTGTTAAATAAGAATTTAGCCGCCTTTTTCTTGTTAGTTTTGTTTGTAAGCTAAACTTTAAGGTTACCAATGAAGTTATATGTAAATACTATCTGGAATATGTGTAGACCCCCACGAACTAAAAGAAGAGTCTCTGCATGATCTCTCGAAATATTAGAAGTAGCAGCCAAAAGTTCCGAGGAAAGGGAGACAGGACAGGTGGAAATTAATTTGTTTTCTCGAAATCCACCTTTTTTATGGAGTCTCGGGAAATAAATTTCGGGGAAAATTGCCAAATATCCGGAGAAAAATGTAATAGAAAAGTTAGGGCCATTTCAGGGAGGGGGGAGGGGATGAAGCTCCACTTTTATATATATATATGAATAAGATGTTAGTAATATAAGACTAATAAGACCATTATTCAACTTAGTAATCCATACTTTAAAGCAAAATAGAATGTCGATATTATTTAAATACATATAAACCCTATTATCAAGCTTTAAACTGTTTCCATGGTTGAATGGGACCCGTTATGCCACGGAAAGGGGTTAAGCTGGACTGTAGGACTTTAAACACTATATATTTATATGTATATACTAACTTGATGACTGTCGTTGGACTCTGTGTTTTGAGTCTGATCACATTCATTTTCTTTGTCTAACGCCGTCTTTTTTTCCTCTGCCGCAACAGGAGTTTTGTCTGTTGCAGCTGATTCAGGTGGATTAGAAGCCGAAGCCATTATTAGGCCGAAGATATAATAGAAATATAAACTATATATATATATATGTGTGTATGTGTATCTGTTGAAAGGTGTATAACTATGTATGCATATATATATTTCTGCTCACACGGTATCCTTTCATTATGTATGTTTCATTCGCCTGAAATTAAGTCGCTTACAACGTTCTTAAATTATATTGTTTTTATAATATAATGTAGGAGTTTTCTCCCTTGTTTGCTTCTCCTTATCTGACTATCGCCACCATTTTCTGTCCGCTGTTATGGTAGAAGGTGCGCCATAACGCGCAATCCAATTCTGTACTAGCGCCTTGGCAATAGATTCGGTTGTGGTGTCGGAAAGAGGAATGGCCTCAGGCCACCGGGAGAATCTGTCCACACAGGTCAAAAGGTGCGTGCAACCCTAAGAAGGAGGCAGTGGTCCGACGATATCGATGTGTACGTGTTGGAAACGTGCATCCGGTGTTGCGAAGGTTCCCAGAGGTGTTCTGACATGATGGTGAACCTTCGCCTTCTGACACTGGACGCAACGTCTGGCCCATTTCCTGACATCCCTGTTCACACCAACCCAAACAAATCGGGCTGTTAATAACTTTAAGGTAGAGTTGGCTCCAGGATGCGATATGTTGTGCAGCGCAGAAAAAAACGAACGTCGATGCTGTAAGGGCACATGGGGGCGCGCGTGACCCGTAGACACATCACACCAGATACCATTAGAAGAAAAGGGTAGAGGGAGGAGTTTGAAAGACAAGGAAGAAGAAGATGGAGAATTTCAGAGTTTGAGGAGCTCCCCATCCGTCTGTTGAGCGGCGGCGATGTCTTGGAGGCTGATGGGAAAAGAGGTGTGCAGTGCATCCAAGTATGCGCGAGAAAGGGCGTCGGCTGCAGAGTTGTCTGGACCTTTAATGTGGCGAATATCCGTAGTATACTTGGATATAAAATCCAGGTGGCGTACTTCTCTAGGTGAGTGGCGGTCAGGCTTGGAATACAGAGTGTACGTGAGAGGTTTATGGTCCGTGTAAATAGAAAACACTGAGCCTTCCAACATGTGCCGGAAATGTCTCACACTGAGGTACGCTTTTAAAAGTTCCAGACCGAATGTGCTGTACTTTGTTTCGGCCGGTTTGAGTCGCCTAGAGAAGAAAGAAATTGGCTGCCACGCATCGTCCACACATTGCTGGAGGACGCCACCGACCCCGACATCCGATGCATCGACGAACAGGCCAAACGGTGCGTCCGGTTTTGGATGAACCAACATTGTGGCCTCTGCTAAGGCCCGCTTTACTCCCAGAAAAGCGGCCGCTTGTGCGTCATTGAAAGTGATAAGCTGGTTCTTCCGTTTGCACTGCCGTAGGATGTCTGTTAGCGGCTGGAGAGACTCTGCACAGCGAGGAATGAACCGTCGGTAAAAATTTATGAGGCCAAGGAACTCACGTACTTTCCTCAGTGACGTAGGAGTGGGAAACTCCAAAATTGACTTAACTTTGTCGTGGAGGGGGCGGATTCCTCGCTCGTCGATATGGTGTCCCAGAAACTCAAGGGAAGAAACACCGAAAAGGCATTTATTGGGGTTGATGATGATACCAAACTGAGAAAAACGCTCGAAAAGCAACTGTAGGTGCCTTTCGTGTTCCTCATGGGGTGTGCTGGCTACCAGCACATCGTCAATATACGCGTAGACACAGGGTAAACCACGTACTACTGTGTCGATGAAACGCTGGAAGGTCGATGCAGCATTGCGTAAACCAAATGGCATTCTAAGAAATTCGAAAAGGCCGAAAGGATTTGTAATGGTCGTTTTCGGAATGTCATCAGGTTCAATAGGAATCTGGTTGTACGCCCGAACGAAATCGATTTTTGAAAAGACCCTAGCTCCGTGTTGGGTAGCAGAGAAATCCTGTATGTGAGGCACCGGATACCTATCGGGTTTGGTTCGCGTGTTAAGAAAGCTATAGTCTCCATACGGTCGCCAGTCACCCACAGATTTCTTGGGAACCATGTGAAGGGGGGAAGACCAACTGCTACTGGATGGACGAACAATGCCCAGGTCAGGAGCGAGTCGCCTTGGTTTAGAAGATACCGGAGGGCCCTTAGTCATGAGATGATGCGTAACACTGTGGGTCACCGGCCGACTGTTAAAAATCGGGCGCGAGACGTCAGGGTGCCTACGTAGGATAGCGTCGTATCTGCCGGACTGCACTGGGTTAAACAAAACTGAGCTGAGAGAGGGTGTCTTGTTGCCGATGCCGCGAACATTGGAGCCGGTGGTGGAATCAATCAGTCTGCTGTGTTTAATGTCCACCAGGAGACCGAAATGGTGTAAGAAATCCGCTCCTAGGATCGGAGTCGGCAACTTGGCAATGACAAAAACCCACTGCAAAACTCGGTGGAGCCCAAGATCAAAAGTTAAGGACTTTTCTCCACATGTGGGTATAGCAGAATGGTTCACCGCCTTAAGAAGGACTGTTGTGGATATCTTACTGCCTGACACCAGGGATGATGGTATAACGCTAACCTCAGTTCCGGTGTCCACCAGAAAACGAACACCAGTTCATCGGTCGCTAATGTGGAATAAGCGGCTAGGTTTGGAAGAGCTAGGTGTAGTTGCCGCTGTTACTGCCTGGCCACGTCGTTTCCCGGCACATAACGGAAACCCCTCCTAAAAAAATAAGGCAATATGCATTTATGGGCCCTTTCGCCAAACTTACGGTGGTAAAAGCACATGGGATCGGTCACCCGGGTACGACTCGGATCTCGAGGGCGCTGATGGGAAGTGCATCGAGTTGAGCTGGCGTTGCTGCGTGGTTGTAGCTGCAGTTTAGCCATAAGAGCGTTCAGTTGCTCGGCCTGTTCTTCCACCCGAGCCGCGAGCGCCGCTACCTCTGAAACAGAAGACGAAGAAGGAGAAGAATTATAAAATGAGGAAGAAAAAGGGGGAGAAAAGGAGCTTACTGTGGGATTTGTGTGTGTGTCCTGGGTCACGAGTGACAATGGTGCTGCCACCTCCATGATCCTATCGGCTGAATCCGCCAACTCCTCGATTGGGGTGGATATTTCACTGGCCGCCAAAATACTGCGAGTGGTTGGTGGCAGCCTTTGTAAGAACAGCTGTTTTAAGATGGCCGGCTCTATGGTGTTTTCTCCCAATAGTTGCTTTAGGCGTCTTAGGAACTGTGACGGTTTCTTCTCGCCCAACTCCTCTGAATAAAGTAGTTGATTAATTCGTTGCTGCTGCGAGACGGACGTCCGCTTTATAAGCTCGGACCTATATGTGGCATAAGAATATGTGCCTGGTGGTGCTGTAAGTAAATCCCGGATCTGCTGCAGGCTCTCAGGAGGAAGCGCCCCGACAACATCGGAAATTGTTGTTCTGTCATGGTGCGTTTCAAATTGGGCCTCGATGAATCTGAACCAAATGGCAGGATCATGAGGCCAGTATGTCGGTATCCGAAGGAATATAGCTGCTTGCATGGACGATGATGCTGGTGATTGTTCCATATTGTTTCCTTCTTTTTTCTAAAATACCACTTCGTTTTTGTTTTGTTTTTTATCACGTCGGCGTCACCAATTTAACGAAGAGTATAACTTCTGGTGTCCTCGGTCCCAGGGCTACCTCCTTACTCACCACCATAGGCGCTGAGCTGGCCAGCCGCAGGTGTGAGCCCCGCGAGTTGGAGTGGCTTTTCCAGCGCGTCTCCTTTGCCGTCCTCCGGGGAAACGCCTTCTCCATTCTGTCCGCCGGGGCTGTGGGTGGGCCCCATCGCGTACCAATACATTGGTTAAATACCATTATAGGAAATTGTTAAATGGATTAACACGGTTATTAGATGAAATAATAATAAGAAGAAATGATTTGGTTTATATATGGTTTACTTCACGTGAATCAATTAAAAAAGTACAATAAAACAGTTACCAAGAGTTGAGAAGGTTGACAATGTTTTTGTTGTTGATGTAGAAACAACGAGCGACCAGCTAAAAATTTTTGTTTATAAAGTTTGTTGCAATCCGACATAGTAGTCCTTTTAGGAGATTAGTATCGGTAAACAAGACAGTAAATACCGGTGTGTGTGTTATAATAATGTTTTTACTTCATGGAAGTCAAAGGTATTAAATATTAAGGATTTGTTACCCGATGGTCATAACTCGAGGCTGAAGTTGGTAGAGAAAAGAAGAGATCTTTTCTAGCTGGTATTGACATCTTAGGCTCTCAGGCTGCAATTGCATTGTTCTTGGTAGCGAAGGATTATCAAGAAGGAATCATCACAAGCTAAGGTCGCAGGTGTTACCACTTCAGAAATCAGGAGGCAAGAGAGAGATATCGTGGTAACCTGTTCCTTTTATAGGAAGTGACCGGAAGTGACCAACAGGGAGTCTGTCAATCCCTAAGGGAAGCAACTCCAGCTACTTCCTGTCTAGAGAGCGGTGATGAGATTGTCATGACAAGGGAGGCAACTCTTGCTACATTATCTCCCGCCAAATTTTTAAAACATAAAAATCGAAAGAAGCATGCATGGAGTAAGATGGCGAGCATGTAAGAGGCATGAAAATTATGGTACAAAGTAATAAAAGTACGAGAAGAGGTCAAAAGTTCAAATATCTAAAAAACAGTTCACATGTGTGCAATCACATGACAGCAGTAAAGAATGTGTTCCAGAGAATGAATGCAGGTGGTTTCTGGTCTGCGGTATAACATGAAATTTCCAACTTCCGAAGGGAATTTCTCACAGGCAGAGTGCTGCAGAAATAAATTGTCTGGCTTGTTCTGCTGGTTTTAGTTGTTGATGAAGCTGTGTTGTTGTTGTTGATGTTGTGAATGCGTTGACCTGGAAGGGTCAAGAGGCCAGCGACCAGAGAAATAAGCATTCTTAATAAATGCGCGGTTTTCAACGGCAAATTTACGTGGTAAATTTATAAACCGGCAAATAGAAGAATATAGCTTAAAATGTTCGTTGTAAAAGAAATGAAAAACATATATATACATCCAGTGAAATGGTAATGAGAGGTACATTGTAATACAATAAATCAATAAATAACAAGAACAGCAGAAAAAAAATATAAGGCTCCAATGGCCAGTTCACATAAAAATAGTTTGGCAGAACTTTTTGGGCCAGTGGACTCTCCGACCGGAACGGGTCGTAGTCTTGTATGTAGGTGAAGGTGGGGCAGAAGGAGCAGGTGTATGCACAAGAGAGAAAGATTGGGGTATTTGTGGCTCGGGTGTATGAGCGTCATTGTGTGCCCTTTTCAGTCTATCCACCGAAATTTTCTCTCTGGACCCCTTAACGTCTACAGTGAAATGTTTGTCAGTGCGTGCTAACACACGGTAGGGTCCAGAGTATGGTTGTGTGAGGGGTGGTCTCACAGCATCGTTCCTTACGAACACATGGGTCCACGAGGCAATGTCCCTCGGGACCGCAGGTTTTACAGTTTGCTTCCTCGTATCCATCGGCGGCAGGTCCTGAAAATAAGAATGCAGACGGGATACGTAGGAAAGCGGATCTTGGAAAGCAAGATCAACAGGGGCAAGCATTTGCCCAGACAACGCTAGAGGAGCACCGTAAATTAATTCGGCCGGGGAGAACCCAAGGTCTTCCTTTATTGATGACCGAATTCCTAATAACACAATAGGAAGGTACTCGCTCCAACGTTGAGAGTCTGGATAGGCGCGAAGAGCGGCCTTTAATTGGCGGTGGAATCGTTCCACCATTCCATTTGAAGCAGGATGATAGGCTGTGGTCCGAATCCGTTGAGCTCCAATTATTTTTGTGAGCTCAGAGAAGAGATGGGACTCGAATTGTCTACCACGGTCTGTGGTGAGTGTAGTTGGTACCCCAAAGCGGGTAATCCACCCTGATACCAGGGCACGTGCTACAGTCTCAGCAGTCATGTCTTGTAAAGGGATGGCTTCAGGCCATCGCGAAAAACGATCGACACACGTCAATATGTAAGAATATCCACTGCTGAATGGCCAAGGTCCAACGATGTCAATGTGGATGTGTTGAAACCGAGCATCTGGAGTACTGAAAGTACCAAGTGGAGTCCGGATGTGTCTATGGATCTTCGATTTCTGGCAAGCGATACAGGAACGGCACCAAGCAGCAATGTCGCGCCTCATATTTGGCCAGAAGAATCTGGCTGTTATGAGTTTAACTGTGGCAGCAGATCCTGGATGAGAAATGCTGTGCAAATCCAGGAACACAATTCGACGGTGAGTCTCAGGAACAAGTGGTCGTGGTGCATCAGTGGATACATCACATAGAATCTGCCTGTCGGTGGTGGACAAGGGCAGATATTTGAAAATGCAAGTCGCAAATTCAGTAGAAAGAGTGTCCAACGATTGGAGTGCAGGTTGGTCTGCAGCTTAAACGACCTAAGTCGATCTCCTGGGATGACGAGATGGAGCTAATTGGCAAACGTGACAATGCGTCTGCAACTATGTTGTGCGAGCCGGCAATGTGCTGGATATCGTTTGTAAATTGTGAAACGTAGTCCAGGTGCCTTGTCTCTCTGGGCGAATGTCTGTCGGCTTTGGCCCTCAAAGCGAAGGTCAACGGTTTGTGGTCGGTAAAAACCGTAAAATTTCTCCCCTCAAGAATATGAGAGAAATGTTTCACCGACAGATATATGGCTAATAATTTCCGCCCAAACGTGCTATAACGCGTTTCTGCTGGTTTCAACTTACTCGAGAAAAATGCCAAAGGTTGTTGGTTTTCAGCGTAAGACTGCTCCCACAGCGGTATCAGATGCATCAACACAAAGCGAAAGCTTGGCCTCTGGTACCGGGTGGGCTAGCAAAGAAGAACTAGCGAGTGCTGTCTTGGCAGACTGGAAGTCCTGAAGCTGTCCTTGTGTCAAGAAAATGTCTGCATTCTTCTTACGACGATTTTTTAAAATGTCAGTAAGGGAAGATAACCAATTAGCACAATGAGGAATGAAACGCCTATAGAAATTGATTAGGCCTAAGAAGTGACGCAACTGGTGAAGTGTAGTAGGCGGAGGTAACTCCTGTATGGCTTGAACTCGCTGAGGGAGCGGCCTAATACCTTCGGCGTCGATGAGGTGGCCTAAAAAATGTAGGGAAGTGGAACCGAAAACACACTTTGCAGGATTCACGCGAACGCGGTAATCCTGAAGTCGCCGAAATAAGAGAAGCATGTGGCGCATATGCTCTTCCGGAGAGGAACTAGCGACGAGAATATCGTCTATGTAAGTATAAACGAAGTCCAGACCAGCGTGACCTCGTCTATGAACCGCTGAAAAGTGCTAGCGGCGTTCCTGAGTCCGAAAGGCATGGTAAAAAATTCGAAGGATCCGAAAGGGGTTGTAATCGCCGTTTTCGGAATATCCTCCTTCCTGACCGGAATTTTGTGGTAGGCTCGCACTAAATCTAACTTAGAAAAAATCTTACACCCCTGCAGTGAAGATGCAAAATCGTGGAGATGGGGAATGGGATACCTATCCGGGACGGTCATGGCATTTAACCTCCTATAATCCCCAGTGGGTCTCCAGTCGCCGGAAGTCTTGGGCACCATGTGTAACGGTGAAGCCCAAGGACTCGTAGATGGGCGAATAATGCCCAGCTGCAGCATATGGTCGAACTCGGACCGTGCTGCCTTTAATTTTTCCGTCGGTAAACGGCGTGGACGCGAAAACACTGAAGCACCGGTGGTGGAAACGAAATGTTCGGTCGAGTGTTTTGGGTCAGTGACTCGAAAATGTCCATCCGTGAGCTCCGGGAAAGAACCCAGCAACGCAAGGTAGGCGTCTCCAGCGGCAGCGACAAAGAACATGGGGCTGACTATCGGAGCATTGGCTTCCTGGCCATGAATTGAAAAGCCGGTGATGTTATCCACCAGGCGTTGGCCACGGACGTCCACAGTTAAAGAGAAGTTGTGGAGGAAATCCGCTCCTAAGATGGGATATGGCAAATCGGCAACCGTAAAAATCCACTTAAAATCCCTTCGAAGATTTAGGAATTTAAGAGGGAGCGAGATATGCCCGTACGTCTTTATAGACGAGTGGTTAACTGCCTGCAGCGTAACAGATGACTCTATGGGGGTATCTTTCAGGCAATGGACTGGCTAAATACTACAGGAGGCTCCTGTATCCACGAGGATAACCTCTTCCGGACATTAGGTTCTTAATGAAGAAATGGCGGTTTGGTGGCTTTATGTTGAGGTCAACTGTCCCCATCAGAGGACCTCTTAGGCGTTTCCCGCCTTATGAAAGGAGCAAGGTTGCACGCAGTGATTCGCGTTCTCAGCAAATCGCTCGTGGTACCAGCATAAAGATGAAGCTAATGACATAGAACGCCGTCTAAAACTTTGCGATCTCCCGCGACTACGGGGGCGCGAACAGCCACCACACAAGGCCTTCATCTTGTGGAGCTCTATGGTGAGCTCCTGAATGGACCTTTGCATCGCTATAATGGTCGAGCTGTCTGTTGGCGCTGCCGCGTAGATCGCATGGCCGTGTGTGGCCCGAGCTGGGTGGTGAATAGCGGCAAGGGGGTCGCTTCCTCCGGCATTCGTCACCTCGAAAACTTTGTCCGCAGATGCGGCAAGCTGATCCACCGTGCTCGTATCCCTCATGGGGGCCAAAATTGCCTGGACGTTGGTCGGCAGGCGCGAGAAGAACAACTGCTTCAGCAGGACAGTTTCCGCTGCAGACCCCTCCGTTAGGTCCTTCATTCGCCTAAGGAGGTTCGATGGGGTGCCATCCCCTATATGCTCCAGATGGACCAGAGCCCTAAATCTTTTTTCTGAAGACTGTTCTGTCCGGCTGAGTATTTCAGCCTTCAGAGACGTGTACGACGAGTCTGCGGTTGCCTCTAACACGAGGTCCTTAACCGCTGGGAGAATTGCCGGCGGAATTGCGCTAAGGACAACAGAATGTTGTAGTTCCTCGTCAACTCTGTTCGCCCTGAAGAATGCTTCTAACTGTGAGAACCATAGCCTCACGTCGCCCGTGTACGTTGGCAGAACAGAGTGGGAAGCCATTGGTATACTGCAGGCAATCTACCGTTTGGAAAAATGTCTCTAACGTAACAGAAAAGGAAAACAAAATTTTTCCGTCAGACCACTGGACCGGAAAAATAATGCATCCGGGACAATATGCAAACAAGCGATTAAGTGAATGCTGTTATACTAAGGTAAGGGCAAGGAACCTAAAAAAAAAAAAATCCAACATGGTGGACTATTTCGCGCCAAAAACACTATTGATGGAGAAGAGAGACTCCATATTGTCATCCTCAAAAATTTTTAGCCAGAGAAGGGCAGAAAAGGAGAGAAAAAAAAAGGGAAAAACATTTATACAATTGCTGTTTGTCTCTGTGTCAATAATTGTAGGTGTTCGTTTTGTATTAAATTGTTATATTTTTCTCTTTTTCTTCTGTCTTTCTTTTTTTTTTTATATTATATACACCGTATACCATTTCCCATTTTTTTTTTTTTTTTTTTTTTTTTTTTTTTTTAAATCACGTCGGGGGTCACCACTTTAGATTAGTATCGGTGTACATACAACATAAACAAGACAGTAAATACCGGTGTGTGTGTTATAATAATGTTTTTACTTCATGGAAGTCAAAGGTATTAAATATTAAGGATTTGTTACTCGATGGTCATAACTCGAGGCTGAAGTTGGTAGAGAAAAGAAGAGATCTTTCCTAGCTGGTATTGACATCTTAGGCTCTCAGGCTGCAAGTTGCATTGTTCTTGGTCGCAAAGGATTATCAAGAAGGAATCATCACAAGCTAAGGTCGCAGGTGTTACCACTTCAGAAATCAGGAGGCAAGAGAGAGATATCGTGGTAACCTGTTCCTTTTATAGGAAGTGACCGGAAGTGACCAGCAGGGAGTCTGTCAATCCCTAAGGGAAGCAATTCCAGCTACTTCCTGTTTAGAGAGCGGTGATGAGATTGTCATGGCAAGGGAGGCAACTCTTGCTACATCATCGTGAGTCTATATTTTTTCTCTCCTCAACCGGCTATTGATATCTCCAGCTTTCTGTACCCTGTCTCGAGGGATTGCCCATGCATCCACCTGTCAACGCCAAAAGGGTGGTGACCTAGAATTTGATTTTTAGGTGTCATCCAAGGTTCGAGGTGTGGACAGGTTTCGCTACATATATATATATATAACGGAGGAGTTGTGGTAAGGAACCAGATAGACCATAACGCACCAGAGTACTCAATACTTAGGGTAGTAGAGTGGGCAATAGGAGAAAGTATGATTCCGACGGCAGAGCTCAAGCCGTTTCGACGGCTATTTCTGGACTAAAGTAAGAGTTTTTTTAGTCTTTGAAAAGATTTTATTCACAATTGTATAAATAATATTACAAATAAGAAAAGGAAAAGAAAGAAAAAAAAAACACCAATTAATGACTAAAAAAAACGCTTACTTTAGTCCACAAATAGCCGTCGAAACGGCTTGAGCTCTGCCGTCGAGGTCATACCTTCTCCTATATATATATATACAATTAATATTCGTCACGAATATACATAACATCTCAATGAAAAGATATGTTTAAGACACCTTATTCAGAGAAGCAAACATATATAGAACATCTTATACATATCACACACGGGTCGATAAAATATCGTTCCCTTGGGATATAAAAAAATCTCAAGCAACTTAAATTTAAGGAGCTTTATCAAGATCCCTAACCGTAAAAACTATGAATTGAAAAATAGCTTCATGTGGTCATCATTATCCGATCAAATTATTCGATTATTTTTACAGTTTCTGAATCGGAGAATAATTCTAACCAATCAATAAATCGACATGGCCATCATTACCAGAATCCGTACCCTTCTTCGGAGAGGTTTTCTGATTTAGTACAAGACTGATATATACCTGTTAGGAGAGATCTTGTTCCTCGGCGATCCAACATGGTGCGCTCAAAATTAAGTAACAACGCACGCTTGGGTGAACGACTACCAGTATATATTTGTATAACCGGACAAATAGACAGGCCTAAAATGCCGCTAGAAATAGAAGTCAATACAGTCAGCTTACCAATCTGGGTCGTCCCTACCATGAAGGCCAACAAGGCAGCCGCCAAGGACGCAGAGATGTGCATTACTGAAATTTCATGCGTCTCACTTTTAAGCCAATTTGTATAATTAACCGAAATTTATAATTTCTTGTAATCAATAAATAAATCATTAAACAGATTTGCAGCATAGCCAGTGCTGCAATTAACCCATTAGTATTTACATTACTCTATATTTACTATTGTATTTTCACAGTAAAGGCTTTACCTCACCTTATATCGAAGCTACGAGATTTTGATATTTATTTTGAGAACAATACCTTAATATCTATATCAGTAGCCAGTTACAGCCGGTTTGAAAAGAAATAGGTGAGAGAATTCTGTCCGGATACGGCCGGTTTACATACTAAAGGATTAAGACCAACTAGACATTCACCTTGGGCACACACCTCAAAGGTCCATTACTGAACCTTAAATAGGCTCATGCACTTTCAAAGAGGTCATAGACTGTAATTTTGGAGTTCTATGTGTTTATTTGTTTCCTTTTGGCACATTTTTTATGAGGTGATGCATTGGCAGAATCATCATGGTGTCGGATTAAATGCCTTGGTATTTGTTCTAGTTCTCAGAGTTCAATTCCTGCTAAGGTCAATTTGTCTTTCATCTTTTCAAGATCAATAAAGAGAATTGGTGGAATTATTAAAATGTTGGATGGGATGTTTTGGTTGATCTACTGGAAATACATCAAATTTGCTTCAATACACTACCATCTAAATAAGAAATTTTTTAAAAATGCAATATGGTCATAGCTGTAACTAATGTTAGACTTACCTAAATAAGCTATAGCTCAGGGGCATCAGCTACTAGACCGGAATCCCGAAATATTAGGACAAAAGAAACATCAACAAAAATCTTTAAAAGGCTGGTATCACCATGTCTGGAATGTGATCCTAAATCTGAACAACCAGAGTCCTCCTAGGGCTAAACAACTTATTTGAACTTTTTAAGCTTTCTTGATATCATTAGTAGGTGGTAAATGGCAAAGTCAGATAGAATTTGTTGTGGTATTCATTCCGGCTCGCTGAGTTCAAATCCCATCAAGGTCACTTTCCTTTCTTCCTTTAGTACTGGGGTCAATTCTTCCTCTATATCTCGATCTCACTGCCTCTCTTTCACTTTCTATCCTCTGGAGGAAATCTGCTATGTTCAGACCTGGAAAATGATCGGGCTCCACCAGGCCTAAAATACCTTTAACAAAATGCTGTATGCAACTACAGCACTCCTACAACTCCATCAGGAGTTACAGGTCAAAAGAAAAAAAGAATATCAGTGGTTTCAAAGTTTTTACATCCACTTTTCCATGTTGGCATGGGCTAAATGGAACTTTTGGAGGCAGTGTTTTATGACCAGTGCCCTTTTTTGACACCTATTTTAGTCACATCTTATGACATACAAGGGTTGACTGAAGGTCAAGGTATCTATTGTAAAAAGCCAGGGTACACATGAGAAACGGGAACAAAATGAACTCATCTTAACAAGTCATGGGTATTGTTTAATTCCAGGTCAGTTGACAATCTTCTGTCGATCAACTGTTACATCCAAGAAATTGAAACTATGGTTCAAATTGAGCTTCATAAGAGAAATGAGCCAATCATCAGATTAGATCAAAGAAATTGTTTCTGTTAGTCTTTCCATTACTGATACTATCTACTGGTCACAGTTCCTGACAAGAAGCATCATCCTAACCAAAAGGCTACATACATTCACTTAAATTCTAAATCTTTTAATTAACTCTTTCATTACAATATTTCTAATGAAAGATACTGCCAATAATTTTCAAATCATTTTGAAAATGATCAAGGTCAACAATTTTGGAGGCAAAAGTCAATTAAATTGACCCCAGTGAGTTACTAGTACTTTATTTTATCAACTTCAAAAGGTAAAGCTAACCTCAGTGGGATTTGAAATCAGAACATAAAGGGCTGTAACTATATACTGTAAAACGTTGTTCAACGCTCTCTCAATACTGCCAATCCATTGCCCTTTCTCATTATTAAGCTGGTGTTTAGAACATAACTTGACAAAGATGGAAAGGTTTTAGATAAATATAACCCTTTAAAACAATAGCTTAATACTGTAGGACCAGTGGCAGTTTTTGACAGTTTGCTACTAACAGATAATAATAGCCATTATTGTTTGATCAACAAGGGACGACTTGGTGTTAACAGGGTTAATGAGTAAAACAAAAGACACTGAGAAGATAAAACAGAAACAATTTAATATTCATAAGACATTTTATTACGTTTTAATCATATTTTTAAAAACTACATGACGTTTACACTTGAAATATAAAACAATGGTATTACATAAACTTATACTTTCATTTTTCTTTTTCTAGCTTCAGTGCAATGCTTAGGTTTAGCCAAACATATCGACCCCAGTACTTACTTTTTCAAGTTACAGAACTTGAACACAGATATGGTCACACACACAACGAATAGGTTAACCTGAGGCTAGAGTTAAGAACACTAGACCAAATGCAAACATAAACACAGATATGGTCACACACACACACGACTTGCTACCACTCACAAGGAATTGGTCAACCTGAGGCTAGAGTTAAGAACACTAAACCAAACAGATATGGTCACACACATAAGACAGGCTACCACTCACAAAGAATTGATTGACCTGAGGCTAGAGTTAAGAACACGTTTGAGACGTTTTCGTTTTGATTTTTATAAAATTGAAAAATGAAAATGTTAAGCAAGAAAATTGCTTTCATTTGACATAGCACCATAAATGGAAATAATTATAAAAACAAGAATGATGATGATGATAGATAGTTAACAATTCTCTTTACATACGCAGAAGGCCAGAAATGTATTGAAGGTAGCAAGGAAAACAGGCTATTACACCAATCCCTCTCCCCACCTCAGCAGTTAATTATTATTTTTATTGACCTCTGAAAAATGAAAGTTCATCTTGATGGGATTACAAAGTACTGGTCAAGAGTGACCTTGGCTTTTGTGGAGTTTTTCCACGAATAGCCCTCAGGAGTTCTATCATGTTGTTGTTCTTAAGAGTTCACACCTAAGCAGGCTTATCTGGCCTCCAACAAGGTTGTATCTCATAGGAGGTTTCTTGGGTGTTTCATTGATAGAGGACACACTCCTATCATGAAAAACAATGTCTAGGAAGGAATCAAATGCATGACCATATTATGATCAGGGATCAAACACCCTAACCACAAGGCCATCTGCTCTTCATTTGTGCTTCTCTTCCATTATCGTCATTCATATTACAATATATACATACATATATATGTATGTATGTATACACAATGTTTTCTGCAGCAAGGATTCAGCAAAAAAATGCTAAGAGTATACCGAAGTAAGGCAATGAGGGAGGAATGGTGAGTAGGGCAGAGGCAACAAATATACCCATCCACCCGTCTTTCCCTGTTCTGTGGTCCAACAGAAGAAAAAAAAACTGGTTGGATAGACGGGGGGTTATTTACATCCCTACTCTCCCATCCCTATCTTCCCCACCACATTCCGGTCGGTGTATGTTGTGTTTAGAGCGCAAAGTAAACCGCCCTTCACAGCAGATTACACGGTTATGGAGGGGAGGTGACTGAGAAAAAGTAAATTATATATATATACGCGCACACACATTAAATGGTGATTATGATGATATATATATATATATATAATAATATTATGAAAATCAAAAAAAAAACACCTTGATAAACCAATATTGGGATATCATTTGTTTTTCTCAACCACCTGCACCCATCAGTCCCACATTTCTTTAAGAAGGGTCTTTAAAAAAAAGATTTCACAAAAAAAAAAAAAAAATAATAATAAAAAAAAAAAACACAAGAAGTAATTCAGTGAATCCCTTCTCATCAATATCACTGGCTATTGATCCAAAGGGATCCTCCTCTCCTCCCCTTTTGATCGATATCACTGGTTATTCATCCGAAGGGGCATCCGACTGCGAGAACCACTTGAGTTTGTTCTTTTTACTGAGTGTTTCCCTTTCTTTCCTGATAGTGGTGGGGGTGGCATCTGAGACCGGTTCTCTTTACTCTCCAAAATCTGAAATAAACAAAACAAAAATAATGGTTTTTGATTTAGGCAAAAGGCCAACAATTTTAGGAGGGGAAAGTCAACTAAATCGACACCAGTGTATTACTGGTATTTTATTTTATCGACCCTTTAGGGATGAAAGTCAAAGCTAAACTCGGCAGGATTTGAACTCAGAACATAAAGGGCCATAACTATGCTACGGACCAAGGGGGTGTCCGACGTTCTACTGACACTGCCAACCCACTGAAATCATCATCACAGTTTCACTTCTATTTATGCCTGCATGACAGCCTGGTTGTCAGATTTCAAGGCAAGACAAGTCAGGTGACCAAGTCTTTCTTGTATGTTCTGTTTTTGTCTCTGGCATGGCTTCTAACGCTGCCAATCACTTTACAGTGTGTACTGGGATCATTTTATCATCGTACTAGCACTACCACCTTACAGAGAGGATGTGATACTTTTTACTGTGACACCAGCACTACCACAATACATAACCACTCTTTAAAGAGGGCTGGGTGCATTTTATCATGACACCAGCATGAAATATTAACAGATCATTGTGAAAATTTGCAGTTAGCTAAAATAACATTTCTAACATGATGCAATGGGTATATAAATTGCTAGATTTTGAAAGCAAAGAGAGAGAGAGAGTAAAACAAACATGGAAATAGAGAACAACAGAATTATGTAAAGCCCCAAAGCTGATGTGCATCATCATCATCATCATCATCATTTTACGTCCGCTTTTCCTTGCTTGCAAGGGTGGGACGGGAACTGATGCTGGCTTGATTTCTACAGCTGGATGCCCTTCCTAACACCAACCTCATTTACAGTGAGTGCTGGGTGCTTTTTTGCCGTGGCACCTCCACGACCACTTTGCAGTGGAATGATATGGACCCCAATCCCTATCATCTCATTTCTACAGCTGAGTAAACTGGAGCAATGTGAAATAAAGTGTCTTGCTCAAGGAAACAACACATCACCCGGTCTGAGAATTGAACTCACAACCTTTCGATTGCAAGGCCAATGCTCTAACCACTAAGCCATGTGCCTCTAACCACTAAGCCATGTGCAATAAAACAAAAAAGAATTCTACAATGTAAAACTGTTTTAAAGTATTGATATTCATCTATAAACTTTCAATCATAATTTTATGTCAGAACCTTTCATAACCCTTGATATGAAACCATCCAAAACTGGCTCTGGTCAGGTTCTATGAAACAAAGCCACCCATTCTATAATGTTTTTGTTTAAATTCTTCTTCTCATGTCCACAAGAGTGTCAGTTACAAAGCTTGGCTAGATGTGGTTCTGCCACAGCTGAACACATGACTGCCCTTTCTCATTAAACTCTGCCAAGTCCAATGCTGTGCAGGGTGTTCCAGCAGGGGACATATCAGGAAGTACTGCATAGTCTGAGGTTCGCTGCCGCAGTCACACACAACGTCCCCATCTTTTAAATATTCCCATTTTGCACGTCCAACACCAGATCTTAGTCTGTTTAGGCATTTCCACACTGCATAATTTGTATCTGCTCAGGTGGGCAGTGCCTCACTCGCCTTTAGCTCCATTATTGTTACTGATGGGAAGTTGTTAACCTTTTCTTCCCAGCGAGTGATGTTTTCACTACTTATGTTTAAATTAAAAACTACCAACAATTTTATCAGAGCCATGTAAATAATGAAATAATTGTTTCTACTTTAGGCACAAGGCCAGCAATTACCCAGTGCATTACTGGTACTTTATTTTATCGACCCCGTAAGGATGAAAGGCAATGTAAATAATGAAATAATGGTTTCTGATTTTGCCACAAGGCAAACAATCTTGGGGAAGGGGAAAGGCAATCAAACTGTCCCCAGAAAGGTATGGCTAACCATGACAGGAATTGAATTCAGAACGTAAAGGGCCATAACTATGCTGCAAAGCATGTCTGACACTATCAATACTGCCAATCCACTGCCTTATTCAGTAATGAATAATTTTAGTAAATCCTTTAAAAATTCTTGCTTAATAGAATGTATTTCAATGGAAATACAGTTACGAAAGGGTTAAGATATGTTCCAAACGAGCAAGTTATATTAAAATAATGAAATTATTGTGTACAGTGCTCAGGTGCACTACAACTCATCAAAGGTGCATGTATAGTATATAGAATAATGTACAAATGTCAGGAAAGTGAACAGTCTAAGTCATGATATACATGTGTGTGTGTGTGTGTGTGTGTGTGTATGGAGGGGGGATATCAGGTGTATTGTTGGCAAATTTCAGGAAGCATGGAGGTTTTGAAAACCATTGGTAGTATCTTTCATTAAAAGATATGGTAAAAGGGGGTTTACATAATAAATGGTCACATCACATAATGTAAAGATAGATACACTGTTTTAATAAAAGACTGGGATGTTCATGGTTGAAAGAGCTTTGAATATAGGCCTGTAGGATCAGAGCTGCAGAGGTGGTGGTGGTGTCCAGAGTTAGTAGTGATGGTGTGGTGAATATAGGCATGTTGTAGCAGAGCTGGGCCTGGGGCCAAACAATGACAAATTAAATAACCAGTTAAAATCATACCGGCTGAGAGATGGATACTGGGGATGTGGTGATGTGGTGTGGTGTGATGGTGGTGATATGGTGTGATGGTGGTGAGGTGATGGTGGTGAGGTGAAGGTGTGATGACAAATACGAGATGAATTACAAAACAATTAAATCCAGTGAATTAATTATGGTGAAAGGAAAGCAGCAAAAGACAACGAAAAATAATGGTTTCTTATCTAGGCACAAAGCCAACAATTTTGGGGGAGGGGAAAGTCAATTAAATAAACCCCAGTGCGTCACTGGTACTTTATTTTATCAACCCCCGTAAGGATGAAAGGCAAAGTTAACCTCGGTGGGATTTGAACTCAGATCATAAAAGGCCATAACTATGCTGCAAAGCATGGCGTCCGACCCTCTACTGATACTGCCAATCCACCGCCCTCAACGAGAAATAATAATAACTGATGATATTATTGATGATAATAATAATGGAGAAGAAACAGCAGTGTCTCACATACTTTGCTGATGTCAGAACTGGTTGAACTGAGGCTAATTTCACTTGAATTATCAGAATTGTCCACATCAAAGTTCACCTAGTGGAAACCGGAAAACAGAAATGTGACTATATGTTCTTTGACACACCTCTCACACAAGCCAAACCCCTAAAATATGTATTCACCTCTCATACAGCACTAGAACACATTACATACCTCTCACACAAGCCAACCCTTCTAAAATATGTATTCACCTGTCATACTAGAGTTCCCGCTAACCTACACTACTTTCATGCAGTACTAAACCACTACACAACACTATACAGCTCTCATACAACACTAGAACACCACACTACACGACATTACACAGTAATGGTTAAGTAACTAAGTATATCAACTTCAAGTTAGAATTCAGTCAGGTGTTTTTCAAACAAACGAACCGAGACAAACTTACTTTTAGTTATACTACACAACACTAACTCATAATTATACATGTTTAGCTGGTGTTTTACAAGATTGCCTCACAAGTTTCTTGGATGTTTTAATGATGGAGACCCCAGTCTTATCATGAAAAGCAATGTGAAACGAATTGTCTTGTTCAAGAACACATCACAATGCTTAATCTAGGAATCAAACATACAACCGTGATTTTTGAATTCACAAACAACTAGACCACACACCTATACAACACTAGTTATGTCAAGTAACCAAACCCAGACTGTCACTATTAAATTATCTATCCCTCCAGATCCACTTCAAAATATCACTTGCCTACCATCATCAGACATCTATTTTTAGTGCTGGCATGGGTTGGATGAGTCATGAAGGACCAAGCTACTCCTTATATCGAGTTACTGGACGACTACACCTCACTCATAAGCCCCATTTTGACATGATTTCTATGGCTAGATACCGGCAAACACACATACGTACAGACACAACACATATATCACTATCATCAGTTGGTTGAATTAGAAGACACCTGCTAATTAAATCACCTAGATAACAAAAGCTATCAACTATATCTAGTTAAATCTTTCCAAACATTTGAAGGAATTTATTTCACCTCTATTCTTATTACCAACTATCCTATCACAATCTGCTACATACAAAGTCTAGCTTCTCAACTAGCCTACTTGTGGTCCCTCTATACCTCTTGTGACATCTACCACAAACAAACTCTACCTTGTGTGCCAACCTCTTGTGCCACCTACCACATACAAAGTCTAACATATCTGCCAGCCAGCTTGTGTCATCTACCATATACAAACTGCCTCCTCTTCCAATCTGCTTGTGACCACCTCTACATCTCTTGTGCCATCTACCACATACAAAATCTCCCTTTTCTACTAGCCTGCTTGCAACCTCTTCTATATATCTCTTGTGCCATCTACCACATACAAACTCTACTTTCCCTGCCAGCCTGTTTGTGGTCTCTATACCCATTTTGTCATCTGCCACATATATAATCTACCTTCTCTACCAACCCACTTGAGGTCACTCTACACATCTTGGAGCCATCAATATTTTAAACTGGCTACACTACATGGAATTTCTACCTATTCCTTTCCTGCATATCAAACACGGCCATTTCTCTGATCTCTTTCTTACTTCCTAAAACTTTAGTCTTTGGTGAACTTATTTTCAGGTGTCTTGATTCTAGGTTCTGCTTCCATGGAATATATTTTATAAAATCATTCACAGATGCAGCTTTAAGAACTAAGCCACAAGCAGGAGTGGTCTGAGAATTGGGCCAGATGGGTTCTGAATCCATATACTAACTGAATTCATCATTGAACTCATTGCTGACCTTCACCTAGTTTATTTAGTGACTAATGAACAATGGAAGCCTGTGAAAGGCATTCTCTAGATAAGTCAACAAATGCTAGGTATAGAAGCTTACTCCTAACAAAATACTTCACTTACAGTTACCTCAATAAGATGTTATACCTCTTCCTAGCCACAAAGCCAAACAGCTTCTCATCCAGGCTAATTCTGTTCCTAAACAAATGGGCTATATGGTATGTGTGTCTATATATATATATATATATATATATATCATCATCATCAATTTTCCATGCATGTATGGGTTAGACAGGGGCTTACCACATTATCAGGATAGCAGGGCAAATGACTACATCCTGTTCATCCATTTTTTTAAAATTGGTTCTCTATGACTAGATGTTTTTCATAATGCCAAGTACTTTACAGCATGTATTTGGAGCTTATTTTCATAGAACCAGCACTACCAGCTTACAGGATAGATAGTGTGCTTTTTTTGTCATGACACTAGCACTATCATTTTACAGGATGGACTGGGTGTTTAGTGGCACCAGCACTACCACCTTAGTGTGCATTGGGTGCTGTTTTTCATGGCACTAATGTGTATGCATATCAAAGGCATGTATTGAGTTAGAAACTAAAATAGTCCCATTACAGTAAATTAGCTCTAGGAAAGAGGTTTTTCACCTTAGTGAATCTGGTCCATTACGATTTGAACACATATATGTATATGCCTGTGTTCGTTTTTCTTTTTTGTTCAGTTATACTATATATATTTATATATCTCTGTATGATGATATATAAAACAGAAGATGTCTGTGTGTAAATCCCTAAAACTCCAGAAGTACCCAACCGATTTACACATGCCCTACTTATATTTCTTGAAGTGCAATGGCTAAAAACCGCATTTTAAAGGCATTTTTAGGCTTTTTTGAGGTATAACTTAAAGATAATCCAGCCGATTTCCTCGAAATTTGCAGCACACATTATTTAGTCCCCTCGCATTGCTGTGGACAAAAAAAAATTTCCGATTCCATTAATGGTTTCAAGGAAATTTACGAATTAGCATTGCCATTTTCATTTTCAATATAAACGCTACTTAAACATCGCAAGTAGCGTATAATATTTCGTTAAAAATTTGGTTTATTTAACAGAGGACTTTTAAGCATTTCGAGGATTAAAATTTTTGTCACCGCCCTGTTGACGCTTCGTGCTTTCATCACGCACAAATCCGGGCCCTGTGTACGTTGCCGTGTTATTGACACTATAAAACTTACGTCTGTGCTACTTCTACTAAGACCCCTTTTGTTGCACCTACACTGCAATATGAACGCCCTGCACAAGTACGCCGAACGATTGTGTTAATTCCGTGGTGACCCCTTTTGTCGCACCTTTGTTGATGTGTAAACGCAGTGCCGCAGTGCTAATTGCACTATGACCCCCTTCTGCTGCAGCTGCTTTGCCACGCTCATTTCATTATCTCAATATCCCGACTTGGTTTTCACACAATTGACTACGTCGCTCATCAATCATTCCATGAGAATAAGGGAATTCAAAAAGTACACAGCTACATTCCTCAATCTTTGCATATGCGTGTTGCTATTTCACATTTCCTACCCCGTGCAATACCGGGCCCTGCTGCTAGTATATATATATAAAGAAAGGTTAACTTTTAGTCATGACTGGCCATGGACTGTGCACAAATGTCTGACAGACCAAGAGTTTGCCTCCTAAAGGCAGAAGCCTTAGGATGTTTTGTGGTAGATGCATAGAAGTCTTCACACCACCAATGTTGTTCATGGAAAAAGCTGATACAGCTTGGCACAAGAGTCTTGCTTAGGGATAAAATGTGCCACATAATCTGAGGATTGAACTCACAACCAAGCAATTGTGAGCCCAGCATCCTATCCTAAACACTAAGATACATGCCATCACTATATAACCAACTTACATTCTCATATATATATGACAATGCAAGTGTCTTGTTATATGCCACAAGGGTAAAAATATTAAGAGTAAAATAATTATCAGAGAAGGCATTCTTATTTTTCATGTGTTTGAGTGTGTGTCTGTGTGTATATATATTTTTTTTTTACATTTATTAAATCAAGAGGACCTTAAATTTTTTTCCCCATAAATCCAAATATGTTGAGATTAGCAAATCATTTCACATAATAGATAAATAAATAATTTCTTCATTAAATACCTGTGATGGTGTGTAGCACTTCTCGTTTACTGGTCGTACAGGTGTACTCTCCACGCCGTTCTTTTCTTTCAAGTACCTATCTTTTCTACTCTCTCTGAATTGTGAAAGTAATTCCTCATTGTCTTCTGTCAGAGGTAGTTCAGATGGGTAACTAAACTGGCGCCGTTTCGGTGTGGTACCTAACAAAGAAATAAATATTGAATTTACAGCAAGGAATAGCCAATGCCTTTGTGAAAAGCCCATCATGTGTGCATGTGTGTGTGTATATATATATATATATAAAATTATATTAGGTACGTATCGAAGTTGTAGCTGCCATATAGCAGGCACTAATCGAGGAGTTGAAGGCAATCACAAAGCACTCAATAGAGCGTTATGTTAATATATTACCGTGTAGAGTAAACACAACAATTAAAAAGTGTTACACCAAGAAAGAAAAATATAAATATAATAATCATTTAATGTAAAAATAGATGGTGATATATATATGTGTGTGAAGAAAGTGGTTGTGTAGTAATGAGTTAGTGTAACTCAACAAACCTGTAGGTGAATCATGTGAAAAGTCGTTAATGAAAGTTTTCACATTGTTCAGATGAGAAGTCAACCAGACTTTCATAGATTCAACATTCTGGGACATATTATCAAACAATGACCTTCCAGAGTCCTGGAGACTGTTGAGATGTTCTGTTATTCTCTGCTCTGATTCCTTGATTTCTGTAGAAGTCTGTTCCTCGGCAGACACAGATATCATCTCTAATTGCTAAGGAAGGAGAAAAAAACAAAGTATTAATAAATACATGCAAGTTATTTTCTTTATAATTCTCACAATTAATAACTTTCTGATTTAGGCACAAAACCAACAACTTTGATGAGAGGAAAAAGTCAATTAAATCGATCCCAGTGCATTACTGATACTGGTACTATATTTTATCAACCTCATAAGGATGAAAGGCAAAGATACCCTCAGTGGGATTTGATCTCAGAACGTAAACTCAATACTGGTTTCTCATTTAGGCAGAAGGCCAACAATTTTGGGGAAGAGCAAGTTCATTAAATCAAACCCACTGTTACTGGTACTGCCACTTTATTTCATCAACCCCATGAGGATAAAAGGCAAAGCTCACCTTGGTAGGATTTGAACTTAGAATGTAAAGGGACGTAACTATTCGCCACAAAGCATGTCCGATGTTCTATCAATTCAGCTAATCCACTGCCCTATAATAATAGTTTCTAATTTAGGCACAAGGCCAACAACTTTGGGGGTGAGGAAAGTCGATTAAATTCACCCGTGCTACTGGTACTTTATTTTATCAACCTTCGTAACCTCAAAACGATCAGAACATAACTATGTTACAAAGCATGTTGCCTGGCACCCACATGAGTGCCAATCCACCACCCTTAAATAATGAATTTTTCAACCTTATAGTGAGTGTGTATCTCATACACTCGTATGTCTGCTGTATGTGTGTGAAGTGCCATGATATATAGATAAAAGACATTGGAGATGAATGTAGAGCAGGCTGGTAAAATCAGAATTGAGAATGGCCTGGTGGCTGAGCAGGGTGCCTGGCCATAACTGGCGACTCATACTGATGTTTATGTTTGTTCTCAAAATCTTGTAGATAACCCTAACCCATCCAATACATACCAGCTTGGACTGACAATACCAGCATCAAAAAACAGATATTGAAATTTTTAGATGTAATAAAGATTGTTTCATGAGCGGGCAGTAACTTTGATCCTTCACAACCCATCCAACCCTTGCAAGTTGGATGTTATGGTGATGACGATGTGATGAGGATGATATGATGACGATATGGCGACAATGATATGATGGTGACAAAGGCATGATGGCGATATGACGACGATGATATGATGATGAAATGTTGATGTCAAAATCATTGTGGCTTTTTTTTTGTTTTTTCCTCTGCAGGTTCATTTTAATCTTACCTCTGTTTGGTTCATAAAAACATTAAGGCCAGTATTAGCTTCAGTTTGGTAGGAACTCAGCTTGTCAATAACAACAGACAGACATTCGTCCCAATTCTAGAACAGATAGAAAAATAACAAAACAGTCAAATATCAAACAAAACCATTCAAATCCACTTTCTTGGAGTAATGTATACAAGCAAATGTGTGTTTCTGTATGTCTGTCTGTGCATATGTGGCAGTGTGAATGAACCTCCCTTGGTTTTGACGAGTGTTCCAGTTGTTAGATCAACAGAACAGCCTGCTCATGAAATTAATGTGTAAGTGATTGAGCATTCCACAGACATGCATACCCTTAACATAATTCTCAAGAAGATTCAGCATGACAGTGTGATAAGGCTGGCCCTTTGAATTACAGGTACAGTTTATCCATCAGGCTTCCAAACGCCGTCACATCTTGGATCTTCCATTGGATCAAAGGAGAGAGAGTTGAGAGGCTGCCTGTTTGGTGCAGCCCTCTCTCTCCTACCAGCTGTCACATCTTGGATCTTCCATTGGATCAAAGGAGAGAGAGTTGAGAGGCTGCCTGTTTGGTGCAGCCCTCTCTCTCCTACCAGCTGTCACATCTTGGATCTTCCATTGGATCAAAGGAGAGAGAGTTGAGAGGCTGCCTGTGTGGTGCAGCCCTCTCTCCTACCAGCTGTCACATCTTGGATCTACGATTGGATCAAAGGAGGGAGAGTTGAGAGGCTGCCTGTATGGTGCAGCCCTCTCTCTCCTACCAGCTGTCACATCCAGGATCTTCCATTGAATCAAGGGAGAGAGAGTTGAGAGGCTGTCTGTGTCTGCTCACCACTACATGGACACTAAACCACTTACTAAAGGCATAGTACATACTACCAAGTCATACTCGATTGCAAGTGACAGATGTAGTTTTTATATGTATAAGTAATTTATTTCAGATGGAAATTACTTCTACATGACTAGCACTATTTCATCTGGTTGAAATCAGGATATTATGGACTCTCTCAAATTGTGAAATGAGTATCTTATTTAATAGTGGTCTCTATTCATTCTTCTATGGAAAAACCATTGTGTGTGTGTATGTGTCTGTCTGTGAGTGTGTGAATACTTCTGTATAACAACAACAATGGTTTCTTATATAGGCACAAGGCCAGCAATTTTTGGGGAGGGGAAATTAAATCGACCCCTGAGAATGAAAAGCAAAGCTAACCTCAGTGGGATTTGAACTCTGACTGCAAAGGTTCATAACTATGCAGCAAAGTATGGTGTCCGACGCTCTTCCGATTCTGCCAATCCACAACCCTAACAACAACAACTGTTTTTACTTTTGGCACAAGGCCAGCAATTACCCCAGTGCATAACTGGTACTTTATTTTATCAACCTCGTAGGGATGAAAGGCAAAGATAACCTCAGAGGGATTTGAACTCAGACAATAAAGGACCATAACTCTATGGTGCGAAGCATGGTGTCCGACACTCTACCGATTCTGCCAATCCACCACCCTAACAACAATAATAAACCTGTCTAACCTGTGTTGATTTCTGGAAATGTTCATTGAATGTTGTTTTTGCTGCAATACTTTTCTCCTGACTTTCACCAACTTCATTCTCAACCTACAAATAAATAAATACAAATTATTTCACAGGAGCCACAAAATATCATCATCATCATCAAAACAATATTCTGAGAATTTGCATTAGAGTAGAGGATATAATTATCAACCCTTAAGCATTTACATTAATCAATATTTACTATTATATTTTCACGATAAAGGCTTTACCTCACATAATATTGAATCTGAGATTTTGATATTTATTTTGAGAATAATACTTTAATGAGCGGCCTGTTACAGCAGGTTTGAACAGAGATACGGCCAGTTTAAATGCTAAAGGGTTTAGAAAGTATCTTTATGAGGGGACAGTGAAAATTTGCATTAGAGTAGAGGATATGATTAATGCAATTTCATGTGGTTTGTTAATTCAAATGTTTATAGTATTTTCACTAGAGGACAAATTGTGGAATCTTGCAGTATTTGAGTAAAGAAGTTGAATTTTTAATGTGATGTAGTTGTAGGACTTTTGTATTTTTCAATGTTTTGCTAATGTGGTTTGTCAATCCAAATGTTTATAGTATTTTTTACTAGCGGACAGATTGTGAAAATTGGCATTATTAGAGTAAAGACTTTAATTTCTAATATGTAGTCATAGTAGTTTTGTACTTTTCAAGAATGTCTTGATAATGTGGTTTAATGTGGTTTGTTCATTCAAATGTTTATAGTATTTTTACAACAGGACAGATTGTGGAATCTTGTAGCATTTGAGTTTAATTTTTATATGATGTAGTTATAGGGCTGTTTTTGTGCTTTTCTATGGTGGTTTGCTAATTCAAATATTTATAATTTTAATACTGGACAGATTGTAGAAACATCGTGTTTGAGTAAAGAATCTTATGTTTTAATGTGATAGTTTCGTACTTTTAATAATGTGTTGCTAATCTGGTTTCATATGATACAGGACAACCAAAATTACATATAAAAAATAAAATGCAATTTACAGCTCACACTAGTGCAGGTTTAGCAAGCCTCCTACAAAGTAGCATCCCATATGTTTCAAGTGTTTTAATGGTTAGGGCCAGTGTTTAATGATAGGGAACCAAGTGATTTAATGGTAGAGACCTAAGTTTTAATGATAGGGACCCTATTCATATCATGAAAAGCAATGTGAAATGAAACATCTTGCGGAAGACCACAATGCACCCTACAGTCAAGGAATCAAACCCACAACCTTATAATCATGAGTCCAACATTCTAACCTCTAGGCTGCATACCTTTTACACACACAAAGAGATAAAACACAAACCCCACCAAAAAATGAAAAAAAAGTGTGCCATTACCTTTTCAACAGTTTCCATACAGGATTCAATTCGAACTTTACTATCTCCCAGAATCTCTGATTGTTTACTGACATTATCTTGAGAGGTTTTTATTTCACTGAAAAACAAATAAAAATAATGACTATATACTTGAATACAATGACAAGCAACAACAATGAGAATTTTCACCATTTCCTAACAATGGAGGTGAATGGCCTAGTGGTAAGGGTGTTTGATTCCTGGACTACACTGTGAATTGTATTCTTGAGAAAAACATTTCATTTCACGTTGCTCCAGAATACTCAGCTGAAAATGAGTGCTAGCAGTAGCTGGGGGTGTAACCCTGCAATGAACTGGTGTCCTCAAATCGCTTAACGTAAGGGAAACCGGGGTAAGCACCATCCTGACGAGCCTCAGGGCTTGAGTCTTTTTTACACAACATATTGAAGAGGTAATGTCTAAAAATGTGGTCTTTGTTCAGTAGGCTTACTATTGGTATGGAACATTCTGTGCAAGGAATGTGTCTGTTCAACTAACTACCAGAAATCAATCCATCTATAGTTCTGACCAACAACACAAATCACAAGAGTATTACTATAGTCCTTATTCAAATATATATGTGTGTATATATATATATATAAATATAAAATGCTTGATAAACACTAATCTGTGTTGAGAGGGTTGCTGTACTCAATCTCCGAATACAGGAGCAATTGTCTCATCAGGTAGCGAAGTAACTCAGTAGGTATTTCAGCCCCTTCCACCACCACCATCATCATCATTTGACATCTATATCTTCCACGCTTGAATGGTTATCAACTATATTTGTTTGTAATTTTCTTAATTTTCTATGTACAGACTTGAAATTTTTGTTAGATGTGTAAATATTAATAATTTACAATTATTTATTTTTACCTGATTTTTTTCTCTTAAATTTGACTTTTATGGGCAGGTGAAATTAAGTAAGAGGTGTAAATACTGATTTAATTTTTAATACTTTGTTTTCGGCATAATATTTTTAATTTTCCCTGCTGTATTAGCGATAAATTTTCGAGGGTTTCTCTTAGTAGCTTTTTCATGTCGTTAATATTATGATGTTCCCTGCTGTATTAGCGTTAAATTTTCCCTGCTGTATTAGCGATAAATTTTCGAGGGTTTCTCTAAGTAGCTTTTTTCATGACGTTATTATTGTTAATTTTACTGATGTAGTATTAACTTATTAACTTGGATATTTACCATGCGGTATTCTAATCCTATTGTATCTCTCTCAGTTCCTACCCCCCCCCCCCCTCTATGCACTTCTTTAAGGCTTACTACCCTGTCTTTAACCTTTAAGTAAGAGGTGTAAATACTGATTTAATTTTTAATACTTTGTTTTCGGCATAATATTTTAAATTTTCCCTGCTGTATTAGCGATAAATTTTCGAGGGTTTCTCTTAGTAGCTTTTTCATGTCGTTAATATTATGATGTTCCCTGCTGTATTAGCGTTAAATTTTCCCTGCTGTATTAGCGATAAATTTTCGAGGGTTTCTCTTAGTAGCTTTTTTCATGACGTTATTATTGTTAATTTTACTGATGTAGTATTAACTTATTAACTTGGATATTTACCATGCGGTATTCTAATCCTATTGTATCTCTCTCAGTTCCTACCCCCCCCCCCCCTCTATGCACTTCTTTAAGGCTTACTACCCTGTCTTTAACCTAATTCATTCAATCTGAAAATATTGAAGAGATAAGACACTTTGCCATTCTTCTCTGCTAAAATGTACCACTAGAGCTGATTCAAATTTTCCCAGCCAGCCATCCACCTAATCTACGAAGGTATTTTAGCCTACATATTGTCGTTAATATTATGATGTTCCCTGCTGTATTAGCGTTAAATTTTCCCTGCTGTATTAGCGATAAATTTTCGAGGGTTTCTCTTAGTAGCTTTTTCATGTCGTTAATATTATGATGTTCCCTGCTGTATTAGCGTTAAATTTTCCCTGCTGTATTAGCGATAAATTTTCGAGGGTTTCTCTTAGTAGCTTTTTTCATGACGTTATTATTGTTAATTTTACTGATGTAGTATAAACTTATTAACTTGGATATTTACCATGCGGTATTCTAATCCTATTGTATCTCTCTCAGTTCCTACCCCCCCCCCCCTCTATGCACTTCTTTAAGGCTTACTACCCTGTCTTTAACCTAATTCATTCAATCTGAAAATATTGAAGAGATAAGACACTTTGCCATTCTTCTCTGCTAAAATGTACCACTAGAGCTGATTCAAATTTTCCCAGCCAGCCATCCACCTAATCTACGAAGGTATTTTAGCCTACATATTGTCGTTAATATTATGATGTTCCCTGCTGTATTAGCGTTAAATTTTCCCTGCTGTATTAGCGATAAATTTTCGAGGGTTTCTCTTAGTAGCTTTTTCATGTCGTTAATATTATGATGTTCCCTGCTGTATTAGCGTTAAATTTTCCCTGCTGTATTAGCGATAAATTTTCGAGGGTTTCTCTTAGTAGCTTTTTTCATGACGTTATTATTGTTAATTTTACTGATGTAGTATTAACTTATTAACTTGGATATTTACCATGCGGTATTCTAATCCTATTGTATCTCTCTCAGTTCCTACCCCCCCCCCCCCCTCTATGCACTTCTTTAAGGCTTACTACCCTGTCTTTAACCTAATTCATTCAATCTGAAAATATTGAAGAGATAAGACACTTTGCCATTCTTCTCTGCTAAAATGTACCACTAGAGCTGATTCAAATTTTCCCAGCCAGCCATCCACCTAATCTACGAAGGTATTTTAGCCTACATATTGTCGTTAATATTATGATGTTCCCTGCTGTATTAGCGTTAAATTTTCCCTGCTGTATTAGCGATAAATTTTCGAGGGTTTCTCTTAGTAGCTTTTTCATGTCGTTAATATTATGATGTTCCCTGCTGTATTAGCGTTAAATTTTCCCTGCTGTATTAGCGATAAATTTTCGAGGGTTTCTCTTAGTAGCTTTTTTCATGACGTTATTATTGTTAATTTTACTGATGTAGTATTAACTTATTAACTTGGATATTTACCATGCGGTATTCTAATCCTATTGTATCTCTCTCAGTTCCTACCCCCCCCCCCCCCTCTATGCACTTCTTTAAGGCTTACTACCCTGTCTTTAACCTAATTCATTCAATCTGAAAATATTGAAGAGATAAGACACTTTGCCATTCTTCTCTGCTAAAATGTACCACTAGAGCTGATTCAAATTTTCCCAGCCAGCCATCCACCTAATCTACGAAGGTATTTTAGCCTACATATTGTCGTTAATATTATGATGTTCCCTGCTGTATTAGCGTTAAATTTTCCCTGCTGTATTAGCGATAAATTTTCGAGGGTTTCTCTTAGTAGCTTTTTCATGTCGTTAATATTATGATGTTCCCTGCTGTATTAGCGTTAAATTTTCCCTGCTGTATTAGCGATAAATTTTCGAGGGTTTCTCTTAGTAGCTTTTTTCATGACGTTATTATTGTTAATTTTACTGATGTAGTATTAACTTGGATATTTACCATGCGACCCTCAGTTCCTACCTCACAATTTCCCTCCCCCCCACCCCCACACACCACCATAGTCTATTCGACCAATCAAACCTAGCATGCCATTTCCACTGCTGCTGCTGCTACTACCTGCCTAACTAACTCTCTCCTCCTCTGGCGCATCCCAACACACCCTGCCATTACCCCACCACCACTGTCCTTCTAGCCCTCAATTTTCCCACCGTTATGGATGGATGAGCTGGGAATACACGAGCAACTCTGAGTCAATAGATGAAATATGAATCTGCGAGCTACCAAGCACCCACGTGAAGCGCCAACCCAGAGACCCTCCCCTACGAGTGTCGACAAATGCCCAAAACTCCGAGTTGGTACCATCAATGTAGGCTCAATGAAAGGAAGAGCAGGAGAAATTGTAGAAATGCTAGAGCTCAAAGGAAGTTGATGTATGCTGTGTGCAAGAGACTAGATGGAGAGGAGGGTCTGCTAGAGTCCTTGTAGGAAAAAGCCAGTGCTACAAATTTTTCTGGGTGGGAAATGACGATGGGATGGGTGGTGTAGGTATACTATTAGCTGACAAGTGGGTAGATAAAGTAATCTCAGTGTACAGGGTAAATGCAAGAATCATTAAACTCAGACTAGTCCTGAATAAGACAATTACCACAATAATATCAGCTTACGCATCCCAATCGGGGCTGCCAGACGAACTTAAGGATAGGTTTTACGAGTCCCTAATACACACTACTGCTCTAACAGACGACAAGGACTTCCTAATCATTGCAGGAGATTTTAACGGACACGTAGGTAAACACTGCGACGGCTTCAATAGAGTACATGGAGGCCATGGAGTTGGCACAAGGAATGAGGAAGGATTCAGACTTCTAGAATTCTGCGACGCCAATGACATGTCGATATGTAACACAAACTTTAAAAAACCCGACAACCACCTGATCACCTATAGATCAGGGGAGCACTCTAGTCAGTTAGATTTTATCCTCATCAGAGGACGTGACAGATGGACGGTCGTAAACACAAAAGCCTTCCCTAGTGAGGAATGTACATCCCAACATAGCTTAGTTGTCAGCGACCTCACGGTCAGAACTAGACGAGCCCTGAAACAGAGGCCAACCTGGAGAAGAAAGATCTGGAAGCTGAAAGTCCCCTCAACCAGTAACAGATTTAAAGATATTTTACTCAACGCCTACGACAGTAAAGAAGAACAGATAGAGACATTTAACGTAGAAGAGAACTGGGAGTTCCTAAAAAATAACTTACTAGAGGCGACGGATGAGGTTTGTGGCTGGAGTAAGACCTCAAGCAGGAGGAGAGTGACTTGGTGGTGGAACAATAAGGTAGATGAAGCAGTCAAGGCCAAGAGACAGGCATGGAAAGAATGGAAGAACGGGGGGAGCAGGGTACATTACATAGAGACCAAGAGGGAAGCTAGGCGACAAGTATACTTAGCTAGGAGGGAAGCAGAGGATAGAAAATTCAAGCATGTTTTACAACGTGAGGACCAGAAACAGGAGGTATTCAAGATTGCGAGGCAGTGTGTCAGAGATAGTTGTGATGTCATTGGAGAGAAGTGTATCCGGAATGATAAAGGTGAGCTTGCCCTCACAAGTGCTGAGAAGAAAGATGCATGGAAGAGTCATTATGATAGATTACTAAATGAGGAGAATGCATGGGAAGAAGAGACCCTACCCCACGTAGACCCTATAGAGGGACCAGCAGTACAAGTCAGCGGCAGCGTAGTAAGTAAGGCAATCAGAGATATGAAGATAGGGAAGGCAACCGGTCCATCGGGTATAGCTGCCGAGATGCTGAAGGCATCTGGGTCTGTAGGTCACACTATAACCACACGTATCGTTAACCAGGTAATACTAGAGGGGGCCATACCAAAAGATTGGTGCAGTAGCATCATTGTCAACTGCTACAAAGGTAAAGGCGATGCACTAGATAGAGGAAACTATAGAGGTATAAAGTTGATGGACCAGGTCATGAAAGTAACAGAAAGAGTTATAGCACAGCTGATTAGGGACCGGGTGAATATAGACGAGATGCAATTTGGGTTTGTTCCAGGGAAAGGCACCACTGATGCGCTCTTCCTTGTGAGGCAATTACAGGAAAAGTACCTAGCTAAAAGTAAGCCACTCTACTTGGCATTTGTCGACCTTGAGAAAGCCTTTGACAGAGTTCCACGTGCAGTAATCTGGTGGGCTCTTAGAAAACTAGGAGTAGATGAATGGCTTGTGAAAGCGGTACAAGCCATGTATAGGGGAGCAGTCAGCAAAGTTAGGATTGGCAATGAGTATAGCGAGGAATTTAGCGTACAGGTTGGGGTCCACCAGGGCTCTGTTCTTAGCCCTCTCCTGTTCATCATAGTCCTGCAGGCAATAACGGAGGAGTTTAAGACCGGATGCCCATGGGAACTCCTGTATGCTGATGACCTCGCACTCATAGCTGAATCTATGGTAGAACTAGAGAATAAATTCCAAACCTGGAAGCAGGGACTAGAGAGAAAGGGCCTCAAAGTCAACATGACAAAGACTAAGGTCCTTATAAGTAGACGAGAAAACAGAACCCAGATCCCCTCAGGGAAATGGCCTTGCTCAGTATGTAGGAAAGGTGTAGGTAGGAACTCCATTCTTTGCCCCAAATGCAAACAATGGGTACACAAGAGATGTAGCGGGATCTCAGGAAGCTTAATTAAGAATGTAGGATTCACATGCAGCAGCTGTGCTGAAACAGCAAGCAAACAGCCACAGGAAACAAGTACCACCAATCTCTGGGAGGGCCCTGTAGAAACAGTAGACAGCTTCTGCTACCTAGGTGACCGAATTAGCAACGGAGGTGGGTGCTCAGAAAGTACAATAACTAGGGTAAGAACGGGATGGAAGAAGTTTAGGGAACTACTACCACTGCTAGCTGCAAAAGGCTTCTCCCTCAGAATGAAAGGCAGACTGTATGATGCGTGTATCCGAACAGCGATGTTGCATGGTAGTGAGACCTGGGCGCTGAAGGTGGAAGACTTACGTAGATTAGAGAGAAACGAAGCCTGCATGCTCCGATGGATGTGTAACAGTAATATACGTGAACGACAAAGCATAAATGAATTGAGAGAGAGACTGAGCATAAGAGGAATCAAATGCTGCGTGCAGGAGAGGCGGTTACGCTGGTATGGACATGTGATGCGTATGAAGGATGACAGCTGCATAAAAAGGTGCAGAGCACTAGAAGTTGATGGAAACCGCGGAGTGGGGAGACCCAAGATGACTTGGGATGAGGTGATAAAAGCCGACCTTACCCAACTACACCTCTCAAAGTCAATGACACACGACCGTGACTTCTGGCGCCACGCAGTAATACAGGGTACCCGACCTCCCATGGGTACATGCTGAAGCATATAAACAATATGCCCCCCCCCCCCCACCGCAAAAAAGCACCCAGCCCACACTATAAAGTGGACGTGTAGGCGCCACGAAAAAGCACCCAGCACTCACTGTAAATGAGGTTGGTGTTAGGAAGGGCATCCAGCTGTAGAAATCAAGCCAGATCAGTTCCTGTATGAGCAAGGCATGGTCAGCCGACCAGACACTGCCCACAACAGGACAACCCGTCTAACCCATGCTAGCGTGGAAGAACGGACGTAAAACGGTGATGATGATGATGATGATGATGATATACAAGTCACTAAACCTTATATCAGTACTCCAGTTATTCCACATTCTTGAAAATTGTTTTATACCGAACATTATATTTCTGGTAAAAAAATGCTTGAATTTCCGCAGCATGTCGGTCGCCATAATAGATCGAGTTTTCCTCGATTTGAAATTTGTTGTTGGGCATATTGATTTGTTTCTTTTGCTACAACTTCAAAGAAAGTTTGTGGCCAAAAGTAAAAGAAATAATCCAGTGCTTTAGCATCGGGCGGCAACATGTATTGGGTGTGGTGTTTTTCGATGACATTGCTGTAACATTTTCAATGGCGTCCTGGAGATCTTCGTTTTCACTATCAAAACAACCACCATTGTCGGATGAAATTTCAGAGATATATACATTTGATTCATTTGAAGATAAATCACTGTTATCTTTTGTTTCTTCTTCATTTTGAATGTCATCGCGTGTAAAACCTTCAAAGTCGGTGTCGTTATTTTTACAAGCCACAAAAATATTTGTTGTACTTTTAAAAAAAACATGTTATTTCACTATATTAAGTGTCACTTTTCGCAGTAAAGGCTTTATCTTGCAGTAACCTCCAATCAATGAGATTTTGATGACATTGTTTACTTTTAGAACGATATCTTAATGTGGGTGGGTGTCTGCAGCAGGTTTTAACAAATAAAGGGGAAATAATTTTGGCCGGTTTGGGCAGTTTTCAACACTAAAGGGTTAAACAGATTGTCAATGAGAAAGAGTCAGATCCAGAGACCACATTTTGCTCATATGGATCTGTATTTTGGCTTAATTTCTACATTATATATATGTGTGTGTGTGTATGCATATATGTATGTTGCCAGTTTTTATCTTATAAGAAAATGAGACCCACCACCACCAATCCTTACCTTAATACATTTTCGAACTTCTTGGTCTCTTTCTGAACTGTAACCAATTTATTCAACTGTAAAACAAAAAAACATTTATTAACCCTTTTGCTAACAATTTGCATGAAACCACTACTGGTTCTCATACAAAACTGTCTATTTTAACCCTTTTAATACCAAACTCCCTCTTATTTCCTTTCTCTCATTCTCTCTCCTTATCTGGAAGAAATCTGCTGTATTCTGGTCTGTAGATAGGATGGACTGTTTAAGGTTTAAAAAACCCTAAGAAACATAAGTCAAATATGTTGCCCCTATGACTCCCTCAAGAGTTACAGGTCCATACCATAACCAAACAGCTTAAAACCACTCCTGCTTCTGTTTATTTTCAAGTATTTGTATTTATCTAAAAACCTTCCATTATAATTTTATGTAAGAACCATAAGTTATGTTCCAAACACTAGATGAATGAGAAAGTTATATTATTAAATCTTTCCCAGTTCTTGATTGTTTTCTAATGATTTGGAAATTATGGGTAGAGACCTTATAAATCTGGAAAAGATAGAGTTAAAGAGTTCATTATTAAGCTAGTGTTTGGAGCATTAAAATGATATACACATACCTTATGGACACCCATGGCATGGAGTGTTTATGCTCTTTATATACGAGGTGTGTCAGAAAAGTTCCAGGACTGATGTCAAACGCAAACTTCACACTAAGAGTTTTCTCCTTCAAAGTAATCCTCCTGCAGTATGTAACTGTAATCTTAGCTCTCTGCAGCGATCAAACTTTTTTCTTCATAATTTTATATACATGTCCTGTTTCAGGTCGTCAAGCAATGAGCACAGAGCAACGAACAAACTTGAAGTTTCTGGTACAGTTGGGGAAAACTCCGTCAGAAGCACTGGGATTGCTGCAGCAAGTGTATGGAGATGAGACGATGTCACGCTCACGTGTTTTTGAGTGGTGCAAGATGACCCCAGGAGCGGAAGGCCCTCAACAACCAAGACTGAGGTCAACGTTGATCGCGTCAGGCAGATGGTGCGTAGCGATCGTCGGCTGACTGTTCGACTGATGGCAAATAAGCTGGGCATGAATCGGGACAGCGTCTGGAAGATTCTCACTGAAGATTTGGACATGCGGAAAGTCTGTCTGAAGATGGTGCCAAAACTGCTGAACGATGACCAGAGGGTCGATGCATGCAAGTGTGCCAGGACATCCTCAAGCGTCTTGAAACCAAACCAGACTTGCTAGGAACAGTCATCAACGGTGATGAGTCATGGATCTTCGAGTACGACCCGGAGGGGACCCATTTTGAAAACGTGGACGACATCAAAAAGGCTGTGACGACGGAACTGCGGAGGATCCCCGAAGAATCCTTCCAGGAGTGCATGCAAGCATGGCAGAAAAGGATGGAAAAGTGCATTAGACTCCAGGGGGATTACTTTGAAGGAGAAAACTCTTAGTGTGAAGTTTGGGTTTGAAATAAATCTTTTATGACATCAGTCCTGGAACTTGTCTGACACCTCGTATATATATATATATATTTTCAACCAGAAAGAGATACATACATAATTAAAGGGCTTATATAGTAGTATCCTGAAAAGGACATACTAACTTGCCTATTATTAGTGCTCATTTGGTAGTTAAATTTATTATATATTACGTTGTGAGATAGAAGGCCAAAATATGAACCCATCTAGGTTCGGAAATCAATTAAAGATATCTTACATATTTGGTATGTTTATATAGCTATATACACAACGAGTCCATTGATATATACATTTATGCAGTCTCAGTTAGCTCTATAATGAATATATATATATATATATATACACACACACACACACACACACACACATGCATACATGTGTATCTAAGTATACATACACACAAAAGAAACATACAAACTATTAAAATAATAATATATAAAAATATTGATTAAAATGATAATACATTAAAAAAAAAAATTTTTTTTAAAGATATCTACTTACTTTTCCCATGATATACACAGAATTCTCTTGTTTTCCCTGTGCCAGCTTGATACATTCAGCTGCCTGTGCTAAATTCTGGAAGACAACAGATAGAAAAAGAAACCCTTAACTAAAAGCTCAAACATTTCAAAATGGTGGCATGGGTACTAAGTATAGATAGGAAAGGAGAGGAGCCCTTAACGCCTGCTGGTGGTGTAGATGTGCTACTCTGACACACTGTGTCTTAGGTGGCTATTTTAAACTTAAAAGCCCATCCCTCTCCAAGATGGAACACAACCGACTTTCTTTTTTTTTATAGAAATGGACAAACAGAGAGAGAGAGAGCAAGAGAAAGTGATGAGGAGAAAGAAAATCAACCTTTATTAACTTATGGGACACAAACATATACAGATACTCAGAAACATACAAGCATATTGTCCAAAAGTGGCAGAGCTGGTGCAACAATAAAATGAACCCAGTACACTGTAAAGTGGTAGTGCTGGTGCCATAATAAAATCACCCAGTATGCTTATATAAAGTGGTAGTGCTGGTACTACAATAAAATCACCCAGTATACTATATAAAGTGGTAGTGCTGGTACCACAATAAAATCATCCAGTATGTATACTATATATATATAACACACATAAACAAAATCACCCAGTATATTATATAAAATGGTAGTGCTGGTTCTACAATAAAATCATCCAGTAAACTATATAAAGTGGTAGTGTTGGTAGCACAATAAAATCACCCAGTTATATAAAATGGCAGTGCTGGTGCTATGATAAAATGCTATGCCCAGCCTGTAAAATGGTAGGGCTAGTGCCATTATACAATAAATCCAGAACGCTATATGATAAAATGCACCCAGTACTTGCTGATTTACACCTCAGTGATACAGTACCTATTTAAAAAACTGAAATACACAAGTTAAAGGTTTTGAAGGACAAGGGATTAAGAAAAAGATCTATCTATCTATCTATATATATATATATATATATATATATATATATTGGAAAATGCGTGAGATCCTTGGTACAGTTAGGTGTATTTGAAAAAAAGGAAAAGAAGGACTTCACTTAAAGTTCTAAACAATTTGATTTAATTTTATAATATAATATTATGAGTTGGTAGATCTAGTAAGTTCTTTGTTAACTTTTGTGGGAAGATTTTTAAAGATTCCTGGTTAACTTTCTCGCATTCGTCGTGAACACCAACACCAACACTATTACCATCATATTCAAACAACACTTACTTTTTCCAGTTCAATGTTACATGAATTGGATTCTTCTATTTTCTGTTGCATTTGTTGCATCTGGTCTTGCTGCCAACTGAAGTGGTCTGTGACAAGACCAGAAATTGAACATAGCTGCTCCTTGAATTCATTAACTAGCTGCATCTGTTGTTTATGTTCAGATTTCTAAAATGTTAGAAAAAGAGACAAACAAATATAAATATATATTAAAAAAACTGAGTTTTAACTCTCAATATCCTGTACCATACGAAATTGCATAAGCAAAACATTCTTAAAAACTATGAAACAGCATTATAACTGATTCACATTAAACATTGAAGTCCACAAGTGAAGATCTAAAAGTCTAGTCTGTCTCAAGCCAAGAGGCTCATCATGTCGGTGCTTATCCTGGCTTTGTGGCATGAAATGAATGAGAGTAAAAGACTCTCCCCTCGACAGGATGCCAGTCCATCACAAGCTTAAACTCCCAGCTGTTTCTGGTACTCATTTTCAGCTGAGTAAACTGAAGCAACATGAAATGAAGTGTTTTGCTCAAGAACACACCACACAACCCAGCTCAGCCCAAGAATCGAACCTACAGCATTATGATTGTAAATCCAATACCCTTACCACTAGGCCACACGCCTCCACACAAGTAAAGATACTGTAAACATTTGAATTAACTTGTTTTTAGATATTTTCCATCTAAACCTTTACCTTACTGCAAATTTGAAGAAAAGAAATGACCTTAAAATGGATATACATATATGGAAAAGCAAATATTGAATATGATGATACGTTAGAGTCCCACATAATTTCTGTATAACCAAATTCAATGCCAGGCACTTATCAAGAGGATTTGGTAGATAACACGTGCAGGAGGGGGGGGGGGGGGGCACAACACACACACAGTGGGATTGAACCTGATACCATGTTGTTGAGACTTGAACTCCCTAACCTTACAACTTGTGTACCTATATATTATTTTTGTTCTTTTTTTTAAAATCCCACCATAAATTTGCCTGACAAAATCAAGAGGTAGAATATGGCAGGGCTAAGTGTGTATGTGTGTACATGTGTCTGAGAATGGGCAGGGATCTCCAACTATGCATTAACACTTGAAACAAAATTCTTGAAACCACCAAAACTATTGGCACTAACCCTTTAACATTTATATTACTCTATATTTACTATTGTATTTTTATGGTAAAGGCTTTATCTTATATAATTATCTCACAAAATATCAAATCTATGAGATTTTGATGTTATTTATTTTGAGAGGCATGTCCACGTGTGTTAGACACATGGAGATCAAAAAGGTGCTCAGGGTTGTTGTTGGCGAGATGGTTAATAACTTTGTGGGTGTTTACCAAGTCCATTGCCAGAAGTCAGAGCTTCAATGAATCCATGCCCAGGGAAGCAAGGCGTTCAGAGTATGGTAGGTGTCTGATGGAGGGTATGCGTTTGGTTGCACGTCTGAACAGTTTCCAGGAGGTCAATGTTCTGAGCAAGATAGGGGTTCCAGACTGATGATGCGAATTCCAAGTGTGGTCGTACCATAGCTGTATACAGCTTTAAATAGATGGCTGGAGAGCGGCTAACAAAGGTCTTGCTGAGTGATGCCAAGACACCCTCGGCCTTCTTGACAATCTTAGAGATGTGCTTTGTCCAACGCAAATCGCTGCTCACAGTAATGTCCAGGTCACGTTCACAAGGGGACTTCATGAAATCAGTGTTGTGGAGGGAATATGTGGACGCTGGATTTTTCCTCCCATAATGCGTGGTGGTACACTTGTCCACAGCCAGCTTCAGTTGCCAGTCTGTGATCCATTGCTGCATCGTGTCCAGGTCTGATTGTAGGAAAGAGTTGTAGATTTCAGGATCAGTCCTTTTGATTTCAAAGTACAGCTTGATGTCATCTGCATATTTCAGTACTGTGGCATTCTTTAAGTTGGCATCTATGTCATTAATATATGCCACAAACCAAAGGGGACCAAAAATCGCCCATCATAATTTTATGTAAGAACCTTTAAGTTATGTTCCAAACACCAGCTTAATTAGAAAGTTATATTACTAAAATCTCCCAAATTATTGATTATTTTCAAAATGATTAGAAAATCTTAAGCAGTGCCTTTCATTAGATATATGGTAATGAAGAAGTTATATTCTAAGCACCAATTTAATAATGAAAATGTTTATTATATTATTGAACCCATACAAATTCTTTGATATTTTCAAAAAGATTGGAAAAGCCTAAAGAGTGTCATTTATTAGAAATATAGTAAGAAAAGTGGTTAAAACAAACATTTTATCTCACCTGCTTCTCTAGTTGTTGTTTAAGCTGTAATGTCCAAGATTGTAGCAATTGAGAAGAATTTATCTGCAACTCAAGACTGGACATTACTTCTAAATCAATGGCCTTCAGGTGGTCAATGCTGCTTTCCTAGTGAACAACAATAACAATAATAATAGTTTCTGATTTAGACACAAGGCCAACAATTCTGAAGGAGAGAAAAGTCTGTTAAATTGATCCCAGTGTGTTACTGGTACTTTATTTTTTTATCAAGCACGTACAGACGATGATCAATGTTAACATACCTGTATGCTTGTGACTTCAGAGTTCATCCCCGTAAGAAGGGTGTTCATCTTTTCAAACTCCTTTTGCTTTGTGGCTTTCACTTGACTTGTGTGTTTCTTCACAGCATCTACTGTGTCCACCATAGACTTGAGAGTTTTGCTGGAGTCTGTCTTCACAGCTTCCAGTAGAAGATCTAAACAATAGTAGTAGTTTGTAAAACAGATGAGTTTCAAGGCTTTATGATAGAGGAGAAAGAAATATGGATAAGAGGAGGAAATAGTAAAGGTGGAGAGAGAAAGAGGGAAGATAGGGCTAAGACAGGACTGTAATAAGAGGGTGGAGAAACAGAGTATAAAGTGAAAGAGGGACGGAAATAGAGAAGAGGGGGATGACTGAGAGAAGAGGGGTACTATTTCTGAACATGTCAAAATAAGCAACAGTTCAGAAAGGCCAAACATTTGTTACTTACTGAGCTGGCCTGAGGAGGAGTTGTGATATTGAGACACATCAGCTATTAGGTTGTCAGTCATTTCATTCATGTTGTTAATGGTAGCATGAATCTTTGTCTGGAACTTGTTCACGTGTTTGTCATTGCAGCTTTCCACCTTGCTTTTGCGCTCCAGCTTTGCATGCAGACCATACACATCAGATGTGGAGCTGTCTGCTGTAGACAGCAACTGTAATGTAGTCGCATTTGAAAAAAAAAAAAAAGAAACAAAGGGAAATAAGCAATGGTTAGGCACAGACAAAATTAACCCAGTGTTGGTGTCAAGATAAAAAGTGCCCAGTCCACTGTAAAATATATTCATCGTAGGGATCTTTCTGGGGAAATATTTTACTGGATGTCCTTCCTGGTACAAACCTTATTAATCTCCTCTTACGACACCATACCTATTCTAAACCAGATACATACAACAGAATCTAAACAAGAACAAAAAAAATAATAGTGTGTACCTTTTCAGCACGTGAAAACAGCTCAGTTTCTGTCGTCATGTGTTTTGTCACAAGAAACTTTTGCTCATCACACTCATTTATTTTGTGAGTAAGATTGCGTTCAGTTTCGTCAAGTTGGTTCTGGGTAACATTCAATGTTTCTATTGTGACTTGTAATTGGCCGTCAGTCTTCTCAAACAGTTCTTGGATCTGTGTATGTGTATATATATAGTAAGAGGTAGAATAGAATGATGTTAAGATTGAACTATATATATATGAGAGAGAGAGGGAATGATGTTGCAATTGAAAATATATATATATATAAAAAGAGAGAGAGGGGGGGGGGGAGAGAAATCATGTTGAGATTAGACTAAATAAAGAAAACAAACACTTCTTCAATCCTCTCTCTCATGACTGTATTTCTAATGAAATAATCTATTTTAATTAATTAATGAGGGATTTCATCAACCCATACCAGCATGGAAAGGCAGGCAATAAAATATAGTTACTAATGGGTTAGTTTTATATTACATTCACATGTAAGGTGGTCAATTCTACAGTTGTTCGAACTTTGGTTAATTAATTGTTCCAGGTGTCTGTGTTCTAAGTTCAAATCTTGGTGGGGTCCATATTGCCTCACACCCACCCGAGGTTTCTTCCCTCCAATCCTATCATAGAAAGCAATGTAAAATAAAGCATGCCCAAAAACACAACACACCACAAGGTCCAAGAATCAAACCCACAGCTTTATGAAATTTACAGTTCCCACCGGTGCAAGTTTAGCTGCCCCCATCATCACCTCATTCATAAAAGATTTCTTGAGTTTTTTAATGATAGGGAGTCCCAGTCCTACCATGAAAATCATCAACATCGCTGTTTAACATCCATTTTTCCATGCTAGCATGGGTTAGACAAACCAGATCAGATGACTGTCTTGCTCATAGAGAACTGTTTCTTGCTTGGTTTCTGGAGCTGGATGCCCTTCCTAATACCAATCACATTTACAAAGTGAAATTAAGCAATATGTTCAAGAACAAACAACATGCCACTCACTCCAGAAATCAAACCCACCACTTTATAATCGTGAAACCAGCACCCTGACCACAAGGCTCCATACACACCTTCACAAAAATATAGTGTAAATACTAGCAATGGCTCACCTTTTCTTTCTCTTCAACTAGAGCCATGATTTGATCTTCCATTTCTCTGACAATAATATCTTGTTGATCAAGTCTTTTAACCATGCCACTGAGGAAGAGAGGATTACAAGGCATAAACATCAACATTTGATTAACAAGAAAGTGAGAGACATATAGAGGATGGGGTATAAGTTTGGAAGCAAATTTTTGAAATTTGATTTCTAAAAGTGCTGTAAATACATCATTAATCTTTTATTTTCAGGTTAAAATATTAGTCTCATCATCATCACCGTTTTACGTCCGTTCTTCCACGCTAGCATGGGTTAGACAGGCTATCCTGTTGTGGGCAGTGTCTGGTTGACTGACCTTGTCTTGCTCATACGGGAACTGATTCTGGCTTGATTTCTACAGGTGGATGCTTTTTTCCGTGGCGCCTACACATCCACTTTACAGTGTGGGCGGGGTGCTTTTTTTGCTGTGGCACCTCCATGACCACTTTGCAGTGGGAGGGGGTGGAGGCATATTGTCTATATGCTTCAGCTTCGGCTTGTACGCGTGGGGGGGTCTTCTGTATTACTGCGTGACGCCAGAGGTCGTGTGTCATCGTCCTTGAGAGGTGCAATTGGGTAAAGTCGGCTTTTATCATACCTCATCCCAGGTTTTCTTGGGTCTCCCCACTCTGCGGCTTCCATCGACTTCTAGTGCTCTGCACCTTTTTATGCAACTGTCATCCTTCATACACATCTCATGTCCATACCAACACAACCTCTTCTCCTGCACACACCATTTGATTCCTCTTATGCTCAGTCTCTCAATTCGTTTATTCTTTGCCATTTGCGTGTATTATTATTACACATCGATCGGAGCATGCAAGCTTCGTTTCTTTCTAATCCACACAAGTCTTCTACAGACAGCGCCCAGGTCTCACTACCATATAACATTGCTGTTTGTATACACGCATCATAGTCTGCCTTTCATTTTGAGGGAAAAGCCTTTTGCAGCTAACAGTGGCTCACTGAACTTCTTCCATCCCGTTCTTACCCTAGTTATTGTACTTTCCGAACACTGACCTCCGCTGCTAATTCGGGCACCTAGGTAACAGAAGCTGTCTACTGTGTCTACAGAGCCCTCCTAGAGTTTGGTGGTGCTTGTTTCCTGTGACTGTTTGCTGCTTGTTGTCCCAGCACAGCTGCTACATGTGGAGCCTACATTCTTAAGCTTCCTGAGATCCCACTACATCTCTTGTGTACCCATTATTTGCATTTGGGGCAGAGGATTGAGTTCCTACCAATACCTTTCCTACATACTGAGCAAAGCCATTTCCCTGAGGGAATCTGGGTTGTTTTCTCGTCGACTTACGAGGACCTTAGTCTTTGTCAGGTTCACTTTGATCCCCATTTTTTTCTCGTCCCTGCTTCCATGTTTGGAATTTCTTCTCTAGTTCCACCATAGATTCAGCTATGAGTGTGAGATCATCTGCATATAGGAGTTCCCATGGGCATCTGGTCTTAAACTCCTCCATTATTGCCTGCAAAACTATAATGAACAGGAGAGGGCTAAGAACAAAGTCCTGATGGACACCAACATGTATGCTAAATTCCTCACTATAGTCATTGCTAATCCTAACTTTGCTGACTGCTCCCCTATACATAGCTTGTACAGCTTTCACAAGCCATTCATCTACTCCTAGTTTTCTAAGAGCCCACCAGATTATAGCACGGGGAACTCTGTCAAAGGCTTTCTCCAGATCGACGAATGCCAGGTATAGCGGCTTACTTTTAGCTAGGTAGTTTTCCTGTAACTGCTTTACAAGAAAGAGGGCATCAGTGGTGCCTTTTCCTGGCACAAACCCAAATTGCATCTCATCTAGTGTTACCCGGTCCCTATTCAACTGTCCGTTACTTTCATGACCTGATCCATCAGCTTTATACCTCTATAGCTTCCACTATCTGGTGCAACCCCTTTACCCTTGTAGCAGTTGACAATGATGCTGTTGCACCAATCCTTTGGTATGACACCCTCTAGTATTACCTGGTTAACAATACATGTGGTTATGGTGTGACCTACCGATCCAGATGCCTTCAGCATCTCAGCAGCTATACCCGATGGACCAGTTGCCTTTCCCATCTTCATATCTTTGATTGCCTTGCTATGCTGCTGCTGGCCCTTCTATAGGGTCCACTTGGGGTAGGGTCTCTTTTTCCCATGCATTCTCCTCATTTAGTAGTCTTTCATAATGGCTTTTCCACGCATCTTTCTTCTCAGCACTTGTGAGGGCAAGCCCACCTTTATCATTCTGGATACACTTCTCTCCAATGACATCACAATTCTCTCTGACACACTGCCTCGCAATCTTGAACACCACCTGTTTCTGGTCCTCACATTACAAAACATGCTTAAATTTTCAAAACATGTAAACATATTGGACTTTGTTTGAATTTCTTAAAAAATTTGAAAATGTCATAAATGATACTCAAACTTCATTGCATATTGCAAGATCTACTATTTGGAAAGCTGCAAAGCATTTTAAAGAGCATGGAGATTTGTTGAATAGACCTACAAATGGAAGACTGCAAACTAAACGGACTCCTAATCTCATTAAAGCCGTTTGAGAAAAGATAAGAAATCCGAAAAGATTCACGAGAAAAATGGCAAAAAATGTCAGAGTAAGCCCTAGGACAATGAGAAGGATCATCAATAATGACTTGGGAATATCTTCCTTCACCCTTCATAAGAGACAATCTCTTTCTGAAAAGACAAAACAAAAAAAGCTAGAGAAGCAAGAATTTCCTTTAAAGAATTTATGGTAATGAAGAATCCTTGTTGGATAGTTTATCAATATAGACATGAGGGAAAGTCCCTCGTCTATTTACCATTTTCGTAAGTGAGAGGATAGGTACTCCATAGAATTATAATTTTCATCATCTTGGAAGTCTCCTCTCATTTTTGTGTCAGAAAGGACAAAAATTAGCTCCCAATCTTACAAACGATATTCTGGAACCTATGCTTGCCTCTGCAATTAATCAGTTTGCCAATGATTATCTGTGGACCTCCCAACAGGATGGAGCCACTTCCCATACAGCAAATGTCACATAAGTTTCCCAAGTTCTGGTCAAAAGAAATGTAGCCACCTTGTTCGCCTGATTTGAACCATATAGATTTTTCAGTATGGCCTATCTTTGAAAAAAAACCCTATTCAAAATTCCATAAGACAGTCGATGATTTAAAGGCACCTTTAGTGAACACTTAAAAAGAAATTCCCTAAGAAATATTACATGCTTCGGTGAAAGATGTTCAATGGAGGTTAGAGGCTGTTATAGCTGCACTAGGGGGTCATTTTGAATAAACTCTATACATTTTATTCTAAAGATATTTATATATAATTACATATACGTTGCTAGTCGATAAAGTTAGTAATTTTATTATTAAATGCATTATTATTTGCTTCCAAACTTATGCCCCACCTTGTATAGAAGGAGAGACATATATAGAGGCAGAGAGAGAGACAAATAGTGGGAGAGTGAGATAGAAAGAGTAAAATATAGAATCGAAGAGAGAGACATACAAAGGAAAAAAGAAACATATTTCTTAACTTTTCAGAGTAAAAAATTAAATTTGATATTTTAATCATCCTCAAAGTTTAACAAAAAAAAAAACAACCTAAAATTGATAATTCAAATCATTGTCGAAATTTACCGTAAACTAAAGTAATCGCTTTAATTTTTCATGTCATGCAGTCATCATACTGTTTTGTCAAGAACGGCTTGCTAATCTGGTTTCATGTAATGTGTTAATTCAAAGTGTTATGGTACCCTTACTATTGGACAGATTGTTGTGACTGAGCTGTATTAGATTAAAAACTTTATTAATGTGGTTTCATGTAGTAAACATGTTCATTTTCAATGAAAGAACACCATACATTTTAATTGATTCTTATTCAAATTAAAACCTTTACAACTTAGTTTTATATAAAAACCGTTACACTACTTACTATTTTAGTAATGAAATAATTTCAGTAAATCCCTCCCAAACTCTGTTAAATGAAATACGAGTAATAAAAGAGTTAAAAATATCAAATTTAGAGGGGAAAAAAAAAACCAACATTAAAAAATGAAAACAAAAGCCCACATACTTATAATTTTCTTCAGCCAGGAATATACCATTCTTCTCTCGAGCAGCAAGTAAATCTTTCTTTAGAGATTCAATTTCATGTGTGTATTCCTGCAGCATAAAGACATTTCCATTGTTAGCAAATATACAAAATAGAACAGAAAAGAAGGTACTATTAGGTCTTGAATAACCCCTCTGCCCTGATTAATTTTTCAGATTTCTTCCAACCCCCACCACTTGTTAAATTTTGCTAATTTATCTCTGGCGAAATTTTATTTTAAGTGGTAGCATTCCTGCGACAAATAATTTTCTTTATACATTAAAAAACATACATGACAAAAAAAGTACATTATCAGAAATCCCATACATTATAAAATAAATAGGATGGGTTGGGGGTCTCAATATGTAAACTAAACAACTAATTCTGGTTTTTAAAAAAATATCAATGGAGACAACCAAGAAAAATTACCAATTCCTATCCCCTGTTAATTGGGACCCAAGAGTAATAACTTTAAATTAATATATATGAATGAAGAAATATAGATGAACAGAGAAAAGCTGGCTAAGGGTGGAATTAGATGTAGTGTGCATGAAAAAACACATAAAATAATACACGAGTGGGTGGGTACAGAGCCAGAAATTACTTCAAACCCCAACAACTTCTGACACGCTACAAGGATCAGGTAGGATCTACAAATGTGTACTGCTCCCACACTTGGGAGGAGGGGTGGAGGGGTGCTACAAAAATCAAACATCCCAGAGCACACCCTATTGCAAACCATATGTAATTCATTGGTGCTGAAGTGTCAACAAACATTATCTAAATATGTATTAACAGCAGTACTCTGACTTGCCTGAGTTTAGGGAAGTTGATAGAAAAAGAATCACAAAATGGCACACATGACCTCACTTGAAAGATGTACCTGTACCTCCTGTGCAAAACAGTGGCCTATCACTTGCCACAAACATACTTTTTTACATATATTAATCCTTTCGTTACCACATTTCTAATAAAAGACATTTCCTAGAATTTTATAAAATGCTTTTAAAGTAATCAATAATTCGGAGAGTTATAGCAATATAACTAAAATTTCATTATCAAGCTAATGTTTGGAATATAACAAAAGTTCTTACAAAACATTATGAAGAAAGTGATAAATTTTGGTATCAAAGGATTTAGATATGTATACATGTAGATATGTGTATCCCATTTTTTTTTTTAGAATAGGTACACCAGTAGTTCCCAACCTTTTTTACCTCATGGCCCACTTTGAACTCAAAATTTATCTGTGGCCCATGAAATTATTATAGTGTAAAAAGTTACTTCCATTTTACATACACTATATCCAATAAAGATACAACTATGTCTATTTATTGGACATATACAATTTCACAAGCATCTCCAAGGAAATGACCATTTATTATCAATATTTATTTTTACAATTTTTCCTATATATGGCACAAAAATTATAAAATTTCTGTGGCCCACCTGAAATTTGCCATAGCCCATTTTAGCCATGTGGCCATAAGTTGGGAAACACTGAAGTACACTGTATCCCAGTGAGACAACTAAAAGGGCATGGTGTCATGAAGAGCAACAAGCTGTAAAACGTTGTCTCAAACCACCCCATCCAAACCCATGCCAGCATAGAAAAGTGAACATGAAAACAATGATGATTTTAATCCATACTTACTTTGATGAGGGCCTTCTTTGTGAGTTTCTGATTTATCTCCGGCCTGTTTTGAATATTCTTTGCCCTATGGGCATAATCCAAAGTGCTTAGAGTTTCCTACAATAGGATTTCATTGAATAAGATGTGGGAATGACATGGAACAAGATGTGAGAATGATACGGTATAAGTTATGGAGATGATATGAAGACTACATATTTAAGAAAGAAATGTCTAAGATGTGGGAATGATACAGAACAAGATGTGAGAACGTTATGGAACAATATGTGGGAATGATATGGTATAAGTTGTGGGAATGATATAATAAAGAAATAACTCACCTCAAGGTTACAGAGTGACGGGGAAATGGTGGCAATGATACAGGTTTTGGTTTTACCTCCTAAAGAGTCTTGCAACAATCTTGTTAATTTGCTCTCTCTAGAAGTGGGAGATTAAAAAAAAAAAAGTAATGCAAGTTCTTTTGCAATATTATTATATTATTGTAACTGGTGAGTGTATGTGTATATATATATTTATATATTTGGACCCATACATCCCTCTCACTTTTTAATCTTGTTTTTTTTTTATAACTTTTTTTCCACTTCATATTTTTATTTTTATTTCTATTTTTCTTGCTAACTCCCCACTCACTCTCACCAAGTGTGAGACTAATATTTGTAACATTTACTCCTGTGTGTCTGTTTTTTGTCTTGTATTATTCCAAACTATATATATATATATGTTTGTATTGTTGTGTGATTAAGAAATTCGCTTCATAACTCCTTTGAAGTAGCAAACGAACCAAGTCAGCACAGGTTAAAGAGTAGTCCGACATCTTGACACTCCTAGTGCTGGAACCATGATAAAACGCACCCAGTACACCCTGTAAAGTAGCTGATGATTAAACAGAGACAGTATAAGGTAGAGAGGACTTTTCAGTCTGGCTAAGCACATGACAACCTTGCCAGTGCTGTACCATAAAAAAACACACCTAGTACACTCTGTAAAGTAGTTGATGTGAGGAAGATTGAGCAAGATATGGTTAGCCAACCACATCTTATAGACCAATGATGACCCATCCAACCCATGTCAGCATGGAAAATAAACATAAAATGATGAACTACATGGCTTTCAGGTCTGTCTGACAGTCTCTCTCTCTCATTCATATATATATATATAATATATATACACATACATGACACACACACTATATAAGTTCGCAAATGCATAATTTATATAATATACTTTGGCTCTGTACACTACATAACACACTTCTCAATCTGTTCATCGGAAACTTTTGCCACTGCTTATATACATGTCTGTATAACAGGTGTTATAGCCGTGGACTTCAGCAAGGTCACAATGAAAATAACTGGAGATATTCCCTATTCACGGGTATGAAACAAGCGCTGCAGTTTACAGTTAAGCAAGAAAATAGGACAATGCTCATGACCAATGTTCTATCATTTTCTCCATTGTTTTGAACAAAAATATTTTAATTTCCAAGAACTGCCAGATATCAACCATTTCCTTCTTTTGTTTTATGATAGAATCTAGGGTGATAAGTTAAGAAAAATAAAAATTAAAAAAATAAGATCCTTACCTGTATGGCACATGAGGAGCATGTTCAACAAGGGCAGTAATAACTCTTCCAAGTGTTAACAGACTCTGGTTAATGTTGCCTGGAGAAGAAGATGATAATAATTGTTTCTACTTTATGTACAAGGACAGCAATTTGAAGGGGAGGGAAAAGTCGATTAAATCGACCCCAATGAGGAAGGCAAGGCAAGGTTAACATCCGTGGGATTTGAAATTAGAATGCAAAAGGACGTAGCTATATGCCACAAAGCATGTCTGACGCTCTACCAACACTGCCCTTAATAATATTAATAACAACATAAGCACAAAACTAGAAATTGGTTAAGGCGGGTAAGTGATTATGTCAACTCCTAGTATTTCGCCTGCATTTACTTTTATTGATATCTGCAAAATAAAACTAGGTGGAATAGCTGATGCAGCGAGGGTAGTTGGCTGCTCTCTGTAGCAATGTCTGTCATTTTTTTTTACAATGCTTTCAAAACTGCCTTGTAACTTAATTCACATATTAAAGTGCCACATCCACACTGTAATGTGGTTGGCACTAGGAAGGGCATCCAGCCTTAGAAACCAAGCCAAAATATAGATCCATATGAGCACGACGTGTGGTCACTTGATATGACTTGTCTCATAATGTGATAACCAATCTAACCCATACAAGTGTGGAAAAATAGACATTAAACGATGATAATGATGAACATTTTAAAATGGGTAGTTTTATATTTTAAAACAAAGCAGATGTCAAAAGGGTTCAAAATATTTTATAATCTTACCTGCTTCACGAGCACGTTTGTCAACAGCACCAGAACGTCCAATGTTTTCACTTCCTGCTAAATCAACCTGAAATTTAAAAATTCAATGAATTTTTACCTAAGTTTAAGATACATTCCAAGGTCAAGCAACATTTTGTACCTTGCATTTCAAAGTCAAGCAAAATTATGTTCCTTGTGTTGCTAAAATATTCCACATAATAAAATCTGAAACTTCTAACTAGATCAGTAGTTACTTCTTTTGATACCATTGCTCAGTTCTATCATGAAGAGCTATTTGTTTTTAAATATACATAATTGTCTAAAAACTTTCCACCATGATTTTATGTAAGAACCTTTGCTAAGTTACATTCCAAACACCAGCTTAAAAATGAGAAAGTTTCAGAGTCTAAATACAATAAAAATACGAATAAGATTACTCAGCCACCCCTACCTCCTATAATATAAGCCCCAGATAGTGTGGGAAAACACTCTCTGGTGTGCAGAACCCCAGACACAAACCAACTTGTGCTCCCAGCAGACAAATGAAGAAAGTTTTATCCCTGAGGATAATGAGGGAGACATGCTGCTTTCAACTTGCATGCCTCACTCTTGCAGGTAGTCAACTCTAGACCAATAGCAGTAAGGAAGTGGTACATGAAGCAAGAATGCCTGAAGTCTCCATTGACACAGGTTTAAGGACAATCCTATTGAAAAATGGACAATATTTAGACAGCTTGCAGCTGGGGAAAGTGTCACTGCATGATGTGTCCCAAAGAAGGGTTTACCACTTTGAAATAAGATAATGATGCTATTTGGTTCTCTGCTGTCCCCAGTCTGTAGTGAAATCTCTCTATACATACTAACCCCTAAATGACATAAGGTACTTTTTTTTTCTTTATCTCAGCTTGGTACCAGTAGTCTGGAGAAACTGGCCAACTTGGGGTTAAATGAGGTAAGATTTTCTTAAAGCTTTTCCAAGAAATGAGAATAGCTTTAAGAAAATCTTACTCGTTTAATCCCAAGTTGGCCAGTCTCTCCAAACTAAAAGCTATTCTCATTTCTCTGATTACCGGATGCTGAAGCTGGCACATTACTGCACCAGTTCCTGCTATTTTTGCACTTAATTCAACCTCCTGCTTTCCATCCCTCATAAACATGGTCCTGAGATACTTAAACATCAACTGCTTCAATAGAATTCCATTTACATGTAGAGTGCACTGTGCAGGCTTCCTTAAGAGGACAAGTGTCTCAGTTTTCACAGCACCGATTTTCATTCCAACCATGCAGCACTTGGTATCAAACCCATCAACTGCAAGTCGGAGATCATCTTCTGTTCAGTTAAGTAACACCATGTCGTCTGCAAATACCAGCAGACAGATTTTACACCTGCTAGATGTGATACCACTTCCAACCCAGCTGCGCATGAACAGAAGTGACAGTACACACCCTTGGCAGAGTCGACTCCCATATTGAATGGTTTTGATTTTGCACCAAACACAAATACTCGAGCATTCGTATAGAGACATCATGGCAGCAAGAAGCTGACCATCGATCCCATACTCCTGCACAACCTTCCACAGCAGGTCCTGAGAAAAGTGGCCATATGTCTTTTCTCGGCAGAGCTATTCTGCTAGAGAATGGGTTGCAGGTGGCAGATAGCGATACAGCCACCAGATATGATGGATAGCATGGAAGGATAGTGGAATCACACCATTGTTCTATATGTAGGTCTACATTCAAGTACTTTTAATATTCAATGCAAGCAGGTTCTGGAGAAACCAAATATTCCAGTCCAGACCCTAGTTGCTATAATCTAGCCATGCATTCAAGACATTTTTCAGTCATTCCTTTGAACAAATTCTGTCATATATGCTGTAAAGTATGGTAATAAGAATTAAGTAAGCACAAAATCTAGCCAACCAAATGAAGTACACTTACTAGGTAAAGCTTGCCTGTCTTCAAGAGTTCCTCCCCAGTTATAGTCGTGTCTTTTGTATGGATGGTAACACTGAACACAGAGTGGGAACGGCTAAAATTTAAAGATTGATAAATATAGAAAAACATTAGCTACTGGGGTCGATTTAATCGACTTACCCCTACCCCATAATGTACCTAAATCAGAAACTATTATTATTACAGCTCACACTGGGAGGTGGCTTGGCAGCATGGGTAGAATGTTGGACACACATATGCAGGATTAGCTAGCCTGCTATGAGATTGCATCTTATGGGTTTCTCAGGTGTTTTAATGATAGAGGCCCAAGTGTTGCTGTTACAGCTCACACCTTTCTTGGGAATTAATAGGGGTCCCAGTCCCTTAGACCAGGCATAAACTGAGGGTCCCCCGAAGGCCAAATATGTGTTGTCTGAGGACCACACACATTACAACTAATTTTACAAAAATAAAACATGCTCACATTGTCAAAATCTGTGCGAGCCGCAGGTGTGCTTGTAAAGGGCTGCATGTTTGACATGCCTGTCCTAGACCATACATCTGTCTGTTGCAGATGGTTAACCCCCACCAGCTACTGCTGTTGGTACATTTCTTTTTTCAGCAGAGTGGACAGGAGTCACGTGAAACAATGTTTTGCTGAACAATGCAACATGCCATATAGTCAAGAAATCGAGTTCAACACTATAACTAGTACACCTCTCTGTGGACATCCCCCTACTCTACTGAATAAAACATTTTAAAACAAAGTCCTCCCCACCAGTTTAAGTCTCCTGTTACTCTGGAGTTTCTCCTGTCCACTCACAGGATCACCATGCAGCAAACTGGGAACAGTCTAATGAAGGACACAGACATTGGGAAATATGTATGGTGGCCCTCCATCGTCTAAAGCCAGCGCTTATCCCAGTTTCCGTGGTGTTAAACGACAGAGTACAAGAACACACTCTGGACAGCACCACCAAAAACAAAAAAAAATATACTTGAAAATTCTATGCAATGGCTTCTGGCAATCCTCACCTGGAAGTAGCATTCATCAAAGTTGCAGCAGTCTGCCGGCGTGATGCACCACGCTCAAGAACCTGGTAAATCTCATCTTTACAGTTCACTGTAATTTCTTCCATACCGTGGATTATAAGAGATCCTTGCTAGAAGGAGAAATTGCAGTACATATCAAGATATACTCGTCAAAGGATTATACACAAAGGAATTGCAAGCAAGGAAAAGTGAACGTAAAAATGATGATGATCATTCAGAACCTGATGTAAAGTGGTGGACAAACCATCGAGACAGTGTAGAGTAGCGGACTTGACAATCCCTCTAGTGTTGATGCCATTGTAAACAACAGTGCATACACTCAGCAATGTAGAGACAATTTTATCATGGCAATGGCACTAGGAAGGTTATGTCCTTGACACAACTGAAGAGTCCATTCAAACCTTTGGCATAGTATCTAATTTTTCAGAATTATCTTAAATATTTTCACTGAGAGAGAAATTTTATACAAACATTTTAAGCATTTTGATACCAAACCAGCTGAAACAACCTTTGGTTCTAAGATATAAAAGTTTAACGAAGTTTATATTTATCTAAAACCATACCATCATAATTTTATGCAAGAACTTTTGTTTTACCCAAATATTTTGAATTTCAACAAATTTTCATTTCTGTTATTTCAAACATGCGTATATATATATATATATACATATAGAAAATTAACCTAGGGTTAGAAGCTTCAACACATATTTTTTTGACTATGAAAAATAGTCTAAAACATTGGGCATAAAAGCCCCTGGATGGACAATGGTGTCAACTTTTTTCCATCCAGGGCTTTTATGTAAAAAGAAATATGTGCATTTAAGCTTCTAACCCTAGGTTAATTTTGAATATATATATATTGAGGCAACACAAGATAGAGAGGACCTTCCAATGTAGTAATCTCTAGTGCTGGTGCCAGGATAAAATACATCCAATAAACTCCATAAGGTGGTTGTTGTTAAAAAGGATATCCCATTGTCGGAACCATACTTACAGTCCGCAACAGCATGAAACTTGTTAAAAAAGTTTAACACAGCCTCTGATGTTGCATGAGACACCTAAAACTGAGGTGAAAAATTAGCCATTTACAGGGAGCTCCATCAATTTCCGGGGTGTTTAGGGCCTGGGCAATGATTAGTCGGTGAGAAAAATTCAAAAATACCCTCGGTGCTGTTGTGGACTGTTAATATGGAACATATAAGATGAGGTCTCTTTTACCTGTCTAGTCACAGACCATCACAATCTGTCTAAAACCATGCAACACAGTCATAAAATGATAATTTTATATTTTAAAGAAAGAATTCAAGTAAATATATAAATGTTAAAAATATTGAAACAAATTTTTTTTTGTTTAATTTTTATAAAAGACAATCAGCTACTACATACCCGTTTTGGATCCTCAAACATCCGCAAGTTACTGGTATTTCCCAGAAGATCAAATAGTTCTTCATTGTATAACTCAATAAAAGATACTCTAATGGAGAACTCAACATCCTAAAAAGGCAAAGAGATAGTGAGTTATAGGGAGAGAGTGAAGGAGTAAAAACAGTAGTTAGAAACAACAATAAAATTACATTGTATTTTGTCTGGGAACAATTTCTATATTTATGGGGACAACATAACACATTGTTTCATGCAGAGAATAAGTAATATTCTGTTTCTTCCATTTCTCTTCTCAACATACATCATTGGCTCTATTCCTTTCCCCTAATCACTTTCATCCTTCTTCACAACCATTTATCACTCGCTCTATTCTTTTCACCCATCTTCATCACATGATCCAACCATCTCATTCCATTTCTCTTCGCAACATTCATCACTGTCTCTATTCTTTTCACTCAGCCACTTTCATCCTTCTTCATCACATAACCCAATCATCTAATTTCATTCTCTTCACAAAACTTATCACTGACTTTTCCTTTCACTCAGCCACTTTCATCCTTCTTCATCACATGACCCAATCATCTCATTCCATTTCTCTTTGCAATATCCATACATCCATCACTACCATATTCCCACCACTCAATCACTTCTATTCCTCAACATATAACACAACCATCTCATCTGAAAATAAAAAAAAATTTACAGATTACGCCTATGTAGGTTTAGCTAGCTTCCTATGTGGTTACATCTCGTAGAATGTTGGGTGTTTTAACAGGGGACTGGATAAGAGTTGACAAACACACAAGCTAGTATGATTTTTCATCTTTTTTTCATGCTTATTTTGCCTCCCGTTGGCCTTCCCTTCCCTATTTAATGTTTGTAAAGTTTAATTTTTCATTTTCATATTCACTTATCTCTGTATATTTTGTTTTTTGTTTCTTAATTGTAAGTACTTGATTCTTCCCCTAGTCTGTCATGGCTTACTAACTCTATACAGACGTTTCAATTGATTAAATAAATAAATATACCAACCTGCTTCTTCAACTCATCAATAATGTGGCTCATACTTCTAGGAATGATACCAGCCAGTGGATCATCCTCCCAATTACATGTGATGTCCGGACTACGCTCACCTTCCATTGTGAAAGTCTTTCCAGTGCTTGTTTGTCCATATCTGCAAAATATTATTGAAAATTCATTATACACTAAGACTACATTACAGAGTGTACTGGGTGCATTATGATGTTAACACAAATAGCTTACAGTGTACTGGGTGCATTTTATCATGACACCAACACTAACACCTTAACCCTTTAACATTTAAACCGACCATATCCGACCAGAATTCTCTCACCTCTTTCTGTTCAAATCGGCTGTAACTGGCCGCTCATACTTATGTTAAGGTATTGTTCTCAAAATAAATATCAAAATCTCATAGATTCAATATTATGTGAAAAAGCGTTTACTGCGAAAATACAATAGTAAATAATAGAGTAATGTAAATGCTAAAAGGTTAAAATATATTAAGTGCATTTTTATTGTAGCACCAGTCCCACCATATTACAGAGTGTATTGGGTGCATTTTGTCATGGCACCACCACTACCACTTTATAGGAGTAGACTAGGTGCATTTTATTGTGACACCAGCACTACTACTTTACAGAGTGAACTGGGTACATTTTATCATGGAACCAGCACTACCACTTAATGGAGTTTTTTTTTTTAAATAGAATAAATAAAATAGGAAGTGGAGTAACAAATACCCAAAATTTCAGATTTAAAAAAAATTATGTAATACATGGAAAAATAAATATATGAACAGTCATGTCTAGCCTTCGATTTACCAATGTCTTGTGAGTGAAATTTGGAAAGAAAACTGCAGAAAGCTATCATGTGTTTATGTATCTGAGGATAAAGTGCATCTAGTATACTCTGTAAAGTGGTGGCGTTGGTTCTATAATAAAACACTCAGTACACTCTAAAGTGGTAGAGTTAGTGCCATAATAAAATGCACCTAGTACACTCTGTGACGTGGTAGTGTTGGTGCCGCAATAAAATGCACCTAGTACTCACTGTAAAGTGGTAGTGTTGGTTCCATAATAAAATGCACCCAGTACACTCTAAAGTGAGTGTTAGTGTCATAATAAAATGCACCCAGTACACACCGCAAAGTGGTAGTGTTGGTGCCATAATAAAATGCACCCAGTATACCATATAAGGTAGTTGATGTTGAGAAGGGCATCCAGCTTTAGAAACCATGTCAAATATGGAGCATATGAGCAAGACGAGGCCGCTCATATCCATCTGATCTTAAACCACCCCAGCTTGTCTAATCCATACCAGCATGAGTGGTGGATATATAAAATAATGGTGATGACCATCATCATTTTACATCCACTCTTCCATGGTTGCAGTAGTTGGACGAGAATCTTCTAGCACAGCATTTCCTCTGTGACCCTCAATGTTTTGAGATCAGTTGTCACCAATTATACCCTGGTCTTCCTCACCTGCAGCTTCTTTCCACAAGTCATTTACATATCTGAGTGCATTTTATAATGACACCAGCACTTGGGAGGTTGTCATGTCAGTGTTTATATTTACTTCTATTAAATGATAAAATACACCCAGTACACTCTGTGAAGGGGTTGGCATTAGGAAGCACATATAGCTGTAGAAGCCATGCCAAAATGAAACTTATGAACAAGATGTGGTGATCTGACTTGCATTGTTTCCTCAAACCATGATATCACCTTTAACTCATGCGAGCATGGAAAACTGACATAAAACAATGATTATGTTTGTTTATGTGGATAAGTGGTTAGAGAACTGAATTTGCAATTGTAAGGTTGTGAGTTCAATTCCTGGACTGTGCAATGATGTATCATGTCCTTGAGCAAGACACGTTATTTCACATTGCTCCTTCTGCCAGGAATTTCAACTGGTAGCTAGTATCAAAAACAGAAAGACCAATGGAAACATTGTTTCCTTGGTCCAATTTGACAAGTTCCGCCCCGCTCAATAAGCGAAAATGAGGTCTGGGATCTTGTCAATCGAGTCCTGATGTCATATAACTGAGCAGTTTTACGAAATGAGATCTATAAAGATATAGTTACAGTATGATGAATGAAAAAATGAAAGAATGAATTACTCACGCAAAAATGGTACAATTGTAACCGAGAAGCACTTCGTCAATAATTGGGACGACCACCGCTTTGTAGATGTCTATCTGTTTAGCTTCAGGGGGAAATACATAGTCGAAGCCAAAAGTTTTCATCTGTGATACAATGCCCATCTTTTCACGTACTCTCACCTCTTTTTTATCTGGAGCCATATTCACAACAGCGTATGAACCTGACTTTTTTTCTTGGGAAATCATAGGCCTGGCAAAGAGAGAGAAAAGAAAGAATGAAAGATTGAAAAATTTACTTCAATATCAAAGAATGTTAATTCTTAATGTCCTGTGCTCCATCAAACATCAAATCATCATAGCAAGATATGAATATTGGCAGTTTAACCATTTAAACTGGCCATATCCAGCCAGAATTCTCTCACCTCTTTCTGTATTACTCTATATATATACTATTGTATTTTTGTGGTAAAGGCATTATCTTACATAATATCAAATCTATGAGATTTTGATATTTATTTTGATAACAATACCTTAACATTAGTATGAGCAGCTGGTTACAGCCAGTTTGAACAAAAAGAGGTGAGAGAATTCTGGCCAGATATGGCCAGTTTAAATGCTAAAGGGTTATGGTAGTGTTCTCAAAATAAATATCAAAATCTCAGATTTGATATTATGTGAGATAACATGACATGTTTACTGTGAAAATACAATAGTAAATACTAAAGGGTTCACCCTTTCATTACATTTCTAATGACGCTGCCTATGATTTCCAAATAATTTCATAAATAAATAAATAAAATTTGGAGGGATTTAATAAAGTTTGAGTCAATAGAATCAACTTTCCTAAAATTGCTGGCCTTGTGCCATTATTAGAAATTATTATTAGGCTGGCATTTGGAGCATAACAATGGTTCTTACATAAAATTATGATGGCAAGAGGAAACACCTGATAAAGTGAGTTACTACATCTGACTTAAAAGAGAAGATGAATGGTGCGCTTGACACGTTAAGGTGGATAGAGATGTCTCGGTTGGAGTCACAACACCAGACCCATAACATTTCAAGCTGTTCTGATGTGTTGATGGAGATACACCAGATTCACCTAAGATTGTGCTGTTGTGCAGGATTTTCCTTGCCTACATCGGTGGGTGGTCCCTAAAGAGTTACTTCACTGCCAGACTACAACAGCACAGATATATTGTTCAAGCAGCATGAACAATATAAACAATTTAAAACAGTTTTTTATCATTAAACCAGGGTTAGTTTCCAATCATCTGGTATCAAATGGGTTAATAGCTAATAAATATATTTTGATATTTTGCTTTTGAAAATGTTTGATGTACCATAATGTCTATTACTAATTACACCATCATCACTTAATATCTATTGTTCCATGCTTGCATGGGTTAAAACTTATCATTATGTGAAAAGTCAGGTCCAGAGATCACGTCTTGCTCATACAGATCTGTATTTTGGCTTGGTCTCTACAGCTAGATGCTCTTGCTAACACCAACCACTACAGTGTAGATTGGGCATGTATTATTTATAGTTTTCTTTACATATATTTGGACAACCATGCATATGCAACAACATTTAGTATGATTGACTGCATCACAACAAATCTGAAAGTATTTACTTTAATACTAGATATTTTTACAACTGTCTGCCGACATGGAATAATGGTTTCTGATTTTGGGGGTAGGGGAATACTAATTAAATAGACCCAGTACATTACTGGTACTTTATTTTATAGACTCCATCTGGATGAAATGCAAAGCTAACCTCGGCGGAATTTGAACTTAGAATGTAAAGGGCCGTAACTATATGCCACAAAGCATATTGCCCGACATTCTACTGATACTAACAATCTACAGCTTTGTCCACAAGTAATAATACTGGAATAAACAAATCTATTTTCTGCTAAATCATTACACGATGAAACAGATGAGCTGAGAGGAATCATGTTGATACATGCAGTTGAAAAGAAACTTGATTGCACTAGTATGGACATATAAAGCATATATATATATATGCGTCTAACCCATGCTAGCGTGGAAGATGGACGTTAAACGAAGATGATGATGATGATGATCTCTGGGTGAAGAATTGCCAAGAGTTCCTTCCAAGTAGAAGAAAGCCTCAAGGAACTACACCTCATAAAGGGTGGAAACAAGTAGAGATACTGTACTCAAGAGGACTCGACTAATCCAAGCAAGTATAGAAAACGAACATGATGATGATGATGATGATGGTGCATGATAATTGGTAGCATGCTAAATAAATCTCACTATGTACAATATTTCCATGTCTCAGAATAAAAAAAATCAGTACCAAATTAGGTCTAAAACGACTGCCCCCACCCTTCACTAAATATGTGGCTTTATATGCCAGAAATTATTAAGGTGGTGAACAGCAGATTCTTAACAACTTAACCCCTTTTGATACTAACAGCCCTTTGGTCCTATACAAAACTGTTTTAAGCTATCTTCAGGCTGCTATTAGGATTCATACTTTCTTGTTACTGTCCAAAGATAGATACGTAGGTAGCTAGCTATTGTTAAATTAATGACTATTTAGAACAGGCATGAGCAACCTTTCCAGAGCAGTGGGCCGCATATGATGTGCCTCATCAAAAGGCAGGACCACACTACTAAGAAATTCAAGGCATGCCATTCAGAAAGCCAAACAGGTCACATGCAGCTTGCTCATGACCGATCTAGAATGTGGATCTTCAAGATCAGTCATGGGCAAACTGCAGCCCGTTTGGCTTTCTGAATGGTATCCTAATTTCAAAACTGCTTTGAATGTGTCAACAAAGGTAGAGAGGAAGATACCAAAGCACAAACAAATTCATCACAATGTGTTTATCTCTTATAATGATTATTCAAGAAACATTGCAATCTTCTAAACTTGATCCATAAAAACAAAACTGGACAAGTATTTAATCCTTATGTTACAAAACTGACTTTATCTAAACTGATATTTATCTAATAAGCTTCCATCATAATTTTCTGTCAAAAACCTTTAAGTTATATTCCAGAAAACCAACTTCATTTTTTTTATGTAGGCACAAGATCAATAACTTTGGGGGAAGGGAAATCGATTAAATTGACCCTGTAAGGAGGAAAGGCAAAGCTAACATTGACGGGATTTCAATTCAGAACGTAAACTTAATGCAAAATAAGTTATATTACTAAATGCATGTACCAGTCGCCGTCGAGACCTCAGGCGTCCTTTGACCCCGTTCAGCCGAGCTCCTCCATAAAATCGGAACGCCAACAGCCCATCTGAGGAAAGAGCCCCCTCCGAGGTGGGGTGGCTGTTGCTGGCCATTGTCCGCTAAAATATCTTTACAGTTATGTACGCAGGATGCAGCCGAAAAACTGCACTAGGCATAGAGTGTCTCCCTCGCCCCTCTCTTTTTTCCGTTGCCTATAGTCCTTGCTACTTTTCCAGCAATTATCCAGTGTATTACTGGTACTTTATTTTATCGTCCCCGTAAGGATGAAAGCAAAGTTAACCTCGGCAGGATTTGAACTCAGAATGGCAAGGGCCGTAATTCTATGCATCAAAGCATGGCGTCCGACCCTCTGCCGATAATGCATGGCATTAGTCGGATTTTTAATAGCATATTAAAATATATAAATACACACGCGACTGACTTTTACAAAATATAGCTAGCTTGAATATAGTGTGTAAGAACAAAAACATTTATTCACAATTTTATAAATAACATTATACGTTGCTCGTAATTCTTTCAGAACATTACAAATATGATGTCGTTGATAAACACAAATATAAACGCATAAGAGAAGAAAAAGAACAAAAATGAGTAAAACTATCATCGCTACTCGTAATACGAAATCAGTTTTTCTTTTTAAACCATAACGACTAATTCTACGCTGGAAGCTAAATAAATACTACAAAGAAGTATAGTAACAATACATGTCCGTCTATATAGGAATGTGTGTGTATATATATATATATATATGAGTGAACATGTACCTAGGAGTATATATATTCATATTGTGTATAAGTTCGATGTTACTTATTGGGACTAGTAAGACCATTAGTACTTCATACTTTAAATATAGTGAAGATATAGTGAATATATACATGCAATGTATATAAATATACAACATATTTGTTGAATTTTAAAAATCGAATATTTGTACAATTCAAATTTTTTAAGCCCAAACTATCGGCTATTTTATATTATACATCTTCGTTTTCCCTCTCGAAATTTAAAATGATGAGTGCTCGCGTGAAATACATGACAGTTGTACAAAGAGAGAAAAATGTTTTAAAATTAAATTGAAAGGTTCTTCGAACTAACCTGCAACGTACAGCAACCTTGATATTTTGATTTCCATTTTTCTTGGGTGCCATTTTTTACACTAAAATTGGATTTAATATTAATTAAACTAAGCAATTTACACACAAAAATAACAATTCTACTAGGTTTAAAAATTTCGGCTGAATTAATACTTTTGTATTTGGTGCAATTTGAAAATAACCAATCAAAATCGAGCTAGAAGCTGATTGGCTGAATTTCAAATATTGTGGTGGTAGGAGGAGGGAAGAAACGTATTTGGATGGTAGGAGTGGAAGGCTGTTTACAATTTGTTTATTTCTATTCTGCGCATGTACTCGAGTCCCAAATAATTTTCTACTTTTGGCACAAGGCCAGCAATTACCCCAATGCAATACTGGTGCTTTATTTTATCGACCCCCGTAAGGGTGAAAAGGAAAGTTAACCTCTGCGGGATTTGAACTCAGAACTTAAAGAGCCATAACTCTACGTTGCACTCTACTTCCAATGAGTCCCAAATAATCATCACACCATCACTCGTCGACTACTGTCGAGATGATGGATCTCACTCTCATGCCCCAGAATCCCCTGCCCCCAGGTCCTGTCTGCTGATTCCTGTATCCCTAGAGATAACATCAGGGAATGACAGCTTCCTACTCCTAGTCAGGCTGGAGTCAGGGTTCCAGTGCAAGAGAGCGGATATGATTTCATTGCTGGCTCGGTGATAGTGGCCAGCAAATTGAGCTCTCCGGGATTTTAGTGGGTGGGGGAAAATCGGTAATTTTTCTTGGTTGTCTCCGTTGATTTAAAAAAAACAGAATTAGTCGTTTAGATAACATATTGGGACCACAACACATCCTATTTATTTTATAACGTATGGGATCTCTTGCAATGTTCTTTTTTGTCATGTATAAATAAAATTAATTGTCGCAGGAATGTTGCCACTTAAAATAAAATTTCGCCGGAGATAGATTAGCAAAATTTAACAAGTGGATACTTGGGGTGGGTAGAAGGGATCAATTATTCGAGACACGGGAGTATGTAAGAAACTCCTTTCCTGTAGATTTCCTCCTCCTTTTTCCCCTGTAGACGTCAAATCCCCTCAGAGCATATGGGATGCCATCCAGTGCGACATGTCCTCACCGCCTCGCAACCCGACAGCGGTGCCTGACTCAATGATTTACACTTCTTTTCGGCTGCCATGTAGTTGGATAATGATAGGCTGTAAATTGGTGTTTCCCTGAGGTTCGCCTCCAGATCTGCGAACCATGCAAATGTCGCTGCAAATCCACCGTAGACTCTTTTGGCCTCCACCTGCTGTCCTGCCGCTACAGTGCCAGTCGCTTTCCACGCCATGTTGCTCTAAACGAGGCCATAAAACATAGCTTGGATGCTACAGGCTTCCCCTCTCAGCTCGAGCCAGCGGGGCTGGACTGTAAAAGCACAGACAGCATTCCGTGATGGTAAACCCCTTATCTGGGATGTCATATGCAATGGCACACTCTCTGGCAGCAACCTGGTGCAGTCTGCGACTAACCCAGATTCTGCTGCACTTCGGACCGAGGAGGATAAACTCTCCAAATATCGGTCGCTCTCTGATCCATAGCAGTGGAGATTTCTGGTGTCCTTGGCCCTAGGGTCTCTTCCATACTCAGAGTTAGCTACCCGCAGGTGTGAGTCTCCCTCACCATTCTCCGGGGAAACACCTTCTCTGTTCTGTCCACCGGGGCTGTGGGGCACCCAGCGAGTGAGCCCCTATTTGCTCATAATAGTGAGAGATGAAGGGAGCGAGATAGACAGAGGCAGTGAGAGATGGGTTCCTCTGTGTTCAGACCTGGTGTATATATTTATTTACCGCACCACATGTTAGTAGTTTAACAGTTGAAACAGCTATCACCTCATTAAAGATTTCTACTTTTGGATGACAGGATGGAGACTACAGTACCACCACCATCATCATCATCATTTTACGTCTGCTTTTCCATGCTTCCATGGATTGGATAGGTCCTTTACAGAATCTCTCCACTTCTTGCAATCTTTGACATCTCTACTGTGAGCTAGTTATCTCTCACCACTTCCGTCCAGGCCTTCCTTCCACTGGGATTTCTAGGCTCTTTTCACCCAACAATCATCATCCATGCACATCACTTGTCCATACCAGCAGAGTCTTCTCTCCTGCACATAACATCTGGTTCCTCTTATACTCAGTTTCTCTTTCTCAATTCATCCATGCTCTCTTCAGCCATCGCATATCCCTTGCAATCACTGCTCATGTTTCACTACTATGTAACATTGCACAAGCATGATACAGTCAATTCATAGGGAGAAACCTTTTATTGTCAACAGGGGTAGTAACTTTCTAATTTTTTTTCATCCTGTTCTTATTCTAGCTACTATGCTCCTGGAGCACCCACCTCCACTGCTAATTTGGTCACCTTGATAGCAGAAGCTATCAACCACTTCTATGGATTCCACGTGGGATTGAAAAGGTGTATATCACTGAAACTCTTATTTTCAACATCTATTACACCTCTTATGTAACCAAAAGTTACATTGTGTACATAGGATAGTTTCTACCTACTCCTTTTCTGCATATCGAGCAAGGCCATTTCCATGGTAGAATTTGGGCCTTGTCTTCTTTCTTACTAATTAACACTTTCGTTTTTGCTCAGCTTACTCTTAGCTCCTTTGATTCTAAGTTTTGTTTCCATAGTCGAAATTTGCTCTCTAGTTCTATAGATTCCAGATCATCAGCATACAGAAGTTCAAACTGCTGTTATGACCTGAAGGAATATAGTAAACAGAGGTGGGTTGAAAACCAAGCCCTGATGCACTCTTATCTGTACATTGAATTCCTCACTAATCTCATTTCCTACTCTCACTTTACTAACAGCTCCTCTGTACATGGCTTTCACCACTCTCACAAACCATTCTTCTACACCAAGTTTCCTTAAGGACCATCAGATGACACGTCATGGTACTCTGTCAAAGGCCTTCTCTAGGTCAAGAAATGCTAGATATAGAGGCTTACTCTTAGCTAGGAACTTCTCTTGTAGTTGCCTCACTAAGAAGAGGACATCTGTCGTACTCCACCCTGGCACAAAACCGAACTGCATCTCATCTAGTATAACTATTTTCCAAATCAGTTGTACTAGGAATCTTTCTGTCACTTCTAAACTTACTCCATTGGTTTTATACCTCTGTAGTTGCTCCTTTCTAGTGCATCACCCTTTCCCCTTGTAGCAATTAACAATTATGGTATGACGCTATCCTGAATTATCTGATTGACTAAGCAGGTGACTGTTCAGCTCCTCCTTCTCCACATACTTTCAATATCTCAGCAACTACTGACAGTCCAGCAGCTTTACCATTTTACATCTTAATTGCTTCTTTAACCTTATAACTGTCTATTTCCATAGCTGGTCCCTCTGTTGGGTCAGTTGGAAGTGGTCTCCCTTCCTCCAACTCGTTCTCCACCTTTTCATAGTAGCATTTCTAGGCCTCTTTCTTTTGAGCATCAATGATTCTAAGTGCATCAGCATCATTCCCCAAAACATCCTAACACTGCGTTGCTATGCCGAACACCCTTCGTTTTTGAACTTTGCATTATAAGACATTGGCAAACCACCTTCTTTACGTGCTATGTATACTTGTTGTCTAGATTCTCTCTTAGCTACCTGGTACTGGTCTCTGCAAACCCCATTTTTTCACACCCATCTCATCAGTAGTCTGTAGTAGGTTGTCACATAAGAACTTCCAATTGCCCTCTATGTCATATGTATTTAACTCGGCTCCCCACTCATCATATGCATCCCATAGAGCCTTTCTAAACTGAAATTTATCTGAAAAGTCCCTTAGTTTCCATACATTCCTCTAGATGTTTCTACATTCTTTACTGTCTTATGCTTATTTTAATGTTGCTAGTAACTAACATGTTGGGCAGTGCATTCTTCCCCGGGGAAGGTCTTAACATTTATGACCATCTATCTATACTGTTTTCTAACAAGTAAGAAGTCAATCTGGTTTGCATGTTCTCTAGGCTGGTGTGATCAGTTGGATGGCTGGTTTCCTGAAATTAGTGTTGCAAATGGTTAGTTCATTTGCATCACAGAATTCCAGGAGCCTCACTCCCCTCTTCCTTTCTTGAGCCATAACCATAGCTACTACGTATCCTGGTACTGTCCAACATGTTTAGTGAAGTCACCAGCTATGATGATGAGGTCCCTGCAGTTGCCTGTAAAAGTTCCTCATAGAAATGGTCCTTTTCTTCTTTACTCAGTCCTGCTTGTGGTGCATATGCAGAGATAATTGTCATAATTTTATTACCAATGACCATTCTGAGCTTGATAGTTATCACTAACTCTACCTCAATTATCCACTTCTCAGCAAAAACTCCTACTCCGACTACCCCAACATCATCTACCCAGAAGAGCTTGCATCCATGTTTGCCTGTGAGTAGTCTTGTTGACTACCCTTCCATCTCACCTCTTGAACAATTTATCCAGATCTATCTTTCAGTGTGTTCACATTGAGTGATAGCCTGGAAGTGTGTAACCTGATAGTGATGATTAGGTTCTCTAGTATTCCTTCTTTGTACCTGGGTGGGAATAAAGGTGTGATTGCTTGATGACAGTCAAGGGGGTTTTCGCACATAGCTAAAAGATTCACCTCACTACCATAAATAATTTTAATCCTGTATACGCAATTAGTGTGAATCTTATATGTTGCACTTTTCATACTTGGCAGGGTTAGAAATCATTATCATAACTGTATAGGGCTGAGTTGGCAGAATCAGAGCATTGAACAAAAAATGCTTTTTCAGCTCTTTATGTTCTGAGATCAACTTTGATTTTCATTCTTCCAGGATGGTTGATAAAATAAAACACTAGTCAAGTACTGGAAGATTTAATAGACTATTTCTTTACTATGCAAGTAAATTAACATATGGCTCTTATATAAATTATGTTAATTTAAATAGAAACCCTTTATTTCACAGAACCAAAGCTGGTTTTAGCCAGGTTGGTATCAAAAGGTTTAATGAGCTTCATTTATCTAAAAACCTTGAAAATGGTTAATCGACTTTCCTCTTCTCTCAATATTATTCACCTTCTGTCTACATTAGAAACCATCATTATTAATAAGCACCCAGTCCACTGTGAGGTGGTCATAGTCATGACAACGAAAAAGTACCCAGTCCAATTTCTTAGATGGTCATTTTGGTGCCATGATAAAAAGCATCCAGTTCAAGCTGTAAATATGGCTGGTATCAAGAAGGGCATCTTTCCAGCTGTAGAAACCAAGTCAAAAACAGTTTTGTATGAGCAAGACACAATCACCTGATTTGACTTGTCTCACAAACGGACAACTTGTCTAACCCATGCTAGCATGGAAAATAGATGCTAATAGTGTGTTTGAGTGGGATTTGAACTTGAATGCAGAGTACCAGAATAAATATTGCATAGCATTCTATTCAAAGTCCTAATGACTGCCAATTTGCCATCTATACACAATGCAGAGTTGCTTTAACTCTTAATGTCTTGTACCACATTAGCAAGACATTTTTGAAAAGTACAAAACAGCACTATGACTAGCATGGAAAATGGACATGAAATGATGATGATTATATTGCAAATTGAAGGCTCAGTCTTTAGGTTTACTTGTACAACATCCATATCATTAACCCTCACATCTATTTCTTAAAAAACAAAAACAAAAAAAAAAATAAATAAAACAAGGCATCAAAGCATAAAATACTATTTTGACTTATTTCTAATGAAAGCTATTTCACGTAATTAATAAAGAATTTTGAGGGATCTATTAAAATTGTCTTTGCCCATTTATTCCTGGAATGGTTGTGAGGAGGGAGGGACTCAAGTACTCCTTCCAGCAGGTTCTGTCTGAAGAAACAGTCTCCAATTGATCCGGCTGGATCTCCGAGCAAGACTGGCCTGTTCAAAAAATATATTGCAGCCTCCATTCAATCCTGCAAAAACTGGTGATGGGCCTGCAACCTGTCCAGTGAGGCATAGGATGAAAGCACAAAGAGTACATATCCCAAGACCCCAGACAGGGTCCAGAAGGGAGCAAACCATGATAAATTATTTAGTTACTAAAACTTATTTACTGGTTAGTCATTAGACAGCAGGCATGATGATTCTTACATGAAATTAGGTTGGAAGATTTTAATTTAAAACACTTTAAATGGTTTTGTTTTATAGAACCAAAGCTAGCTTTAGTCAGGTTGGATTCATAGGGGCTTAGGAAGTTTCATAATTTGGAATAAAACAAATTGAAAAAGAAAAAAAAAAGAGAAAACTTTATATATATATATATATATATATAATATATATTTTATTTTATATTTGTTAATACATTTTTTTTCTGAAAATGATATTAAAGCTATCTCTACAAAGACAGCTATGCATTCAAACTAGGGCCAAATTCATTCCCAATACCCCAAATTAAGAGATGGAGTGGGGTGAGACTACTGAACTACATTTTCAACTAGTTTTTTGTTATTATTTAACTCTTAACATCCTGTAACGATTTAACAGAACATATATTTAAGAACAGGTTATTTATAGTAACATTGCTAGTGGACAGATCATTGTGAAAACACACAGTATTAGAGTAAAGACAAATTTTTCAATAAAATACTTAATATGAATGTCTCACTAATGTGGTTCTTTGTGACTTGTTAATTCAAACATTTATACTATCTTTACTAGCAGACAGATTTTAATTTACTAAAAAAAATTTACAGACTAATTTTTAACATGATTCAGTTTTAGTGCTGCTTTGTACTTTTCAACAATATTTTGCTCATTCAGTACAGGGTGTTAAGAGTTAAAGGCTAACAACAACCTTTGCACAAAGATATTAAGAGAAGTTAGTAGAGAAAGCATCAGAGGGAGTTAATGAAATAATACAGAGACCTTTGTTATGTATCAAAGCATTTTTGTGGGGGTAGTGACAGTTGGAGATGCATCTTACAGAGAAAACCAGGGTTGTATTATTCACAAAGCTGAAGTTTAGAGGCTCATTAATCCTGTCAATTGCTTTTGTTGAGGTGGGATAAAAGACAGACAGAAAAGCCCAAAACACCCGAAAGCCTAGTTATGAATTAACATGGCCCATGAGAAACCCTGCATAATATTGGGGAAATAAAAAAAAAAATAAAAAAAAAAAAAATGCTGCTGATATGACAACAGGGATGTTTTTTTGTGGGGTGGGGGAGAAAAATATTATTGCTAATGTTAGATGTCTTCATTTTTTTTTCTCATACCACTCATTTTTCCACTTTCATATGTAATTTTTCTTTAATAAAAAAAAAAAAGAGAAAGATCTGAACAAAGAAGACTTGGTGTGTGTGTGTGTGTGTGTGTATACACGTGTGGGTATCTATATATGCATGTGTGTGTGTATTTATATGTGTATACGTTTATACCTCACTACGCAATGCTTCAAGTAAACTACCATTTCCTATATATATATATATATATATCATAATTATCACCATTTAATATCCACTTTTCCACACCACCATGGGTTAGGCTAGTTGTCCCATTGTGGGATAAATCAGATCAGATAACTGTCTTGCTCATGTGTGTGTATGTGTATATATATATATATATATGTTATTAATGGTGACTGCTTACTTCTATGTAACGAGTCACCATTTATAACATATTATATTGACTGTATACAGAATATGAGTCCTTAATTCAGGACAATGTTTAGTGTTTATCACATTCAACCATAAAAGCATTTACACACACACACACACACATCATTTAATGTCAATTTGTAAATGATTAGATTGGACAAATGAATGTGTGTGTGTGTGTATGTGAAACTATTGTAATCACTAATGGAGGGTCATTTTACCAATTATAACACACCCACTGGTTGCAGTCTAATTCTTTACTGACAAACTGATTAAGAAGTTAGCTAATAGTTAATAATAGTTTGTGTCTTCAAATTGCAAAAATGTTCCTCCAAAAATACAATACATTATATATGCATCATATATATAAACAATACATTATATATACATACATTCATATAGAGAGATTTTCTAACTATTATTACAGTGACGTTTCAGTGACTTACGAGTTCTTAAAAAAAACAAAAAAACAAAGAGAAAGTGAGAGACCAATATATAGTGGATTCCTTGCCAGTTTTGATGAATTTTCAGCTGTTCAAACAACTAAATTCCTACTTGTGAAGTTAATATGTACACAGCTGGATATCCACGTGAGACAACATGACATGTCAAAGAAGGACCTTTGAATAACAGAGAGAGAGAGTGAGAGAAAGAGAGAAGTGATAATCATTTTTTTATCAACCTCTGAAAGGATGAAAGATGAAGTTGATTTTAAAAGGTATTTTGAACTCCGATCACAGATATCCAGAACAAATACAACTAAGCAGTCTATCCAACACTAACACACTACGATTGTCTATTAACTTAAATGTGGGTGAGACATTATAAAAACAAAGAAGAGCAGTCGTCTGTCAGATCAGAACAAGGAAATAATATTTTCACCAGCCTTTTCCTTGTTGATACTATCTACCACTCCTGGCAATATATCAACAAAAAAAAAAAAAAAAAGAGAGAGATTGAGATCAGACCAAGGAAACAATATTTCCATTGGTGACTATCTACCAGTTGCAACTCCTGGTAAACAAAGGAAATGGGAGAACCGTCAGATTGGTTGAAAGAAACACCATATTCATTGGTCAAGTGCTGGCAAATTACAGACAGAAAGAAAAGACAACCGTCAAATCAAACCAAGGAAACAATATTTCCATTAGTCTTTCCGTTGTTGAATATATCTACCAGTTACAGCTCCTGGCAGTATATAAACAAAAAGTAAAAGAAGCAAATAGTTCCCCAACAATTAGTTGTAATGGAAACCCAATCCATATATATAGATTGAAACCCAACCCAAATATACCACCAACACAATCTCTTACTTTTCCATTCACTGCCTCATTCCACCAAAAAAAGGGGGATAATGGAACAAATGATATTTCCCTCCCAGTACATATATAAATCAACTTAGATTGCAGTTAGAAAGAGAGAGTGAGTTGCCCCCTCTCTAGAAAATTTCTGTATTTCCCGGCATTGAAGACACTCCAACATGGCAGATATAACTCCAATAAGAAAAAAAATATATAAAAAGTTTGGGCCTATGATTAACATAATCTTTTAGCCTTTAAAACAGTAAATTCTTCAGATGTTTTGAGGGGGATAAAAACAAAGACAAAAAACAGCAAAAAAAAAAAAAAAAATATCCATGTCTGTAAATAGAGTAATTCTTGCTTTGATATCTTTCTATCTGCCTTTATCTTCAATTTAATTCAGTCAACCCCAAATTTACATTTAATAAATATATAGTAGTGTAGCTTAAACTAAATCATATTTCTATTATTTGTTTTGCAAGTGTGTGTGTATATATGTATTTATACATGCAAGTGTGTGTGTGCAAGTGAGTGTGTATGTGTGTATATACATACATACATACACACACATACATACATACAATCGTTTGCAAAGAGTCAGGCGAATTTGAAAATAAGTTGCCACAATGCAGGCCAACTATACAATAATTGAATAAATTGGGTAAATAACTCCTGGAGATGGTAAAAAAAAAAAATGGACAGAGGCACCCGCGGGAATTAAACACAGATGGTTGCAATACCATTACAATTACGAATTATTCAACTATTTTATAGTTGGCATGTGTTGTGGCAGCTTTACAAAAGGCAAAGATATTTTCAAATATATATATATATATATGTTAGTATTAGGTTCACGCTTGAGAGTGTGGATTCCTGATGTATAAAGGTACTCAATCTGTTAATAGACTATAGGCATATCTATTTTATTATAAAAAAAACTTCTACAGGAAGTAAGAAATCATCGTAAGAAATCATCAGAAAGACTTTCCTGGTGATTCCTTACAAATGAAAGTTCTTGTCTTGTAGAAATCATTTCTATAATAGCGCGCACGCACACACACACACAATTTTAGTGTCAGCAATTTGTTCTCATCTCAGCTTTATTGAACAAAAACAAAAAAAAAATAAAAAATAAAAAATAAAAAAATTATTGTTTTAATTAAAAATAATAACAATAATAATAGTAGTAGTACAAACAGCACTACCATCATCAATGTTTTATATCCAAAACAGAACAATGATCCATTAGAAAATGGATAGGAAAAAAAAGAGACATTTTTTTCAATTTACTGAATCACTGATAGTTGCTAACCACTGCCAGAAATACTCCCCACCCCACCCAAAGACAATAGATGTTTCATATGGCAGCAAATGATGGTAATTATTTGGCATTTCAAGAACGCATTTGCATGGCCTGCAAAAGAAAAAAAAACACGGGAGTTTATATATTATTATAATCGTCGAGTTTATATATTATTATAATCATCATATATCTAACTTCTAATGAAATTTGGTTTGCTTTTCTTCAGACAAGCCAAGTTTCCATCTTCAAATGTCAAAATCAAAACAAATACTATTGTTTTGTGTTATGTCAATCACCCTTTAGCTGCTTGGATTTCACCCGCTACCACAGAACGTTTTAGCTTCTATATGACACCACCCCACTGGTTGGGTGGCTAGGCCAGAGTAATTAACAGTAGATGGAAAATGTACTTACCTTCTCCTTTGCCCACTTATTCATAAGAGGGTCATGGAGAGAGAGTCCTCAGAAACACTTCCCAGAGAGTCCTATCAGAAACAACCCTCTCTCTAAATGATTCAGCTGGATCTTCAAGCAAGACCAACTGAGCTTATGGCTATTATCCAACCATCTTGCTCATCGTCTATCTCAGGGTCTCTTACCGGTTGGCTTTGCCAGTAAAATCTGTCCTGTGGTTATAATGTCTCAGGAAAGAATCGCATGTCCATAGTACTGGAGCTGTGATCTCTCAATGCAGAAAAGTAGCAGCTCTACCTGGAGTGATTCCCTGATCTCTGAGCTACATACCATATTGAGTAACATTACTTCAAAGATCCTTGAGACTTATCCCATTTCAGCTACATGTATTTACTAAGTTGTAATATGGAGAAACAAAAAAAAAACACCATATGAATGCCATAAAATGTATCATTTTACGGCCTTGTTCCACGCTTGCATGGGTTGGACAGGTCCTTCACAATACAGCATCTCTCCACTTTTCGCGTTATTTTGTCATCTCATCTGTGAGATTTTAGTGATCTGAGATCAGCTCTCACCACTTCCAAGCAGGTGTTCCTCTATTGCAGCTTCCTTCCACTGAGATTTCTCGGCACTTCTTCACCCAACAATCATCATCCATACCAATATGAAGTATATGAAGACTAAAGTAGTTTGTGGAATTACCTTAACCATAGTTGAACCCATCTGAGCAGGTGAGTCTGTCACATGAACACCAGCATCCCGTAAAGCTTGGATCTTCTCATTAGCACCTCCCTTACCTCCAGCAATGATGGCTCCAGCATGACCCATACGTCGACCAGGTGGAGCAGTCAAGCCAGCAATAAAAGATACTACAGGTTTTGCATTGGGACCCTAAAAAAACAAATGAACAAATGTAACAAATACAGAGCCTGACTTTTGTGGGGTTTTTTTTAGAATAAGTATACCATTTCTCTGGATATAAAAGGTAACTACCAGAATTGACATCAGGAAGGAAGGACATGTGCTCCTAAAACACTGCCTGAAGAAATCCTGTCCAACCCATGCCAGCATTGAAAAACAGTTATTAAAATGATGATGATGATGATCATGTATTTGTAGTGGTTACTGCAATTGTAATAAAACATGTAGCCTTCAGTAATGACATTAACCTTGTTGCCCCCAGTAACAAAGGCAGCAATCTTGTTGCCCCCAGTAACAAAGGCAGCAATCTTGTTGCCTCCAGCAACAAAGGCAGCAATCTTGTTGCCCCCAGTAACAAAGGCAGCAATCTTGTTGCCTCCAGCAACAAAGGCAGCAATCTTGTTGCCCCCAGTAACAAAGGCAGCAATCTTGTTGCCTCCAGCAACAAAGGCAGCAATCTTGTTGCCCCCCAGCAACAAAGGCAGCAATCTTGTTGCCCCCCAGCAACAAAGGCGGCAATCTTGTTGATGATACCAATACTATTAAAAAAATAAAATAAAATTTACATGTCACACGCATGCAGGTTTAGATGGACTGCCTTATACAAGGTTGTATCTCAAAAGAGTTTTCTTGGTGTATTTTAATGATAGGAACCTTAATTATATCATAAAGCACGAGAAAATGGTCTTACTCAAGAACACAACATGCTGCCCAGTCCTGGAACTGAGCCCATGACCATATGATCCTAACCACTAACCACTAGGCCCAGTGCCTTCACACACTGGCTATAATAATTGTTTCTGCTTTTGGCACAAGGCCAGCAATTACCCCAGTGCATTACTGGTGCTTTATTTTATCGACCCTATAAGGATGAAAGGCAAAGTTAACCTTGGTGAGATTTGAGCTCAGAACGTAAAGGGTTATAACTGTGCTGCAAAGCATGGTGTCTGACGCTCTACCGATACTGCCAATCCACACTGGCTATAATATTAAAGCAGGACCATAGAACAAATTCAGCCAGAGTAACAATTCCTAGACTGGATGGCACAGTGTTCCTGAGCAAAACACTTCCTTTATGTTATTCTAGTCAATTAAGTTGAAAATGAGTACCACCAGCAGCACATAAAGGGAATTAACTCTACGATGGACTGGCATCATGTCCAGGTGGCAAGACTTACACACTCAGTTGTTTAAACACCTATAAAACTGAGATAAGCTCGGGCCTGATGAGCCGCTATACTTGAGACAGACTTTATTTAACAGAAGGATGCAAGGCAAAGTTGCTCTTGAAAGGATTGCAATAAAATTGGAATAAATACAAGACACCTTGTCTGATGCTCTAACAATTCTACCATTGCATTGCCTCACAACAAAAACAAATTAAGATTTAAAAAAAAAAGCAAAGAATACTTCCATCCTCCTTACAACATTGCTAGATAAAACAAGTTTCTCACCTTATTGTGCGCCTTCAAATAGTCAGCAGCATTTTCCTCAGCTTGGCCACCAATCTCACCAATGAGGACAATTCCTAAATTGAGAGAATATAAACACAAATGAATAAAGTACAGGAAGGGAAGACTTTATTTGTAGAGGGTGTACAGGGGTAACCGAGAGGAAGATAGCTAGTGATGTAAGCCTATTCCAATCACAGGAAGGACCCATAGAAGTGGTTGATGGCTTCTGCTATCTAGGAAATGTAATTAGCAATGGAGAGTGGGTGGTGCTCAGAGTATAATAGCTAGAATAAGAATAGGATGGAAAAAGTTCAGAGAGCTACTCTCACTGTTGACCACAAAAGGTTTCTCTCTACATACAAAAAGAGAACTGTATGACGCATGTGTATGAAGTGTGATGCAGCATGGTAGTGAAACATGGGCTGTGAATGCAGAGGACATGTGTAGACTGGAGAGAAATGAAGGAACCAAGCTTCGTTGGATGTGTAATGTAAGTGTGAGAGAAAGGCAGAGCTTGGACAAGTTGAAGGGGATGAGCAGGAGAGAAGACAGTGTTGGTTTGGACATGTGATGCACATGGACAATGATTGTTGGGTGAAGAAGTGGAACCCACCAAGTTTAAAATGCCCAAAATTTGAAAATGGCCATTTCTTCTAAAGAAGGAGAGACTAAGAGATAGAGAGGAAATGAGAAAGAGATATAGAGGTAGAGGTAGAATCGACCCCAGTACTGGACTGGTACTTTTTCTTATCGACCTTGAAAGGCAAAATGGATTTCGCCAGGTTTTGAATCCAGAGCACCAAAAGCCTGAACAAATACTGTGGAAGTAGAGTAATATAGCAATATATATGTGCATGTGAGTATAATCGTATTTGTATGTGATGTATATTGAATGGATGATAGTCACATTCCAAAACAAATCTTGCTTGGTGAATTAGCAAGTGGCAAGAGAAGCAGAGGCTGCCCACATAAGCGCTGAAAATACTATTAAAGATCTGAACACATTCGGCTTCAACTTTACGACCTAATTGCAGAACCTGCAGTGCTAGGAAGAAGCAAAGAATGGCTGCACTCATTCAGAAGCACAACTTTCCCAGCAAACAGAAAGGCACTGAAGATGATGTCACAAGAGTCTCTATTGTCAATGACAGGGATGAAATAGATATATAACATTGATGTTGTATGTCCAATAATAGTAAGGTCAGACTTTTAGAAATCTAGTCATGGTAATCTCCTCTCTCCTCAACACGTTTGTCCAAGGAAAAAGGCATACATTGATACGGCATGGCACTAGTGCCACAGCAGGCACTTTTAAACTTTTAAGAAAATTCAGCTTTGCATTTTCATTTTTTTATTTTTAACACACATTTTCATGTGAGGAGGAAAGGAATCAATCAACAAGACCTTATTTGCTTGATGAGTGAGGTGGAACTTGTCAAATCAGACCAAGGAAACAATGTTTCCATTTGTCTTTCCATTGTCGATACTATCTAACAGTTGCAACTCCTGGCAGAAAGAACAACATGAAATAAAGTGTCTTGCTCAAAGTCATAATCCATTGCCTGGTCTGTGAATCGAACTCACAACCTCATGATTATGAATACAATTCTCTAACCACTAAGCCACATGCCTTCACGTGAAGTAGACGCCTTCTATCTGACATGTGAAGTTGAAACCTATCTGACATTCTATTGACCTACCGCTTTGCTGTCTACTACTCTCATGGTTTGAATATTAAATTTTTACCTTTTGTGTTAGGGTCCTCAATGAAGACTTCCAAACAATCAATAAAATCTGTTCCGTTAAAAGGATCTCCGCCAATACCAACACACAGTGTCTGTCCAAGGCCTACAGCAGTTGTCTGGTGTACAGCTTCATATGTTAATGTACCAGAACGCGAAACAATTCCTTGATAATAATAATAATAATAATAATAATAGTTATGTTTGTTAAAAAGATACATTAAACGTTAGCTAATATAGTTAATATGAAGCATTGTGAGATATGTAATAAATGATTTGTCAGGACTTAGAAATCTTATACAATGTAGTAGAAATATATAAAGGGCAACAACTGCTTCCCCCTAAAACGACCTCTACCACCACCAATAACAACTGCCTCTCCACCAATCAACTAACATTAACCTCTCCCCTCTCCAACAATAGCCTCCACCATCACCAAACAACACCCCCAACCAGCATTAACCCCCTTTCCTCAACCATCACTTGACATAATATATGTTACATAGTGTTATATCACAATGAATATCTATGTCAACATGAGAGACTGCCTTACTATGTTACAACATTTCTGATATAAGAAACAAGTTATATAAACATGCAACTCAATACATTCTTTGCCTGCAACAATGCAAGAACAATGTGCTGTTGTTTAAATATTAAGTTTTGCATGAACCCGGAACTTCTGATGGAGTCGTAGGGGATACACTATAATGACATACTGTGGGTCATGGGGCATTTAAAACCTGGCAGAGCCTATCCCCTCTCCAAGTCAGAACACATCTTTCTTCCAAAGAAAGGGGAAGAGAGTGATAGAGAGGAAGTGAGAAAGAGATATAGAGGAAGAATCACTCATTACTGGACTGATACTTTTTTTTAAAATCGGGCTCGAAAGAATGAATAGTAAAGTTGGCCTTCATGGATTTCAAACAGAGAGCAGAGAGCCGGAAGGAATACAGTAAAACATCCTATCAGACATTCTAATGACTGCTAATTCATTGCCTTTCAAATCTGAAAGTACTAGTATTTAAATGTGTTCAGTTGCTGTATGTATCTGATTTAGAAACGGCACACAGTATCCTTGTGTGATGTAATTACCATGATTTTAAGACAGCTTTCCATGCTGGCATGGTTAGGTGAGTCTTCAAAGTCTGAGAACCATATTTTGCTCATATATACCATATTTTGATATGATTTCTATGGCTGGAAACTCTTCTTAATGCCAACCACTTTGCAGAGTTTAATGGGTTTATTTGATTATGGAACCAGCACTACTACATTACAGAGTAGTACAGGATACATTTTATGGTGGAACCATGGCTGGATGCCCTTCCTAATGCCAACCATTTTACAGAGTGTACTGGATGCATTTTAAGGTGGAACTACTACTACCACTTTACAGAGTGTATGGAGGTACATTTTATCATAGCGCCAGTACTAACACTTTACTGAGTATACTGAGTTCATTTTGTTGCGGAACCCAGAAGAGCTTCCAGTTGTAAAACATTACCTCAAAAAGGACCCCATAACAAGTATGAAACTTGTTATGGGGGCCCTCTATATTAAGGAAATCATCAATAAAATGCTAGTTGTATTATTCACAGGAAAAGATTTGGACACCGTCAAAGGATCCCACAAAGCATTGAAAATCATTACATTACTAAAGACTAAACATTTTCTTTAACCATTTAGTAATTACATTACTCTATATTTACTATTGTATTTTCACAGTAAAGGCTTTATCTCATAATTATTTCACATAAAATCGAATCTATGAGATTGATATTTATTTTGAGAAAAATACCTTAATGTCAGTATGAGTGGCTAGGACAGCCAGTTTGAACAGAAAGACATGAGAATTCTGGCTGGATTTGGCTGGTTTAAATGCTAAAGGGTTAAATGTACAAGTTAAATTAATATTTTCATAAAACTAAAGGATTCTCAGCGTGGGGGTAGCTGTGAACAGCTGATTGCTATGCGCATAGAAATCAGCTACCCCCGCGCTGAGATTCCTACAGTTTTATGAAAATTCATATACACTCATTGCTTCTAACCTTTTCAATTAATGTTTAAATTATTATTATCTTAATATATTAACACTTTTGATATCAACCCACTTGAAAATGTTCTTGGTTCTACGATTCAAAATCAGTCATTTTTAAGTGTTTATATTTATCTAAACACCTTCCATCACAATTTTATGTAAAAATATTTTTTTAAGTTATGTTCCAAACACTGGCATAATAATGACAAAGTTAATTATATTACTAAATCCCTCCAAACTCTGGATATTTTAAAAGTTATTTGAAAATTATAGTTAGTGTCTTTCATTAGCAGTATTGTAAGAAAAGGCTCAAGTATGATGTACTTACCAATATTACCAGGCTGGTGTATATGTCCAGGCATAATACCAATTTTGCATTCTCCAGGCTTTAAAAACAAGAGATGATAATGATTTCTACTATAGGAACAAGGCCAACAATTTGGGGAGAGGGGAAAGTCAATTAAATTGACCTCAGTGCATTACAGGTACTTTATATGATCAACCTCATAAGGAAGGATGAAAGGCAAAGCTAACCTTGGCAGGATTTGAAATCTGAACTTAAAGGGCCGTAACTCAATGCCACAAAGCATGTTGTCTGATGCTCTATCGACTCTGCCAATCCAAATAATTTCTAGTATAGATACAGGGCCAGAGATTTGGTGAAAGGATAGTAGTTGATTACATCTATCTCAGAACATCGCTGGTACTTTGATTTATTCAACTCAGACAGATGAATGACAAAGCTAACATCAGCGTGATTTGGACCCAGAATGTAAAGATCCAGTTGAAATACAAGGTATTTTGTCTGACACTCTTACAAGTCTGCCAATGCAATAATAATTTCTTGCACTGACACAAGGATACATAATTATAAAAAATAACATCAAATGTAACAACCATTGCGTTAACATTTGTTTATTCATGCTACTATGGGTTGACTAGGTCTACCAAACATCATCATCATCTTTTAACATCTGTTTTCTCTGCTAGAAAGAGTTGGAATGTTGTCACAGATTAGTCAGTATTCAAGCAAATCCATGGCCTCCACCAGATGGGCTGGCAACCTGCTTACATGTGTTCTTTGTTTCCCATATTATACAAATTGCCCCGATGGACTGCAATATGATCCAGCATTTACTGAGTGCATTTTATCATAGCACCAATACTAGGGAAGTTGTTATGTCTCTGACACAGCTGAAGAGTCCCCCTGAACTCTTGGTTTGGCAGGTTTTCTATGGCTGGATGCCAACCATCTTTACAGAGTGTACTAGGTGCTTTTGTTGTGTAAATCACCAACAATTGAGAGTTGTCATGTCTTTGACATAGCAGAAAAGTCCTCCCAATCCCTTGTGTGGCAAGTTTTCTATGGCTCGTACCCTTGCTATCATGGTTTATTTTACAGAGTGTACCGAGTGCATTTATCATATAAATCACCAATACTAAGGAGGCTGTCATGTCTATGCCACAACTGAAGAGTCCTAACCCTTTGTTTAGCAAGTTTTTATAATTCAAGTTACCACCATCTTTCATCAACTGTATGAGGAGGTCTAAAAGCATTCTTAGATATAACCACATTAATTCTTCCATGAGAGTCTTCTAACACATCTTTACTTTCAGCATTTAACTGCACTAGCATTTATCATGTAAACCTCCAATACTACTTACCTTTATAATTCCAGGACAGTTTGGTCCAATTAACCTGGTCTTGCTCTGCCGGACTAGCTTGTGTTTCACCTTTACCATGTCCTGCTGTGGAATTCCTTCAGTAATACATACAATGAGAGGAATTTCTGCATCGATAGCTTCAATAATAGCTTTAGCTGCCGCTGGGGGCGGTACAAATATCACAGTAGCAGTGGCTCCCGTCTTGTTTACGGCCTGCAATACACAATCATGACATTATATTTTTAATATTTATTGGATTGACAGAATCGTTAGAGCATTGGACAACATGCTTTGTGGCATGTAGTTACAGTCTTTTACTTTCTTAGTTCAAATCCTGCAAAGTTAGCTTTGCCTTTCATCCTTACAGGGTCGATAAAATAAAGTACCAGTAATGCACTGGAGTCAATTTAGTCGATTTTCCCTTTCCTTTCAAATTGCTGGTCTTGAACCAAAAGTAGAAACAAATATTTTTCAATATTTAAATTCCACAAATGTGGTGCTCCACCTTGGCCACAGTGTAATGACTGAAACCAGCAAAAGAATATAAGGAAAAAAACCAAACTGCTGTCAGAAATGAAATGAAGTTTTCAGTTCACACCTAAATTGGTTTAATTGGCCTGTTATGGGATTTCATCTCAGAGGGTTTCTTGGGTGTTTTAATTATCATGGAAAACATGAAGTGAAGCATCTTGCTCAAGAACACAACATGCTGCCCAGTCCAAGAATTGAACCCATGACCTTATGATCACGAGTCCATCACTCTAAACACTTGGCCACAACCTGGTAAGCTAAGGGAAGTATTTCTTTTTTTTTTTGTCTTGTATGGTAGATAATAGTATATGGGCTGAAAGATTTTTTTGCTGCTCAGCTCTCCTAAGAGTTTCTTACAACCACAGGTTCCATATTTCTACTTTTCTATCACCATCATCATTGAGGGTTTTACATTTACTTTTCCATGCTGGCATGAGTTGGATGGGATGTTTTAAGGAAGCTTTACAGCCAGATAACTTTCTTGATGCCAACCCAGTTAGTGACATGCAGGTATACAGTGAAGCTATTCTAAAACCAGGGATCATCCTCATGTTCCCTTAACTGATGCAGGCAATCATTGGGGTGCCACTTTAGATGCTTTGGTGGTCAGTCATCACTACTGATCTCTATTTTCCATCATGCGTAGAAAGGTATCGGTGTTGTGACCAGTCCAGTCTTTGATGTTGTGGGACCAGGACACACAGCAAATAAATAAACAAATAGAATAAATTAAAGATTGAGTTTAGTTGGTTAGACTTACCTCTTTGACTGAAGCAAATACAGGTAAACCTAGATGTGTGGTACCAGCTTTGGCAGGTGACACACCTCCCACCATTTGTGTTCCATAAGCAATACATTGTTCACTGTGGAACGTGCCCTGTAAGAAAGGGAGTACAATTAACGAATTAGCCCAAAGTTCCGGGCCTAGACTTACACATGTTAAAGCCCTAAGCTATATGAAATGGGAGGCCTTTCTCTAAAAAACATTTGGGTAAAAAAAGTTTTGAATAATTATACATGATTATTATTTTTTAATATCAATGTTAATGATAAAGAACAGAGTGTGTGTGTGTGTGCGTGCGTGCGTGTGACGATGGTCACCACCTTAACAATTCATAGCGAAAGGCCTTCAAATGTTTTTCATAAATATTCTGTATATTATTCAATATAGAATATGTACATTTATATCGCTATGTAGGAACTCCAATACAATTTATATATATATATATATATATTATATATAATTTTTGATGATTTAGTGTTGAAGAATAAAAACTAATGATAAAATAAAAAAATAATCTTTTTAAATGAGCCCCCACCCCCACCCCGAAGGGAGTGTGACTCCCAACTTTAGCTTATAGGTAAAGTCCAGCACCGAATAATTCAACAAACATGTTTCAAGAAGATAAATAATTAAATTCACATTGAAAAAAATATATATATATATTACTGAACTGGTAGTCTAATACCACATCCTCTCAGTAAATATTTTGCATCTACTTGATAAAATACACCTAGTACACTCTGTAAAGTGGTTGGCGAATGAACAAAGACAATGTAGAGTAGTGAGCAGTCTTTAGTCTTCTGGGACACACCAACATATTTAATGTTGGGGTCATAAACAGTCTTGTGCTGGTGCTATGATAAAATGTACCTAGTACATTCCAAAGTGACTGGTAAACAAATAGATAAATCATAGGGCAGAAAGGCATGTTTAGTTTTACCAGAGACTAGACAGCCTCTTTTGTGTTGGTGCTATAGTAAAATGCACCCAGTGCACTCTGTAAAAATGGCTGGTGAACACATGGAGACAATGTACCGTAGAAAGGACTTTTTAATTTTGCTGAGGAAATGACAAACTTTCTTGTGCTAGTATCAAGATAAAATGTACCCAGTACACTCTGTAAAGTGGTTGGCAAATGAATGGAGACAACATAGGGTTAAGTCCTCTCTACTCTACATTTAGTCTTGATAAGGCCATGATAAAATGCATCTAACACACTTTGTAAAGTGGTTTGAAAGAAAACAGAGAAATGGGGGTGGCTTTTTGACAAGAATTAAAAAAACAAGGTATATTACCTGCTTGCCAGTTAAACCTTGACAGATTAATTTAGTGTCTTTACCAATCATTAAATGGCCACGACTACTGGTGTAGTTTGTCCGGACTGAACTGAAACACTGCGTGATCCCAACATTTTTGGGAACTGAAATAAAGAGAAAATGTCTAGGATTAGATTTTCAACACAAATGATGATGGGTATGATGATAACACTTAAGATAATAAACATTGGGTGGATCAAAAAATATTGAGACAAAGTGTTTAGGATATATGAAATTCATAGATAAAGATGAAAACTCAAACATGAGGAACAGCTGTTAAAACAATGGAATGCCGTCAATGACAACAGCATGGAAGTCGGGTAAAAATACCCAAAAGGATAGAAAATAGTAGCCAGTGGTCGCTATTGAGGGACAGAAAGTTGTGAGGTGGGTGAAGGGTAGCTAAAACATAGATGATTGAGAGAAGAGTTTGTTGGCACATAGGTGTGATAAGTCAAGAAGAAAAGAAAACAAGTGGAGATTAAAGTTACAAACCTGACAAGACAAAATTACATAAATTCAGTGGAGTCTAGCAAGACACTTATTTCACATTCCACCAATCTCAACTGGAGCCATGACAAACTACTACTGCTGGGCTTCCTGTGCCAACTCCTGTTTAAGAAAGATGGCAGAGGTGTGAAAGACGAGTCTCTGGCACCTCGAAACCAGACAGCTGTGGGCAAATGGCACCCATCAGCCTTGGAAGGCAACCTACCTAGGTGAAGGAAAGCTGATTCCAAAGCTAACCAGCTTCACAAGTGAGACAGACTCCTCAGCCTTGGTTGGCAATTGCTTAGAAGGACACACCAAAGTAAATCCTATGACCTGAGGACCTTGCTATCACTGTCCCTTCTTGCCTGGCTATGATAGACGAACCCCTGATGTAAAGGGTAGAGCCAGTTATGTGCACACTGCACCCCACCTTAAAACCCCACCATGCAGGAATGAAGGTTGTCGCACCTTGTTAGGTACTTGTGATGGTGCCAAGATAAAACATCCAGTCCATCCTGTACGGTGGTAGAGTTGGTGCTTTGATAAAAAGCACTCGGTCTACCCTGTAAGGTAGGTGCAAAAAAAAAAAAAAAAAAAAAAAAAGGTCCCAGTCCATGCTATAAATTGGTTAGCATTAGGAAATGTATCCTGCTATAGAAACCAAGCCAAAAATGGAACATATGAAGAGGGGGTGGTCACCTAACCTATCTGACCTCAGAATGTGACAACCCGTCTAACAAGGAAAATAAATGTTCAACAATGATGATCGTTTTTCAAAATGGTGCCCCAGCATGGCCACAGTTTAATAACTGAAACCAGTAAAAGGACAAACAAGAACAAAAGAATAATTAGTATGGTGCTAGTTTTTTCAGAACGATATGCTGTCAGATAGTTGAAAGTTTACTAAAGTCCCTCTCATGAAAATAATTTTATCACAAGAGTCTAAATAGCTCAACAGATTTCTTCCATATTAACCTATATTTTCCCCTCCTTTTGTGTCACACTGAAGGATTTAGAGGGTTCATAGGGTAATTGATAACACACAAAGATAGTAGTAGTAGTAATCTTATAAAATTCACAAACATATACATTTATACATATACACACACAAACACACATATATATATATACACACAAATATATATATATATACACACACATGAATATATATACAAAGACAGATTATATACATCAGTATTGCAGACACCTGTGTTCACAGTCAAGAAGCTGAAACCATCAACTCAAACACAAGAAACAATAAAACACACACCTATATAGAGTGAAACACTAAACTCTACGTTAGTCTAACCTATTTCTGAGTGTACTCTCTTATCAGATTACAGACAGTTATCCACTAGTGTTACAGACTTATGGACTTATTATCTCATGTAGTGAGTGAAGGGGGAAGGGTCGGCAAACTTCTTTGGCAACGAGCCTGGATTGGAAAATGATTTTATGTCTTGTAGGTCAAGGTGAATAAAAAAGAATGAATCAAGGCTATAAGAAACTGCTAGTTTTTTTAAAATTACTATTACTTTAGCATTTATATTACTCTCTATATACTATATTTTCATAGTAAAGGCTTTACCTTACATAATTATCTCATATCGAATCTATGAGATTGATATTTATTATGAGAACAATACCTTAACATCAGTATGAGAGGCCAGTTACAGCCAGTTTGAGCAGAAAGAGGTGAGAAAATTCTGGTCAGATAGTCAGTTTAAATGCTAAAGGGTTGATGTTATTCCTTATATGTGCCAAATTCCCCCAGGTTAGCTTTGCCTTTCATCTTTATGGGTTTGATAAAATAAAGTATCAGTAATGCACTGAAGGCAATTTCTTTTAATCGACTTTCCTTTTCCTTTCAAATGGCTGGCCTTGTGCCAAAAGTAGAAACAATTATAGTTGTTAAGAAATCCCCCCCAGTGGAAAAGAATTTCAGAGAATAAGACTGAGGAAGACCTGGGTGAAAGTGGTGAGAGCTGATCTTAAACTGTTGAAGCTCACAGAGGAGATGATAAAAAAAACTCAAGTGAAAGGATGCTGTGCTGAAAAACACCCATCCAACCCATGCATGCATGGAAAGGTGAATGTCAAATTATGATGATGATAAAATAAATGTAGAGTTGCTACTTTTTGTAACTGAGAAATCACATTTCCGAAACTACGAGCATGGAGCCAGAATGTCTCAGGAAAGAATCGCTGGACAGATTTTATGGGTAAAATTAACTGGCAGGAGACCCAGAACAAGATGGTTGGATAACATTTACGAACTTGGCTGGTCTTGCTTGGGGTGCCAGCCAGATTAACTGGAGAGTTGGTTCTGACAGAACTCGCTGTAAGGCATGCTTGAGTATCTGCCCCCACGACCCTCCCAGGAATAGGTGGGCAAAGACGAAGCTAAAACGTAAAGAATAACCAAAAGAGTGAGCTTTCATGGACCAGGTGATGCATTGTCTTTGAGCAAGACATTTTATTTCATGTAGAATCAACTGGAAAATTGTTGCAAAGCTGTATCAGCCTTTGCTTCTCTCTTGGACAACATTGGTGCATTGGAGAAGGGAGCCTAGCATGCAGAGGTGACTTTTAGTCTTCCACATAACACCTTGCCCAAACATGCATTTTGAAGAATAACTTTATCGATATAAATCCCAGTCAGTCATAACTGAAGAAGGCCTGAATGTGTGTGTATATGTATAATATGCAATTCAAAGGGCCAGCCTTGTCACACAACCTTCTTGAGAATTACATTAATGGTACACATGTTTCTGGAATGCTGTCACTTACAATGTAATACAAGATTAACTGCACCTGTAATTCAAAAGGCCAGCCTTGTTATACCACACTGCGTCACACTCAACCTTCTTGAGAATTATGTTAATGGTATACATGTCTGTGAACTGATCAACCACTTACATGTTAAATTTTCCAAACAGGCCATACTATTGATTGAACAACTGAAAAACATGTAGTCGAAATTCATGGAGGTCCATTAAGATTTAATCAACAACATCATCTCCAGACTGAAAACAAAATATGTGACCTTGTTTCTATATTAGAAATCACTATTTCTACTTATTGTTCTATTATCAGAACTGAAGCTATCATAAGTAGATAAAATAAAAAGAAGTAATGACTGTCTGTTTCAGAAGGCATTGTCAGCAATAACTGTCATGAGTCCAAAAGGAAACATGGAAAAATGACTAAAATGATTATATATAAATGGGAAATGGAACAACAGAGAATAAGAGAAGAGAGAGAGAAGAAAATTCATGTAGATACTTGTCAGTCATCTTGAGAAAATGATATATCATCATTATTTTACTTCCATTTTCCCAGCCTTGCATGGGTCTTCTCCAGTACAAGGGCCGGACTTTCTGCTTTTCCATATAAAGCGTGAAACTAATAAGAGTTTTTGTAGCTCTGTTTTGTCATTTCCTTGAACTATATATATATATATAGTTTTTGATGATTTAGTGTTGAATAAAAATTAATGATAAAATAAAAAAATATCTTTCAAAAATTGAGGGCCCAAACAGTGTGTGACTAAGCTATAACTTATAGGCAAGTCCAAGATTGTCCACTTGTGTTCCTTAATCATCATATCTGTGAGCTTCAGTGATTTGCAATCACCTCTTATCTTTGCCCTGGTCTTCCTTTACTTCAGTTTTCTACCACTTGGGATTTCTTGTCATTTCACCCAGTGATTCCTCTTATACCCAGTTTTTCTCTCAGTTCATCCCTGTTTTGCTATTCATGTACATTAACATCGCAGCACCATCAAAGCCTTCTTGCCTCATTTCTCCTCAGCCTTGACATATATATCCTCAACAGTTTCAAAAGATGTCTAACTAACAACTACACATGTTATCCTCCGTTTTCTCTCCGAAACATCCTCTCTTCTGTCCGTATTTATCTTCCAAAATGTTAAGACTTCCAACTTCTTATAAATATTATTGTTTCTACCTTTGGCACAAGGCCAGCAATTATCCCAGTGTATTACTGGTACTTTATTTTATCGACCCGTAAGGATGAAAGGCAAAGTTAACCTCGGCAGGATTTGAACTCAGAATGGCAAGGGCGGTAACTATGCGTCAAAGCATGGCCTCCGACCATCTACCGATACTGCCAATCGACCGCCCTTATAAATATTATACTAATATATCCACTACCCCTACCCTATCCCCCCACTCCCACCAACACCACCCTCTCTATAAAGTTAGTACCACAACATCCAGTCCAAATAAATGAGATAAATGAGATTGCGATCGTGTAGGTGTCACGAGAAAAAAAACACAGTCCACGCTGTAATGTTGTCGTGTAGGTAACACGGTAAAAAGTTCCCAGTTCCACACTGTAAATGTGGTTGGTGTTAGGAAGGGCATCCAGCCGTAGAAAACCTGCCAGATAGTCCTATATGAGCGAGACACGGCCACCCGACCAAACCTTTCCTCAAGTGGGACAACTCCCGTCTAACCCATGCTAGCGTGGAAAGTGGACGTTAAACGAAGATGGGATGATGATCATTATTGTATTGTGTTGTGTTTTCTGGTTGTACTTGGAACAATTAATTCAATTGACATACACACACATATACAAACATAGCATACATATATATCATAGTATACATATTCCTATACATATATAACGAAGGGCAAATGCCCAATATATTGACTATGTAACTGCTTCCTCCAAGCATGAAACTAATACACTTCATGTGTTTGTCTCTTTCACACACACACATTATGGTCTCACCTCATACTGTAAACCAGACAACACATTCAATACAGTCGTTTTCTTTTTTTATCCGTCTTCTCTTAACTGTTCTCCCGAGTAAAGCTGGGTTCCTCAGCTTGTATATCTATATAGGAATGTGTGTGTGTATATATCCATGTATATGTGAGTGTGTTTTAAAATGAAAGCAGTATATATACTTCAAAATGAAAGCAGTATATATATATATATATGGTGGCTGCCAACTCGTTTTCGAGTACGGCCACTACTTTATATCCATGTAGGAGAACCCCTACCGATGGGCTGAACGAGTGACTTTTTAGTCCAGCCAGCGACTTGAAAACTCTGGCACAAACTTGTGACAATTATTGACACAGTGCTGGGCCTTTGGTACCATGTGACGACAAGTGCAGAGAGATCTCCAGATATAAAGCAATGCCTGTGCCGTGAAGCTTTTATAGTGAGCAAAGGCACTGCACAAAGCCAGTCCCACTCTCTTAACCAAGATGATATTTACCAAAAAGAAGAACAAGTCAACATCATTGGATATCATCAGGGTTGCAGGTGTGATATCAGAGTTTTCCTTCTCCTAGAATTCTGCCTTGACAAAGGCTAAGGGGTCATCTATCCCAGTACAACCTGTCTCATGGTCGGGACGTTGGCGACTAAACTGGCAACCCCACCAAGGTTTCTTGGTGAGGAGGGTGACTTTGGACATCCTGCAGGACTAAAAACAAAACCTGTCGAAGGGAAAAGGAGCTCTTAAGAGTCAATGGCCATCCATATATATATATATATATACATACATATATGTATATCACTGACTACCTGGATTTGCTCTATTGCCCTACTTTCCACATATATACCACAGATTACTTGAAAGTGGGATAACATACAGCTGCTTCGCAGGGTGTTTGAATAAATGTTTTACAGTTTTTAGTTCATGCATCAATAAGTTCTTGGGTTCACCTAACCCGACAACCCGTCTAACCCATGCTAGCATGGAAAATGGAAGTTAAATGATGACGAGGTATCATATACAGTTGAAATCAATTTCCTCATCATCAGTATCAGTAGAGAGTCTGGCACCAAGCTTTGCAGCTAAGAGTTACAGCCCTTTATAGTCTGAGTTCAAATCCCGCCGAGGTTAACCTTGCCTTTCATCCTTACGGGGTCGATAAAATAAAGTACCATTAATGTACTACTCAAAATGCCGGCCTTGTGCCAAAAGTAGAAACAATTATTTTAAGTGGCTGCTAAATTGGCAACATGTAGCAGAGAGAGAGAGAGAGAGTGAGAAAGAGAGAGAGAGAGAGAGAAAGAGAAAGAGAGAGAGAGGGGGGGGGACGATAAATGAATTAATAGATAGAAACATAGATAAATACATATGTAAATATATAACCATTCCTCAAATGGTTTATGGAAACCTAGGCAAATTGCATTTAGATGATGAAATTATGGCTACCAAAATAAATAGGATACGGCACTATAGAAGTGGTTGTGAATAAGCATGAAATAAATAGTTATGCGCACACACACACACACTGTATATATATATAAATTTGAAAAAGTGTTCTGTGTGGCTAAAATCATATGAAATGAATTTAAAAAAAAAAAAAAAAAAAAGCTGGGAGAAGATAATGGAAAATGGTTGAAATGCAGGATAGTCCCTTCTCATTAGTCGATCACTGGAGGTCTTCATGGTTTCAGCTTCAGTGCTTTATTTTTTAACTAATAGCGGCAGTGCACATAGGGGACAGTAACAAATGGACACAAGATAGGACGATTGGTCTTACAACTATTTACAAATAAGATAAAATCTCTCTCTCTCATATATATATATATAAAATAATTAAGTCAAATATTTAAAATTTGGCTTCGTTTATTAAAGATGTACTGCTATATATATTTCGGTGACAGCCATCATTGGCTGTGACCTCTCCAGGCAGTCCGAATTGGTGTGGTAGAGACAGGTACACATGTTGTTGAAGTGTTTTACTCCGTATAGATGCCAACCCCCACACACAAATTCTTCTGAACACAGCAGCAGCAAACCAAAGCTGACCCCCTTAACATCACTACCAACACAATGGAGGAGGTCAGCTGTACTTAACAAAAACAACCACAACAGATTGTCTTGCCTCAGAAAAATTTCTATAGACTTTTGACTGAGGAATGTTCTCACAACTGACCAATGGGAGGAGAGAGTGTCCAATGACGCCGAAATTCGTTTATTCGAATTCATATGATTCCAGTTCCTCAGAGAAATAACCTAACCAGGAGCTGGACATATCGGAGTATTGACGGAGTAAAACACTTCAACAACAACATGTGTACCTGTCTCTACCGCACCAATTCGGACTGCCTGAAGAGGTCACAGCCAATGATGGCTGTCACCGAAATATATAGAGCAGTACATCTTTAATAAACGAAGTCAAATTTTAAATATTTGACTTAATTATTTTACATTATTCCAGAGTAACCAAACCAACCTGCATACTTCGTCGAGTGCTCCAATCTGCATGTCGGTAAACAACCAACATATACTCAAAATTTATATATATATATATATAAACATCGTGTGAAGCTTTAACATTCGAACTTACAAAATGATGAAGAAATATATTTTTAGATGTAGGATGTTTAGGCACAGAAAATAACTGCAATTACAGTTGTTTTTAGAATTGGTATAGCTGTATAAGTTACCATAAGAATGTTTAATTTTGCTAAGAGACTATCAAAATCTTCGTCAACCTCTCGTCTGTCAATGCTTCTCTTTAAACTGGTGACAACACAAAAATCACCCACCACTAACCGTGTTTTCCCTATTAAATGACAGGTCTTGTATTATTTTTCCTTTAAAAAAAAAGGGGGGTGGGACACAAGGGCTTATTTTCGGGTTTGGGATTTATTTTTATACAAAAAAATAACAGCACAAGAGTTTTGATGAAAGTATCATTATACTGATGTCAAATTATATTATATACTTAAAAACAATATCATTGAAATAGTTTATATTAGTAATCAGCAAGACTCTGGAAATTTGCGTTTAAAATTTTTTTTTATATCAATTTTTCTCGCAAAAATGCGCTAGGGTTTATTTTCAAGGTGAGACATATTGGACAGCAACATAAAGATTATTCAAGAGCTTATCTCGAGGTAGGTCTTATTAGGGAAAACACGGTATATATGTCCTCCAACTGGTGAAAACAATGGGTTATCACTATGTAGCTGCTCAGGCTTTAAATGTTAACAGCCAAATCTTCATTAAGCTAGTTATCTTTTAAAATATAAATCTCTGAGTTGCCCGCCTGTATGAAGTACTAGATTGTGGTATTATGCTCTCAATGATAATAATTGTTTCTACTATTGGCATAAGGCCAGCAATTACCCAGTACATTACTGGTCCTTTATTTTATCGACCCCGTAAGGATGAAAGGCAAAGGCCGTAACTATGCGTCAAAGCATGGCGTCCGACCCTCTGCAGATACTGCCAATAATAAAGGCCGGCCGGTGACAGTTAGGAGAAAAAAAAGAAGTTGATTGACTGACTACCTTTAATAACCTAAATTATCAGCAGAGCTGAACGATGGTGGCAGGCTACCTATCCACCTTCTCATGGATTTTAAAAGGCGTAGAAATGAAAAAACCCCCAAAAACAAACCTTTTCGCGCTCTATGAGATATCGGAAGTTCTCTTCCTAATAGCATACAAACTTCAATTAAAATTTTTATTCACATATACGACCACTAGTATCTATGAGTTTTCTGTGTTATATGTATTTTATTATATTTATTTTAATTTCATCTATCTACTACCCAGCAGTAAATTATTCGCTCGTTAAACCACTTTGCAAATACCACAAGTAACACGAATAGATAAAATCTTTTAACAGATAACATTTACAGGGGAAGGCTGACTGATTAAACAAATATCGAGGCTGTATCAATAACTTCATTGTGATTAGAATAAACAGCTCTACAAGTAAACGAAGGAGCCTTTATGTAATCGCTCGATACCCCAAAAATAGCAGCCAAATCTCCCTCAAATCACATCACACAGGAGAGTGAAATTTGACGATCTTTTGTAACTGATAGACGGAATGTAAACAATGAAATCAACATTTCCTGGCATTCTCCGTATACTAAAGGTGCGCCCCATTCCACGTCTCTCTCACACACACAGACATTCGGTGGATTGGCAGTATCGGTAGAGGGTCGGATTTGACGCATAGAGTTACGGCCCTTTCTATTCTGAGTTCAAATCTCGCTGAGGTCAACTTTGCCTTTCATCCTTACGGGGTCGATAAAATAAAGTACCAGTAATGTACTGGGTTATTGCTGGCCTTGTGCCTAAAGTAGAAACAATTATATATATATATATATAATGGGAAGTAACGTCGAGAGCTCAATCCTGTTTATACATCGTCAACGGATTAACTAACACCAAGTAACCAATGGTTTACGTTTGGTCCGGTCTGAATTGTTTAACACTCGCACATAGTCCCGAACTTACCACTAATAAGTAAATGTGTGCGTTCTGAATCACGGGCGGGCACTTCAGAAATGCAATTCTCGTGAAATCATCGAGCAAGTGGGAAATTTCGGCGTACTAGCACAAACTCAGTTTTTTTAGTTTGAGACACACACACAAATATATATATTTGTCTAAATGTGGGGTTGTAATCACTAAAGAAGGAGCCCTCAATATAATATACTATTGTTTACATTCTACCTTCCGCTTGCTAAAGATCGACTGGTTAGAATACCCGGGACTAAACAACAGTTGTATTTCAGATCAATGTCCGCCGACAGGAGATATTAATTGCATATAAAAAATATAGTAGTTTCTGGACAAGGTGTAGACAAATCAAAGATGATAACCATGCATTCAGCGACATAATGAAAACAATTTCATGAAAGCAGAATAAAACCCTCTTAATAAATAAAACATTTTCTTTTATAGTCGCACATTGGTGCATAAGCCCTCTTCATTGCCTCATTGTAAAAAAAAAAAATAATAATTGTTTCTACTTTTGGCTCAAGACCAGATATTTGAAGGGAAAGGGAAAGACGAGTGAAACGACCTGTGTGTTACTGGTACTTTATTTTATTGATCCTGTAAGGATGAAAGGCAAAGCTAACCTCGTCGGGATTTGAACAGAACATAAAGGGCTGAAACCACATATATGCCGCAAAGAGTGTCCGACGCTCTACCGATTACTGCCAACCCAATGCAACAAGAGGAAGATCCGGCTTTAAATGAATACACGCACAGCCTACTACTACTATATATATCGTAGACCGCGGCCATGCTGGGGTTACATACCTATAAATAGAGATATACGTTTATATTATTTATAACCGCCTCGTGCTCCTTTACTTTGACATCGGTAATACTTAACGGCTGGATAAATAGAGGTTAGAATAAGTACAGATCGATTACTACAGCAGTATCCCACCATGACCGACCGCATCCGGGAGCGGTGAAATTCAAGAAAGCTAACCCGTCCAAAATAGCCAAAAGAAATATTAAAATAATATACAGGTTAACAAGTGCTATATAAGGATTTTACCCGGTCACACAAGGGCGATCTTTCGTTAATGGTAGACGGAATGTAAATAATGAAATCGATATTTTCTGTATACGAAAGATCACACACATCTGAGGTCGACCTGTGAGAAGAGACTGTCCTCTGTTTCGTCCGTTTTTCCGCCAACTTTTTTTTCTAATTATACATACATTCAGAGAGAGAAAGAGAGATCTTATGTATACGGAAAATGTCGAATTCATTGTTTACATTCTGTGTACCACTTTCGAAAGATCACCGACACAAGGTCACAAATATGTACGGGGGGAGAGGGGGGGGGAGACAAATGGGGATTTTAATGTATATGATCGCTAGGTATTTTATAACCCTAACCTTCTTGTATGCATGAGATGAGGCAGGGAAGGAGGACAAGTCAGTTTTTAAAATTCCGATTTATTAATGCACTGGGTAATTGCTGGCCTTGTGCCTAAAATAGAAACAATTATCTTCTCAAGGGCATTATCGATACGAATGAAGTGAGTAGAAAATTCGCATGGGACCTTCAGTAGTCACCACTCAAGGTCACACATTATGTGTGTGGGAAGAGAGAGAGAGAGACAGACAGAGAGAGAGAGAGAGAAAGCGAGAGAGAGTAAGAGAGAATATAATCGATTTAATCAACCCATGTATTTGACTAGTTAAGTAACCAATTCTGTACAGCGCTCTACCGATTCACCGACCTATCATTATTATTACATACCATCCTCCCGACCCGAGGTCGATAAAATAAAGTGTCAGTAAAGCACTGGGTCGACTTAAACGACTTTTCCCTGCACCAAAATTGTTAGCCTTGTGCCTAAATCAGAAACCATCATTAAGCTATTGTTTGAAATATAACTTAAAGGTTCTTAAATAAAATTTGGATGGAAGGTTTTTAGATATAACAAACACTTTAAAATAAAAAGTTTTGTATCAGAATCAGCGGCAGTTTCAGGTGGTTTGGTATCAAACGGGTTAATAACTATGTAGTTTGCTAAGCAACGCAAGTAGTGTGATGTACCAAAACACAGAAAACAAGACATAGATGTGGCAAATGATCGCATGTGAAATCACACATTTTCAGTTGACAAAACTAATAACTCACAGCTATACGCGGTCGTTAGACCTGCAAGAAATAGCAGCCATGTTTCCTTCAAATCATACCCTACCGTCTTAAAAATATGGAGACATTGGACACTGCAGTCATTTACATATCGACATACGAAAAATTGTATGATCAAGACGTTGGATATATTTGGCTATAGGGTTGTGACCGGTAGATAGTATTGGCACTGGAAAGACAAATGGAAACATTGACGAGTTCCACTCGGTAAGTGAATACGGTGAGTGGCCTAGGATTAGCGTTGCTGGACCTCCGTCTATGCATTCGACGATTATTCCAGTTGTTTGATGAAAGGCACAGTATGCTCGAGAAATTAACGTGCAAATGACTAAGACACATGTAATTGTCAGGGAGATTCAGTGGGAGACAAGGCTAGCCTTTTAAATTACAGGTACAACCCATTTTCTTCAGCTGAGGGGATTGGAACAACGTGAAATAAAGCCACAAGCAACACCGGGAATCGAACTCACGATTTAAGGCTCGACACTAACTAATGATATATATATATACACATATGCTGAATTTGATTCAATCAACTGTGTATGTGTGTGTGTATATATATATATACACATATATATATATATATATATATATATATATATATATACACACACACAGAGAATACATGGGGTAAACAACAAGAAAATGTCGGTCAAAGTGCGGTCGACAACTAGGACGAGGCAACGGTGAGGAAGGGGGGAAACGATAAATGCGCGTGTATGTATGTGTATATATATATATATATATATATATATATATATATTATATATATATATAAAACACATGCATACAAACTATTTCTTACACTTAACAGTGCAATCGAACATTATTCATATTCACTCGGGGTCCAAATAATAGTGGGAGGAGGGTGATCGGTAATGTTTCTAGGTTGTCTCCGTAGTTTTTATTTTGAAAAACAGAATTAGTCGTTTAATTTACATATTGAGACCCCAACCCATACTATTTATTTTATAATGTATAGGATTTCTAGTAGTGTACTTTTTTTGTCTTGTATAATGACATGAGATAGATTAGCAGCATTTAATAAGCGGGGGCTGGAATAAGAGCAGGGGGTGTGTGGAAAAAACCTGAAAAATTAATAAGCGGTGTGACGATTATTCGAGACCCGAGAGTACATGCAGAAGAATATATATGTATATATACATATTAATATCTATATAATATACAGATACGCATGCACGTGTGTGTGTGTGTGTATATTTACATATACACACACACATACATACATACACACACACAGGCACACATATTATATTGTTCAATGACACCCTGAGTTTTACAGAGAAGAAAAAAATAAATAAAGGACAATGCGGTTTCGAAAGGCAAGGTCATCTGAATACAGAAGATACTCCAATTAATTAATGATTAATAATAATGGCTATTATTATAAAGTACCAGTAATGTACTGGGTAATTTCTGGCCTTGTGCAAATAGTAGAAACAATTATTAACGCATGATGTACAAAGCCAGACATTCACAGGGGAAGAGGGTTAATCGATAATACTGAACTCTAGTAATCGGTTAATTCGTAGTTATTTCACCTGCTCCTGCCCACACACATTTGGAGAAGTCCAAATCGTTGGAATTTGGGATTCAGAACGTGAAATAAATAGTATTAAGGATTTCTAACTTCGTAACTTGATGAGGAGGAATATATTAATTTTTAATCCATTGTTCACTTTATTGGTATTTATTTTATCAATCCTCATCCTTTACCAACGGAAGGACGAACGAGTATCATTGACAATACATCTGGTTTTGAAGAAGTAAATGAAGCTATATCGCACGATTCATTGCATATATATATATTATGAAATACTGTTGGCTTCATGCTCACAATAATTTCTATACTTTCATTTATATATATATATATACACACACACACGTTAGGGTTAGAGTCCCTTCGTCGGCTCGTGTGTGTATATAAATTTGAATTCAGAAGAATAAATAATTAGTCATAAGCAGAAATAAAAGTGTCCAACAAACAGCTGACCGGAGAGAGAGAGAGTGAGTGAGTGAGTGTGTATATATATATATATATATAATATAAGATGTAATTAAAGGCTGGTAAGACAATCATTCAACATTACCAACCTACACGTTAAAGAAAGTTTAGATATTATTTAATTCATGTAAACCCTACAGTCGACCACAGGGTTTATACATGTATTAAATTATATATATATATATATATATATATATATATATATAGTAGTTCGGTTAAGTGCTAAAAACATTTGAGTGGGAGGAAACAAGGATAACCACCAGAACTGAAGGGTCAAGGGCAAACGTGTAGAATATGGGGGTTAAATTGACACGGAGCCAACTAAAAATGATTGGTAATAATTACGTGGACGGAGAGGTTACTTATATTAACAAACTTTATATAAACAATTCTTGAAATATAAATTGATCTTTTGTATTAAGTGTACAACATAAGATGAAGTTTTGTGTGATATAAAATATAGAATTTGTTTCTGTAAAAAAAATAAATAAAAAAAAAATAGTGTGAATAGAAATATATCTGTATTCGTTTTTTTTCTTTCTGTTTTTGTTTTCATTCTATGGAAATTTGTAGAATTAGGACGAGAAAACATATATAATAATGAAAATTATTGTGTAACTACTTAGTTCTCGAGTTTCCCCAGTTGTTTCTCTCATATATATGTCAATAAAGGGTAAGGTGTATTATATACACACACAATCAATTAGATATAAATTTCGCTCATCTGAATGTGCCAAGTTTACGATAAATTACCTCTTGTTAACAAGAACAAAAATTAATAATTATATAAAAGAGTGGTGAGACAGAATTAAGTAGTAAATACGTCAAAAACTATTCTGTTCGTGTTTCTAAGTCTCGAGTTAAAATCTTGTCCAAGTTTACTTCTAATTCAACCTTTCCGAAGTTCATTAAAATAAACACACACGTATATATATTATATATACATATACACACACACACGTATATATATATATATATATATATATATATATATATATATATATATATATATATTCGAAAATACGCTATTGCCCTCTCAAATCTGTGGTCGTGTTGTCAGTCCTTATCGAACAGACAGACTTATGGTCAAAGGTATGGTCAGCCGTGATCACCCGAATTTTTTGTTTAAAACAGTAGTATATCTAGAACTCACACTAACCAATGTGCCCTCCTTCCCTCTTAAATACGTCAATATATGATTTTATGGAGACCTGGTTGCGATTTCTTAATATGTCCGGGGACTACAAAAGGATCTCACTCTCTTGATGGCTCCGTATAAATTCGAATACGTTGAATAAACTACTGCTTACACACACACAAACACACATTATATATATATATAGATATATATATATATATATATATATAATGTCTTAATCGACTGTGGTGCGCTTCGATGACATATTAGGTGGCAAAACAACGAGATTATAGCAGCAAGCACTGGCTTGGACAATATATAATCAGAGCACTAGTTTAAATAACAACACAACAATGGAATAACTGAAAATGTGAAAAGCGATTAATGGAGTTATTAGTGAAGCCGAAATTGAATTAGAAAATTATTGGAATCGTTGTAAATTTGTTTGTTACATACCGAGAAGTCTAGCGATAGACCTGCACACAGCCATGGTTGTTACATGTGATGAAACGACCAATCAAATGACGGCAACAAGTCCATGACTGGTAGGTAAATAGAGAGAGAGACAGGGAAAGAGTCATTGAGAGAGGAGGAGTAAGTAGTCAGAGACAGAGTGGGAGACAATAAGAGAGGAGTGAATAAAGAAAGACACTGGCAGATGAGTAAATAGAGAGAAACAGGGAGGGAGACATTGAGAGAGGAGTAAATAGAGAAAGAAAGAGAGGCATGGGGAGGATGTAATAGAGTTACGTAAAGAGAGAGAGATAGTAAGATATGTTTCTTTATTAGCCACAGGGGCACAAAAGAAGGGGACAAATACAAAGGGGGAAGTTTACATACAATAAAAACGTGTAAGATAGATAGAGAGAGACAGTATAACGCCCCATTGAGTGGTAGTGGGAGGCTAGAAAGCATAAAGCCGGTGAGAGAAAGTAGAAAGAAAGAGAGAATAGAGTAAGTGAAAGGGTGAGAGAGAAAGAAAGTATTACTTAAACAGTGATACTGATAAAGAGAGGAGGGAAGAGAAAGCAAAGGTGTGTAGGTTGAAGAACGAAAAAAAATATATATATATATTAGTGCGTGTGTGTGTGTGTGTGTAGTTGTCACCCATACTTTATGGCACTACAATTAGCGATTAAAATAATCAGCTATAATCTTTAAAAAATATGTTTAAAAAGCTACGTTGGTGGAACTCGTCAAATCCGACCATGGAAATAATATTTCCATTGGTCTTTCCATTGCTGATACTTACTATCTACCGGTCGCAACTCCTGACAGAAGGATCAACGGGAAATAAAGTGTCTTGCTCAAGGACATAACGCATCACCCGGTCCAGGAATCGAACTCACAACCTCACAATTGCGAATCTAATTCTCTAACCACTAAGCCACACGATTTAATCGACTTTCCTCTCATCCAAAATTGTTGGCCTTGTGCCTAAATCACATTTGAGCTCTTTAACTGCTCTTGCGACCTCAGCCTCTGAGAGGTTAGTCACTGCTCCCAGATGCACCTCGTGTACATCCGAAGATGCTGTTTTGATCGGGTTTAGGAGATCAACAAAATATCTTCTCCATCTCGTGAAGATGCACCTCTCTGAAGAAAGGTGAATCCTAGACGCGTTCTTGATAGCAGGTGTGGAGGAGGGCTTCTTATTACGAAGTCGGCGGATGGTCTGCCAGAACACTTTATTTACTGACCTGAAGCTAGATTCCAGTCTAGTCCCAAAGTCTTCCCATGTCTTAATTTTGGACGTTTTTACTGTCTATGCTGCGATTTTTCGTGCCTGTATGTGCAAGAAAGAGGACTTATTTCCAAGCCAAGCTTGAACCAAGGAGTAATCCTGCCGAAATCCGGTCCGAGATGTTAAAAGCCTTAAATAGGGAAAGTATTCTTTGGCTGACTCATGTGTGTCGGGTGGTCTGGATCTCTGGATGGGCACCTAAGCAATGGTAATCAGGAGTGATAATCCCAATTTTCAAAAAGGGAGAAGAGAAATTGTTCCAATTACAGAGAGATCTCCTTGTTAAGCCTCCTCGGTAAAGTCTATGCTAAGTGTCTGGCAAAGAGATGCAGGGAGATTGTCGACTCCAAGCTAACTGGTGAACAGTATTGTTTTCACCCCGGACGCAACACGTCCAACCAAATATTCACACTGCGGCAGGTATTCGAGAAATCGTGGGAGTATTGCCAATAAATATATTCTTGTTTTGTTGACCTTGAGAAGGCACATGACCGCGTTCCTCGGGACCTGGTGTGGAAGGCTGTGCAGGAGTATGGGATCGATGGTCAGCTTTTGCTGCCCTGATTTCTCTATACGAATGCCCGAGTATTTGTGTTCGGATAAATGGTGCTAAATCGAAACCATTCAATCTGGGAGTCGGACTCCGTCAAGGGTGCATACAGTCACCACTCCTGTTCATTATGTACATGAACAGGATTGACATGCGCAGCCGGGTTGGAATTGGTATCATGACTACTTTGACGCTAAACTCCACCAGTTGCAGACTGCGCATCAACATGAGATATTTTTATCAACAAAGTTCGATCACTAACAGCAAATTTTAAAGAGCAAAGATCCAGTCCTTTGGTTGACATTATCAAGCCATCGTTTCAATGCTTCTCTTACCAGCCAACTTTCCTTCCAGGTATAACCTACTCACACCACAAGTTGATCTTTTTATATGAGCGTATAGTTTGAGTACTCTTGACTTGACAATTGATGTAATTTGTCTAAGACTGGTAGTGTTGAGCAGCTCACTGATACAGATACGGTCGTTGAGCCGCTTGCCAGTCTTAAGTCTCATGATGTGGTTCTGGAATGTAAAGAGCTTCTGAAGTGGCCTTGTCGTCCAATTAACACAGACAAGACCATATAACACAACTGGTAGGATGTAAGTATCGAAGATCTTAGCCTTCAAATGATAGGAAACTCGTTTTCATGTTAGTACTTCCTTGTTTTTGTTGAAAGCTGTCCAACCTAGAGCGATGCGATACTTTGATGATACTTTGTGACCGAGATATACAAACTCCGTATCTTGAGCAATTTGCTGATTGTAGATTGACTGGCGGGTGTAAAATCAGTCGGCTGGAATTTGCAGACGACAGCAGATGATCTTCGACTTGCATTTGATAGGTCTGATGCCGAGTACCATATGGCTGGAATGAAAATTAGTGCTGCGAAAACTGAGACACGCGTCTTTTCAAGGAAGCTTGTGCAGTGCACGCTACATGTGAATGGAGTTCCACTGAAGCAGGTAGAGAAGTTCACGTATATCAGGGCCGTGTTCACGCCGGATAGAAGGCAGGAGGCTGAATTAAGTGCAAAAATTGCAAAAGCTGTTGCCGTAATGCGCCAGCTTCGGCATTCAACAATGAAAAAAAAAGATAGGCGTAAAAGCCAAACTCGCTGTCTTCAATTCGGTATTCGTGCCAACCCTTACCTATGGTCATGAATCTTGGGTTATGACCAAAAGAATACGATCGCGAATACAAGCGGCCGAAATGGTATTCCTCCGAAGAGTCTTTGGAGTAACGTTTCTCGATAAAGTGTGTAGCTTGGAGATCAGACAATCACTCCAGGTAGAGGCGCTACTTCCTCGAATTGAGAGATCACAGCTTCAATACTACGGACATGTGGTTAGAATGTCTCGGGAAAGAATCGCTGGACAGATTTTACGGGCAAAAACAATAGGTAGGAGACCCAGGGGTAGACGCCGAGCAAGATGGTTGGATAACATTCATGAACTTGGCTGGTTTCGCTTGGGGATCTAGCCGGATCAATTGGAGACGGTTGCTTCTGACAGGACCCTCTGGAGGGAGTGTTGATGACTCTGCCCGTACGACCCTCTCAGGAATAAGTGGGCGAAGAAGAAGAAGAAGAAGAAGAAGAAGAAGAAGAAGAAGAAGAAGAAGAAGAAGAAGAAGAAGAAGAAGAAGAAGAATATATGCTGCTCTCAAAGAGGTCATCAAGCATGACTTGGATGCTGCAGGCTTCGCGTCCCAGCTCGAGACGGTTTGGCTGGACCGAGGGTACGCAAAAGGCCAGACGGCATGATCATCTTCTAGAAGAAGTGCCTAAATCAGAAACCATTATAGAGCCCAGTATCTCGCCATTCTCTCCTACATTGCACTGTCAAATTCCATCACATCCATTGTACCCCCTTTCCACCCCGTTTTTGTTGTTTGTTTGGTTAATGATTAGTTCCGATTGAGCATATGTATGATCAAAGACAACCCAGCTATGATCAGCTCTTAGCTATTTTTTTCTTTTCAGGTATAGTATATCTAGAACTATAATAACGCTGACAATGATGACAATTATGGTGATGATAATGATGGTGTTTGTAATGGTGATGATGACAATGATAATGATGATGATGATGACGACGAGGAGGACGACAATGATGACGATGATGATGATGATGACAATGATGATGATGATGATGATGATGATGATGATGATGATGACGATAAGGACGACGACGACAACGACGATGATGATGATGATGATGACAGCGATGATGATGATGATGATGATGATGATGATGACGTAATTCAATATGTCCTTTTATGTTTTAGATCATCTGTGATCATAAGTCTGCTTGATTGGAGCAGACCTATGACTAAATAACGACAATTTTGTTGAATTAGAAAATGTCACTATGTGGATATATTTACACATACGAACCTTTATACCCCCTCCCTCCTCCTCCTCCTCATCATCATAGTCGTCATCTTCATCATTGTCATCGTTGTTGCTGTCATCATTTTTGTAATCATCAACATTGTCGTCATTATCATTTTTATCCTTTTCATTATCATCATTGTCGTCAACATTATTTTTGTCATTATCATCATCATCGCCATCACCTCCTACCACTACCACCACCACCACCTCCCCCATCATCATTAAGATCATCATGATTATCATGATCCATCGTTTAACGACTGTTTTCCATGTTAGCATCCGATGGACAATATATACTATCATCAACATCATACTCATCATCATCATTTAACGTCCATTATTCCTGCTTGCAAGAGCTGAACGGATCTTCACAGAGCGAGTCAGTACTGAAGTGGAGCTACTGACCTGAGGATTAAAAGTGCATTCAAATACATATCTAATATTGGGACGAACTCTTTATCTGACCTAGAACAAGGCTGAATTTAGTATCAAGATAAATACTTATGTCTGTGTTACCTTATATGGAATTTGTTTTTTGTTGTTACCTGCATAGGTTTTAGCTAGCTTTCTATGAGGTTACATATTAGGAGGGATCTTGAGTGTTTTAATTATAGAAGCTCCCTACTATATTCTCACATGTTTTAGCCAGCTTTCTATGAGGTTAATGATAGAAGACCCCACTCTCCTATCAAGTCATTGCTTGTAGCCAACCTTCTATGTGGTTATATACTATTAGGAAGTTTGAGTATTTTAATGATAGGAGCCCCACTACTAACATGTGATCACTTTTCTGGTGGCAGGAATTAGGATTTGAACTCAGAATACACAGAACCAGAACAGATATTGTACAGCATCCAATCCAATTCAGATGATGAACATATTATTGGTTATCACGAGTTGATAATATAAGAAAGAAAAGTTTTATTTGTCAAAATGCAACACCTATACCTCTATTACTTGATTACATAAATATTTCACATGGAAATATAGAATCAAAACGAAAGAAAATATTATGTCAACATTAAGTGTGGGTCAATCGGTTACACACCAGATGGGGTGCCGGAGCCTCTAATACTTTTTGAGGCAAGCCAACACACTGGCAACAATACCGTGAGTGATAACGAGACTAAGGCGCTGGAATAACCAAGCACCCTCACTAAAAACGTCCCATGATACCTTGGTAAGGCCAAGTGATAGTGAGGCTATGACGCTGAAACAAAAAAAAGCCTCACGGGCATCACCTGATACCTTGGTGAGCCGCCAGCGATGACAAGAACTTCGTTGTCATCGGCCCATCTCCCCAAACATCTCGAACGCCACAGGCTGAATTAATTTTTTTTTTCTAGTGATTCTATATTTTTATGTGAAATATTTATGTTGATAACATAGATTCTAGTACCGGTGCTACTTATTTTATCGATCGCTTGTTGTCAAACAGTTAACTTACGGGACATAAACAAACAGCACCGGTTGTTATGCGGTGTCAGCGTAAAGAAAATCATGCATACATATCCATCCATTTCTCTCTCTCTCTCTCTCTCTCTCTCTCTCTCTCTCCCTCTCTCTCTCTCTCTCTTTCTCTCTCTCTCCATACATACATATATATATATATATATGAGACACTGCATTAGCCAATTTTACCCTTCGGATGTAATTTATTCATCTCATTGGCAAAAAGAGAAAAAAAAAATGATTTGGCAAAAAGATTTACCTCCCTTACACAGTAATTCCAAGGGAAAACTATACATTTAAAGGGAATATCGTATTTACCTCCCTTAGTATTTGTGATGAGACATTGAGATAACCTTTATAAGTTTGACAGAAAAATAAAATGGAAAAAAAAATTATAATTAAAATAAAGTCTGTGATGTTTTCACTCTACACACCTAACTATATAGTGTACCACCCATGTCTCATTTACACAAACACGCGCACACACCACGTAAACACAAGCACATGTGTGTTTTGTACCTTTGTCGGTTCCGATGATGAGCGTTCCAGTTGTTCGAACAACGTAATAGCTTGTTGATCATATTAACGTGAGGATGGCTGAGCATACCACTGGCAGACACGTGTACTCTTAATGCAGTTTTCAGAGAGTCTCAGCGTGAGATTATGTAACAAGGCTGGTCATTCGAATTAGAGGAACACACTCCTTTTTTTCAGTCGAGTGAACTAAAATAAATTGAAATAAAGTGTCTTGTTCTGGGAAACATCGCACTGCTGGGAATCAAACTCGTGCATTGTGTGTGACTTGGCCGTGGTTAGGGTGTTTGGCTTACGATCGTAAGGTCTTGAGCTCGATTCCCTGCAATGCGATGTGTCCTTGAACAAGACAATTTATCTGACGCTGCTTTCATTTACTTTTCTTCTTCTTCTTCTTCTTAATAATAATAATAATAATAATGAAATTATTGTGTACAGTGCTCAGGTGCACTACAACTCATCAAAGGTGCATGTATAGTACATAGAATAATGTACAAATGTCAGGAAAATAAACAGTGTATGAGTCATGATATAATAACAATAACAATAATGAAATATTGTGTACAGTGCCCAGGTGCACCACAACTCATCAAAAAAGTGCATGTACAGTACATAGGGCAATGCACAAACATCAGTAAAATGAACAGTGCACGAGTCATGATACACACATGTGTGCATGTGTATGGAAGGGGTACATCAGGTGTAGTTTTGGCGTATTTCGGGAAGCATAAGTGTCTTAAAGGATGCAGTGTCTCGGCAGCTAACAATTGACGCAGGCAGTTTGTTCCATGCTTCAGCAACTCTGAGCGTGAAAAAATGTCTGCGAAAGTCATGGGAGCTGTGCTGTTTTCTTATCTTGTAGGCATGTCCACGTGTGTTAGACACATGGAGATCAAAGAGGCGCTCAGGGTTCTTCCTCTTCTTCTTCTTCTTCTTCTTCTTCTTCTTCTTCTTCTTCTTCTTCTTCTTCTTCTTCTTCACCCATTTATTCCTGAGGGGGTGGGGAACAGAGTCCTGAAACATTCTTTCCAGCTCATTACCATTTCCAGACCGAGATCCAAATCCAGATCCGGATCCCGATTACAATTCCGATTAACATTCTGATCCAGAGTCAGAGTCAGCTAAGAAGGGTGGACTAAAGCAATGTGAAATACATATACAGTTGTAGACGTACGTAATACACACACACCTACCCAATAAATTAGTAATACAAATACAGAAACACATACACGCATATATGCATGCCCCCACCCACACACAGCATACATACAAAGACACACACGCACATACCGACGCGCTCACACACGCACCCCTTTATACAGACACATATACACATAGAACATTCAATACACAAAATCACATGTTAACACACCCGACATATTACGTACTACACACCCACTAACATACATCTTACCCCCCACCCCTCCCTCACACACGTACAAACACGTACACATACACATACACGCATACACACACCCATGCGCGCTTCCACACACACACACACACGCATCCTACCATACACAAAATCACACGTATACACACCCAACATATTACACACTACACACCCATTCCATTCACACACAGATCTTACAAACGACTTCTCTCTCTCTTTCTCTCTCTCTCTCTCTCACTCACACACGTTACACACCCACTCACATACACATCTTACAACCTACCCCCCACACACTCTCTCTTTCTCACACACACACACGCACACACACACACACACACACACATACACACTTATACACACACATACACACATATTTTGAGAGACATACGCACAGGTGTCCACTTAAAACAACAATTTCGCTTGACCCCCGTCAATACCAGGTTGTGTAAACATTACATAGGACCGAATTGACACGTCACACTCTTCTCACTATCACTGTCAATCTGGTTAAATGGTAAAGTTGTTCACTACACAACCATGAGGTCCCGGTTCTAATTTACTTAATTGATAAATTAATATTATATTTGGTGGGTCGGCAAAGTCTGTAGATCGTTGGATAGCATACCTGGCGGCAAGTAGACACGGCCCTTTATGTTCTGAGCTTAAATCCCGCCGAAGTTAACTTTGCTTTCATTATGACGGGGTCGATAAAACAAAGTACCAGTAACACACTAGGGTCGAATTAGTCGACTTTCCTCCCCTCCCTTCAAACTCTTGGCCTTGTGTCTAAGGTAGAAACAAATATTATAGTCAATGGGTAGAGTGTCGGATAAAATACCATTGTGATATTTGTTCTGGCTCTTGCTATTCGGAGCTCAAATTCTGCCAAGGTCAACTTTGCCTTTCATCGTAGCGGAGTCGACAAAATAAAATAAAGTGCCAGTCAAGTACTGGATGAGAGAGGAAGAGAGAGAGAGGAAGAGAGAGAGAGAGAGAGAGAGAGACAGAGAGAGAGAGAGTTGAGAATCGACCTCAGTATTAAACTGCTATTTATCGATCTCGAAAAGATGAAAGGAGAAGTCGACCACGGCGAGATTTGAACTCAGAGTTCAGGAAAAAATACCGCAAGTATTCTATCCAACGTTCTAAGGACTCTGCCAGTTCACCAGCTTAACAAATATTGAGTTGCTCCCTATCCCTACCACAAAAAAAAGAAGAAAAAAAAAGTAATATCCTGAAAATTAGGGAAACCCATTACTTGTAGCCCAGTTTGACAATCCTTATCTGGACCTTCTCTGAAGAAATCTCTGACAGGGATTCGACCATCCACACAGTAGCAATACAACTCTATCAACAATATGGACGTGTTTATGGTCATACGCGGTGCATCACTTAGTAGTTAATACATTTTTACCCTTTGCAAACTAAATACCAGCGTAAAGGAACATATTTTATTTTACTTGTTAATTCTGAAAGTGAATTACCTTTATTTCCCCCCCCCCCCCCCCGGGGGCTGGGCACAAAAAGACTAATTTTACGTTTGAATTTAACGAATAAAGCGGCTACATTTGTATATTTCATTTTTCAGATAAACACAGACGACATTTGAATGTATTGATGTATGAGGATGTGGTTTCGATAATAGACAATATAGTTTACAATAATGTTGTTAGAAATAATACTTGTTATAACACACAGTATTAATCAGAGACCCAGTTCACGTTTCTCCCCTTGCAATCTCAGATATCTTCAATTCCTTTCCTATTTTGAATTGTCATCTAATAATTTTCACCATTTTATTTTTACAGTCTGAATTATTAGAACGATTTATTAAATCGCTTTATTAATTTTTTGTGAGCTGTTAATTCGCGATCGCTCTTTGATATATACACAATATACACTATAGTTGGGTACATTGCAATTTCATTTGATATATATATATATATATATATATATATATATATATATATATATATATATATATATATATATATATATATATATATAGGTAAAAGGTAAACAGAAATAACAACACAATCACATACACAAACATATTATATGCAAATAAGACCGTCCATTGCTTTAATCTGTCAATAAAACACTGAGAAAATTCATGCCAACTTCGAATCAATACATGTTATGTTTATTGCATATCAAAGTTTTTTTTTTATATTGGTTGATATTTGATAATAACAGCTAAACTAATCACTACAACTAAAGTGACCAAATCCCCCCCCCCCCCCCCCTAAATTCAGACATCCTTTCACCGCACCTGTATACATATATATAAATATATAATTTAATTTTGTAATCATTAATAAATAGTAATCTTTGAATTATTTTACCCGATTTGTTTTACTGAAGGGCCTCAAATTTTATATAGCTAAAATTCCTCTCCTGTTATTTGAAATTCTTCTTCCTTGAGTTAATTGCCTCCGGTTTGAAAATAACAAATAATAAAAATACAAAATCCTTGAAATATCAAAAGTTATATGTTTAGTGATTATTGCTTGAATAAAACCTGTCTCTTGTTTGCTCAGAGTGGAGGTAACATTTCCAAGATGGACGAATATCACTTAAGAATGTTTTTCGTTCAGAGCGACAGTTGGCGTCATATTCCGATGAAATGGTTGCTTAGGTGGTAATAAAAAAAATAACAAAGTGATTGGTGACTGATTAGCTAATCGGGAAATTGATACACCAGGATCTGCAGCAGAAACACCACCGTCACCACCACCATGATGATCTTACGATAGTGAACACCTAACACCTTTAACAGTTCTTAACCTTCGCAATAAAAACAGTAACGACTATATCTACGACATTGTTAGCCTGACATGGCGAAAATCATATCAATATGTCGTCTGTCTGGTTTATCACAGAAAGTCGTGTTTGTGAGGTAACTTCGTTGTTACATACATACATACATACATACATACATACATACATGTATGCATACATGCCTACATTCATACATACATACATACATACAAACATGCATACATACATACATACATACACGCACGCACGCACATATATATGTGTATATGTGTATGCGCTTATTTATACAGTATATACAGCTTTTTTGTTGAACTAGCCAAACGACTAAAACACGTCAGTTTTGTTTGTTATCAATGATGTTGAGCGTATCCAAGCGGTGACATCCTCTTCTTATCTGTGTGTGTGTGTGTGTGTGTGTGTGTGTGTGTGTGTGTGTGTGTGTGTGTGTGTGTGTGTGTGTGCGTGTGCGTGTGTGCGTACGTGTGTGAGTGTGTGTGTATGTATGTGGTGTGTATACATATGTGTGTGGTGTATGTGTGTGAGTATTATGTATATATATATATACAGTGGCGTAGCTAGGGTAAACGGCGCCCAGGGCAAGCATCCAAATCCCCCCCCCCCCCCCTCAAAAAGTCAAGATCCACAAAAACGAAATTGCGGTAGAATTTATAATAAAAAAACAAAAAACGGTTACAACTTGATTTTTTGGGCTTTTAATGAGGCAAACTGGTTGATAATTTCCTCGAAATCAGTTCGTTCAAACTCTTCGAATTCTACACTCAAAAGGGCGAGGTCAGTCAGCCGTTGTTGGCCCATTGAGGTTCGCAAATACGAATGTATTAGCTTCAGCTTGCTGAACGACCCCTCGTAACTGGCAATTGAAATAGAAATCAACATTATTTGAATGCTGATTCGCAAATTGGGAAAAACACATTCATCGCCGCATTGTATGATGAATTGGAGAAGTGCCTCCGGTTTAAAAATTGGGTCAGCTGTCCTAGTAGCCAGCAAAGATCGGCAGTCCAAGATTTCCTCATACAATTGCTCTCCGGCGATGTCGGAGTTGTATAGTTCCGCAAGACTGTTGCACAAGGACAAGGTTATCAGGAGCAGCCAAATAAAACAGATAGTTGACATCAAGAAGAAAGCCAAAACTTGAGTCGGTTTCTTTAAGTCGAATAAACCGTTCTTCCATTTCTGTTTGAAGACGATTGAGTGAACTTTGCATTGCTCTCTCTATCTCTTTTCTGGCAGCCACCTCGACGTCCTCAGTAATTTCGGTATTGGTTTGTCGTCTTCATCGCCTCCTCGGAAAATTGACATTTCATTTCTAGCAGAGGTCGAAGCCCATTTCAAGAGACTCGGGAATTAAGGATGTTCCTTCTTCTTTAAAATAAAGTTGAAGGGCTCCTATATCAGCTGCAGCATCGGGAAAATTCATTCTTGAATCTTGAAGTCTCTTTTGAACCCGGTCAATTCGTGAGAGAATCGTGTTCCAGAATCCAATCAAGTTCAGGAATTCATAACTCAGTATCCGATTACGGATACTGAGTTATGGCATCACTTCTACTCTCGCATGTCTCTGTTTCATCATCATTAATTCTTTTGAGAACTTGAACAATCAGCGTCAAATAATTCGCCACCGGTCTGACTGCGGTACATCTAGCACTCCACCGCGTGTCGGAAGGATATTTAACAACCACTGGAGCAACTTCTTTAAGGGCTTCCTATCGTCGTGTTGAACGAGAAAAAACGTTGTATAACGAGTCAATGCAACTGAAAAAGTTCATCATAGCAGAATCGTTTTTGGTTGCATGAAGACCAGCCAAATTAAGTGAATGGTTATCGCAATTAACGAAGTGAATCAAATTATTCTTCTCTCTCATTCTCTGCTGAAATTCCTATGAATCCTGCGGACATTCCTAAAACTGCTGTCACTACACCTTTCGGTGCATTCGAGTTTTTAACAATGCCTTTTGGATTACGCAATGTGCTAGTACCTTCCAGCGATTTATGGACGAAGTCGTCCGTGACCTAGATTTTGTATATTGTTACATCGACGATATTCTCATCGCGAGTGCTTCACCGGAGGACCATATCTCGCACCTCCGCCAACTGTTTGAACGATTTAGGCAGTACTAAGTTCCTATTAACCCTGCGAAGTGCATTTTCGGCGCTGCTTAGCTCGTCTTTTTAGGCCACGTGATTAACTCTGAAGGAATATTCCCACTTCCTGAGAAAGTGAAGGCTCTTCAGGAACTCCCTCCGCCTACTTCCTTACGACAGCTGCAGCAGTTCCTGGGCCTCCTAAATTATTATCGACGGTTTAACCTGCATTGCGCAGAACTCTTTGCTCCACTATCTGATCTACTGCGTAACAGAAAGAAGAACGAACCAATCGCTTTGGGACCCATTCAACTCGAAGCATTCTCCAAAGCTAAACAGAATTTAGCAAATGCATCTCTGCTTGCACACCCCGTGTCTGGTGCCCAGTTTTCGCTGGTTGTGGATGCATCAAGCACAGCGGTAGGTGCAGTATTGCAACAGCATCACCAACAACAGCTTCAACCTCTTGCTTTCTTTTCAAAGCAGCTAAAGCCCGGCGAATCCCGCTATAGCACCTTCGGCCGCGAACTGTTAGCCATTTTTCTTGCTGTTAAACACTTTCGGCACTCACTGGAAGGCCGAGAATTTACGATCTATACTGACCATCGTCCACTTACGTTCGCACTTAATTCCAATCCGAACAAATACTCACCTCAAGAAACTCGTCATTTGGACTTCATATCCCAGTTTACGAATGACATTCGTCATATACCTGGTGAACAAAATACAGCGGCGGATGCCTTATCTCGCCTACCCATCAATGCTTTGTCAGCATCTGCGAATATTGACGACTTGCATCTTATGGCTGCAGAACAGCCCACCCTAGAGTCTTTGGATCTTTCTTCACCTGAATTAGCAACCTGCAAATTCAAATACCTGCCTGTACCCATTTCGGACTCTCAGATTCTGTGTGACACTGCAACAGATTCACCTCGCCCTCTGGTCCCAGAGACTCATCGTCGAATAGTTTTCGACTCTCTACACAGTTTGGCACACCCTGGAATTTCCGCCACAGTGAAACTCATTTCAGCTAGATTCTTCAGGCCGAATATGAGACGTGATATCACTGCTTGGTCACGTTCCTGTTTGTCTTGTCAGAAATCGAAGGTGCATAAACATATTCGCACACCTCTCGGCACATTTAGCACACCTGACGCACGTTTTGCCACATACATATCGATATCGTGGGACCTTGGCCTGCCAGTCGTGGATGTTCATACATCCTGACCTGCATTGACCGTTTCCCTACATGGCCTGAAGCCATCCCTTTTAGTGACATAACTGCTGAATCGGTAGCGCGAGCCCTGGTTTCAGGATGGATATCGCGCTATGGAGTTCCTACCTACCACTATTACTACAGACCGTCGTAGGCAGTTCGAATCTCAACTTTTCACAGATCTATCAAATATCATCGGCGCTCAACGCATCAGGACTACCAGTTACATCCTGCATCTAATGGAATGGTAGAGCGTTTTCATCGTCAGTTAAAGGTCGCATTGTGTGCCTATCCGGATACTCTACATTGGAGCGACTACCTTCCCATAGTAATACTCGGTATCTGCACTTCAATTAAAGAGGACCTTGGATTCTCTCCAGCCGAGCTTTTGTACGGCACTACTTTATCTCTGCCAGGGCAGATGCTTTCCCCAGTCGACCTTTCTACTCAGGATCCTACACTCTATGTGACCCATTTGCGTTCGTATTTGCAAGTCCTGCCTCCTATGAACACTAGGCAACAAGCCATTAATCTTCGGTTCCGAGGGACATTGCCTCGTGGACCCATGTTTTTATCAGAAATGACGCAGTGAGAAGTCTTCTAAGTCCCCCTTATTCTGGACCCTATCGCGTACTTGCACGTAAAAACAAATACTTCACCATTGACTTTAATGGACATAAAGACAGTCTCTATTGACAGACTAAAGCGGGCCTACACAGATGCTCTCACACCAGAGCCTCATATTCCCCCTCCTACAATGTGTCAATACAAACACCACCGCAAGTACCACAGTCACATACAAACACCCCTTTACCTTCAACATACATCACGACAACTCGTAGTAGTCGTCAGGTCCATTGGCCCAAGAAACTTTGTAAAACAATTTACATATGAACTATTCTTTTTTTTCCTCTTTTTTCTTCATTTTTGTATTTGCTTTGCATGACTTATGTTAGCTTTGCAGACATTTTCTCCTCATTTTTATCGACTGCTTTCCAGTCTAAGCAGAGGGTGATGTAGTGGAACTACGTCGTGCCTCGCAATAGCAACATTTTCATATGCAATAACGTTAAACTGACCAATGGTATATCACGTATGAATACATGGTCATTCTCTCTCTGGTGAAAAACCAGAGTACAGAGCAGATAAGGAGATGACTACGGAAGAGTAAAGAATTATAACAGAATGACTCCTACTATATTCCTTTCGACAATAAAAATTATATTTATAGAGGATTGAGCGTTAAAGAGATATTTATTTATATCCTGCAAGTCAGAAGCAACCAACTCATCGTTTGTAAAAAAACAAGATCCTTAGAAGATTTTATAACTTGCAGTTATAAAAAGATATAGGTAACATTTAACTTCTCATCCTTCCCATAGACTGATATTATATATTTTTTTATGAATAGGCTATGTAGCCGGTAAACCCTAAAGGGACGCAACACACATATTGTTATAGGGTTTCACCAGCCCCTTCCTTCCTTCCTTCCTCAATCATTCATAGATGTGTGTGTATGTAATAATTATTTTGTATAATGTGTCTATTTATCAACATGTATGAGTAGATATGTGTGTGTGTGTGTGTGTGTGTGTGTGTGTGTGTGTGTGTGTGTGTGTGTGTGTGTGTGTGTGTGTGTGTGTGTGTGCACTTCTGTTGTCTGTATCTGTTTATGTATTTACGTGTAGATGTGTGTGTATGTAACTAAAGCGTAATGTACCTTACGAATGGACGATTAAACTTGTTTTTTAACAATTGATGGTGGGAAAGATTTCAAATTGTCTTAACTCAGACCGTAAAAGGTCGC
>OZ024741.1:324993895-325023895 GCA_964016885.1 Eledone cirrhosa | reverse complement strand
CCACTAGGTGGGATAGAGGAAAGTAAGAAAGTAAGTAATAATAACATGCCAATAAAACAATATAACGGGGGTGTAATATATTATGAGGGGTAAATATTAAAACTATATAAGAAGAGGTAAGAGAAGATAATACAAGGTAAAAAAAAGTAAGAAAAATAAATGCAATGGATACTATATAAATATAATATAAAGAAAAAGGTTAGAAATACGCATATAAATGTAATATATAAGTCAACAAACAAGTATAAACTGGGTATAAAGAGGGTAAAAATATGCATACGATTATAAGATATAAGTAAACAACAAAAATTATAAACAGAAATAGGGTTTTGGTGTAGAAAAGACTCTTTCAAGCGGAAAGGTGAAAAAGCCAGCGATCTAGAGAGTTCGTCGGATCATAATCAGGTTCGTATAGGAGTAGGTAGCCGGGTACGATTGGGTCTGAAGTACGAGGAAGTCTTCGCAATTATTGAAGTAATTATAACCGAGTGAACATTTTCAGGTACTGTTCAAGTACCTTGTATATCACCGTTTGTAAAGCACTTCGAATGACTGAAGCATTTCAATAAACCATCCCATTTCCCCCCTATAGTAGACATAACCCGAGAAAACACACCATAATAGGTCGGATAAACAATCAGATGTGTTGGCCCTAAAAAGGGCCTTGTAACGTTCACTGTTGCAAAGTGTCAATTAATGGGAGAAGTTATATCTTCTTAATTCGTGTTAATCTTCCCACGATCGGACACCTCAAAATATTGACAAAATAAACTCTACTCTCAAAGATGGCATGTTACAATTAACATGCCGGGAGTACGAATATTCGTCAACATACGATTAGGGTTTTTATTCTTCGGACTAATCTCACGGTAAGCCAACTTCCAGCTCATTGATCATCACACTTTTTTTGCAACTTATCACCGATTCCTGCAGTTGACCTTAATGTGACCTAAGCGTGTGCACGTGTTCAGAATCCATATCAGTGGATGTGATATATATATATATATATATATATATATATATATATATAGTAATAATAATAAATTTGAAGACCAAAATCCAAAGAGGGCTCGATAAGGATAGATATATATCAAATATATAAGAACCGTAGAGCAAATATTTATTAAAATAACAGATTAAAGTTTAAGCAAAGAATCGCTGCTTTCACCCTTAACGGGATCTTCTGAAACTAACAAAGTCAATCTGTAAACGCGTACTTCTGCGTTTACAGATTGACTTTGTTAGTTTCAGAAGATCCCGTTAAGGGTGAAAGCAGCGATTCTTTGCTTAAACTTTAATCTGTTATTTTAATATATATATATATATATATATATATATATATAGAGAGAGAGAGAGAGAGAGACATCTGTTCAGTCGTCAACCAAAATTAGATTGTCGTCTGCTTTGTTAGACATTTCTTTATGTATATTTCTAATAAGTTGTTCCCTCATTTTGGAGGACTGAGTTGTGGGAGGAGGAAGGGAGTAGTGGGAGGGAGGGTTTAACATGCAGAAGTAGTATCTCCTCTTCCCCCTCTCTCACTGAAACGTCTTCTCTTTCCTCCTCCATTGTAAAGATTTCCCCAGGGGTTCCAGTATTGATTTTTATTGAAATTAGCCAGTCCTGTTTCTGAATATTAGCTTAACATGTGTGTAAAGTTTCATCAGGATCGGATCACTGATGTAGGCGCTAACTGGTTATACACAGATACAAAGATAGACAGAAATTGCCATTTATATAGTAGATGTAGATGTATGCATGTATGTATGTATTTTTGTATATGTATGTACATATATGTATTTATGTATGTATTTTTGTATATGTATGTACAAATGTATGTAATGTATTTATGTATGTGTAAAGGTACGTGGCTTAGTGTTTAGAGAGTTCGGCTTACGATCCCCACCTTATTTCTTTATATTTAGCTTTTCTAAATGCACCAACGTTTCGAAGCCACCGCAACCCCATCTTCATTATCGGAATTGTTATACTGTCTACAGATTTATTCAAGACTGGAGATTAGTGATGACAAAGCGTACATATATCTTCTAATAATGAAGAATGCGTGCCTTTGTCAACAAAATCTGTGAAACTGCTAGCTTCTTGAATGTCTAACTAATGCCCCCCCACCCTCTCTCTCCACACACACACACACACACATATATATATAACTGCAGTGATTTCCAGAGGTTGACTGAGGAGATGGGACTGTCCGTCTTTCCGTTTTTTCCATTGTCTTTGTCCTGTGCGCTCCCTATTTTGAAAACAAATATATATATTATATATATAGGTGGATTCCCGATGTATATTGAGAGGTGACGACAGTTAAAAAAAGCTACTCAATACGTTAGTAGAGTATAGTCATCTTTATTTTATTATAGAAATAACTTCTACAGGACTAGAACAGTTCTAGTCCTGTACAAGTCATTTCTATCTCCCCCCCCTCTCTCTCTATATATATATATATATGTGTGTGTGTGTGTGTGTGTGTGTGTGTGTGTGTGTGCGCGTGCGTGCATGTGTGCAACGACAAATGCGTGTCCTATACATGTAGGAATAGAATATTTTATTGAGGGTGTGGGGGTTACATTTTTAATGAAACAAAAGAAATACGTAAACAGCCTTCCTCCCACCAACACCAACAATGAGCAGAATAAATTTATAAATAAATAGTTGTTATTAGAAGCTAAAAAGTGACATAACAAATAAAATTAATATTAATATTAATATATAAAAAAAATAAGGCAATTTAAAAATGACGTTTTGTAAAGAAGCAGCAGATAGCTCTTTGACAATTGTAAAGAAGCAGACGTTACATTTTAAACTATTGTTTTGGAACAGAAGATAACGGATTAAAGCTACAAAAATATATGTAATAATAAAGAAGACGAAGAAAAATATTAGTATAAAAGAAATATGAAAATGCAATGGGCAAAAATGACTGAATAATGGAGCCGGCGGCTAAGTGAATATTTTGACAAATAAGATTGGAATAAAACCAGGAGATTTATCTTGCTTCACTTTTTGTTTTCAAACACTCTATAACTACCACCCTCTATAATTAATTATAATTGTTTGGACATATGTGTATATATTGGATTTCTGTTGGTTACGACACGCGCGCGCACACACACACACACACACACACACACACACACACACACACACACACACACACACACACACACACACACACACACACACACACAAGCACAAACATACGCACAAACAACTCCCCTCACACAAACACAAATACATACATATATATTTGCAGTAGCACTAACATACCATAATCTATATATATAAAACTGAGGTTGTCTGTCTGTCTACTAAAACCTTCGGCACACATCTCCTCTTAAACCGTACGTTCAAATTTCGGTGAAATTGCTACACTTATAGATGAAGGTCCGGCGGAACCATCGGTCAAATAAATTTTCAAATAAGTTCTTCTTGTTTTTGATTATGTCATCTATATATATAAAACTGAGGCTGTCTGTCTGTCTACTAAAACCTTCGGCACACATCTCCTCTTAAACAGTACGTTCAAATTTCGGTGAAATTGCTACACTTATAGATGAAGGTCCGGCGGAACCATCTGTCATTCCCTTTGTTCTGTTTACATTGAGCGTCTTCTATATATATAAAGCTGTGGTTGTCTGTCTGTCTATCGATTTTTGGCACACATCTCCTCTTAGAATCTCTGACGTAATTGCACCGAAATTGCTATACTTGTACATTGAGCCCTAGCGAAGATATCGGAAAAAAAAAAATTTCAAATTGACCCACCCTATGTGACGAAATCGAATCTAATGTATCGATTTTTGAGCGTAAGTGACGAGTTATTTCCCTTTGTTCTGTTTACATTGAGCGTCTTCTATATATATAAAGCTGTGGTTCGTTCAAATTTCGGTGAAATCGCTACACTTATAGATGAAGGTCCGGCGGAACCATCGGTCAAATAAATTTTCAAATCGACCCACGCCAAGTGTAAAAATCGAATTTGTAATGTATTGATTTTTCAGTTCAAATGTATAAATAGAGATGAGAGACGAGTTATTTCCCTTTTATGGCGTCATTTGCTTATCTATTTATGTTACGTATAAACGACGCGGTGGACCGAGAAGAACAATTTCATGCAAAGAGAAGACCAAGTTTATGGTGTAAATGGAGTCGTTAGCCTAATATTCTATTTAAAATAACCGAATGATTTCCAGCCCCGGAGTTTAAGAATGATGTAAATAAAATTGTAAACGAAAATGACAGGTTATTAAAATAGTTGTTTCTACTTTTGGCACAAGGCCAGCAATTAAACAGTACATTACTGGTACTTTATTTTATCGACCCCGTAAGGATGAAAGGCAAAGTTAACCTCGACGGGATTTTAACTTTGCCTTAACATAGTAAAAATAAATAGTGAAGATTTAGGCCAGTACATACGTATGCACCGACGAACATACACATACTTATACATACGCACACACAAATACATACACACACACACACACGTGCGCGTGCGCGCGTGTGTGTAAACCTTATGCATTTCTACAGTATTTTCACCAAACTTAAGACATAGGTTACTCATGTACTCCGGATGGTCATGGACACTTTCATTTTTCCAGATATTGATTATAGGGCCTCCCGGCGGATAACGCCCTTTAACCACTTCCTTGGAGTCGACTGAAGCACTGCAGTGCAATGCAAAAAAAACGTCATAACTTCTGGAGTTCGCAACCGATTTTCACAAAACTTGACACATGGGATACGTTTGTTCTACAGATGAATGTGAACTCTCAGAATTGGCACATGTTGAGTAGGGGACCCCTGAGGGCAGGAACCCCCTTTTGGAAAAAGTCGATGAGTTTATAAAAGTATAGTTTTCGAAGCAGCACTGAAGTATTGACATAAATGGTATACATAACTGCTATTTAATACCCGAGCAACGCCGGGTACCTCTGCTAGTTCATAATAGAAGTGTATTTGAAGGCATATACGATAAGTTTATGTATAACACACACACGTCTCACTATGGATATTTTAAGCAGTGATCATGTCACATCTATCTCAGTGGCCGTATGAGAAGACCAGACACGTATTTCTGGACGTTTATTCGTCATCAATGACTTTTATTCATTCGGTACCGAGACTAGAATAAGCTAAAGTTTATACAACTTTTCCGTATAAAACATCTACCGGGGATGCTCATTTGCATATAGTGCAAATTTGACCAGTTAAGATTAATTACCAATAGTACTAACATAGCGTGATTCATATTAGAAGTATGTATGTGAAGGTATATCCGACATGTTTAAGTATAACATATATACACAAGTCTTACTATGACTGTTTGAAGCTGTAACCATGTATGTTTGGTACACGTAAACCTATTGCATATAAAAACAACCAGAGTACGATACAGTACAACTATGATATATACTAGTTTAATTGTTGATATAGTAGGAAAGGAGTCTTAACGCTGAAGACATTATTCCTCCACCAGAAGATAGAATGAAAAAATAGAAGAAATAGAAAGATATACGTGAGTAAGAAGAGGGAAAATATTTACACGGGGAAAGAACGTGTGTTAAGTCAGCCATTAAAAAAAATGCATATATACATATATATATATAATGTATAATAAACAATACAATATAATTACCTCATTACCAGAGGTTTCCCGAATAAGACGAATACAAAAAACGTCCTCATTCGTTCATCGGACAAGGCAATTTAAAACATAGTGAAATATTTGAAAAATCTCCCCAAGAAAGGCAAAAGTTTAACGGGCAAAAAAAATATATATATTTTTGTTTTGCCCGTTAAACTTTTGCCTTTCTTGAGGAGATTTTCAAATATTTCCCTATGTTTTAAATTGCCTTGTCCGATGAACGAATGAGGACGTTTTTTGTATTCGTCTTATTCGGGAAACCTCTGGTAATGAGGCAATTATATTGTATTGTTTATTATACATTAAATTTAGCTCTGGTACTTTCATAGAGCACTCTTCACTCCTATGACTTTTTCAATTTTCAATGGAAACTTCAATACCTATATATATATATATATATATATATATAGTAGTGAAAGAACGGTAGCTTATATCCAAAGTTGGTAGAGTACTCAGTCCAAAGGACGGTATAGACTATGTTTCACAACAAATTCACAAATCATACTTGGGGACACGTGTTATGGTGAGGATTAAAAAAAAAATATTTATTCGATATAAAATTTAAATAGAAGTATTGTAGTTGTATGTGGGCCCCTTTGTCTCTTCCTGGCAATCAATATTTTTAGACCCAGTCCGCCAATGTATATATATATATATAGAGAGAGAGAGTAGTGAAAAAACGTGAAGTTATATCCAAAATTGGTAGAGCACTCAGTCCAAAGGACGGTATAAACTCGTGTATGGTTATAGCGGGAACGCAAGTATTTACGAGCTGGCTGGATTCTGCGCAGACGTCAGTAATGACATGGGAGGTAACTCGAGTATGACTTGTAGGTGGAGGGGGGGGCACAACCTTTGAAGAATGATCCCCTGTGATATTTCATCCCAGGTTAATCCTCTGGTTATCCTGGGTCCTTCCAGTTACGCAATGAAAATTTCGCAGCATATAGTTTTGACGCCTATGTAATATATAAATATATATATATATATACATATATATAAGTATGTATACGTACATACATATATGTATACAGACGTACAGTAGTATGTATATATATACATACATGCACACATATATATATGTACGTATGGGTTTACCGAACATTTATTATAATGCTCGGTTTGTTTGTAAACAAACGTTGCCCTTTTGTTCAACACTGACAAAGGAACGATGTACTAGTTTCAAGCTTATTAGCTATCGTCAGCATCGTATACCTTCCTGCCAGATGATTGAACGTCTGAAAGTATATACTTTCCTTATGCATATTAACGGCTGAGCAGCCTAATTTGCATATCGAATGAGTTAGTCGGCCGGGCGTACCGAAAGCGATAAATGGAAAAAATGAAACGAAATTTCATTTCTCACTCTTAGTACGGCTGTTACTTAAATATAAGTATGTATACGTACATACATATATGTATACAGACGTACAGTCGTATGTATATATATACATATATGCACACATATATATACGTATGTATGGGTTTACCGAACATTTATTATATTTATCTTTCTATATATATATATATATATATCAGATATTGAGTTAGAAACTCAAAATAGTCTCTTACAATTAAATAGCTCCAGTCGACTCCGTCTCGTTGAGCTAATTTAAATGTCGTGTAAATCAGGCTACTATTTTTAGCAGCATAGGTTTTTGTCAGTGTATAAAACTATGGATTATATACAAGTTTCTACATAACGTGGAAATTATTTATCCCAAATTGTAGAAATCTTATAACGAAACGGCCGTCTGGAAGGAAAGAGATATTTATTTAATAATGTCTCATATAAAATAATACAACCAGCTATCCACGAAATACTGATTAGTTAGCAGCCCAAAGACTAAATTGGGATAATACTTAGGTATATCCTAATGTTTGTTGAGTGAGATGGAGTTGGTCGGAGTATCGCTTAAGGCTTTCTCTGTTTATGTATTGTATATATATATATATATTCTTTCCCCTTTTCCATATAAAGCGTAAAACTAATAAGACTTCTGTCTACCTACACCTGACTTCTGTTTTTTTTAATTGTTGTATGCACAAACATATATGTAAATGACTATAACTCGGACGGATTTTCTTCGATGATACCTTAAGCGGTGATCACCTACCACCAAAATCTACTTTTCACACTGCCGAATCTCGCTGCAGCCATCCTTCCTAAGACACGTTGAGTTCTAACAACGTTGTCAGCCCCACCACAACCAAGTGGATTACGATATATATATATATATATATATATATATATATATATATTTAATACATTAACAGAGAAAGCTTTAATCGATACTCTGACCAACTCCATCTCACTCAACAAACATTAGGATATACCTAAGTATTATCCCAATTTAGTGTTTGGGGTGCTAACTATACAGTATTCCGTGGAAAGTTGGTTGTATTATTTTATATGAGACATAATTAAATAAATCTCTCTTTCCTTCCATACGATCGTTTCGTTATAAGATTTCTACAATTTGGGATAAATAATGTCCAGGTTATGTAGAAACTTGTATATAATCCATAGATATACACACAAGCGGGCCCTTATAACTAATAAGTGGATGCCCATTCAATATCGCTATAAAAAACTACATCGATATTAATAATCAGTGATGGTCTCAGTCAGTGCTAGAAGGACAGCTAAATCTGAAAAGCCAGTAGTCCTTCAAAAAGAAAATTCACACTGTCGCCAAAAGAGAAAGGGGAGGTCATCGTAAAATATAAAATAATATACACGTTGCTCATTGAAGCCTGTTAGGTATTTTAACCACGTGTTTAAGAATTCAATTGGATATTAAAAAAATAAATATATGTACGTACCATCTACACACACATAGAGATATAAAAACAAAATATATATATGTACGCACCATCTATACACACATATAGATATTTTCTCAGGCAAAAATAGCAGACATGAGATACAGGAAAATGCAATCAATATTTCATATAAAAAATATATAAAGAAAGTCATACCTAAATATCTGGAATTTTCATATCTGGCCATCGAAGAGTATAATATTTAATACATTAACAGAGAAAGCTTTAAGCGATACTCACATAAATTAAATAGGCGTAAAAACTATTATATGTTTTCGCCTATATTGAATTCCAGCAGAAATCGAGGTAAGGGGAGCATTGCTTTGATAACGACCATCAGACGTAAACGGTCATCGGTAATCCCCTCTTGATTCAGCTGAACCCGAAAGCTTCCAAAATTCATAACTAAAGGTTTTCAAACGTTTATTCGTAAACATACCGCATATCATTAGATATACAATATATACATCCTTATATGTATTATATGTATACAACTATGTTGGAGCGAACACCTTAATTCTCCCCCCTCCCACCTCTCTCTCTCTTCCTCTCTTATATATATATATATCATTGATATTAATAATGGAAACTATATTTATAAAACCAAATTTATTCTATTATATATATTTCAAGGGTACCAAAACTTTGGTACGCTCTCATCAGATAAAATACAAAGTTTGTTTTATAAATATTGACATATCCAGGAACGAGATCTTAACGGTTCAAGTTTTACCTGGATAGTAAAAGGCAAGAGGGGAAAGAGAGGAAAAATCAAATATTTCAAATTATTAAGATGAATATGCAAATGAGGTTGAGGTATAGGGCTGAAAAAAAACGTTATTTTTAGACGCTAGGTAGATTTAAATAATTATTAGGATATATATGTGTATGTGTAGGCAGAAGAAAGAGAAAGAAAAGCTTGTATTTACGTGAATTTAAAAATATTGAAATGTTAAGAATTAACAGTTTGTTGGAGTGGCGGAATATGATTCCAGAATTTAAAAAATATTTAGCTAAATTATGAGTTATAAATTATGAGTATAATATTATATATATAATCAATTAGATTATATGAAGAATTATGGTTGTAAGTACATTTTATCTTATTATATTGCAACAGGTTGTAAGTATATAAATATCTATATAGATGAATAAGTGTATAAATATAATCTTCAAACTTTTCACACATCTTTCGACGTAGATAATATATAATTGAAAACATGTAATATAAAATACCTTATAATCTCACACAAAATAATATATAATTTTCTCTACACACTTTCCGCATTTTCTAAGAAAATTATTCATCAAATCTAATAGTTTAACAAATAATATTGGAGTTATCTTTTTCTTTACAATTGAGCAAACATAGACATAATAACTTGTATGATAAATTATGTAATTTCGCTAAATTAATAATATTCTGAAAATATTTTCAATGTTGGATGAAAATATTTGAATCTACAAATTGTTCTTCTCTTACAATTTGAACTACGTCTTTTTCTTAAATATATATGTAAAATCAACATCCTTCGTAACTTCGAAACTTTTTTGCCTGTACTCTTTGCTTATCCCTCTTACACTTTCAACAAGTGCTGCCTGTAATCGTGTTCTCTCTTTTTAACTCCTGATTCTCCACATGATGCCTTTGACACTAAAAACAATTATGTACCCTATATATTCTGAATGACTAGGATTTTAATCACATGTTTCGACATTCCCTATGCTCCGATGAATCAAGACTCCCCTCTGGAAGAAACAATTGTCAGCAAATAAATGTTCTAAACTAAAATTTGATCGTTTTATCACTTTGTATCTCGGCTCTGTAAAACACTTGAAAATTTGCATTGAGCCTTTTGTCATACCGGTAACCGGCTAGTACTTAGTACTACCCTACATATTTATAGTTATATTAAACATATATAAATATAAATATCTTTATTACTATATATATATATATATACTAGCAGAATGGCCTGGCGTTGCTCAGGATTTGCTCTAGGGTTCTTATATATTTGATATATATTTATCCTTATCGAGCCTCGTCAAATAAATGCGTTTGTTTATATGTTGTTACTGTGTATGCAAAAATATCTGTATACGAATATATATATCCCCATGAAGATTAACAACCGAAAATGAAAATAATTATGTCGTTTGATTTTACGATTGAAAGAAAATAATTGTCGCAAATTAGAATTTTTATTTGTTAATGAAGTGTGTATGTGTGGTTAGAAATCCGGCACGTGGTTAAATTGATTTAAAGTTTAATTATTCATTTGATGTGAGTGTGTGTTTGTATGTGTTTGCAAATAAATAAATCAGTTTGAAGACTCACATTTAGAATAAACGAAATTGTACGTTAATGTGGCTAATGTTTTTGTTGTTTAGTCTGTAAAGTGTATGAGTTGAAACAACGTTGCCTCGACCGCACCCTGTGATAATCGTGGCCTCAATCAGATTGGGAGTTAAGGACTTAACGATCAAACGTGTGCCATTGCATTGTTTCGGGGGAACCAAATTTCTAATGAGCATTATAGGGGCACCAACTTTAAGTTTGAGAATGTGTGGTGGTAGTCCGGGGGCTCAAAGGAATTGAGTACCTCTATTGGATAGTTGATGACGTCCTCTGGGTCAGGAGTTGTTTAGTATCCCCATAAAAATTAACAGCCGAAAATGAAAATAATTATGTCGTTTAATTTTACGATTTAAAGAAAAGAATTGTCGCAAATTATTAGTTTATTTTTTAATGAAGTGTGTATTTGTGGTTATAAATCCCGCACGTTGTTTAATTGCTTTACATTTTTTTTGATCAATTTATGTGAGTGTGTGTTTGTATGTGTTTGTAAATAAATCATTAAGTTTGAAGCAACTAAAAGTTAGAACGATTGAAAAACATTGTAACTCACATTTTTAAAAGATGCGCGTAGCTGCTAACGGTGAATACACCAAATTTAGTATAAAAGAGAAAGTAGCAAAATGTGTGGGTTGTAGATAGAGGTTAGCAGATGATATGAGAGAGTACAACGGACAGTATCACCATCAACATGAACAATGTAAAATGAAAAGAATAATTTAGTTTCATTTTACGTGTTGTTTCAGCTTGGAAAGAGAAAGTAGCAGAAAGTATGAAGTTGTATAGATTTTGAATGGTAATGGAAAGAGAGAGGAAAATCGTAAAATATTGAGTTTTATCGATTTTTTGCGTAATTGTGGGTGAAATTGAAAAAAATATATGTGCCATGACCCAATTGAAGCTATTTCGAATACTGAATTGTAAATTTCAATTACTGAATTGTAAATTTCAATTGAAGAAATTCTATATCGTAGATTTCTATAACAAAGAAATGTGACAATACACTTAGCTTTATAGATTATGATATATAATAAGTATTTCCGTGGAAAAGGTAAAGGAAAGAAGAGTGCTCTTCTTCCTGTTATATCAAGCGTTAACCTAATATATCCCTTCCAAATACTGTACCGATTGTATTGTTATATTTCTGTTTACCTTTTACACACACACACACACACACACACACACACACACACACACACGCACGCACGCACGCACGCACGCACGCACGCACGCACGCACGCACGCACGCACGCACGCACGCACGCACGCACGCACGCACGCACGCACGCACGCACGCACGCACGCACGCACGCACGCACACACACACACACACACACACACACACACACACACACACACACACACACACACATATATATATATATATATATAATAAACAACACAATATAATTGTTCCATTACCCACGGTTTCACGTAGACGATTCTAACAGAAACATCTGATATCGTTCATCAGAAGGAATCTTTATTTGGATATAAGATATCTTAAATCCAAATAAATATTCCTGCTGATGAGTGATCTCAGACGGTAATGGAATAGTTATATTGTGTTGTTTATTACATAATTAAATATATATATATATATATATATATATATATATATATATATATATATATATATATATATATATATATATATATATATATATATATGTATGTATGTATGTATGTAAAAGGTAAACAGAAATAACAACACAATCGGTACAGTATATGAAGGGATATATTAGGTTAACGCTTGATATAGTAGGAAGAGGGTCTTAACGTTTCGGACGCTAGTCCATCAGAATACATACACACGCACACACACACACACACACACACACACACATATATATATATATATATATATATATATATATATAAACATAATCGAAAGCTAATCGGGCCTCTGCTGTTGTCATTACAAAGACTGGAACTTCAAAAAATCTCTACATTTTAGCCAATCAAAGAAAGACAAGAAATGTTGTTTACCCTGAAGTTCTTCATTAGGACAAAGTATGAAATATATTTTCATGTATTTATTATGTTAAAAAATAAATAATTAAACTTTGAATTTCTAATTTGAAAATAATGCTTTACACAAAAATGAAATGATCGAGTTTTGAATTGATATTTTGAAAAAGATTATTTACAAGAAACAAAATAAGAATAAGATTTAATAATGTAATTTTGATTTGATTTATTACAAAAAATAATGTTTTCCATTTTTTCATGCATTGCATTTTACATTGAATAATATTGAAATGCAGAGTTTTTCTCCATAAATTACACCGTGTAACATATTTTTTGATCCCCGATTCTAAGTGTCATTTCCTGGTTTGCTATATCCCATTATTATAAAAAACACTCTTATTTAATCAAAAGTTTGGGTTTGTGGTCAGGAGTTTGATATTTCGAAATTTTCATATTTTTCAAGAAAAAACACATTTTAAAAAAAATTATCAGTTCATATGATTAAATCAACAGAGTATATATTTATTTATTTTATTACACAAGCTTATAAAAAGTAAACAAGTAAAAACAAATAACACTTATAAAGCAACTTATACACGTCAGAAATGATTGGATTTCCTGGATTTGCGGTTGTAGTCCAGGTCGCATTCTCGCCCTAGTCCCCAGATATAGTCACCCATCATTTTTTCATTGTAGTGGCCCTCGTACCTCCGCTCTATCGCTTTCACATCTTGGTAGAATCGTTCGCCTTGTTCTTCTGAGTAGCCGCCCATATTGTCCTTGAATTTTTCCAGGTGAGCGTCCAGCATATGGAGTTTAAGCGACATCCTGCATCCCATGGCGCCAAAAGCCTTTATCAGATCCTGCACCAGTTGCTGGTAGTTTTCAGCTCTGTAGTTGCCCAGGAAGCCCTTAACAACTGCCTTGAAACAGTTCCATCCTGTTCTCTCAAGCCTATTGAGCTTATTGGAGAACTCGGTAGACTCAAACACCTTCTTTATCTGAGGTCCAACAAAAATTCCACCTTTGATTTTCGCCTCAGATAACTTGGGGAAGAACTCAAGAAGGTACTTAAAAGTGGTTGATTCTTGGTTGAGAGCCTTCACAAACTGCTTCATCAACCCCAACTTAATGTGCAGTGGCGGCATGAGCACAATCCTGGGATCAACCAGTGGCTCCCACATGACGTTCCGGGTCCCAACTACAAATTCTGTTCGCTGCTCCCAGTTCTTTCTTTTGTAGTGGTCAGAGGTGGCTCTGCTGTCCCAAAGGCAGAGGAAGCATTGGAATTTGATAAAGCCTCCTTGGAGTCCAAGCAGGAAAGCCACCATCTTGAAGTCTCCAATGATTTCCCAATTGTACTGGTTGTATTGCAGAGCTTCCAAGAGGACTTTCACACTGTAGTAATCTTCCTTCAGGCAGACTGAATGAGCTAGGGGCAGTGTCGGGAACTTGTTTCCATTGTGGAGGAGGACAGCCTTCAAACTTATGGTGGAGCTGTCTATAAATAGCCGCCACTCCTTGGGCACAAACGGCACCCCAATAACGTCAAACAGTCCAGGCACGTCATTTTAGAAGCAGAGGCCATCCCTAAGAGTAAAAAAAATCATTTAACATAAGCAAATTAAACTTACATACAACGTAAAATCCAACATACAAATAATTCTAGTGAACAGCTTAGAATTTTTACAAACCAAAACTTTTAACTGTTTAATAACACTTTTTTTTAATTTATAAAAATAGTTTTTCTTGACATAATAATTTTATTTTCTTATGTGAATATATTACAGAGTTGCTAGTACATTTTCAGAATGTCAGGCAGCGCTGTTTCAAAATTTCTTGATCCTTCGTCAGTGACACTCACTCAACCTGACTTGGCATGGAAATAGACTATGTATATATAATTGTTTCTACTTTTGGCACAAGGCCAGCAATTATTCCAGTGTATTACTGGTACTTTATTTTATCGACCCCGTAAGGATGAAAGGCAAAGTTAACCTCGGCAGGATTTGAACTCAGACCATAAAGGGCCGTAACTCTTTGCTGCAAAGCATGGCGTCCGACCCTCTGCCGATACTGCCAATCCACATATAATGTAGTGCAGTTTAGTGAAGAATATTTAAAGTTCTATATAGTTACAACTGTTAATTTTTGTTAGACTATATTTATTTCTCTTATCACCTATCAAATTACCTCCTTTGCTTTTCCTTTAACATTATCAAGATCTAAAACATATCTCCCTATATATTTTTTCCTTTTTAGGACTCTTTTACATTTGAAGGAAAAGAATATAGTTTGTGTCAATAGAGGCCGAAGAACTGGGGACTGTTTCAATAAAAATCTTAAACGAATGGCCAGAAAAACATTGTACCTGAAATTAGTGTAATAACCCCCCTCTCTTTCTGTCTCTCTCTTTCTCTCTATATATATATAGAATAAAAGAGAAAACACAGGTAAGCATTAAAAAAGGATTTTATCCAGGTATTTACGACCGTTTCATTGGTAAGCGCAACCTTATATCGCTATACTCCAAATAGCAGCCACTCGATAATAACTGTTATTCACCTCCAAATTTGGAGTTACCCCTAACCGTACGTTGGACGCCGTCCAAGAAACTGGCTATAACCACGAACTGGATTACAATAAACAATTTTCTGCTTTCCTAACCATATATATATATATATATATATATATAGATTTTGAGTTTATGTTGGTTGTATACCAACACCTCAGTATGCAGGCTGGAGCACTCGACGAAGTGCGCAGGTTGGTTTGGTTACTCCGGAGTAGTGTAAAATAAAGTTAAATAAAAGTCAAATGATTAAAATTTAGCTTCGTTTATTACTGCTATATATATTTCAGTGACAGCCATCTTTGGCTGTGACCTCTTCAGGCAGTTTGAATTAGTATGGTATAGACAAGTACATATGTTGTTTAGGTGTATGATATTGTCAATACTCTGATATGCCCAGTTCCTTGTTGGGTTGTTAATTCACTGGGGAACTGGAGTCATATGAATTCAAACAAACGAATTTTAGTGTCACAGGTCCCCTTCTCCTCTCATTGGTCAGTTATTAGTGTTGTCATTGTTGTAGTGTTGTCACAAACTGAATACTTCTAAATTGTTAGCAGCAGCAAGATATAAGCTGACCACTACAACAACAACAGTACCAAAATAATGGTGGAGGTCAAATGTACTGAACAATAGCAGGCATAAACACTACAGGGAGCCTCACCCCAGAAAGAATTCTATAGACTTCTGACTGAGGAATGCTCTCAGAACTGAACAATGGGAAGTTTGACACATTTTTTGATATTTTGTTCCTTCAACACCTTGTCCCTTCTACCATTTTATCAATTTTTAAGCTAACTCCAACAATGACAACACTAATAACTGACCAATGAGAGGAGAAGGGGACCTGTGACACTAAAATTCGTTTGTTTGAATTCATATGACTCCAGTTCCCCAGTGAATTAACAACCCAACAAGGAACTGGGCATATCAGAGTATTGACAATATCATACACCTAAACAACATATGTACTTGTCTATACCATACTAATTCAAACTGCCTGAAGAGGTCACAGCCAAAGATGGCTGTCACTGAAATATATATAGCAGTAATAAACGAAGCTAAATTTTAATCATTTGACTTTTATTTAACTTTATTTTATATATATATATATATATATATATAATGGAAAATTTGAACAGGAACAAAACAGAGAGGCAGTACAACGAATGTTTATTAATTTCACGCTCTGGAGAGTGGGGTGGTGGTGGGGATATATATATATATATATATATATATATATATATATATATGTATGTACATATGTATGTATATATATATATATATAATAAAGGGAGAAAAAACATAGATATATACATATATGCGTTCAAATCACAAGGGACGCATACCGCCAGGGTAAAGAAATTATAAACTATGGATAATACGGTTCGCTAGACTCAATTAAAAGGATAAATTAAGAAAACAAACCGTATTATAGTAACTACCAACAGCCAGACAGTTTTTTGGTAGAACTGTTTCGCAACCAAGTGCAGAGAGTTACTAATCCATATGCTCATCAGTGGATGTTCAGATCAATAATCTCAACACTACTAAATATCTTAGAAGACTGGACAAAGAAGAAAGAAAAACGTACCCGTTGTCCCGTACCTAGCGGGTCGAGCAGAACGTAAACTACCAAGAAAAATAGCTGCCAGATCATTCGACATAAAAGCTCAACAAATTTATAGGAGTCGAAATTATCAAAAGTATTTATTGAGTTAAAAACTTACAGTTGTCCCCTGTAATTAAAATAACTCCATAAATATAAATATAAATATATATATATATATATATATATATATATATATATATATATATATATATATATATATATATATATATATATATTCAAAATAGGGTGCACACAGGAAAAAGGCAATGGAAATAACCTGAAAAGACGGACATTTCCATCTCAGTCAGCCTCTAGAAATCACTACGGTTTCGGTTTCGGTACATAAAGGTAGATACCATTCATTCCAGTACACATTGGGACATAACAAAATAGGTAGAGACAAGTTATGCCTTTATGAAAATTACACAAATATAGAGTGCACAAGGGCTTAGCCAAAGGAGAAAAATAGTAAAACAGAAGGGAATAAGGACTGTTGTCCAATGTGCAGTCAAAGTAGAGTTTATGTATCGTAAATAGTTAGTGCCCGGCAACTGAACTCATGCCATTTCGAAACGGCGTGGCCTCAGTCGTCGGGCAATAAGTATTTACAATATATATAAAATTGCTGACAGGTAGATGAATAGATAGGCAAACGGCCATATCCACTGAATCGAATCGCCTCACACCTGTCTGGGTATGACTGCTATAGGCCATGGACGACGCCCCCCCCCCTCCCCGCAACACACGTACTAAGACCTAACAAATATAAATACAGGTAGAACTATAATGAGATGGTTAGCTAAATAAGGGAGGTACGTCAGAAAATATGTATACCCATTAACATCTAGAAAAACATACACATACATACATATATGGAGGTATTAGAGAAAGAGAAAATGAGGAGAGCGAGGGAGACAAGTCTAAGTGAGAGGAGAGAGAAGGGAGAAAAGTGGACAGGTTATTGTGGTAAAGGTAGGAGGGACGAATTATCATGCAGAGAAAGTAAAAGGGGGAGAGAGGACGAGACGAGGAGAGAAATAGTGAGGGGGTAGAGAGAGAAGTGCAGTGGAAGGACAAGGAAAGAGAGAAAAAAGTTAAGCTTCTCCCCCCTCCCGTCACTCACATACACACAGAAACTAACAGACACATAACTACATACATACACACAAATACACATACACACACATACACATACCACCCCCTCATACATATATATCTATGAATGTGACCACATACACATACATACATTTAAATTACAGGCACACGCACATACATATACGCACACAATCACATACGGACATACACTAACACGTCATATATGACGAGCCACATATACATAAACATACAAAATCATACACACACACACAAACAGCAAATTACACACACATAATCACACACTCACATAATCCCACATACACACATACATGACCAGGTAACATCATTTCAATAATTACAGTGGCAGATGATAGATTGTCTGACATTGTTTATCAACTGGTCTAACTATTTTATATATACCGCCAAGGGATATAATATATATATATACATCTATATATATATTTTTATATATTTATATTTGTATATATAAAGATATATACATATAGATAAATAATATTGATTTAATACATATACACATACACACATATATATACATATATATTATACATGTTTTTGCATGTGTGTATATATATAAATATATATACATGCGTGAGTGAATAACTACAGAATTGGTAAGTTATGTTTATTTTTTTAATCTTCTCTTTGACTTTCTTACAGCATATAGGAAATTAGTATAGAATATCTGTGTATAACATTCGGCTGCATTTTGTAAACCTTCTTCTCTCTGTTTTTATCTATCAGCTAAATATGATTTTAAAAAATCGTAAACAATCTTTCAAATAACAACAACACTACAGTTATTTAAAAACGGAAAATGAATGGAAGGGACAAGGGCTCTAGGGTCACAAAAAATGGGAGAGTGAATTTTAGCCGGTTTAACTTATATCCCCCAAATTGAGGAGATTTTGGTTTAAGTTTAATATATATATATATATAAATATATATATATATATATATATATATATATATATATATATATATATATATATATATATATATATATATATATATATATATATATATATATATATATATATAGGGAGAGAGAGATAGAGAATAAAATTAGGATTTAGCTTCAGGCATAAAGAAACGCGGTATGTTTACCTGTAAACATACCGTGTTTCTTTAGAAATAGGAAATTATATATATATATATATATGTGTGCGCGTGTGTGTGTATATATATGTATGTATATATATATATATATATATATATATATATATATATATATATATATATATATATATGTGTGTGTGTGTGTGCGTATGTATATTTTTTAAGTTTTGTTATTTTAAAAATTTATTTTAAAACACATTTTAAAACAATCCCGCCGATGTTGGCTTTGCCTTTCATCCTTACGGGGTCGATAAAATAAAGTACCAGTAACATACTGAGGTCGATTAAAACATTTTGGCCTTGTGCTTAAATCAGAAACCATTATTTTATTTTAAAACATTTTCACCAATAGAGAGATAAATAGATAGGATAGATAGATAGATAGATAGAGAGAGAGAGAGACGGTTTTTAACAGAAACAAAACTCTTTCATTGGAATTTAGACATGAACTCGATAATTATGTATGTCTATTTATGTTTGGGTGTGTGCAGGAATGGATATTACTGTATTTGTGTATCTGTATGTTTTAACTTTATTGTGGGCACATACATATGTTTCTATATGGAGGGACAGCGACAGACTATCTGGCACACTAGGCAAGGTTAGATTCTGGAGCCGTCCTCCCCAAGAAAAATATCAATTTCAAAATTTATAAACAATAAATTATTAAAAAAAAAATTTTTTTTAACATTTATTTTTCCCTGTATGAGCTAAACCAGGTTAAAAAACGACCCCCAATAAAACTGAAATTTATTCATTTATTTTTCAAGATTTGATTTGGAGAAATGCGAACCCTGAAATCAGCGCCATAGGCGACTGCCTAGTTTGCCTATATTGTAGCGCCGGCCCTGCCTATATGTTTATAGACATGTGTTCATGCAGTTATTACAAGCTAAATTTCAGGAATGTTTTACATACTTTTACAGTTCCATTAATTGTTTCTACGTTTGGCACAAGGCCAGCAACCACCCAGTGTATTACTGGTACTTTATTTTATCGACCCCGTAAGGATGAAAGGCAAAGTTAACCTCGGCGGGATTTGAACTCAGAATGGCAAAGGCCGTAACTCTATGCATCAAAGCATGGCGTCCGACCCTCTACCGATACTGCCAATACACCGCCCTTTAATGGACTGTACTCGCAATTTCCAAACTAACTGTGCTAGTTGTGTGAAGCCCTAGAATTTGATGATTTGTGATGAGGTAGTTAGTAACATTTCAAAGTGCCCCATAGATCACGGATACAAATCTAAAGGTAGAGTCAGGGTGGACTATGTATGTATGTATGTATGTATGTATGTATGTATGTATGTATGTATGTATGTATGTATGTATGTATGTATGTATGTATGCTTGTATGTATGTATGTATGTATGCTTGTATGTATGTATGCATGTATGAATGTATGTATGTATGTATGAATATATGTATGTAAGTATGTATGCATATATGTATGTATGTATGAATGTATGTATGTATGTATTTATGTATGAATGTATGTATGTATGTATGTATGAATGTATGTATGTATGAATGTATGTTTGTATGCGTGTATGTATGTATGTGCTACTGGTAACATGTATCCCAGTACAACCTGTCTCATGGTCGGGTCGTTGGCGACTAAACTGGCAACCCCACCAAGGTTTCTTGGTGAGGAGGGTGACTTTGGACATCCTGCAGGACTAAAAACAAAACCTGTTAAAGGGCAAAGGAGCTCTTAAGAGTCAATGGCCATCCAAAATCACCGAGAGAGATGACCCCTTAGCCTTTGTCAAGGCAGAATTCTAGGAAGGAAAACTCTGATATAACACCTGCAACCCTGATGGTATCCAATGATGTTGACTTGTTCTTCTTTTTGGTAAATATCATCTTGGTTAAGAGAGTGGGACTGGCTTTGTGCAGTGCCTTTGCTCACTATAAAAGCTTCACGGCACAGGCATTGCTTTATATCTGGAGATCTCTCTGCACTTGTCACATGGTACCATGGGACCAGCACTATGTGTCAATAATTGTCACAAGTGTAGTGTTTGTACCAGAGTTTTCAAGTCGCTGGCTGGACTAAAAAGTCACACTCATTCAGCGCATCGGTAGGGGTTCTCCTACATGGATATGAAGTAGTGGCCGTACTCTAAAACGAGTTGGCAGCCACCATGTATGTATGTATGAATGTATGTATGTATGAATGTATGTATGTATGTAAGTATGTATGTATGAATGTATGTATGAATGTATGTATGTATGAATGTATGTATGAATGTATGTATGTTTGTATGAATGTATGTTTGTTTGTATGCATGTATGTATGTATCTGTGTATATGTATGTTTGTGTATGTATATATATATATATATATATATATATATATATATATATATATATGTGTGTGCGTCTGTGTGTGTCTATGTGTGTGTGTACAGACCTACTCAAATATATCCCAACATAATATGTCACGGACGTTGTGACAACATTCTTTATAGGACAGGTATTTGTGATAACCTGCGCGCGCGCCTGTTTCTCGGTCTGTCTGTACATGTTTGTATGTGCATGTGTGTTTGTATGTGTATGTGTATGTTTGTTTGTGTATGTGTGTTTGTATATATATATATATAGGAAAAAGTATGACCCCGAGGGCAGAGCTCAAGCCGTTTCGACGGCTATTTCTGGACTAAATTAAAATTTTTTTTAGTAAAATTCTAATTTAGTCCAGAAATAGCCGTCGAAACGACTTGACCTCTGCCGTCGGGGTCATACTTTTTCCTATTTCCCACTCTACTACCCTAAGTATTGAGTACTCTGGTGCGTTATGGTTCATCTGGTTCCTTACCACAATTCCTTTGTTATATATATATATATATATTATAAAATAACAAGAGGCTGGACTGGTGTAATTCCTTAAAAGGAATGGCCAGTTCTATCCAGTGGTGAACCAACAAACCTAAATAAATAAATAAATATATATATATATATATATAATAATAATAATAATAATGAAATCATTGTGTACAGTGCTCAGGTGCACTACAACTCACCAAAGGTGCATGTATAGTACATAGAATAATGTACAAGTGTCAGGAAAATGAACAGTGTATGAGTCATGAAATACACGTGTGCGTGTGTATGGAGGGGGAATATCAGATGCAGTGTTGGCGAATTTCCGGAAGCATGGAAGTTTTAAAGGATGCAGTGTCTCCACAATTAACAACTGATGCAGGTAGTTTGTTCCATGCTTCAGCAACTCATGTATGTGTATGTGTATATAAATATATATATATATATATATATATATATATATATATAAGTTATCCCGTTTCAATCGGGGGTAACCACAGTAAGTATAAATGTTTAATATAGAAAAGTTTCTAAGACCAGACAAATCAAATCAGACAACACTCGCCTCCTATGTCTGGGACCTCAAGAGGAACTCCTCTCCTTTCACGCTTAAACGGAAACTACTCCAGAAAGCGCGCTCATACAAGGGAGGACACAAGTGCTGCGGCCTTTCTATTTCAGAGAGCTACAAAATACTATTTGCCAAGGGCCCGATACTGAATAAACTCTCTGAACACTGCCCGAATTGCATGCACAAAATCTTTGCAACTTTCAAATATCTTAAGCCAGTGTTGATGCCAGATGGTCAAAAAAATAATTAAAAAAAACCCCCACTCGACAAAATATCCCCTCCACCTCCATCCCACCCTACCCCTACCCCACCCCGCCTCACGGCACTATGGTTATGTAAGTACTTCTTACCTATCTGCTTTTTCTATGGAAAAATCAGATTTTCACTTTTTACCTACAAATGCAGATATCAAAGATATATAGAGCAGGAATAATGCAGACACCAAAGAGTTAAAATATTTGGTTTGAAGAATAATTGCTCGTAGTCAAGCGATTCTTGAAGAAAAAAGTGGAAGGAGACAATGTTCGAAATTTTGTTGTTTTGATATCACTTGCATAACAAATGATAATATAAGGCTGTGAGGGTGAATAATACTATTTGTCTGGTTAAATTTATATCAACTATTCAACCTGCATGGTTAAACAGTAACTAAAATATTATTATTAGTAATTACATATTGAAATATAGTGTATGTTCATTTTTCCCAATGTGTGGTATTAAGTTTTAACCTTGAATATCAGGAATACTACTCCTACCAGCATGGACAAATTGACCCCAGAAATTGTTTATCTGATAGCACAAATGGTGCTGCAAGCTACCATGGGCAGTATAATGGTTTACAAAGTAAAATCGCTGACGTAGCAGATCAACATCTTCATATATGGTGTTATGCCCATGTCTTGAATTTGGTGATAACTGAAACAAAAAAATTTTGTGTACCTGTAGTTTCTTTTTTCAATTAGCTCAGGAATTTAGCAACTTTTGTAAAGTCATCATACAAGAGAATGGCTGTATGGATAGAAGTTGTTGGCAAACATCTAAGACAAGAAAAAAAAATGAAACAATTAAAACTTATTGGTGAGACCAGATGGTCAGGAAAATCCAATCCAATGCAAGTCATGCTTATCAATGGTACAAGATTCAGACAAGTTTGATGCAAAAACAAAATATGAAACAAATATTTGACTTCAAAGACTTCTTAAGTTTAAAACCATATTGACAGCATTTACTTGTATATATTTGAAACCACAGCCCCGTTATCAAGTTATCTACAAATAAGTGGTTTAGATATGTTTACTGCATGGAGTTTGGTACGTTAAGCTACAACAAAGTTGAAGGCACAGACAAGAACATGTGATAACGTTCATAGCAAGACTTTAGAATTTGTAAATAAATGTAATGACAAGATTTCACAGATGAATATGGATGAAAATCAAATATTGGAAATTGATACTTTGGAAACAGTTAAAAGACAGCGGAAGAAAAAAAGAATGGCAGATGAGCTTGTTAATGTTGAAGGAAATAATTCCTCAGATTCTCTAGCTGATTTTCGAGTGAATGTCTTTAACCTAATAATGGATCGCCTTATCTAGTCACTAGAATCACACTTTGTATAACACAAACAGTTGTATAAAGATTTTTCCTGCTTGGACCTAGCAAAGTTTAAAACTATTGCAGAGAAGAGCCTTGAAGTTGAAGCATAAGATGATATTAAGTTGTTTCCACAAATCAGCGAAGATCAAGTAAAATTGGAATTGTGTTCTTTTGCTTCAAACTTTGATGTATTAAAGCTATTGCTTAATGATGGTGAGAATACGGCTTCCATTTGCAACAACTGTAAAATCTGCACCACTTTCCCATCAAGTGTACTAAAAGTGCTGACATTCAACGGACTTCATGACAAGGCATATGATAATCTTTATGAACTTTATAAAGTTATCTGCATACTATTAGTTACCCAAGTTCAACGTGAGAGAACATTTTAAAAGCTAAAGATCATAAAGACAAGGTTAAGAAATTCTCTGTCTGAGGAGAACTTGGAATCATACATGTTGCTATCCATTGAGAAGGAATTGTTAGATGAATTGGATGCTGAAGTAATTATTGATAGATTTGGACAACCATCTTGTGAATTCAAATGATTGCTCTTAATATAGTGGACTGCATGTAATACACATTTGAACTATTTGTTAATGTGTAAAGTGTGCAGTACAAGTAAACTATTTTAAAATATGCCCAATTTCTAAAAAATTAAAAAAATTGGTACATGTATAATATACTGTTATTTTGAAAATTTTATAGGGCCTTATAGTAAAGACAAGAGTAGGGAAAACGAATAATAGAAGGAAGTAAAATATTAAAAGTAGAAGAAATCAAAACCATGTCAATTTATCTTTTATTTTTAGAGGGGCAGGAGCAATCGAATTGGTAGTGATAGAATTCTTGACATAAGTACGTTTAATAAAAAAAAAACAACAACAATATATGTACAAGTTGTTTGAAATAAATCTCCTTTGTAAAGAGTTAACAAACAAATGATGTATATGTATGAAGATGTGGTATTGACTGCAATGTCGTGATTTTTATAGGAAAACATTGTTTATCTCTTTGACAATAAAAAGTCTTCATTAAAAATATTGAAATTGATTTATAGATTTATAGGACTTTATTTTCAGTTTAAACATTTTCAAAATAACAGTATACTTAAAAAATAATACTATACTATACATTCACAGTTATCTAAAAATTCAATTATAACATTCTGTATTTACATATAATTAGTAAAAAATATAAATTTTTTTCCGCAGAAATTTGATTGTACTTTTTTGTTTCCACTTATGTATTTTTTGAAAATGTTGTTTATTCGTAAATTAAATGATAGCATTCCAGATGAAGGTGCCCCCCCCCCCCTTTATCGCCTGGCAACCAATATTTTTAGACACAATCCGTTACTGTATATATATATATATATATATATATATATATATATATATATATATATATATATTGGGTCGTCAAGTATGAAATTTGTAGAAATTTTTTTTATAGAAATTTCTACAAATTTCATACTTGACAGCCCAATATATATATATATATATAGTAATAATTGTTTCTACTTTAGGTACAAGACCAGCAATTACCCAGTGCATTACTGGTACTTTATTTTATCGACCCTGTAATATATATATAGTAATAATTGTTTCTACGTTAGGCACAAGGCCAGCAATTACCCAGTGCATTACTGGTACTTTATTTTATCGACCCCATAAGGATGAAAGGCAAAGTTAACCTCGGCGGGATTTGAACTCATATATATATATATATATATATATATTTATATATATTATTCAAAATGTTAAAAAATGACAAATATTCTCATAATCAAAATATATACTTTATTATATATATTTCAAAGGTACTGTGTTGTTTTTTCAGTACGTCCTCATCAGACAAAATATATGATTATATATGAGGACGTACTGAAAAAACAACACAGTACCTTTGAAATATATATAATAAAGTATATATTTTGATTATGAGAATATTTGTCATTTTTTAACATTTTGAATAATATTAAAAACTCGAGGAAATTTTTTTTTGTAAAATTGTATTCGTTGAGTAATCAAGGAACCATACTAATCTTTGGTTATATATATATAATAAATGCGAAGACTAAAATCCGAAGAGGGCTCGATAAGATCCTGTTAAGGGTGAAAGTAGCGATTCTTTGCTTCAACTTTAATCTGTTATTTTAATATATATATATATATATATATATATATATATACAGTTTTTTCCGTTGTGTTGTAATATAAATATTACACACAGTAGATTATCAGCTCACGTAGAGTTTGCTCGACGGTTCCAGTTGTAGTTCCAAAAGTAATCCGGAGAAAAATAGAAAGATTTGAATGGATACAGTTTAGTTGAAAGGAATTTATTGACACGTGTTTCTATAACAGTTACATAACCTAAAACAGCTATCTACAAACTTTTAGTTATGCAGACATTCAATATTTCAATGTTATTGTTTACTGTCATTTCATCAGAATAATATTACTGAGGACCTATTTAGTTTTTATAGAGAATGTTAGGAGGAAGGGGTGAAGTTGTTAGAAGAATAGTTGAAGGAGTGGTTTTTCGATAGCAGTGAGAATTCTTGGTGGCAGTGATTAATTAGATTCCCATCTGTTGTTTTGACATTTTTTATAGAATATATTATTGGTTATTTTTCTAAATCTATAGAAGGATTAGAGATAGTAAAGATATGCGTGGTTGGTTTTGTGTTTGCACTTAACATTCAGACTTAAATTTTTCTTTCAAGTGTACGTATTCTTTCACCCACGCATTCACACACAAATATATTTGCACACCTCTACAAAATACATATACTCACAGGAAAAATTCATATACTCCAGGAAAAATTCAGCAATCTCCACGGCGGAATATACCGCGACGATGTTCTCCTCCTAGCTAAAAACCTTAATAACCAAAAACTAGAAAAACTACGCAAAGATATAAGAAAACTACTACTCGAAATAGGACTAACTATAACATATGAATACAACCTTAAAGTAGTTAACTTCCTGGATGTCACACTCAATTTAAACTCTGGTTTGATTAAACCGTTTCATAAATTGAATGAAAATCTCAAATACGTAAATGTTGGGTCTAACCACCCCATCTCTATAATTAAATCTATCCCTAAAAATATTTCCCTTAGAATCTCGGGTCTATCTTCTAACATACAAGTATTTAAGGAACACGCCGAGTACTACGATAACGCCCTTAGTAAAGCAGGCTACCTCAACAAAATAGAGTACATAGATGGGAACAATCAAAACACCCAAAATAAATCCCACATAGGTAGATATAATAACACAACACCAAACCACACTTACTACCATAGTATGCACACCAGTAAACCAACAAACAAAACTAATAGAAAGCGATGCAAAGAGTACTTATGGTATAACCCCGAATACAATAGCTCCATTAGTACAAATTTACCAGTACTCTTCTTTAAAATAATTAAAAGACATTTTCCCACATCACACAAATACCACAAAATCCTAAACCCTACCACTATAAGACTGTCATACTCTACAGCGTTAAACCTTGAACAACACATAAAAAAGATCAATACTAGAAGGTTAAACGAAAACACTAAGAACTTAAGTACAAAGAACCCCAAAAAAACAGTAGACAATACACTACAGAACATAAATAAACCACACCTAAGTTCGTCCGCAATACTACTCCAGAGAAAACCCAACGTACACAACTGTAACTACACCTATCCTGACAACTGCCCCCTCGGCAATAACTGCCTGGAAAAAAATATTATTTATAAGTGTACCATTAAATCCGGAGGCAACGAGTGGTATTACGTGGGATCAACGGCAACATCGTTTAAATCTCGATTGTATAGGCATTCTTACTCAATAAAACACCAGAGCCAAAGAAATGTAACAACTTTAGCAGAAAAAGCTTGGACGCTCAGGGATAGCAATCAAAAGTTTACCCTAAAATGGGAAAAATTAGCTAAAACCCAGAGCTTTTCCAGGAGCCAAAATTTCTGCAAATTGTGCAATCTTGAGATTTATTACATAATCACACACAAGAAGAAACTGCTGAATAACAGAATTGAACGAACATTATTCTGCCGTCACAGAACTAAAACCCTTTTTTCCCACTACAAGCAGAATATTACATAAAAGAGGGACATCCCCCAACTATATAAACCTTAATCTAGTTAGAAAAATATAAAAACAATCTCTTCTCAACATATATTAATAACCTTAAATTACCATACTAATAATGAAAAGATATGCTGATGAGAATAGGTACAAATATGCGATAATGAATGTGTCTAAAAACGTCCATAAGTATGTATATATATGTGAAAATGTATATAAATAAGTAAATATATATATATGTTTGATGTGTATAGTTAGATGTAAGTGTATTCATGTATTAAAGTGCTTATATATATATATATATATATATATGTGTGTGTATATGTGTGTATATATGTATGTGTATATATATATATATATATATGTATATATATGTATATGTATATATGTATATATATATATGTGTATGTATGTATGTGTATATGGATGTGTATGTATGTGTATGTGTGTACACATGGACTTGAGTATGTATGTATATATGTGTGTGTCTATACGTGTGTATATATAAAGATAAGTTGAGTATGAAAATGTATACACATGAGCGCGTATGTATGTACATGAATACATGTGTGTATATATATGTGTATGCATGTGTATATATATGTAAGTATGAATATGTGAATTGTGAGTATATGTATTTTGTAGAGGTGTGCAAATATATTTGTGTGTGAATGCGTGGGTGAAAGAATACGTACACTTGAAAGAAAAATTTAAGTCTGAATGTTAAGTGCAAACACAAAACCAACCACGCATATCTTTACTATCTCTAATCCTTCTATAGATTTAGAAAAATAACCAATAATATATTCTATAAAAAAAATGTCAAAACAACAGATGGGAATCTAATTAATCACTGCCACCAAGAATTCTCACTGCTATCGAAAAACCACTCCTTCAACTATTCTTCTAACAACTTCACCCCTTCCTCCTAACATTCTCTATAAAAACTAAATAGGTCCTCAGTAATATTATTCTGATGAAATGACAGTAAACAATAACATTGAAATATTGAATGTCTGCATAACTAAAAGTTTGTAGATAGCTGTTTTAGGTTATGTAACTGTTATAGAAACACGTGTCAATAAATTCCTTTCAACTAAACTGTATCCATTCAAATCTTTCTATATATATATATATATATATATATATACAAGAAGCAAGTTTGTTTTGAAGACAACCGGCGTAAGTACACACACACACACACACACATATATATATATATATATATATATATATATATATATATATATATATATATATTAATACGTAAATAAGGCCGTTATTGCTCCATTCAGTCTATTAATCCTCAGTAAACATCCTAAACTGAACACCAACCTGTATCCAGGATTCCTGCCAAACTAAACCGTACTCACCCTCCAAGTACAGCAAATCAAATGCGGACCACCCATCCGCCCAAACACGGCATACGTAACCGGACCGCAGCAGCTACCTAATGGGTGGTGATGACAATGATGATGTGTGCGCAAGCGTGTGTGTGTCAAACCTTCCATTTTGCGCTTATACAATTTGTTACTGCGTGTGATACCGAGCTTCTTATCAATATCGCATATCGGTCTTTTGGCTCATATATCTTCATAATACAAAACAACGGTGTTGGTATCATCATCATCATCATCATCATCATCATCATCATCATCCTCATTATAAT
>OZ024741.1:324986395-324988895 GCA_964016885.1 Eledone cirrhosa | reverse complement strand
AACGTACGGACGCTGCTTGACAGGGATTCTTTGGAGCGTCCTGAACGAAGGACCGCTCTTGTTGCGAAGGAGCTTCGACGTTACGATCTTGACATCGTGGCTTTGTCTGAGACGAGGTTAGCTGGAGAAGGTCATCTTACGGAATTTTGTGGAGAATATACATTCTTCTGGAAAGGAAGAGATGAAGGAACCAGAAGAGAGGCTGGGGTGGGATTTGCTGTTAAGACTGTACTGGTGAATAAATTAGAAGAATTCCCAGTGGGGATTAGTGAGCGTCTTATGTCCATGAGAGTTCCGCTGGACAAGGGAAGATATGCTACCCTGGTGAGTGTGTATGCTCCAACTATGAATTCTGTCGATGAAGAAAAACTGTCCTTTTACCATGCCTTGAAAGGTGTTTTAAGAAATATCCCTCAGGCAGACAAAGTCATCGTGCTTGGTGACTTTAATGCTAGAGTGGGTAGGGATTTTAACACATGGAATGTAATCGGAAGGCATGGGGTGGGAAAGTGTAACAGCAATGGTATGCTCTTGCTGCAGATGTGTGAGGAGCTGGATCTGTGTGTTACCAACACCATGTTCCAACAAAAGAACAAATTCAAGACCACATGGATGCATCCTGCATCTAAGGAATGGCATCTTTTGGACTACGTCCTAGTCAGGATGCGTGACAGACAGGATGTGCAGTGTGTTCGTGTTCTTCGTGGAGCTGAGTGCTGGACGGACCACCGCCTGGTACGCGCAAAAGTGAATCTAATCACCAAACGTAAAATCCGGGCTCCTGGTGTTGCCCTGCCCAAAAGATTGAATGCTGCTCGTCTTAAGGATAAAAATGTGAAGAGGACATTGGAAGAAGAGATGCAGGCTGCAGATCTTGGTGAGGATTGGCCGACCCTTAAAAAGTCGGTTTATGATGTAGGCAGACGTGTTCTGGGATTGGTGCAGAGAAAACATCAGGACTGGTTTAATGAGAAAGATGTGCATATAGATGACTTGTTGGCTGATAAGAGGCGCGCTCTGTCACGCTACTTGACGGCAAAACCACAGGAGAGGAATACGTTGCATGAGGAGCTCAGGGATGTAAAATCACGTGTTAGGCGGAGTCTTTCTCAGATGAAGGATCAGTGGTGGAGTGAGAAGGCTGGTGAGATACAAACTGCGTCTGATTGCAATAACACAAAGCTGTTGTACAGTCTCTTGCGTGAGGTTTATGGACCGTCTTCTTCTCTGGTCACACCGATTCGCAGCAGGGATGGCAAAGAACTCCTTCGTAACTCACAGGGAATTCTACGAAGGTGGCGAGAGCACTTTGATGATCTTTTGAATCAGCCGTCTGTCGTCAGTGAAGATTTCCTCAATCTCATTCCGGAAAGTCCTGTGAAAGTAGCTCTCGCAGAACCTCCGACACTTGTGGAGGTTGCAGTGGCTATTTCGAAGCTGAACAGTGGAAGATCTCCAGGTATGGATGGCATACATGCTGAGCTCCTACAATATGGTGGTGAGAGACTCCTGCAACATCTTCACTCTCTGTTTGGAGGGATATGGGCTAATGAATCCGTGCCTGAGGACTGGAGAGATGCAGTGATGGTGGTCTTGTACAAGGGAAAGGGTAACAGGAATGATTGTGGGAACTACAGAGGTATATCATTGCTTTCTGTCGTGGGGAAAGTTTTATGTAGGGTGCTTCTGGACCGTCTGCTGACACACATTGCAGATTGTGTCCTTCCTGAAAGTCAATCTGGTTTTCGTGTTGGACGCGGCACTACTGATATGATCTTCTCAGCTAGACAGCTCCAGGAGAAGTGCATTGAACAGGGCTTGGATCTGTATCAGGTTTTTGTCGATCTGACAAAGGCTTTCGATACTGTCAACAGAGATGCATTATGGAAGGTTCTCCAGAAACTTGGTTGCCCTGATAAGTTCCTTGCTTTAGTTAGGTCTTTCCATGACGACATGAAGGCTTGGGTTAATGTCGGAGGTAACATGTCGGAGCCTATCTCAGTAAAAAATGGAGTGAAACAGGGGGATATTCCAGCACCGACCCTGTTTGCCATATACTTTGCAATGGTTTTCTGTATTGCATTCAGGAATTGCGAGCATGGTGTTTACATCCGATATCGAACCTCAGGCAGCATATTTAACATCAGGCGCTTTGCTGCGAAGACAAAAGTATTTACATCAGTCATAAGAGACCTCTTGTATGCAGATGATTGCGATCTTGTAGCGCACACGGAGAGTGATATGCAGCACATTTTGAATGTATTTTCTGACGCTTGCACTGCCCTGGGTTTGACTGTCAGTCTCAAGAAAACCGTCGTCATGTACCAACCTGCACCTGGTAGGCAGTACACTGAACCAAACATCTATGTGTATGGCAAACGACTTGGAGTGGTTGATCAGTTTGTCTACCTGGGAAGCACTGTCAATCGATACGGCAACCTTGACGGTGAAATCTCACTTAGGATTAGGAAAGCAAGTGATGCTTTCGGAAAGCTAGAAA
>OZ024741.1:324963895-324976395 GCA_964016885.1 Eledone cirrhosa | reverse complement strand
GTGTGCGCTACAAGATCGCAATCATCTGCATACAAGAGGTCTCTTATGATTGATGTAAATACTTTTGTCTTCGCAGCAAAGCGCCTGATGTTAAATATGCTGCCTGAGGTTCGATATCGGATGTAAACACCATGCTCGCAATTCCTGAATGCAATACAGAAAACCATTGCAAAGTATATGGCAAACAGGGTCGGTGCTGGAATATCCCCCTGTTTCACTCCATTTTTTACTGAGATAGGCTCCGACATGTTACCTCCGACATTAACCCAAGCCTTCATGTCGTCATGGAAAGACCTAACTAAAGCAAGGAACTTATCAGGGCAACCAAGTTTCTGGAGAACCTTCCATAATGCCTCTCTGTTGACAGTATCGAAAGCCTTTGTCAGATCGACAAAAACCTGATACAGATCCAAGCCCTGTTCAATGCACTTCTCCTGAAGCTGTCTAGCTGAGAAGATCATATCAGTAGTGCCGCGTCCAGCACAAAAACCAGATTGACTTTCAGGAAGAACACAATCTGCAATGTGTGTCAGCAGACGGTCCAGAAGCACCCTACATAAAACTTTCCCTACGACAGAAAGCAATGATATACCTCTGTAGTTCCCACAATCATTCCTGTTACCCTTTTCCTTGTACAAGACCACCATTACTGCATCTCTCCAGTCCTCAGGTACGGATTCATTAGCCCATATCCTTCCAAACAAAAAGTGCAGATGTTGCAGGAGTCTCTCACCACCATATTGTAGGAGCTCAGCATGTATGCCATCCATACCTGGAGATCTTCCACTGTTCAGCTTCGAAATAGCCACTGCAACCTCCACAAGCGTCGGAGGTTCTGCGAGAGCTACTTTCACAGGACTTTCTGGAATGAGATTGAGGAAATCTTCACTGACGGCAGACGGCTGATTCAAAAGATCATCAAAGTGCTCTCGCCACCTTCGTAGAATTCCCTGTGAGTCACGAAGAAGTTCTTTGCCATCCTTGCTGCGAATCGGTGTCACCAGAGAAGAAGACGGTCCATAAACCTCACGCAAGAGACTGTACAACAGCTTTGTGTTATTGGAATCAGACGCAGTTTGTATCTCACCAGCCTTCTCACTCCACCACTGATCCTTCATCTGAGAAAGACTCCGCCTAACACGTGATTTTACATCCCTGAGCTCCTCATGCAACGTATTCCTCTCCTGTGGTTTTGCCGTCAAGTAGCGTGACAGAGCACGCCTCTTATCAGCCAACAAGTCTTCTATATGTACATCATTCTCATTAAACCAGTCCTGATGTTTTCTCTGCACCAATCCCAGAACACGCCTGCCTACATCATAAACCGACTTTTTAAGGGTCGGCCAATCCTCACCAAGATCTGCAGCCTGCATCTCTTCTTCCAATGTCCTCTTCACATTTTTATCCTTAAGACGAGCAGCATTCAATCTTTTGGGCAGGGTAACACCAGGAGCCCGGATTTTACGTTTGGTGATTAGTTTCACTTTTGCGCGTACCAGGCGGTGGTCCGTCCAGCACTCAGCTCCACGAAGAACACGAACACACTGCACATCCTGTCTGTCACGCATCCTGACTAGGACGTAGTCCAAAAGATGCCATTCCTTAGATGCAGGATGCATCCATGTGGTCTTGAATTTGTTATTTTGTTCGAACATGGTGTTGGTAACACACAGATCCAGCTCCTCACACATCTGCAGCAGGAGCATACCATTGCTGTTACACTTTCCTACCCCATGCCTTCCGATTACATTCCATGTGTTAAAATCCCTACCCACTCTAGCATTAAAGTCACCAAGCACGATGACTTTGTCTGCCTGAGGGATATTTCTTAGAACACCTTTCAAGGCATGGTAAAAGGACAGTTTTTCTTCATCGACAGAATTCATAGTTGGAGCATACACACTCACCAGGGTAGCATATCTTCCTTTGTCCAGCGGAACTCTCATGGACATAAGACGCTCACTAATCCCTACTGGGAATTCTTCTAATTTATTCACAAGTACAGTCTTAACAGCAAATCCTACCCCAGCCTCTCTTCTGGTTCCTTCATCTCTTCCTTTCCAGAAGAATGTATATTCTCCACAAAATTCCGTAAGATGACCATCTCCAGCTAACCTCGTCTCAGATAAAGCCACGTGTCAAGATCGTAACGTCGAAGCTCCTTTGCAACAAGAGCGGTCCTTCGTTCAGGACGCTCCAAGGAATCCCTGTCAAGCAGCGTCCGTACGTTCCAGCAGCCAAGACTAAATGCCTTGTTTGGCTCTATTACAATGGCACGATGACGAGCGGGCCCAGGCTGTGATAACTTGGGGCCCCTGCCCTTATTGCCAATGATCTTTTTTGTTCCAGAACCTAAATTGCCAATTATCTCTTTTACATTGTTCTGGAACATCATTGAATTGGAAAAAAAAAAAAAAAAAAAAAAAAAAAAGTAATAATAATTGTAATAATAATAATAATAATAGTAGTACACTATTAATAATTATTAATGCACTCGTGCAATGCCTGTGCGTGACGAATATTTTTAAAGTGAGGAAAGACTGTGCACTGAGCCAATCCCACTCTCTGAGCGACAGTAGCTATAACCCGAAAAGAAGAAAAGATCAACATCATCGGTAACTACTGAGCCGCAGGTTTTTTATCGGAGTTAACCCAGTTTCCTGAGATGCCTTCTCCTAGAAGAATGCCCTGACAAGGGCTAGGGGTTCTTCACTCCCAGTGGTTTAACTGCGCGATCGGGCATCCAGCCCGATTATTTCTATGTCCCCGCGCGCAAAAAAAAAAAAAAAAAAAAAACTCACTTATTGACACTTATACGTACGACATACACACACACGCATACATATGCGCGCACACAGCAACACATACATACAAACAAACACACACACACGCTACTCTACTCACTTACACGCACTCACACACACACATATATATATATATATATATATATTACCGTCATTACTGATACAAGATTACAAGATTATGTCAACTGTTGACTTTCAAGAGTTTGTATAGTTGAAGCCGATCGTATTACAGTCCAGTATTATTATAATTGCTTTACAGCATAGAGTTATGGCTCCCCACGCTCTGAGCTCAAATCCCGCCGAGATCAACCTTGCCCTTCATCCCCACGGAGTCAACAAAAGAGAGTACCAGTGATGCGCTGGGCCAGTCGCTGGATCTGTGCCAAAAGCAGAAAAATTATTATTAAAGTTGTTTTCTTAAGGCCCGGTCGCTGGTGATGGCGGCGGCGGTGGCGGTGGTGGTGGTGGTGGCAGTTGATGTTGTTGTTGTGTTGTGTGCGTGTGTGTGTGTGTGTGTTTTGTTATTTTGAGTTTTTTTTTTTTCCTTCCCTTCCCTTTTCTTTTCTTTTCTTTTCCCTTCCTTTTTTTATGTTTTGATGCCGCTGTTGTTGTTGTTGTAAATGTTCATTTCAGTTCATTCTGAAGCTGTTGTTGCTGTAAACATTAGTGCCGGTGTTGTTGTTGTTGTAGATGTTGGGGTTGAAATCTGGTCGTTTGACTGAGTGATGTATATACACACATATATATATATATATACACATTCAACAGAGAGTAGAGAGTTTGACAACAAGTCGATGACTTTAGTCTAGATAGGGTATGGTATGGTAATGACATGTGATGGTGGGGAGAGAGTGTAGACGTTATTGTGGTGGTGGTGGGGACAGTGAGATGTATCTAGTTCATTTGACCGTTTTCTTCTCTTTGCAAAATTTGAATTTTAGCCATGTTATATTGAGATGTAAGTAAATGTAAAATGTAAGATATAAATAAGGATTGCTCTGCTAAAATATACTAAAATATTTGTGTAACTTCCACAAACTTCTATCGTGACATTCCCGAGTCCAGTGACCAAAAAGTTGTTGCATTTTGATGTTTCAGAATATAAAAATTAATTAAAAACTTACCCCACGAAAAGACAGCGTATGTTGTCCTATCTATAAGCTCCCTCATACATACATACATACATACATACATACATACATACATACATACATACATACATACATACATACATACATACATACATACATACATACATACATAGTGACTGCCAACTCGTTTTCGAGTACGGTCACTACTTTATATCCATGTAGGAGAACCCTTACCGATGCGCTGAACGAGTGTGACTTTTTAGTCCAGCCAGCGACTTGAAAACTCTGGTACAAACACTACACTTGTGACTATTACTGACACATAGTGCTGGTCCCATGGTACCATGTGACGACAAGTGCAGAGAGATCTCCAGATATAAAGCAATGCCTGTGCCGTGAAGCTTTTATAGTGAGCAAAGGCACTGCACAAAGCCAGTCCCACTCTCTTAACCAAGATGATACATACATACATACATACATACATACATACATACATACATACATACATACATACATACATACATACATACATACATACAATACCATCGCTTGATACTTAAGCATGAACATCATAGACGTGGCCTTTTAGTCCTGCTAGGGACTTGCCTATGGCCAGCAATGCCATACATCACAAACAAATGTCACATATCAAGTGATGTCTGTGCTTGAAGCTATTTTAAGTGAGGAAAGGCTTTTCACTGGGCCAATCCCACTCTCTGAGCATCGGATGCATTTATCCAAAAAGAAGAACTGGTCTACATCATTGGATGCAAACGAAGTCGCAGGTTTTATATCAGAGTGACCTTTGCCTAGTCTTAATGAAGTCTAGGAGTCTCTTACTCCACGAAATAAAAAAAAAACTTTATTGGATGGCCGTTGACTCTCCTGAGTTCCTCCGCCCTTTGACTGGTTTTTGTTTTTCATCCCGCGGGGTGTCCAAAATGACCCTCCTCACCAAGCAAGCTTGGTGGGTTGCCGGTTTAGTCGCCGATGGCCTGACAATGCACGTTGTACTGGGTTACATATTACCAGTAGCGCTGAAGAGGGTCTTGACATTAGATTCTAATTGAACTCCGATGATCCCTATAGTTTATCTTAATAGCAAATTATTAAAAAGAACAATTTGGTGTCTGTAGTATAATACTATGGGATGAAACAATTATCAGTGATTAAATGCCTTGACCTTTTTGGTTTATAAGCACATAGTAACTATATACCGGCTCTGCATGATCCTATCATTGCATTGAGCTAAAATACACCTAGTAAATGAGCACGCACGCACACACACACACACACACACACACACACACACACACACACACACACACACACACACACACACACACACACACACACACACACACAATGTAGAGCATGATGAAAGGCATTCTAGCCAGGACCTCCCTGTCTGTTTTATTATCCAGGTATGGTATAACAAGGATTACATTATCATCGTATATGTATTTCCTTTTGTTGTTTTCTTGTTTATTTTTCGTTTTTTTTTAAAAATACGATTTGGCGTGATTTGAGGGTGGTCTAACTGTTATCTTTAGTAGGTCAAGTGATTTCACAATTTCACGAACGCAACCTCATTGGATAAATTATGATGCTGAGGCTTCAGAGCCCCCCGAGAGAAATTTTACTATGGAGAACAATCCTACTTGTGGTTAAAAATGGTTTGAGTTGTGACGAGCTCTTCTCAATGAATTCAAGAGGGGTGAGAGCATTTTTATAGGTGAGGAAGGGACGTCAGATATTTATGAGCCACTACTTTGCTCTTCAGATCCCGAACACACACAAATGGCGGTGAATTGTCAGAGCATCGGATTAAAATGTCATTGTGATATTTGTTCTGTCTTTTTAATACCACCAAGGCCAACTTTCTCTTTCACCCTTCCGGGGTCGATAAAAAAAAGTACCTGTCAAGAACTGGGGTTAATTTAATGAACATACCCTCAATTTTGCTGACCTTATGCTTAAATTAGAAACCAATATACGCACGCAACCTCACACATAGATAGATAGATAGATAGATAGAGAGAGAGAGAAGAGGGTCGATAGAGAGAGAGGAGAGGAGATAGATAGAGACAAGAGAGAAAGATCGATCTAATCCCATAATGACTACCCAAGGTCACCCCCCCCCCCCCCCACACACACACATACTCTTACGTGTCATTCTGTTTACTGACCAGCCTTCTTAGGATACTGACGAAATATATACCGCATATTTGTTAATACAAAGAGTGGTGCGCTCTTGCGCGGAGATGCTATAAAAAAGCCGATAAATAGGGTGTAGATTCTTAAAGACGGAAAAAGAAGTTGCCATCAGCCGCTGTATATATACAAGTATATATACATATATAATAGGCGACGAATTAGCAGAGTCGTTCGAACGTCAGATAGAAAGCTTTGGGGGTATTCGTTCCGGCTCTCTCGGTTCAAATCTCGCCGAGGTCAACATTGCTTTTCATCCTTTCGAAGTCGATCAAAAAAAGGACCAGTCAAGTACTAGGTCGATCTCCCCCCCCCCCTCTCTCACTCACTCACTCACTCTCTCTCTCTCTCTCTCTCTCTCTCTCTCTCTCTCTCTCTCTCTCTCTCTCTCTCTCTCTCTCTCTCAGTCCTTCTCTAGAAGAAATCGGCTGTGTTCAGACTCGGAGAGGAGATGAGCACCGCCAGAATTAAAATGCCCAAGAAACGCCATATATATATATATATATATATATATATATATGTGTGTGTCTATGTGCACGTATATATATATATATATATGTATATCTTCTTCTTGGCCCACTTAATCCTGGGTCGTGGAGGCAGAGTCCTCAAACACTCCTTCCAGCGGGTCCTGTCAGAAGCAACCATATATATATATATATATATATATATATATATATATATATATATATGTGTGTGTGTGTGTGTGTGTGTGTGTGTGTGTGTGTGTGTGTGTGTGTGTGTACACATCTATGTATAAACCTGTGTAAATGTACAAATCATATATGCTAAGTCTATTGTTATTAATCGTGTTGTTTAAAGGGTCATGCGCAAAATGGGACAAAGTAATTTTGAAAGAGAAAGACTGACAGTTTAATAATGAATCTATTATATATGGAATTGCAAGAATACGGGTACTAAGACACGTAATTATACTAAACATGGATACTAAGACACGTAATTGTACTAAAACATGAGTACTAAGACACGTAATTATACTAAAACATGGATACTAAGACACGTAATTGTACTAAAACATGAGTACTAAGACACGTAATTATACTAAAACAGGGGTACTAAGACACGTAATTATACTAAAACATGGATACTAAGACACGTAATTATACTAAAACAGGGGTACTAAGACACGTAATTATACTAAAACATGGGTATTAAGACACGTAATTATACTAAAACATGGGTACTAAGACACGTAATTATACTAAAACAGGGGTACTAAGACACGTAATTATACTAAAACAGGGGTACGAAGATACGTAATCATATACACAATATATATATACATATACATATACTTCATACACATAAACATACGCATACACATATACACAGAGACATACACGTCATACACAAACATATACACATCATACCCACATACATATACACCCATACATCATACATACACATACATATACGCCTATATATCATACACACATACACATACACCCATACATCATACACACATACATATACACCTATACATCATATACACATACATATACACCTATACATCATACACATACATCTACCCTTCATACACATACATTTATCCAACATATACACATATACACATATACATACACCTACACATCATATACACACCTACACCTACCCATCATACTCACATATACATACATTTACATATGATATGATAAAAGACACTTGCCCAAAAGACGACTCTGTGGATCGAACTTGAAACCTAATGATTGCGAAGCTAACTTCTTAACCTCTCAACTATGCTCCATCCTCTTAAATCATAGCAGGCCAGACAGTTTAAGCAAACTTAACAACTTGAGAACCATCTAGACAGGGTCTACGCGACTCCCTATCTAGACGTCCCCTTCACCTAGTTGTCTGTATCAGGGTATTTAGTACTCTTGGCTAGCCCTACAATATGCACCCTCATTCTCCCAGTTATACACCCCATTCTCCCCGTTATACACCCATTCTCCCAGTTATACACCCCATTCTCCTCGTTATACACCCCATTCTCCCAGTTATACACCCCATTCTCCCCGTTATACACCCATTGTCCCAAGTTATACACCCATTCTCCCCGTTATACATCTCATTTCCCAAGTTATACACCCCATTCTCCCAAATTGAATAATTTCAGCTTATAGTTTGGTAAGCTGACCAACTTAGTTTTTGTTACTTCTTCTTCTGACCAGAATAAGAATCTTACTGAAGCCTGCATTTTCTACTAGACAGTTCACACTCACCCACGTCAAATCAGTGTTACAAGTTTTAATACCGTACGGCTCTAATCCATCGCTTTGGATATTTCCACAAGAGTGCTACATGGCAAAGATGCTACATGGCAGCCACGAAATTCTTCTTCTTCTCTTCTTCTTCTTCTTCTTCTTCTTCTTCTTCTTCTTCTTCTTCTTCTTCTTCTTCTTCTTCTTCTTCTTCTCTTCTTCTTCTTCTCTTCTTCTTCTTCTTCTTCTTCTTCTTCTTCTTCTTCTTCTTCTTCTTCTTCTTCTTCTTCTTCTTCCTCCACCTCCTCCTCTAGGAGATTCAATGTGATACAATATATATTCAATTATTAAATTTGAATTTTTAAGTTTACCGTACGCATATATTTTATATTTCTTAATGGTTTCTGATGAAATGATTGAACTTAAATGTATTGTAAATTGAGTTATACTGTCTCCAGTAGTTAGCAATTTATAGACAATTCCTATCATGGAAACAATTATAAGACTGTAAATAAATATCCTTGTTTGTGCTGTCAACCATGTTATTCTTACTTTTTTTTATTACTCCAAGATATATTTACATAGGAATACAAGCAAAATCATAAAATCGTGACCAACATAAACATCTTGTTGAGTCACACAATACCGTACGCTTAAACTGTCCATGATAAGTTGTTTTCACAGACTCTTATCGGATTACCTTTAACGATTTATTGTTATCCTACACACACACACACACACACACACACACACACACACACACACACACACACACACACACACACACACACACACATATATATATATATATATATATATATATATAATATATATATATATAAATGGAAGAGATATTTAATTTGTTGGAAATTCAACAAATATAAATGTTTATAACTGATTCAGAGCACTCGACAGTTTCTGGAGTAAATATTCAATGATATTAAATAAATGGAAACTATATTTATTTATAAAACCATATTTATTCTATTATATATATTTCAAGGGTACCAAAAACTTTGGTACGCTTTCATCAGATAAAATACAAAGAGTGTTTTATAAATTTTGACATAGCCAAGGAAAACATACCTTATCAGTTGAATATTCCTTGGGTAGTGAGATTATAGAACGGATTTTTCAAACTTATGGATGATTATGCAAATGAATATGTAAATAAGGTTGAGTTATATGATTGAAAAACCGTTATTTTAAACGCTATGGAAAGTTTTGATATATTAGTAAGAGAGAAAGAAAAAGAAAAAAAAGGAAAAGAAAGAAGAAGGAAAAGGGAAAAAGAAGAATATACGTTAATTTGGGGGAAATAAATTTTATGTATATATTTATATGGAGAATTATGTTTGTAAGTATTTATCTTATATTGTAGTGGGTTAAATATATAAATATTTATATATATTTTAATAATAGCTTATGTATTTTTATTACAAAGATAATTTGCGATTATTAGTTGTTTATAATATGAGTTACGAGGGAAGTTGATTTTGTATTTTACGTAAATAAATAGGTAGTTAAAATTATGAATTTATATATTTGGATAACTTAATGGAGATAGGTATAATGAGTTTATATGATTGAGAAAGGAAAGATAACTCCAATTTTATTTATTAATCGATAAATTTTTAAGAGTTAGTGTGAGATTAATTAATTATTTAGTCGAAAGAAATATGGATGTTACACATCGCTTTGAATAAGATACATTTTCCTAAAGTCAGTTAATGGTTATTAATCTACATTTAAAAAAAATTATTTAATTCTTGCAGACATCGCCAACATTCTACATTCAGAACTATGTATAATTTATAATATTCCTTTAAATCTTCAAAATGATCCTGTCGTTTTTAACAATTTATATTTTTAATATATTAATATCTCTAAATCACAATTGTTTCTACTTTTGGCACAAGGCCAGCAATTACCCAGTACATTACTGGTACTTTATTTTATCGACCCCGTAAGGATGAAAGGGAAAGTTAACCTCGGCGGGATTTGAACTCAAACCGTAAAGGGATGTAACTATGCTAGAAAGCATGGCGTCCAACCTTCTACCGATACTGCCAATAAATCATAATATCTCTAATATTTGTAGTACTTTCACCTTTCAGCAAAAATTTCTTAATATATATATATATATATATATATATATATATATATATATATATATATATATATATATATATATATATATATATATATATATATATATATATATATATTTATATATATTTATGTATATCTATATAATTTTAATTTTTTAATTTTTTACATTTTTTTAAATTTTTTATTTTTTAATTTAAAAAAAAAATTTAATTCTTTATTTTTCCAATGACACCCTCTAAAGGTATTTTTGTCAAAATTTATAAAACACTCTTTGTATTTTATCTGATGAAAGCGTACCAAAGTTTTTGGTACCCTTGAAATATATATAATAGAATAAATATGGTTTTATAAATAAATATACTTTCCATTTATTTAATATCATTGTATATATATATATATATATATATATATATATATAGTAATAATAATAAATGTGAAGACTAAAATCCAATGAGGGCTCGATAAGGATAATATATATATATATATATATATATATATATATATATATATAAAGAATAAATTAAGTGTGAATAACGAATTTAGACTTATAACATAATTTTACTCTACATACGTTTCAATGTAAAACAGCCTTTTTGGGTTACCGCTGGACCAAGGATACTGATTAGCATTGAGCTTCTTTAATCTTTACCAGGATATATATTGGTTTGGTAAACTCCAATATAATCCAACACACGCACACACACACACACACACACACACACACACACACACACACACACACACACACACACACACACACACACACACACACACACACACAGAAACACCCTGGCTTACGTCATTTCGAGATTCGTCATTTTCGAAGTTATGGCGGTATTTTAAAAATAATTGTTTCTACATTTGGCATAAGGCCAGCAATTATCCCAGTGTATTACTGGTGCTTTATTTTATCGACCCCGTAAGGATGAAAGGCAAAGTTAACCTCGGCTGGATTTGAACTCAGACTATAAAGGACCGTAACTCTTTGCTGCAAAGCATGGCGCCAGACTCTCTGCCGATACTGCCAATCCACTAATGTATAGCAAAAGTAGTCGAAAGTCTGTCTCGAGCCCAGAGGCTCATCAGGCCAGTGATTAACCCAGTTTCCGTGGAGTGAAGTGACTGAGAGTATAAGACTTCCCTCTGGACAGGACGCCAGTTCATCGCAGGGTTAAACCCCCAGCTATTGCTGATACTCATTTCATTTTCAGCTGAGTATACTGGAGTAACGTGATATGAAGTGTTTTGATCAAGAAAACACACACACACACACACACACACAAGCTAGTCCAGGAATCGAACCCACGAAATGTGTTTGTTTGTGTGTTTAAAAAAATCGAAAAGTGTATGAACAATAATAATGACTAAAATAATATTCAGTCACTATAAATAACTCAATTATTAGTTATAGTGATCGACTCTTATCAGGGTCATTTGCCTTGGAACGCACAAATTTTTAACACATGTGTGTGTGGTGCCGTCCACACTGTAATGTGGTCGTGTAAGTGACACGACAAAAATCGCCCAGCACACACTGTAAATGTGGTTGGCGTTAGGAAGGATATCCAGCTGTAGAAACCAAGCTAAAATCTGCCCCGGATGAGCTAAACATGGTCCTCTGACCTGATTTTCTCCCTAAGGGTCAACCCATCCTACCCATGCTAGCGTGGACGTTAAAGGACAATGATGATCATGATGAATATAGGGTACAGATGGCTGTGGTTGAAAAGAAGTGCTCGATGAGGTCAGTAGTATAGCATTTGGATATAGGCTGAGGTTTGGATTAACCATGGTCAGGTTACATGGATGTGGCTGTATGTTGTATGATCTACAACACCCAGTGACTCTAGGACCCAGCACTAAGGTTTTGCATCCATTGTTGAGCCAGCTGGATGATGGTGTATGCCATTCATGGGAAAACTGCGAACCGCGAGCCGTATGCTGCCCGTTTGGCTTTCCGAATGGCACGCCTAATTTCAAAATTGTCTTGAATTTTTTAGTAGTGTCTTATTTTTTAGTAGCCTACCTTATGATGAGCCAAATCCTAAGCGGTCCAC
>OZ024741.1:324946395-324956395 GCA_964016885.1 Eledone cirrhosa | reverse complement strand
CAACAATATTTCTATGAACAATGCATGTAGACAGCTAAACTGTACTTTCAACTTCTTAATTTTCTCCAAATAAAACAAGTTTCCTGTTGGTATATTTTCGTGAGTTTTTAACAGGCACTCACAAATAAACGTTTCCCATTGGAGGTGCTATTACTAATGTTCTTACCCGTGCAACGCCAGGATACACTGCTAGTATATATATATATATATATATATATATATATATATATATATATATATATATATATATATATATATATATATATATATATATATATACAAACATAATAACTATTACAGTATGCTAACACCAGCTGTAAAAGGATTAACTTAATACTTAGTAAGAGTTGCAAATTATATAGTTACATGTAACCGGGACTATTGTACACAGTGTATATAGATTATATGTGAATTATATATGATTCATTTATTGCACATCCGAAGATGTTTAGATTTTCCCATCATCACCACTACAACCGGCGTTACGTGCTTTTTTCCAAAACAGTTTTTCCCTTCCTTCTCTTCTCTCTCTCTCTCTCTCTCTCTCCCCCTCTCTCTCTCTCTCTCTCTCTCTCTCTCTATATATATATATATATATATATATGTGTGTGTGTATGTTTGTGTGTGTGCGTGTGTGTGTGTGTTTGTTTGTGTGTGTATGTGTATGTGTATGTGTATGTATGTGTGTGTGTGTGTGTTCGTGTGTTTGCATAGATGCGTGTATGTATGTATATATGTGTGTATGTATATAACACCTGCAACCCTGATGGTATCCAATGATGTTGACTTGTTCTTCTTTTCGGTAAATATCATCTTGGTTAAGAGAGTGGGACTGGCTTTGTGCAGTGCCTTTGCTCACTATAAAAGCTTCACGGCACAGGCATTGCTTTATATCTGGAGATCTCTCTGCACTTGTCGTCACATGGTACCATGGGCCCAGCACTATCTATCAATAATTGTCACAAGTGTAGTGTTTGTACCAGAGTTTTCAAGTCTCAGGCTGGACTAAAAAGCCACACTCGTTCAGTGCATCGGTAGGGGTTCTCCTACATGGATATAAAGTAGTGGCCGTACTCGAAAACGAGTTGGCAGCCATCATGTATATGTGTATATACATGTATACATGTGTATACATATGCGCGGGGACATAAGAAATAATCGGGCTGGATACCCGATCGCGCGGTTAAACCACTGGGAGTGGAGGACCCCTAGTCTTTGTCAGGGTATTCTTCTAGGAGAAGGCAACTTATGAAACTGGGATAACTCCGACATAAAACCTGCGGCTCAGTAGTTACCGATGATGTTGATCTTTTCTTCTTTTCGTGGTATAGCTACTGTTGTTCAGAGAATGGGATTGGCTTAGTGCACAGTCTTCCCTCACTCTAAAAAATTCTTCACGCACGGGCATTGCACGATAGCATTAATTGATAATTATTAATAATGTCATACCGTGCAGTGGCCATACTCGATAACGAGGGTGCAGCCATCATGTATGTATGTGGGGAATGCAGACGTGTGTGTATGTCAAAGATTAGGTTACTAAGCCACGGCAGACGTCATACTCACGGAAATAACACCTTTGAGAACCCCATACACCTTGATTTTCCATGTGGCATCAGCAACAAAATGTTTCACTTTGCAAGTGGGCTATATATATATATATAGTCGTTCATTCTAATCTATATGCCATCAGTTCTTTCAGTAAACAACACTACGCTTCGGAACTGGGCATATCAACGAATTAACAAGGTAAACTCTGTTCCAACATTATGTTTTCCTGTTTTTACTGTTCAAGTTCTAGCTGCCTGATGAAGTCACAGCTGTTGAATAATGGTTATGACCGAAATATATATAGCAGCGAATATAAATAAACGAACTTAATTTTAACCTGTTGACTTACACTTCTGGTTTTATATATATATATATATATACTAGCAGCAGTACCCAGCGTTGCCTGGGTAGGTAAAATAATATCTGATTTGATGAAAAGGTGTTGATCTTAGCGACTGCTTCTCGATGACTCATCTATGGCCACACACAGGCCATGCAGGGGAGGGTAGTGATGATCTCTATCACTGAGAAACGCGAGAGACTGACGAAGGGGCATGCTGGGGGAGGGAGTTTCGAATTTGAACGAAATCGGTTGGAAAATGTGGGAGCTAGAGCCGAAAAGGCGGAAATTTGAGCGAAAAAGTGGTATCTTCGAATATTTAAGCGGCTGCCACGCCGTTCCTGAACAAAAAATCCCAAATGTAAAGCCACTTTAAGATGTGAAATAATCAGATCTAGCGTAGTGTAAAATCTGAACAAAGTAGGTTGATTAATGTGGGAGCTAGAGCCGAAAAAGTGGAAATTTGAGTCTATAAGTGGTATTTTTGAATATTTAAGCGGCTGCCACGCCGTCCCTGAACAACAAATGCAAAATATAAAACCATTACAGGATGTGCAATGATAAATTCTATTTTGCTTTAAAATTTGAACGAAATTGGTGGCAAAATGTGGAAGCTAGAGCCAAAAATCTTATTTTTCGTTACCTAAAAAAAGATGACCTCCCTATCGATTTTTATCTGCAGAATGACCCCGGAATAAAAAAAAAACGATACGCTGATATATAGAAAACACTCCCCGATGCGTAATCTATGAGCCTGTAAAGTTTCATGAAAATCGGTTGTAAGATGTAGGCCCCTATATGTAACACACAGACACACACACACACACACACACACACACATACCTAGTTTTATATATATAAAGATATATAAAGAAAAAGAATGAAATCGAAAATACAACTGGAGTTTTTTTTTTATAAAAATATATATTTATTTGGTTCCTTTACCGGTTTCGCAGTTCTTCTGCTTTTCAAAAGTAGAATTGAGATGGAGGCTTTGTGGTTTTTCAAGGAGACTACAGACATAAATACAAAAAGTCTTATTAGTTTCACGCTTTATATATATATATATATATATATATAGTAATAATAATAAATTCGAAGACTAAAATCCAAAGAGGGCTCAATAGGGATAAATATATATCAAATATATAAGAACCGTAGAGCAAATATTTATTAAAATAACAGATTAAAGTTTAAGCAAAGAATCGCTGCTTTCACCCTTAATGGGATCTTCTGAAACCAACAAAGTCAATCTGTGAACGCAGAACTGGATATTTCAAAAAACGTTGCAACCGGAGGAAGACAAGAAGACGATACTTTGGTTCGTGGAAACGTTCCCTGGCAAAGAACGGGAAAAAACGAATATAATACGTCATTAATAGGAGCGGTGAAAAACAATTACGCGCAAAGACAGAACCACGTTTATGGTATAAAAGAAGTCGTAGACTAATGTTCTCTTAGGTGGTTCATAGAGACGTTCTCTGGCAATGAACGGAAAAAACGAAGATAATACGTCATATGTGGAGCGTGGAGAACAATTGCACGCAAAGACAAAACCACGTAAATGGTATAGCTGAAGTCGTAGACTAAAATTCTAACTAGGAAACGGAATGAATCTCCGCTTCACAGTTAAGAATAAAGTAAATAAAATACAATACAGAGGTAATAGAAATTAAAATACATACACGCATGCAATTACGTACATACACAAGCATACGCGAAAACACTTGCCATAGGTATACAAAACCACGCACATATAAATATGTGCGTGTGTGTGCGTGTATACAAATAAATAAATAATTAAATAAACGTATATAAATAAATAAATACGTATATAACAAGCGCACACACATACCTACATGTAAATACACAAATGTTCAGAGACGTAAGTCAACTAAAACATGAAGTACACATATACACACACCCTACATACGTACGAACCTGCATACTCACACAGACGCAAAACTCCTGTATACACATAACCAAACCATATGTACCAGGATATATAAAAAATTATACGCCATAACATATACAATCAAATATACGTACGAGAAAGTATACGTACCTTCACAAAACATACAGGTAATATATACTTACCTATGCAAATAAGTAATGGTATAAACAAAACATATACTTAGCTACCACATCAAGACGTAAAATATCCACGTATAGATCGTACTATCCGTTAGGGTATAACGTGGGACAGTAATACAGGAAAGTTCTGTGCAATTTATGTTTACAAGCCGAAATTGCCTCAGATTTTTGTTTAAGATGTAGTCTGTGGCGTAGAGTATTTCCAGGGCCTCAGCGGCGTAGAGGTCACATGGTCTTTTATTTCCGTTATACGATCTAGCCCTAGCTAGGATCTCCCAGTGTAACTTATATTGGGTGTGGTTGTCTTTTAGACTCCAGATATAAGCTGAAAGTGACGTCATATTCCTTCTTAGAGGGTAACGAAAAGAATGGGTATGCATGTAAAGACGCTGCTTGAATATATTGGCGGTTAACCCTATGTAGGCCCTACGGGACGTGGGTGTTTCAACCTTACATTTGTAGACAATGTTACTAGAGAGGCATTACCCGGATAGGGGGCAATCAACCCGATTCCTACAATTACAGTTAGTACTAACTACAGGGTTTCACGTGTTCCTACGGCTAGGTAGTTTAGCTAAATTTGAAGCTGTGATGTTATGTGCAAGGTTAGGAGTCGTAGAGTAAGAAATTTTAATAGTATTTCTATTAAAAATTTTATTATATTTATGTGTAGGGGGAAAATGCTTCGTAATAGGGGAAAGAAAGATCTTATCTAATGGTGTGGCCACCTCCATATTATATGGTGGGTTATACCAACAAATGCGACGGGATCTATTTCTTCTAGGTCTATTTTCGTACTCTAGAGAGTCGGACACCATGTTTTGAAGCATAGAGTTACGTCTCTTTATGATCTGAGTTCAAAGCCCACCGAGGTTAACTTTGTCGATAAAATAAAGTACCAGTAATGCACTTGAATAATTGCTGGCCTTGTGCCAAAAGTAGAAACAATTATTACGAAACCATTATAACGAATTTTTTAGTATAACGAAATTTCTTTCAATCCGCGGCCACACGTTCGATGTGTTAGGTGATCTCGTTATAAAGAATTTTTCGTTGCAACGAATTAACTTCATACCCCGTGAATTTCGTTTTAACAGAATTTCACTGTCTATATATATATATAAATATCCCCCTCTCTCTCTATATATATATAAATATATATATATGTATATATATACACACATACATATATATATATAAATACAGAGAGAGAGAGAGAGAGAGAGAGAGAGAGAGAGGGGGGGGGGGGGAGATAGAGAGAGAAAGAGGGAGAGAGAGAGTGAGAGAGAGAGAGATATGTGTGCGTGTGCGTGCATGTATGTATATGTTTCTTATTGTACTGATTGTTGTTTTGAAGGTGTTGAAGATTGCAAATTCACGTTGTGTATATTCTGATTTAATAAATAAATATATAAACGAATTATATATATATATGTATATATATATATATATATATATATATATATATATATATATATATATATATATATATATATATATATATTTACATATATACAGAGTCAAGGCACCATTAAGCTGTTTACTAACATCAAACCAAGTACGATTAAAAGATTTTGACCTTATCCAATAATAATTATCTCTTGACACCCACATCCACTCATTTTTCTCAGTCTCTTACTCTGTATATCTATCTGTCTCTACATATATACACACATATATATGTAGTTCAAGAATAAACAAGACAAATATACATATATATATATATATACATTTACATGCATATATATAATTATATATATATACATAATTATCTATCCACCTCTCTCTCTATATGTCCCCCCCCCCTCTCTCTCCTATTCTCGCAAATCAGTCACCTCAGATTAGCAGTTTCACGGATAAACCAACAGATTATCATCGACTAGTATTAACAAGATTAACCTACATAACAAACAAATAAACAACCAAATAAAGAGGCCACGCGTAACATAGTTGTCGGCCATTTTGCTTTGTATAATAGGTCTCTCTCTCACCCCCCTCTCTCTCTCTCTCTCTCTCTATCTGTCAGTGTTTGTCTCTCTCTCCCTCTGTATATATATATATATATATATATATTTGTTTGTATTTTTATTTTTGTTTTTAAATATAATCCCTTTCGTTTTTGTTTTGGTTTTTTTTTTTGCTTTCTCCCTCTTTGCTGTTTTCCAATTACGGTTATCATTACCTGAAAAATATCATCTCGTGATTTTTAACACAACATTTGTGAGAAACAAGGGACAAAAATAATAAGAAAATAAACAAATACGACACCAAAGAAAAAAAAAGGAAAAAGATATAAGGGTCAGCTCGAAGACAGTTTATCCTTCAATCAAAAAAAAAAAAAAAAATATTACATATCTAATCAAAATCAACTTTTAAACAGGAAGTAACCAATCAAATTTAATTCTAAGCAGTTCCTATATATTTCTTCATTTCATCCCATTCAATTTTATTGAACTACGGAGCTGTTATTGTTCAATAATCCATCGATTTTATCTGAAATATTTGAACAGACGACTGCTTTCTGTCTTGTGTAAAACTCGAACTTGCGTTCGTTCGTTTGCGTTGTCATCCTTTCTTTTCATACATGATTTTTATTTTATTTTATTTTAATTATCTATGTTAATTTCTACATTTAAATCACTTGGATATTTTGGATACATACAAATCGATTGATTAATGTCTGACTCAAAAGAGGAAAACCCTGTGGATTTCGATACGAAACATTCGTTTGAAAGTGGTGATATGGATTTAGAGACGCCGAGTTTTGGTCGTAATGTCATCACACCTCCTGCCAGTCGCAAATCTGCGCCCGACCCTGAGAAACACCGCCGGGCAAGTGCCATGTTGTGTTATTCCTCTTCCTCCTCTTCCTCTTCGACACCACCGACCATCGAAAGCTTAAGGTTTGCGACGTTGGATGCCATGGAATCTACGGATGACTCGAATGAACTTCGAAAGAAGAAACATCCCGTTTGTGGCTACGACCACTCACCCACACTTACTGCTACCGAGGAAGGAAACGAACCAGAGTAAAAACAATGCATAACGATTAGTGTGTGTGTGTGTGCTTATATATATATATATATATATATATATATATACACACACACACATAAAGGGACTGACGAACTTTTTATTCGAAGGTACATCATGTGACCGTATGGATTTGTACAATGGATTTCACATACATACTACGTACATATATGCATTATATATTGACTTGTATATAAATATATTAATGTCCATATTTGTAAAGACGCATACTATCATACATACACACATGCACTCACACACTCATGCACACACGTATTTACATATTCATATAACAGTTACTGAATAAAGGATATAAAACACTCTACGTTTTGAAGAATTGATATATTCCGTATGTGCATACATACATATATATATATATATATAAATACGTACACGCACACTAATATCACACATACATACATGCGCGCGAACACACACACACACACACACATATATATATATATGTGTGTATATATATATATACGTATATACATATATAAAGGAAGAAATAGACATTAGAATCTGTGGGTGTTAATGTCTATTTTTTCAAATTCCACGAACTTCTAACTTTCTTATAAATTTCGAATACCACTCATCGTTTCTTTCACACACACACACACACCGCACACACACACACACACACCACACACATATATTTCATGTACAAATGACTTCTACAGGACTAGTACTGTTTCATTCATTTGAAATCATCAGTAACGTTCTGGTGATTTCAAACGAAAAAAACCAGTTCTAGTCCTGCAGAGGTCATCTCTATATGAGATAAATATATATCTTTTCTATTAATGTATTGCGCACATTATTTAACTGTAGTTAAATATTTATATATGTTTGTGCGTGTGTAGCAGCTGCCGGCCACTTTTTCGGGTTGTTTTACCCGATTATCTAAGATGTTTTTACAGCTATTTTCCTGCGGTCGAGATTGATTCTATACTCTCTCTCTCTCTCTCTCTCTCTCTGTATATATATATATATATACACACACACACACACACAAAGGCACACACATACACATATGTATACACATATATGTAAGGAAAAGAAATTGAAAATGCAACTGGAATCTTTTAAAATATATATTCCCTTTACCGGTTTCACAGTTCTTATAATTTTGAAAGGTAAAAATTGAGATGGAGGGTTTGTGTTTCTGTTGTGGATTGTCTCGCATCTGGTTCGTGTTCGGAAGTTCTTTCTGTTTTATACGAAAAAAATGGCTAAAACAGAAAGAACTTCCGAACACGAACTAGATGCGAGACAAACCACAACAGAAACACAAACCCTCCATCTCAATTTTACTTTCGAAAATCATAAGAACTGTGAAACCGGTAAAGTGAATAAATATTCTTAAAAGACTCCAGTTGCATTTTCAATTTCTTTTCCTTATACTTTTACCCGTGTAGGACATCTTTAAAAAAAACAACACATTTTCTTATATATATATATAGGAAAAGTAAACAACAACAACAAGGAGTACAGTTACGAAAGGTGTTAGGTATTAGGTTCATATATATATATATATATATAAGAAAATGTTTAACCCTGACGGCAGAGCTCAAGCCGTTTCGACGAGGTTTCTACTACCCTAAGTATTTAGTATTCTGGTGCGTTATGGTCCATCTGGTTCCTTACCACACCTCCTTCGTTATATATATATAGAGAGAGAAACACGCACATACAATCAAACGTATCCAGAAAGCATTGGGCAAATTATGAATTTTGAATGTATGTTAGCTTAAAATAAACTGTTTCAACGCAGTGTTTTTTTTTTAACTTCGAAACATTGTTGAGCATATAGAATCCAATGGTAGGTATCGCCAATGGGGCTCCAATTTTTTTCCGTCTCTAGGAGCTAATATGTCCAACTTATTCGATTGTTTTTCATAGTAAAAAACCTGCCATAAAGCAGTTTACACACACACACACACACACACACACACATATATATATACAAACATACATATATATATATATTTAATATAGAAATGGCTTCTACATTAAGTACCTTACTTACTGTGGTATAACCCAGTATATATATGTAATATATATATATATATATATTGTTATTTGTTAACCTGTTTAGCTTGTTCGCTTTTGCGGTTGTTGACTTCACAACCACTGTTTTCATTTTGTCTGGCCTTTATAACTCATTGTTAATTGCTCTGGTTTCTTCTTAGTCCATTGAGAGCTTGCCGTCATATCTCGAAGATTGCGTTTCGTGTTGTTTTGTCCACCGCCGAAATACGATCTCACTGAAATTGCATTTATATATATATATATATATATATATATATATATATATATATATATATATATATATATATATCACTAGCCCATTTCAAATAAAATAACCCTTATTTATCTATTAAATATTAATTTAAAAAAAGTTATTGTATTTAAAAAAAATGATCTAGTGACTTTTGGACCATGCTGTATATACATGTGAATGTGTTAGTATGTGTAAGTGTGTGTGAGCATGTATATATATATATATATATATATATATATGCGTGAACCTAATACTAACACTTTGTACGGCACTCTTCGCTTTGTTTTTGTTTTCTGTTTTAACTATAGTATATATATATATATATATATATATATAGTATATATATATATATATATATATATATAGTGTATATATATATATATATATATATATATATATATATATATAAACTAAAACACTGAGATTGTGTGTTTATCTGTAATTTAATATAGCCAAAACGGTGTATAATGGGAATACAAATTATATTACAAATTAAAATCTTTACTTTAGTTTTCTGCATATTTTCACAGCGATCTGTCCTCTAGTGAAGATACCATAAACATTTATGTTATTTTTAGAAATTTTCTGTAAAATCATTGCAGCTTGTTAAGAAGCAAAATGTTTTTGTTGTTTAACCCTTTCGTTACCATATTTCTCATGAAAGTCACTGTCTATGATTTTAAAATATTTTTGAAAAT
>OZ024741.1:324936395-324941395 GCA_964016885.1 Eledone cirrhosa | reverse complement strand
AAGTGGTTTCACAACAGTTAGTTCACCGTACCGAGAACAATTGTTTCACCTTAGCGGATCTTCAGCTCGTAATGGACATGGTTATACGGAACAGGAAGGACAACCGTACGAACGCGCATGCGTAGAAACCGGTCACTTCACACAGGCAATACTAAAATGCGTGCGAGAGGTATAAGGGAGATAACTGCAAAAGTCCGAAAAGTTTTTAGTTGATAAGAAAATGATGATGTTGTTGTAATGATTCAATCCGGAGCTTTGTAGTTATGCAAGAGGTATTTCGAGACGTGTGGACAACGTGTGAAGAATTCATTTCTCGTGTTTAGGCAATCACTATTGCATAATCTCTTTAGAATATTTATTCGTTCATCAATACATAGTCCACACGACGGATTTCCCTTTGCGTATGGCTTGGACTTAGTGATGGCTTACCATTGAATGGAGTAGTCTATACCTGAGTCCTTGAGGGACCATACGTGGCTCGCGAGTTTCGTGGATGAATGTCTGCCCAGGTATCTAAAGGTTGACTGGTGGTTCAAGAAATGTTCCTTAAATCGGCCCTCCGCCATGCCCACATAGGATTTGACCTCCTGTGGTTGGTTTGGTCGGTTGGAAGTGACCACAGCTTCATAAATTACAGCGGGTGTGTTGCATTGCTGTTGAAGGGGACAAGCTTCGGGCTTACGGCAAGAGCACCCTGGTGGGGTGTTGCTCCTAGGGCTGCTGGTGATGTGGGCCTTCATGTTATTAGCGCAGGAGTATCCTAGTTTTAATTTGTGACGGTTAAAGATGGAGCGGTATTTATGGCCTATGGGAAAGTGTCTATCTAGGAGGGCTAGAATTTTTTTGCCTACATTGGTTTTAACGTTGAGTGAGAAGGGAGGAGAGAACCAGATAGTTTGTCTATTGTTACGCTTTCTTTTCTTATTGCTGTTGTTGATAGTGGGAGAGTAAGTGATAGGTTGCGAGAAGCCGCTGTTAACTAACGCCGTGTTATAGTAGGGTGCCACCCTGTTAAAGATAGCATTATTAGAGGAGAGGTTTGAGATTCTAGTACTGATATTATTTACGAAGTTTCTAAAAACAGTGGGAGGGTGGCATGAGTCCTTGTGAATGTAGTTGAGTTTTTCGTTTAGCTTATGGAAGTGTCTGTGGGTGTGGGTGCGAAGGTCTAACTTAATGTCTAAGAAATCTACGCTAGAGAGGTTGGTAGCTACTGTTATCCTAAGTCCTAACTCATTGAAGGTAGTTTATGTTCATTACTGGTATCTGGGCGTGATCAAAGATAAAAATGGTATCTTAATAATTTATTTCTAGGATATAATTACAAAGACATTCAGCATGTATGTACAGATGACAGACAGGATTCAATGTATGAGTAACTGTGGAGAAATAACTATTTACAGGGACAAATATAGGACAAATATAGGACCCATGACACTGATTGGAAAGCGAACTTAGCGAACTTATTATTGTAGTAAAATGACTGAGAGCAAATTTACTATGTGCGTAAATGTTAAAGAGTTATAGGCGGATATATATATATACTAGCCGAATTACCCGCGCCTTGCTGCGTTTCACACATTTTTTTTTTGTAAGAAAATGATGATTGATTTTAAATCAGTGATATAATTTATGGAGAAAAACTCTGCATTTCAATACTACTCAATGTAAAATGTAATGCATGAAAAATTGGAAAACATTATTTTTTAACATAATAAATACATGAAAATATATTTCATACTTTGTCCTAATGAAGAACTTCAGGGTAAACAACATTTCTTGTCTTTCTTTGATTGGTTAACATGTAGAGATTTTTTGAAGTTCCAGTCCTTGAAACAGCCACATAAAACATGCCATGACTGAAAAAATGGGTTTGTCAGATCTATACCAATGGTTTTGAAAGTTTGACCTTGACTCTTATTGATGCTCATGGCAAAGCATGGCCTCACTGAGAACTGCAGCCTCTTAAATGTAAAAGGCAACTCGCTATCACTTGGTATAAGTGGAATCATCGGAATGAGAAGAGCTTGACCTTTGTAAGCCCCGAATATAACGGTTGCTTCAATCAAGTTCTCATGTAATCTTGTTACAACACATCTTTTTCCATTTATTGGCCAAAGTTTTCACTATAGGGGGTTTAACGCCCATTAGGGTGTCTTAATATTATTGAAATTTGCTGAAATTTTGTGAATAGGCATCATATCTTGTCATTTACCTATGTTTAAATTTCATAGAAATCGAAGGGAAAATATTCTCAGCGGGGGTTTGTGCCCGCGGGACCCCCCCTCCCGGGGAACCCTTTGATTAAAATGAAATATACTTATCCACGTACCCTGGGCAATGTAGTTTCAGAATATCTATGGTTAAGGGAGTCTCTCTCCAAAACCATAGGAGTCCGTGAACAAACAAACAAACAGACAGGAACTGCAACTTTATACACACACACACACACACACACGCACGCACGCACGCACGCACGCACGCACGCACACACACACACACATATATATATATATTTATATATATATATATATTTATATATACAATATTAAATAAATGGAAACTATATTTATAAAACCATATCTATTTCATTATATATATTTCGGGGATATCATATTAACAATATGCTATGCCTTCCTCAGACAAAATACAATATAAACAGTTTTATAGATAAATAGATTCGACATACCGTTATAACACCGACTTGCATTTGAAGAGGTTATGCAAGTCGGTGTTATAACGGTATGTCGAATCTATTTATCTATAAAACTGTTTATATTGTATTTTGTCTGAGGAAGGCATAGCATATTGTTAATATGATATCCCCGAAATATATATAATGAAATAGATATGGTTTTATAAATATAGTTTCCATTTATTTAATATTGTAAATATACTCCAAATATTTGTCGAGTGCTTTTATATCAGTTATAAATATTTACTAGTTGTAACCCAACAATTTTAAATATAACTTTCCATGTATATTTATATATATATATTTATATATATATATATATATATATATATTTATATATATATATATTTTTATATTTATATAATATATATATATATATATTTATTGAATACATATAAAAATGTGGAAGCTCATCGCTAGAACACCCGTTAAAACAGTTAAATGCAGTCAAAGACAGCGATGGGCAAAGATGCCTGAGGACAGAGATCAGCAGCCAGTGGTCAACAGAGAGAGAATCCACAAGAAGTGCACTGGCACATAGCAATGACTGGAAGAAGGCAATAAAGAAAGGCGATGTATAAGACAAGGTTACACACACACACACACACACACACACACACACACACACACACACACACACACACACACACACACACATTCACCATCATCAGCAAAATGGTTTCGCACGATTTAATATTTATATATATATACAGTATATAACCGCTGTTGCTCTTTAATATTTATACACAATGAATTTGCTGTAATAAGTGTGTGTATTTCTCATGACAGGCTGAAGGAATTGGGGCCCAGAACCCAACGAAACTTGAGTACCTGTTTATGTCACTGTTGTAATTATATATATATATATATATATATATATATATATATATATATATATAAATCAAAAATGGCGAGCTGTGTTGTTGCATTTATGTATTAAAAAAATGAAGAATTAGAAATAGAAGCAGGAATATCCATCATCAGTTGTCTACTAGGCATCATAGGTATTTCTTCGCATTACAGACAATATACCTCCGCCTAGGGCGATACAATAACTAAAATAAGTTATTGGGATAAAAAGAGTTGGGTGGAGAAAGAGAAAAACATGTAAACAGACACGAATGGTGAGGCAACGTAAAGAGAGGAAAAAATGAAAAAATCAAGTCAGTAATTCATTTCAAACATAAGAACAGGCGAATATTGACGAGGAGAACAAAGACACATCTTAACCGTACGGATGTGAGCGAAAAAAAAGATCGCCTACGGCGTGGGACGATGGACGAAGTGAGAGAGAGGGTGAGTAGCAGACAGTGAGTGAGTGAAAGTGCGAGGAAGAGGCTAGCCGAGAGAGGGTGACTAGCAGAGGGGGTGAGGGAAAGTAAGAGGGGGAAGGAGAGAGAAAGAGGATAGCTGCAAGGGAAGAGAAAAAAGACAGGTCACAGCAAAGGGGAAAGCATATATGAATAAAAAATGGCGAGCTCTGTTGTTGCAATTATGCATAAAAAATGAAGAATTTATATATATATTCTGAGTCCAGAATTAGCCGTCGAAACGGCTTGAGCTCTGCTGTCGGGGTCATACTTGTTCCTATTTATATATATATGGCGTATTATTATAGTTGTTTAGCAAGGCAGTGGATTGGTATACTCGTCAGAACATGAAAATAAAATGCCTTGCGGTTGTTTACGTTTTGTATTTAAATCCCGCCGATATCAAATTTACCTTTCATCCTTCCGGCTTTGATAAAATAAAGTAATTGACATTATTAATGGGTGGTGGTTTGGCAGTATCGGTAGAGCGTCAGACACCATGTTTTGACGCATAGTTACGGCCCTTGCCATTCTGAGTTGAAATCCCACCGAGGTTAACTTTGCCTTTCATCCTTACGAGGTCGATCAAATAAAGTACCAGTAATGTACTGGGTAATTGCTGGCCTTGTGCCAAAAGTAGAAACAATTATTAATGTCAGTTTTAGAAAATGTTATTATTTTTCAGTTGAAAGGTAGTGTACTGGCACAATCGGTAGAGTGTCAATTAAAATGCTTTATAGTATTTGTCCCGGCTTGCTACGTTCTGAGTTCAAATCCTACCGATGCCAACTTTGCCTTTCGTTACCAAAATACCCTCTGTAATAAGCTAAATTTGCTACCACGGGTGTTCGTTATCAACGTGCCCACTGTAGGAAAACATTCGCTACCACAGGTGTTCATTAACCAAGTAGCCCATTGCAATAAGATATATGTAAAAACTTTTAATTACACAGTGGGTCATAAATATTTTATATTAATGAATTAATAATACATTG